>CM023954.1:4904285-5081721 GCA_013407115.1 Glycine latifolia
ATTCAGGGAAAAAGCCACTCAAAACGTGGCACTTTGGCAGTTGTCTCAAACTCTGCCTACCTCAAGTCAAAGATTGTAAATCAGTGAAAGCAAAGGTCAATGCATATATTTAATCTATGGCATACCGTAGGAGCTATGATACTATGGCATAGTTATTGCTACCAGAAGCATCCAATGCTGCTAATTTTGATGACTTTGCTATTGAAACATTTACAAATGGATTTGTCTTTTCTGGAGAAGACTTTGGTAGTGATGGTGGTAGGACAGAAGGCACCGATTCCACCATCGGTTTAGTTGGAACAGGCGCAGCGCTGTAGTTCGTGAAATGTTAGACATAGGCACTTTTGTTACTCCAACATTTCGCTTCATATGTATCTCAAACTCTCCAACCTATCTTAACAGAAGTCAAATAAGGTAATTCACAAGATCTGCATATAAAACAAGCTAAAATCGTGTTTCTTTTGGTGAACCTAGTATAAATAAAAAAGGTGTAGTTAGATCAAAGTTACATACAATGTTGAAATAAATATTAAATTTAACAGAATTCAATTTTCATGAAAAAACAAAAGGAAAATATGATATTCAGATATGTTAATAGGTGGTCCAAAAGGACCACTGTCTCAAGCTTGAATTATAATGTGCTAAAATAGACAAAAGCATCATTAACACTAATGAACATTTGCTATGACATATGTTCAAAAAGTCATATTTACTGCATTCACTATGGACATTTTTTACAAAAAGAATTCATTATTAGATTACATATTTTCAATAGAAACTAACCAAATATACAAATAGCAAGGAAATATGGAAACCATATACCTTATAAGCATACACGAAAGTTTCTTGTCATCCTTTGAATTAAAGTGTATTTCAAATTTTACAAAAGCAGAAAGAAAACAATAAACTAGAAGTTCACCTTTACTCTCGTTCAGCAATTTGAGTCTCATCACATACCTCTAATACTAGAGCCTGATCATAAGCAGACATTGTCTAAGTCAAGAAAAAAGAATTCAAAAGATAATGAAAGATGGCAAGTTCTGTCATCATCAAATAGAAGGTCTTTTAGATTTAAGAATGATATTCAAGGCAGTATACCTTTGTCCTAAAGAATGGTGAAAAAAGTCAACGTTATGGCCTAAGCATGCGTAAAAAATCTTGTAGGGGATTATTACATATTCAGATTCATACTGGAAAATGGTTGTTCAAAAATACAACAGGTAGTCTTAAACATAAGGCGCAAGTATAAGTAGAAAATATCTTGCCTTAATTCCTTTTAAAAGCTTACATTAAGTATCTTGATTTGTGGGCTGATTTTTAAATTTAATATAAATTAAATAATTAATTGGTAAAATGGTGCAAAATTGAAACTATTTAGCAAAATGGGGTAACCAAACACGCCCAAATGGGGGCGTGTCTTTGTCTGTCTCTAATTCCGTCTCTATTTTGGTCGCAAACACTTTTTTACATAATATTGGTTTTTTAAAATTCTGTCTCTAATTCCGTCTCTAATTTGGTCTCTAATTCAGTCGCTAACACTTTTTTTTACAAAATATTGTGTTTTTTTTAAAATGTGTTGCAACCACAATATTGTGATTTTTTAATTTTTTTTGAACTGAAAAAGTTTAAAAATTTACAGTATAATTTTGGTAAATAAATATAACAAAAAAAATTACTTAATTTGGGCTAAGTTTTTATTACTCAATTACTCCATTTTAAATGGCTAAATTTAAAATGAAGTGTAATTAGCCATTTAAAAATCTTAAAATTTAAAAATCTTAGCCATTTAAAATAGAGTGTAATTAGCCATTTTAAATTTTAAGATTAAGCTTATCAAAAATGGGGGTACATTTAACAATTGTTAGGTTTTAAATTTGATTATGCATATGTCCTTTAAACAGTCATAACTTTTGATGGAAATGTCCGATGGAGGCGTACAATATGTCAAAATGCTCAAAATTAAGAGAAGTAACTAAAAAAAAATAGCATGCAATTCACTAATTGAATAAATAAAAAATTAGAAAAAAAGAAATTTTTTGGAGGTTTGAATCTTAAATCGCAATTTTGAGGTACTTAGAGGCCTCTTTTGGAAAAAAATTTTGAGCAAGTCCCCCTTGGGTACTTGCTAAGGGCTTCTCCTCTCAATTACGAACGCGTGGCCACCGATTTCGCCTCAATCGAACATCCCAGTCAAAAGTTATGGCCTTTCAAAGTTTACGTTCACACCGCGCTTCACCTGCTGCCTGCCACGTGTCGCTTCCTCCTTAAATACGCCCCATTTGGGCATGTTACAACACGCCCCATGCAGGCGTGTTTGGTTACCCCATTTTGCTAAATAGTTTCAATTTTGCACCATTTTGCCAATTAATTATTTAATTTATATTAAATTTAAAAATCAGCCTGATTTGTGTCATTGGAAAAAATGGTATTTTGATTTGTGACCTTACCATTGCTAATCACCCCCAAACTATATCATTTATCAATAATAAGAAACACTATGAAGCTGCAAGTAAATAAAGGGAAGGATATCTATAGACCTCAAATCCACTAGGAAATGTAGTAGTTTGTGATGGTTTTCCCTCCAAAGGTTTTTTTGGAAAGCAATTCAAAGAAGCTGCAACATCATAAAATTATTATCAGGTCTTAAGGAAAAATAATGGTAGATGAAAAATCTAATCTAGCAGCCAACTTCTTCAGAGATTGGATTATAACAGAGTTATAACATGTAATCTCTAAACAGTATTTCTCAATTAGCGTAAGAATCTTCTTTAGTAAATAGTCAGGGAAAATGCTTTCTTCTATATTTTCCCTAATATTTCTAGAATGATGTGGCTACTATGTGAAACCTTGTAATGGAACATCAAGGTATTTATCTATTACGGTAGGTATTCACCAAGGTTAAGCTCTTAGCCCTTATCTTTTTGCCTGAATGATGGATGAACTAATAAAGAATATTTAAGAGATGTTGTGGTGTATGCTTTTTGTAGATGATATCGTGCTTATTGATGAGACCAAAGTTGGTGTGAATAGGAAATTGAAATTGTGGAGAAACACTTTAGAGTATAAAGAATTCATAATAAGCAAGAGAAAAACGGAGTATATGAAGTGTGAGTTTTCGCGGGTAAGAGATGGTGATCATGACACAGTACATCTACTTGGTCAAGAGATACCCAAGAAAGATATCTTTAGATACCTGAGATCAATTTTGCAAAAAGGTGGTGAGATTGATGAGAATGTAAATCATAGAACTAAAGCAGGGTAGATGAAATAGCGGAGTGCATCTGGATTTTTGTATGACCGCAAAATTCTATTTAAGCTAAAAGGAAAATTCTATAGAACAATTGTAAGATCGGCAATGTTATATGGAGAAGAATGCTGACGAGCACATAGGCAACATGAGCACAAAATAAGGGTAGCAAAAATGAAGATGTTAAGGTGGATGTGTGGTTATACGAAGATGGATAAGATAAGAAATAAAAATATTTGACAAAAGCTAGCAGTAATACCGGTATGTGAAAAAATGAGGAAGCATAGATTGAGGTGGTTTGGGCACGTTATGAGACGACCACTGGATGCTCCGTAAGAACAAGAGTTTGTTACCAAGAGTTCGACACAAAGAGAGGTAGAGGTAGACCGAAACTTACTTAGGGAAAGGTAGTTAAACAAGACCTAATGGAGTGAGTTATAGATTGGCGGACGATATGTCTTAGGACGGAGTGGAGAAAAGTTATGAGTTTGGTGTAGGTTTTAACCCATTAGTATTTCTATGTTCCAGTCGTTCCTTTTTTTTAGTTCTTTTCCTCTTCATTTCTTTCCTCTTCCTTTCACCTTTCTTTTATTTTAGCTTATTTTTCTTTTCTTTTTCTTATTTTTCATTTTTCTTCCCTTCTCTCTTTCTCTTTCTTTGTCTTATTTTCGATCTATCATTGAGTTTATCTACCACCGACTCCAATTAACTTGAATTAAAGGTGTTGTTGATGTTGATGTTCTAGAATGATCAATGTATTTCAAAATTTTAAATAACACATCTTTTATAACAACCAGAAATCAAATAACAAGTATAATAAGAGAAAACAATAAGGCTTGGTGGCAGAAATAAAATCACAAGTACATGACTCATTTCAAAATCAAAACAACCCACCCTCAGACTTGGTGGCATCGATAGCTTCAGTTGCCTTTGCACATGACACTAGTGTTCGCCTTCCATTAGTTGTGAGAGTTAATGTGCTGCACACCAATTGCCAAGCTCTGGGTGAAAAGCCTACTTTGAGAGCTCCATACAACACTATGGATTGGAACTTTACCTGGCTTTTGAAGTGAGAATTGTTGGGTACCGAACAATTACACAACAATCGATATAGGAGAAAGAGAGAAAGAGAAGAAGAAAATAACACACAGAATTTATATTGGTTCATCTAATGTGGACTATGTTCAGCTATTCACTATATTTCCTCACACACTCCTACAATTACACTCAGATTACAATGAAATATATAGGTTTAGAAACTCTAAACACTATAGTTATTCATGGGCCCAAGCCCAAATTACAAATAATAAAACACAAGACCAATAATAGTACTAGGCCTTGAAAAAATTTCCGGGGGCGACTCCCCCAGACCCCCTCCCGCTCACTGGGAAACAAGGCCTTTGTGCATATCTACTGACAGCACAGTAAGAGTCATACCCAACAAAAATTGCATATAAGACATTCTGTGAGACATGAATTCAAAAAGTAATATTAAGCATATGGTTTTCAATATTAAGAATGTGGTGTTAACAAATTATTATGCTTAAATACATACACTTTGTGTGTACGTCTAATGGTTACAATAGGGAAACAAAACAAACATCTTAAAATGAGATTTAAGGAAAAAGAGATTAAAGTCAGGAAATTAGACATCATGAAAATGCAGCAAGCAATGAGTTTATTTGGTTTCAATTTTATTTTATTATTGTTAAAAAATAATTTACATTTGGAGAGTATATTTTAAAATGAGTTTAGAAGAATGTTTTATAGAAATAGAAGCTGTTACGCCTCAGAAAATCAAGATGCAATGCTATTGTAAAAATTTTCACACTTCTAATCTCAAACAGGGAAATTAAAGCAACAGAGCGGGATCAAAGATCACAAAACACGGAAACCGAAGTCGGACTCAGCCTAATACATTCATTATGCATAACGCAAATGCAAACGCACACATGAAAGAGAGAGATAAATACAGTGAGAAGATGGAATGGCAGTGGAGGAATCCATGGAATGATCAATCGGAATTTGCAGAAAATGGAACAACAGAATGCGTAAAGTGCGAGCAACTTATAGAGAAGAAATGAATGTTAACGATTTAACGTATTATTACTGTTTCGATGCTTAGAAATTTTCGCCTTCGCTCGTCACTTTCTTCGTTCCACTTAGAGTTGCACACAAATCCGTACTATGTGTACAGCTTCCTCCCGCTTCTACTTTGATGGATAATTCCGGGACACGGGCATGAATTATATAAGTAATATTTGACTTTTTAAAACGGAGATGAAAATGAATGAGTATGTACATTTTTCCATTCTTCATATGTATAATTATTAAAATACTTTTATTTTATTTTATTTTTTAAAATTTGATTTCTTAAATAAATAATGTATTTAATTTTTTTAATTTAAAAAAATTGAAGGGAGAAGAAGAGGAGGAAAAAGAAAAAATATATATTTTTTGTAACTACTAAAAACTATAAGTATCTAAATACTGATTAAGTGTTAATTTTAAATTGATGGAATGATATTTTGAATCATTTAAAAAAATAAAGAATCAAAATTATTTTTTAAAAAATAAAGAATTAAAATAAAAAACATAAAAGATCAAAAACATGATTTAACTTTTATTTTATTTTTCCACCTAGACTTTGATGTCACGTTGATGCTAATGGATGGACATAGCTAGGATATTAGTATGCGCTTGGTAGGATGGGGATGCACAATGCATTGCAAATGCATATGTTTTAATTGTATAGGGGATTCTTCCATTGACACGAGGCACATCTTGTGCTATCTCACATTCATTAAGAATTAATAATATTTTTTTTCTTCTTCAAAAAAGTAAAGTTGTAACATGTAAGCTCTAAGCAGTATTTCTCAATTACTATAATAATCTTCCTCTAAAATAAATTACTATAATAATCTTCTTCAGCTACAGAAATAGAATTTTGATGTCTAATTTTAAGCATCTAAATAAATAGTATCATTAATTTCGGGAGGGGGGAAGAAAAGAAACAAGAAAATGACCCATAGCCTAGATAAGTCAACTTATTCCAATTCTAACATGACCGCATTAATTATTATCGTTGATAGCAGTTTAAATTTTCAAATTGGATAAGAATAGTCAGGAAAAATACTTTCTTCTATATTTTTCCCTAATATTTCTAGAATTAATTATCAATGTATTTAAATAAATTAAAAATGAAATGACCACACCAACAACAACCCTCACAAAAACTTTAAATATATTACATTCATGTAAGAAGCAATGGACACATGACTCTGAATTAAAGAGGATAAATTGACTTTTCATCTTAAATAGTAGTAATACGATAACACAATTTTTTTACAATCAGTCATTAAAATTAAATTCCCATGGAAATGATCGCGTGTTTGTGAAAAATGAAAACAGACCAATAATTTCACTCCGTTATCATTTACTTTACAATTATAATTAACCACATGTTCAATAAAATAAAATAAAATATATATATTTGTGATATAATAAATTCGTTTCTATGGTCCAAATCAAAGTTGATTGATATATTCCTTTGCGTGACTCCTAAGCTATGCAATTTTGAGGTAGACCGTTTCCCTGAACTCCAACCTCCTGGTTTCATGGTAGAAGGTCTTGTGCTTGTTAGGCCAATACGTTAGCCATATCCAACCCCTTATCTCCCACTCCATTGTCTTCCCCACAGCACCTTTGTCCACTTTCCAACACACACTTTCTCCATACTCATCACGCGCAAAGATAACCCCTCCTTGCCTCGTGAAAGGACGATAAGCACTCGAGTACCTAATGCCGGATCCAAGACTCTCACTGAGTCAGTGAAAAATAATTTATTTCATAAAAATAGTAAGTAAAATATTAAAAAATAGTTTTAATGTACTAATAAATTATAATTAAATAACATCTTAAAATAGAGAATGATATAACTTGTTAATACCCTCGTACAAAATAATAAAAATTTATATGTTATCAAATGTTTGTAAAATTTATTAACATTTACATTCTTATTTTAATACAAGTGTATTAAAAAACTATCATTAAATAATATCTTAAAATATATATTAATAAAGTAATTTATTAATGCAGTAATATTAGGAAATAAGAGTTTGTACGACAGAAAATCCCATAAAAAAATCATGGTATTTAATTATTAGTAATTTCATTAAAGTGACGGTGTACGGATAGTACCTGTCTTTGAACCATGATTTTGGGTTAAACAACGCAACCTTTGAAGGCTTTGTGGAAAACACTTCCTTGCCATCGGTGCTATCGTGAAGAAACCAGTTCAAGTTTGCACTGTAGCCATGAACTGATTGTTCGAATTTCCAGGGCTTTAAGCTCAGAGTTGTGGACTCTCCTGCTGATACGCTAAGTCCTATGTAAGGATTTGGTGGCTCGAATGAGGCTTCTATGCCTTTCTCCACGCCAAACTCTATTCGTGGATTCTCTGAGGATTTGCCAACGGATACGGTTAATACTTGTTGTTGAATTGTGGGAGTGAGTTGCAGTGAGATTCTTGAAGGGAAATGTTTTTCTGCTGCACCTGCTCCTCGTTCTCTCATCAGAATGTCATCTACCAGTTTGAAAACATCGCATCTTTCCACATAAATGTAAATATTGGTTAATTTAACATGATAAAGAATAAGAAAGAAAATCACCCCACATGCATAAAGAGAAAGAAAATGATGACAAGTCATATATTTTTTAGTTGGGTGTTGTACAAATTTCAAAAAAGTATATGCAATCGATCACTCCTCATTTCTTATCTCACTCTTTTTTTTTTCTCTCTCTCTCCAATATAGAAAGATGACACGTGATTGAAAATTAATTTTTCTCTCAAATTTGAGATAGAAATTATCACTTCTAATTTCTTGCCTTTTTTTACGGAAAAATGACATGTGATTGGAAAATAATGTTTTCTCACGAATTTGTTGATTTTATTGTGTTGAACTTGAGATACATAGATATGATCACTTTCAATTTTTTATCTACTTTTTCTGTCTTTTCAATAGAAAAAATGTCATGCGATTGGAAAATAATTTTTTCTGGGATTTGTTAATTTTTTTTTTTTTGGAAGAATCATTTTTCAATTGGAAGGATGCGAAAAAAAGTTGACACATAAAGATACCAAGTGATATTAAAGAATTATTACATAGATTAAAATTAATCAACATGTACGCTAGCTCATAATTCCATCTAATCTTTATACAACATATAACTAAAAAAATTAGTTTACAAGAAAGAATTAACAATCCTTAACTATGTGGTATATAGAGATTTGTCAAAAATTCAAAATCATGATAGTCTCAAATTATATAATAATTTTTCGTGTCTTCTAAGATACAAAATTAAATTAGAAAAAGTATAATATTAATTTATTAAATAGTGAGATTAACTAACAAAAAATAAATAAAATTATTCTTTTTTGAATTTGATAAATATTATTTGATTACCTTATGTTGTCAATGTTCACCACGATTTCAACCCATCTCTCTCTGATTATGACTTTGTAATTGAATTGAAGAACACCTTCAAGCTGCTGATACTTGAGAGAGAATTGAAGCCTATCATCTGCTGGGTGGTTGTTTGCATTCACAACATCCATGTTTATGACAGGGCAGTACAATTGAACTTTCCACAACCCAAACGTCGAGAACGCATAAGAAAATAGAGGAGATGGTGTTCTGATGGTGGTGTGATCAGTGTGATGTGCTTCTTGGATCTCCACAATCCAATTTGTGATTGCAAGGTTCACAGAACGCATCCACTGCTCTTCCAAGTTGGAACCCAAGAGTTTCATCAGAAATTTTGATGCTTGTCTTGATTGACACCCTGCCAATTGTTCTTTCAAAGTGCTAAGGCAACCAGAACGAAGATCAGAAGGGGCTTCATATATGCAAACTAGGAACAAGAGGGTGAGAAAAGCAAGGTTGAAAATGTCTTGGAAGTTGGAAACAGAATCAAGTTTGGGGAACTTGATATAGGGAATAATACTGTGCTTGTTGGAGCCATAATGAAGGATCTGTTCTATGAAATTAACAAGGAGATTGGAAAGTGTTTCATCATCTGTTAACTTCATGGTTTTGGTGCTAGGTTTGAAAGGTTTAGAGGTCCAAAGGGAGATGGGAATATTGAAGTCTGCCACAATGGCCAAAGAGATTCTTGGGGATTGGTGATGATTTTTTGCTATGGTGAGATTAAGTGATGGCTGAGATGAGTTTGTGGAACATATGCTCAGGGACATGGAAGCTGTTTTCCATTCTGGGATTGGTGGAAGGTTTTCAATCCATGAAATCACATCAAGAAATCTGTAATAAGCCATGGCAGAAAATTAACCTAGCTAGCTCTAACTCTATGGGTGTTGTCGTGTGGGACTTCTTCATATATTTGGTGAGTTCTCTATTTAACGGATGAAAAGCAAATTAGTAAAGATTCTTGTTGGGCAAGAAAAGTCAAAAGTAGTTGTGCATGTGATTAGTACAACGATTAGCACCTGGGAAAAGCAATGATGGATTGTGTGTACTTACAAGATAAACTGATTATTTGTGTGTTCTATCGTTCCCATCACATGTGCTAGTTGCCTAAAAATGCATGGTTATTCTAGCATGAATACAAAATGCAATAATAAAAACAAAAGAACGATGATTATTTTACTTTTTTGGATAAGCATATATGTTCCACTTCACTCACTAACCTCGTCCGAGTTTAAGTTAATTTTTACAAATTTAAGATTTAGAAATTAGACTTATAACATATTCTGAAATCAAGTTTAAATTACATTAATTTCAATTTATCTAAAAACAATATATATCTCAAACCAATTTAGTGTTTCATATTCTTTTAAAATGAATATGCTGGCTTTTCAAAATAAGTATTTATTAATAATAAGATTTCTGAAAATATTTAATAGCATATAACATAAAATGATAATATAGTTTAATATTATTTATTTTGAAATATATACCATACATTATACTTTAATTTAGTTTTATATTTTTTAATTTATGATATAGTAATAAATAATGTTAAAATTGATATATTATGTTAATGAATTAAGTTGACTCAATTTTATCTCATATATTATCATTTCTTATTAAGTCAATTTAAGTTTAAAACTAAATATAAAAAATATATCAAAATTTTGAGTATATACGATCGTGTTAAACTTGTTTCAAGTTTCAGCTCGTTTTATAAACACTACTGCCTGACTTTATCGGGTGAAGGTGGGGTGTACATGACAATGACAAAAAGTATCTTGTACAAACTAATTAATATTGAGTAATATTTTTACAAAACATATATACAACTTTTAAGCTATATATCAATATCAATTAAGCTACCATTTTCATAATCAAGGGGTCCGTGAGAAATAAAACTACTCTTTCAAATCATATATATACTCTTAAATTACGAATAATAGTTGTTTAAAAATTCGGTTTAACAAAAAGTGTTCCGTATATGTTTGTTCTTTGGCATAGATGATTTCAGAACTATGTGGGTTACGTACGTAAAGTCTTTATTAGTTTTTATTCGTTATGGAATTAAGAAAAAAATTGAAAAAATGAACAAATTTATTGTTCCAACAAATGATTCTTTGTATGCAGAGAAGACTTAGTCCAAAATACTCAAGTAAAATGTTTTACTTAACCTGCCTTCCTACATCAAAGATATGATTATTTATGCTCTCTTGTTAGGCATATTTTTCTAATATTTATGGGTCAAGACATTATGACTTATCATAATGTTCTATCATATTCAGATGATTTTTTTTATATAATTGTGTCTATGATATTTTATGGTGTAATCACCCTCAGAGGTGATTGAACTAGCCTGATATAATAATATAGTGATCGAGCTAAGACTCTTTAAGGAGGATTGTGGATCGAGACACCAATTGATCTAGGAGGGTACAAAGTCTCCTAACTTCAAATGTGAGATGGGTAAAGACTAAGTGTGTAGATAACAAAATAGAATCCGATAGAAGGGATATACATCTCCCTAGCCTTAAGCACAAAGTGCATAGTAACTAAGTATGTAAAAAATGAAATATGATCCCATCGTGGAGGATGCATTTATTTATAATATATTATTATTATTTTTAACAAGTTTTACAAGTATAATTCTTAAGTTGTGTTCTTTTAATATAGTCAAATTTATACACTGATTTCCTTCGGTGACGACATGGATAAATTGAAGATGTCAATTTCTTAGTGAGAAATCCTTGATTGTCCATATTAAATACTAGAGTAGCATATCTATGTGGCACTTATGTGGCTTGACAAGGTCTAGCCTTTGAATCCGATTGGCAAATGACACAAAGTTAATTATGTATCTGTAATGGAAATATTCGTTCTCAATTGTGGATGATATCAAATTTCTCTTTCAGAAAATTAAAACAAAATAAAAATAAAAAAAATAAGGAAGGCCAATCATAGATTTACCAACATTTATTATTTGACGTGTGGAACTTCACGGGCAACGACATCTTTTGTTTCTAAAAAGGGCATTCGATTCTCTACCCACATGCGTGAAAATCTTAGCTTATAGATAGTGTTTTAACGAATATATGTAGTCTTTTTTGTTAGGATATTTCATTTTAGTTGAAACTCAGATTCGTGTGCAATGGAATGTTTGTCACTAATAGTTCAAATGCGCAAGTTGCTCACTTTGTTAACATTTTCCCTTTGTGCATGTTATAATGACCATAGAGTGGCGGGATGACCCTAACAAGGGAGAAAGATTGATTATTCGTGATAATTAAAAAAAGTTAAACATCTCACACATCCTTGCCTTTATTGTTAATATAAAACCTTACATTAAAAATAAATACTGATTTTAACTGACACTCTAAACAAATTTACAAAGGGTGTGCTTCACGCTTCACGTTAAACTAACTAATATAACTTAAAAAATATACTTAATGAAGCCTAGTGTGTTTACGCCACCTAACTAGTACTTAAGATTTCTCCACAAGCATAATTTGGCTTCTATAATTCAAAGTAAATTAAATTTAACTGTTAATATATAAAATAATAACAATTTTTATGATTCAAATTCTATATTTATTAAAATGATTATTTGCATGAGAAGGACACTGTGTTATAAAAATAATATGCGACTTGTTATTTGTTGAGACGAGGAACTGCATGCATCTGCCACTATCTTTTTTATATAATTGGTATATAATTTATTGATCATTAGTTTATCCTGAATTAGTAAATTAATATGTTAACTTACTATTCATCAATAAAATATGATCATTTTTAATTTAATTTCTGTTAAATTTTATTTGTTTTTAATCTATATTTTTAACAAAAATGATGTAGTTTTAAATTCTCACTAAAAAATAAAAATATATGATTTTCGTAATTTTTAAAAGTTATTTAATAACGATTAAAGTTATCGCATGATGTCGTTTTTGAATATTAAAATTAAATTTAAAGCCTATATAAAGGGAACATAAAAATTTAAGCCTATATAAATTGTGTTTAGATTTGAGTTGCGTTATACATTAATATTACTATATAATGTGGAAGGAACACAATAATGTAACTTAATTAGAGTCTAATGCCTAGACAAAACGTTTTACTAGAGATGGAAAAGATTTGGAAGTAAGGAACCGTCTATATTAAATTATTTCAAATCATGTGCATATAGCGGTTTTTCGATGGGGAAAATGGTGAAAGCTATGTTCTGTTTGATAAGGGAATATATGAAAATAGTAAGTCTGACAATTTGGAATATAACTTTCAAATGTTATCACACTCGGATACGCAATTCACCTCAAAGGAAAGGAACATGGATAAGATTAGACCTTGATGAGTTATCAATTTTTCATGATTACGAACGGTATATGACCCGATGCATGCTTGTATTAAGTATTTTCTTACTCTTTTTATTGACCAATTAAATTAAGTTTTTTTTTATCATTCATTTGATTACGATAATGTTAAGGGTATGTTTAACACACAGAATTAATTAATAAGTTGCTGTAAAAAAAAGCACATAGAATTAGTTAAAATCATAACTCTTCTGTTTACGTTGTATAGAAAACTAGTGTGTACAATTATAAATTTTAATTTCATTTGGACATTTTTACTTAAGCGTAGCAATATAAATGGGGTCAAATTAAATTTGAGTGAAAAGAAATTAATCCATAAGTAATAGTCTAATAACATAGCAGTATGAAGGAGATAATGGTTGCAATATGATCAACGATCAACGATCAATAGTAGTTGCAATAGTTAAGTTAGTGTGGCGACAACAATAATTGTAGTAGAAGCATTCGTGATGGTAATTGTGAGAACAATAAAAATGACAAAAATGACAGTAGTAATAGTAAAATAATGATGGAAGTGGCTAGTGATAGTAATTATGTTTGTTAAAATGATCGAGTTGCGAGAAGTCATCTCTAGTGTGCTTCTTTAACTATGGAACAACATCAGAAGTGATAATAATCGTGGAAGTAGAAAAAGAAGAGCAATTAAACATTGATGGAGAAGGTTAGGAACTACGATTAAGAGGATAAAGACTACTATGAAAAAAGATAATAAAGGCTAAGAACTGGGAATGGTTAAATTCATTTGTATTATAATTTTATGAAATTAAGTATTGAATATTGCAATTCGAATTTTACAAGACTTTTTAAAGTCTAAACACTTATTTAATTTCATGTCTAATAATTCAATGTGTCAAACAAATACAATGATGAATTAATTTTTTTTTTTACAGATGATTGACTTATTTCTTAAAAAGCATCTAATGTGATAACATGACATATGCCCGTTACTTGAGACAAGATGGTAGAAAAATATTTTAACAAATCCTTAGTTCCCACAAATGTTGTAATTGCAAAAGGTTATACACAAAATTATCTGTAACATATTAACATTAAATAATTATGTAAAAAGGTTATACACAAAATAAGTTGCATTAATTCTTCAACCTCTGAAATAACTGGCCTAGGCACTCTCAAGAAAAAAATGAGGAAAGCTAGGTTAGAAAGTTCAGATGCTCAGCATATATTGTTGACTTATGTTTCTCTTGAAAACAAGAAAGTAACATAATAAATGCTTCCACTTCTGCTTGGATGTTTGCTGCCTAATCCACACCTAGTTTCAACATATTCATATCGGTAGTAAACCTAATACGTGAATATATTCCCACTTCAGAAATATTTAAAACTTTTGATAGGAAATGAAGGAGTAATAATTGTTGTATACACAAGGTATTACTTACTTTGTTACGATACCTGGTCATGATCTAGGCACATTGACATGTTGACTTTAATAAATGCGGGCATGCGTTATTTTGTTTTCAATTAAAGGATATTGAATGGGTTTAGATTAGTTTTTCTTTAAACAGTTTTGAAAAGCGCTTTTAAGACAATGAAAGTAATTTAATCCTCAAATATAACATGTGAAAAAGTATAATTTAACAGAAAAATTATATATTTTATAGAAATACAAAAAAATGTGAGAAAAACTGAGGCGTTTACTTGTACTTTTATTTCTTGTTTTTATTTTTTAATTGCAAAATTGTTATCTTATTTTTAATCTATTTTCTGTGTTTTAAATTGTGAATAGAGAAAACAACAATTCAATGTTTTCTGTATAAATATTTAAAAATAAGAAACAAATTAGAAATAAAATAAAAAAATTATAATTAAAAAGTAAAAATCGAAAATGGAATCAGAAAATAAAAACTACAAGTAAACGCCCTCTAAGACTTGATGTAATTCCTCTTAAAAAAAAAGACTTGATGTAATGGTCAAATCACAAGTTTTTCTCAAATTTTAACTAATTTTGAGAATTTTAAATTTTAAGGGTTATTCAAATTATCACCTCATCAATAGTTATATAAAATCTCTCAAACTACTCAACACATTATTGAGTTGTGTGTAAAATGGTCATGGGCTTACAGCCTTATGGGTATTTGGTATGAAATTATGTAAAAAAAAAATTGGAAATGTATTTTCGATATTTTGTTAGCATAATTATGAAAAGTTTAAATTATTATGCTACCATAATTTCGAAAATAATTTTCTAAAAGGTTAAAAAAATTCATAATTTCAGAAAAAACATTTTCAAAATGTTGTCACGTTTTACTTACACTTCTCTCGTGTCCGCGACTCCATGCATGACTTTTTCCCCACACCAGAACCAGAGTCAGAATCATCAACAGTGGTGCTGGATGGTTGTTGGGTGGAGGTGGGGCACGGTGGTGATGGGTGGAGGAGGTATTGTTGTTTGTTTGGACCTTTTTGGAGGTACAAGAAGTAAAAAGAGAGGTGTAGAAAGCAATTGCCCACCAAAAGTATCAAACGTCTAGCCAGATAGATAGATATAGGTGTTAAATATTGATATTTTTTATATAAAAAAAAAAGACAAAGGTGACATACAAACAAAAACAGAATGTTAAGCAGTTCATTAGTTTAAGAAAATATTTTATTTTATTTTAAACTAAAAATATGATCTTATTTTGCCTTTTTTTTTCCAAAGATTTATATGGGAAACAGTAATTATTTTTATTTAATCTACTTTAACGTGAAAATTACTTTTTCAAATTTTTATTGGTTCATTTGATTGCATAAAAATACATTGTATATAACATTAATGTACTAGGGATTAATATATATTATATTAATAAACGAAGGATTAAAAGTGCACATAATTTTCCTAGTACTAAATAAATAATATAATATTATAAAACTATACAAATAATAACTTATATCTTTCAATATTATATGTGTTAATTATGACTTGTAAGAAAAAGAATAGTTAATATTTATACTTGTCATGACTTTTAATTAATTATTATAAAAAATAATATTTATTTAATTATTTTTTATGATTAGATGACAATAAAAAAATACTATATGTGTATTTTAATTAAATTAAAAGAAAACCTGATTGCTTCTTTTTCAAATTTCAATTATGATCCTTATTACACATATTGACCGTATTTTGGTTATTATTTTTAAAAACCTATTCTTTTTTCACATTATTACGTATTTTTTGCATTGCGTTTTCTGCAAATAGGTTCGACCCACGCCCATCGCACATTAGGAAGGTTATTTTTGGACATTTACCTTTACATACTAACACCTCCCTCGCGCATTTCCTCGTTCCCAAACCCGAAAGGCCCAACCACAGAGTCTCCAGTGCCCCTCGCTCTCTCTATTGGTTCACGCGCGGCAATTGGAGATTCACGCGCCACCATGGCCTCTCCACCGACACTCCCTATATCCTCCCAATCCAGCGCTTCCGGCGGCGGCGCCTCGCAGTCCCAGTCTCCGATCGCGACGCCGGCGTTCCGCTCCTTCATCTCCCGCATCTCCTCGTCGCTCCGCCACGCCTTCGCGCAGCGTCGCCCGTGGACGGAGCTCATTGACCGGAGCTCCATGTCCCGACCTGACACCCTCGCCGAAGCATACTCTCGGATCCGCAAGAACTTCGCCTATTTCCGCGTCAATTACGTAACCCTAATCGCGTTGGCGCTCGCGGTCTCGCTCATTACGCATCCGTTCTCGCTATTCGTCCTCTTCGGTCTCCTCGCTTCGTGGTCGTTTCTTTATCTCTTTCGCCCTTCGGATCAGCCTGTCGTCCTCTTCGGACGCACCTTCACCGATCGCGAAACCCTAGGGATCCTCGTTGTGCTCACCGTGTTTGTCATTTTCCTCACCAGCGTTGGATCCTTGTTGATCTCTGCACTCATGGTTGGATTGGCGATCGTTTGCGCGCACGGCGCGTTCCGCGTTCCCGAGGATCTGTTTCTCGACGATCAGGAGCCTAACAGCTCCGGATTCCTCTCGTTCCTCGGCGGCGCCGCCGCTTCTGCCGCCGCTCCGGCAGTCGCGCGCGTTTAAACGGCAAGATCTGGACGGCCGGTCTGTTCGGTGGATTCTTCTCAGGTTGGCTCGGCCTTATTAGTTGTAATATGTTGAATTGAAATTGTTGCGATATTCTTTGTCCTTTGAGATCCAAAGCGAATTGCTTGGGGTTTAGTTCTGTTACTACTTTTCGTTTTACGCCAAGATGGTATTGTGCTATTAAACCTCAAGTAATGCAGCAGCTTAGTAATTGATTTTGCTTCTGAAGTTGTTCGTCATTTTCGGTAGATTTGTATGTGCATTTTTTATTCCGTTGTCGTAATGGTACGTTTTAATAGTTGGAATTGGAGTATATAACTTTTTTCATTAATTTTTTGTAACTTGTAATAAGGAATATAAGTTGACTGATTAAGAGCTGCAGATGTTTTTGGGTGCTTATGGTCAGATAAGATAAGATAGTTAACGTATATGATGTAGAAAGTTTTAAGGTTTTTCAAGTTGCAGCTACTCAGAAATCATTTTATCGGTCGACTTCCTTCACCATAAAGAAGCATATTGCATAATGTTAGTTTGTGAATATCAGTTTGGTAATAGTCTACGAAGTAAGAGTGTTTGTGACTTACTAGATTATTGGTTCCTAGTTTCTTTTTCTTTATTACTTCGTCTTTTCTTTTTTTTGTACACGAAAGCATACCCCTAATTAAGTAACTATTATGAAGCCTTTCAAGTGCAGAATAATTGAGTAGCAGATTTTATTCAACTAGATCTTTTGCTTAAATTTATTCAACTAGATCTATGATTGAAAATTCATGAAAATGTTTTTGTAACAACAATAATATTTGTTCTTAGAGCTAGCTATTGGATGCATTTGATGCACAGTGAGATACAGAATGTTGTGAGAAAAAAAATGTTGTGAAGGTAATGGCGAGTACAATATTTCCTGGTCAAATGCATCTCCGACTAGGCTTTGAAGAATGGGCTTCAAGCCTACAATTAGACTTTCATGTTTCAAGCCACGTCTTTCTGTCTCTGACCATATCAACCCTCAGGTCTTGAAATTTCTATTATTGTTTCAAATTTTGGTGAAAAAAAAGAATATGTTTCAAATTTCAATTTTGGTGGAAAAGAAAAAGTATGTTTCAATTTTCAATGAATAAAATGACCAGGTCTTGAAACCAAAAGAAAATAAGGCAATAACGAACTTTGCGTATCAATTAAGTTCCTCGAAAAAAGGGAAAAAAAATTAAAATATAACAATTTTAATAAAAAAATTACGAAAATATTACAGTTTTAAAAGTATTTGCGCATCTATAGTAACCAGTCGCGTCCCTCTGGGCGTGACTCATTTCGTTGCTAATTCTGTCTCTAGTTTCGTCGTTAACACTTTTTGCGATGAAATATTGGACGTGATTACAATATTCAGTCGCAAAAAGTATTAGCAACTGAAATAGACACCGAAATTAGAAAAAGTTAGATATTGCCAATAATCAGTCTAATTAATTACGAATTTATTGTAGTTTGTAATAATATTATTAATTGTTATTTTTATTTAATTTTACGAATTTATTGTAGTTTGTAATAATATTATTAATTGTTATTTTTATTTAATTTTAAAGTATTTTTAGACCGATCTTCATCATTATTTTTAGACCGACTTTGAAGTCGTATATTAATAATAATAAAAACTTAAAGTTGTAAAAAAAAATTGATTTTAAAGTCGTACGTTTAAAAAAAATTATGCTGTAAATTTTTTAACGATTTTGGTTTAAAAAAATTAAAAAATCACAATATTGTGGTCGCAACACTAATTTCAAAAATTGAAAAAAAATTATACTGTGAATAAAAAAATTGATTTTAGAGGCGTACACTAATTTCGGTGTCTATTTCAGTCGCTAATACTTTTTGCGACTGAATATTGTGGTCACACCCAATATTCCGTCGCAAAAAGTGTTAGAAACAGAATTAACGACAGAATGAATCACATCAAAGGGACGCAACTGACTGCAATGAATGCGTAAATACTTTTAAAACTATAATATTTTTGTAACTTTTTATTAAAATTACTATATTTTAATTTTTTTTCTCGAAAAAAGTTCTCTCATGTCCATAGCAAGGTACGGAGATATTGAAATATACTTAAATTCAAAAGGCGCAAGACAAAATCCGGTACTTGCCTTGTGAAAAATTATTTGTTGATTTTGCAATTGGACAGTAAATCATGTTTCAAGTAACGTCTTCATTACCGAGATCACCTTTTTCTTTATCAATATTTGTTAAGGACAAAAATTAAATAAGTTATTTTGGAGATTATTAATCTTGTTATCTGATCAAAATTGTCACATCATTTTAATAGTTACTATCGATTTTACTTAAAGGAAATGAACGGAATGATTGTCATGGTAAATTGCTGATTTTGACTGGAAATAATACTAATCGTGTCTCTAATATTGTATTTAAGTGCTTTCCATTAATTAATTATTTGGTATGTATTAATGTTGGCTTAAATATGTTTTTTTATCCCTAATAAATACTTTTTGTGTGTGTTTTCTAATAAATTTTTATTTTATGTTGAGTTCCTAATAAAATAATACTTTATTTTTTGTTATTGATATTTTTGTTTGTCCATGATAAATTAGATTTTATTTTAATTTTGACTAATAACAAATGAATAAAATTATCAAATAGCAAATACAAAATTCATTATTTTATTAAAGACTAAAAATAAGTGTCAAGGACACTAAACAAAATTGTTGTTTTATAAGAAATTCAACACAAAACACAAATTTATTAGGAAACAAATATAAAAGTCACATATTTATTAGAAATCAAAAACATAATTAAGTGATTAATGTTTGATAATTGCTAATCCATATGATTATTTTTATCAATCCGTTTTTTAATTATGTCCTTCTATTCATTTAATTCTCAAATACTATACACATTTATGATAAATGAGAAAAAAATAATACTAAAATTATATTTTAACGTTAAAAATAATTTTTACAAAAAAATATTAATTACTTTTCTTAATCTTTGTATTAACTTTTTAAGGGGACAATTGAAAGAAATGGAGGGAATATCAATATATTAATGACAGATATTATTATTTTCAACAAAAAAATAAATCACAGATATTGTGTATGTTTGGATTTCTGTTGAAGATGCAGTGACATGCATATTCCCATAGACATCTAACAAACGAATGGAGACAAATATAAAAGATAGCCTTTGGATTTGTTGTAAACATATTCTTACAGATGCAAATGTTTAATCAAACATGCACATTATTCACAAAATAAAATTGGTATCAATATTTGTTAGCCTACAATGTATAATTATTTAAATAGACTATTGACTTTAAATTTGTGAGCTTCAGAATGACATATAGACTTAACACAAATTATTTCAATACTAAAGTATTGCTAGAGTAAGTACTGTTACGTTAAATTTCATGATGACTATGGCTGTGACTATGTTAATTATTTTTTTTTTTAATTTTTTCAAACTTCTATTTTCTCTCTTATAAATTATAAGCCATTGTCCATTAATTAATGCTTGATACGGATGGGAATCTAACCATACAAGCCCGTGGAAGAAGTTTTCAGTGTCATCATGAAATTGCAATTATTTCATCAGACCTAATTTAGGCAACCTTGTTCATAGTCACAGTCATATACACTATAGGCTATAGATTATTCATAAAAATAGAAAAGCTAGGTACTGAAAGTTGCTTGGGGTGATTAAACATTTTCATAAATTAGTGAGGGACCACAAATAAAAATTGAAGGCAGCATTTGCATCATAACTGTGGGTGATAGAAACCGAGAGAAAATGGAGTTCTCATTATTTTCTTATAGAAAGAATGATTCAATTCATACATGGCTGTGTAGATATTGTATTGCGTCTCATATACAAAAGTATTCAGTTAAGTATTGCCAGATAAGCAAAGTTAACTATGATAAATCTAAAATAACGAATCATGCATATGATTATAAAACACCAAATAACAATAAATCATAGTTAATAGAGTTATGATTGTGTGTACCTTGTTGTGCTATTACTAAATCGAAGAAAAGCTAGAGAAGATGAGGGAACAAGATGCTAGAGTCTTCCTCTCTATTGCCTATTCAGAAATTGGCAGCCGTCAGCGATGGGAGCATTTTGGCTCATGAGGCTTAACCCTAGTATAAATAGGCTAGAGAGGGGACCTAGCAAAAACCTAATCAACAATGTGTCTGATGGATCCACCCATCATAGAAGCCCAGTCAGACACTAATGCCTACACTGCTGCCCAACTAAGCCCAATAACAATAGATGCTAGAAGCCCAACTCAATATGATCACAATGGGTCAGTCAAAATATAAAAATTGAAATATTCATTAACCCAATTAATTTAAAATACAACACTAATTAATTAATGTTGCCCATATAAAGGAAAATTTCTAACATTCTCCCACTTGGGCTATATTAATTAATTTAATATTATTTTGAAAATCATTTTATTTCGAAAACGACTCTATTGGGTTAATAACTAAAAATTCATATTGTGTGGCCACAATTTTGAAAAACAATATTCCAATTCAGCATCTCAAAACGATTCAATCCAACATAACCCCATCATAGGAACATGGCGATCAATATACTGAAAATATCATAGCATATGACCTTCCATAGTCACATACAATGAGTATTATATCTTCATGAATCTGAGCCTAGTAGTGTAGTAAGAATTAGTGCCAAAAAGTGATCAACAATGTAACACACTAATTCTTATCGGTCCTCAATGTAATTTCTCAACAACATGAAATTAAATTAGTGCAATTTCCAAACAACATGAAATTACATTTTTTCTGATGCAATTTCTCAACAAAATGAAATTACATCACTGCAATTTCTAAACAACATGAAATTGCCTTTTCAATCTAATTTCTTAACATGAAATTGTCTCAAGTTAAATAAACTAACATGTCACAATACAACATGAGATCTCAAAATTTGTGACATCCAAATATATTTAAACTCACGACATGCTTAAAGATATTATTTCATACATATATTTCTCAATCGACAGGAGAAACACAATAATAATTATCATCAATAAAATTCAAACAAAAATCACAAAATAATTATTAGTTTGCATACAAAAGTGACTCGAAAAGCAAACTGAATATAACTCCCACTAATCAAGGGAATCAAAAGAATCTAAAACATTCAAAACAAACCTCTATAACTCCCACTAATTAAGGGAATAAAAATAATATAAAATACAATTGTTTTACACTCAAAAAGGCTATCGAAAAGTCTTTCGTATTAAAGATTTTAGATGAAAGGCTTTTGTTTCATTCAATAAATCAAAATCTTATTGAAAAATAAAATGTCATCTACATAAAGTACTAAGAATACACATACCAAGGTTTAAACCAAGGACAAAGCCTCACACAAATAAATCAATGAGCATACACTGGCTTTAGATAACTATCCCCTTTGGGCAGACAGATCACCTAGATCAATGCACCTCCAATAACTTTATTATAGACAAGCTTCCAATTAAAACACACAACAACCCCCTTTGGGCAGGAAATTGCATGAAATAATCAAAAGCATTCTTCAAATTGACAAAGAAATTTCTGTGACTAATAAATTTGGGCAACAACAAAATAATTTATATATCATAAACCCCCCTTTGGGCAGGGAATATAATATACAAATATTTTCCATCACATGAAGATTTAAACAACAAGGAG
The DNA here is from genome assembly GCA_013407115.1 of Glycine latifolia. Lineage (NCBI taxonomy): Eukaryota > Viridiplantae > Streptophyta > Magnoliopsida > Fabales > Fabaceae > Glycine > Glycine latifolia. The sequence continues at coordinate 4,927,120 of CM023954.1, forward strand.
AATTACATATAATTATAAAAATTCATCCCCTTTGGGCAGACAAACTTTTAAATTATACATATTTTTCCATAATTCCACATGTAATTTAAAAAATAATTTATCCCCTTTTGAAAATAATATATCAACAACAATGCCCACCAACATGAAACACTTCACAACATGTTTTTCGAAAAAACATGAAACACTTCACAATATGTGTTTCTAACAACATGAAACACTTCACGATATACATGTGTTTTTAGAAATCAAATATAATAGTCTAAAATTTATAACACCGAATGTGAATCAAAATTCCAAAAGTAAGATATTAAAGCATGAACAAGTAATCTTTCACAAAAGTGAAATAATCCAAAAATCAACAATTGGAACAACAATCACACCAGTTTCAAGAATTTCAAAACTTAAACAGTACATGAATAGTACTAAGGTCCAAAAAATTCTAAAATGTAGGCCCAATCAAAAGTTTCAATCTATGTTAAAAAAAAGAAGAAGAGAGAGACCCAATCTAATGGAAAATAATAATTCATTGATTCCACAACACCAACTGTTTCACTAAAACCCAAAAGTGAAACTATAACTGAAAGTTCTAATGGATTTCAAGAATCAATATATAATAATAATAAATGACAGTAATTCACTTTTTAAAGTGAAATAAAAAATTAATTCACTTTCTGGTTCTCCAAATTCATGCAACAATAAATGCACAAGACTTTAATAATTATTTCACGAAAATTGAAACTTTCAAAATTGCTTAAAATTTTCACAAAAAACAAAAGCAACCCGCACCAATGTCAACAAATTCATTGAAACTAAAACTTCATGTTTACGAAACAATTTTGTTGAAACCAAAACAATTCATCAGATAAGAATAGTGAATCATAATTCAAATCATGAATAGTGTCATGAAACTAAACAAAATTGAATAACACGTTTTTATTTTATTTATTTCAATGTTAAAACAATTCATGCAATTTTTGGATAAAACACATAAATATTAACTACATGAATTATTTATTATTGGTTCAATTTGTCACATATTTCTTGTGAACTAGACGCTAAACTCATGTGACATTACTCTATAAAATCTATATTTCATGTAAACTTATCACTTAAAAATTTGTTTCCACTTATTGTAATTTGATCCTATTAGCATTTCGACAATGACATTATTTCCCTTATTTATTTCATGATATTAATTTAAAAATGGAAAAACAATTAATTTCCTTTAATATTTTTCGGTGACAATATGTTCTTAATTTTTTTTATTGGATCAACATTCTTTCATGTGGATAAAAATTAAAACAGTAAAAACAAAATGCAGGGTCATTACTGATTTAATTAGAGATGTAAACTGTACAAATAAAATGCACAGCCCTTACTCATTTAATTATAAAAGTAAAAATATATATATATATATATATATATATATATATATATTAGATCTCTAATTAGATAGCTCATGTCATACGCTGTTTGTTGAACAATATAGGAAGTGAGTTGTTGTAAATTCTGTTTCTTTATTTATTTTTATAGACAAAAATAAACAAATTAAATAACCCTCACGCTATATATATTAGATCATGTATACTCATCGTTGTTGTCTTCAGAATCAGTGATCATCATATTTCCTCATCTTCAGTGTCTTCTTCTTCCTTTGTTATCTCAATCTCCTCTTCTTCTATACCTGCTTTCTCTTCTATATTTTCCTCTGCAACTTTATCACATTCTTTTCATACACTGTTGATGGCTGAAGGATCATTATTTTGAACTTATTGTTTCATCATACATAAAAACTAGAAAATCATTTTTTTTTAAAACAGCATATAGAAAAGACTGTTTAATTTTTCAGTATAAGGAGAGAATTAATGACTTAAAAATCATCACCTTTCAACTAACAACATTTATGAAAGACTTGTGGTGAAGTTAGAGAACGAGCGGAATATAGAAGAGAAAAGCAACTGCAAAAGAAAAAAACAGTGCCTGGTAAGTGGTAACCCCTCGCTGTTTCACTTTCACTTTTCATAACTCACCAAGTACACTGCACTTGTTCCTTCTTCCATCTACTCTATTTTTCGCTTATGGCTTCATTCCTCCCTATTAATTGCTACGAAATCAATGATGAGACTTAGTATGCTTCTAGCATATAGTAGTTTTATATTAAAAGAATCAAGAAATCAATCATAATTTATCAATAAATGCTATTATAAGTGACAATTTTTATTATTTTATTTTTATCACTTATTCTTTGAATTTTTATAACAGGAAACCAATAAAAGAAGAAAGAAAGCAAAATCAAGAAGTTTCTGAATTTCAAGATTTTGATTAAAGATTTCACAAAGATAAACGATAAGAGAAAATTTGGATTAAAGATTTCACAAAAATAAAGAAGATTTGAATTAAAGATTTCACAAAGATAAAAGATAAAAGAAGATTTTCACATCTTAATTATAAATAGGGACTTAAGAGGCCAAAAGTAAAATAGAGAGACACTTAAAGAGACAGAACAAAAACAAGAAGGAGAAGCATTTTGGAGGGATTAAAGTTAGGTCAAGAAGATTGAGATTCAAGATTGAGGGGTTTGATTATTCTTCTTCTTTTTTAAGATTCTTGATCCACTTTTATCTATTTTTATCAAGGCTAGACATAACTATCTCTAGCTAATCCTCTTCTTTGTAGTTAAGGCCACCACCTCATGTGAACTTCTTTGATGTTGGATTGAATTCTATGATTCTTTTATGCTAAATTGTTTTGTTTCACCTTGTGTTGTATGAATTATATATCTTTATTGAAATTGATCACTTTGATAAAGTTATGAGGGTTAGGGTTCATAATAGGAATATTGGGACTTTAATTTTTGACAAAGGTGGAATAACAATCGATACATTACCTAGGGATAGGGATATATGATTGCAGATTAATATGAGAGATCACTAAGGAATTAGGGTTTTGATTGAATTAAAGGGTTAAAGTCACTAAGGAATTAGGATTTAACTAGTTTAACGGAAAAATACATTATCTGAATAATTAGTATAATTGAATGTAGCAATCAATCTAATTAGATGAGTTAGGATCAAACGGTGTGTGTGTCTTGGCTATAATTCTTTCTCATAATTTCCTAAAAATCCAAATATTATTGTTTTCGAATTCTTATTAATTCTTAGTTTTATTATTTAATTTCATCACATCAAAATATTAAAACTCAATATTATTAATTCTTCTTCATCCAATTTAAAGATAATAGTTGTGATAAATTTGGTGACTCAATCCCTGTGGATACGATACTTTACTTATCAATTTATTACTTGGAACGATCGGTACACTTGCCGAATCCGCAACAAGTTTTTGGCGCCATTGTCGGGGATTGAAAATGCTAATTTTATAATAACTCTTTATCTTTAAAATTGGATTTATTTTGTTACTTATCTGCTTTCTGAGTTTATGCGAGGTACAACTGATCCTACAACTCTACAGTACGATCCTGAAATAGAAAAGACTTCAAAGAGGAACAGGAAGTTAGCCAAGCAGAAACATCTAGTTCATATTCTGAAATAGAACTAGAGATGACTGACAAAAACAACAATTAGCTAAGACCTGATGATGAATTGATGGAGGATATCCTTGCTCCATTGTTCACTAGACCAACATCTAGTATTGTCAGGCCACCAATTAAAGCCAACCATTTTGACATTCATTCATCATTAATCACTTTGGTGAAGCGAAGTCAGTTTGGTGGAGAGGATGATGAAGATCCACATGATTTTGTGGATAGATTTTTGAGGATATGTGACACAAACAGACATCAAGGTGTGATAGATGATGCGATTAGACTGTGATTGTTTCCTTTTGCAGTTAAAGGAAAAGCTCTTAGATGGTTAGACAGACAGACTTCTAATAGCATCACCACTTGGGAAGAGTTGGCTGCAAAATTCTTTGCTCAATATTTCTCTATGGAAAAATACAACAACTTGGTGAATGAGATCACTAATTTCACTCAACATGGTAGAGAAACATTGTGTGCAGCCTGGAACAGATTCCAAGAATTGATAAGAAAATGTCCTCAGTACGATATGCCAGTTGGGAAGAAGGTGTGGATTTTCTTCAATGGAATGACACTTGAATCAAGAATGATTGTGAATGTTGTAGTTGGAGGTTCAATCAGATCTAAAACAGCAGCTCAAACTTATGAATTGATTGATTCCTTAGCCACGAATGAAAATGAAAGCATTGTAATTCAGCCTAAACGAGAGGTTATTCAATTGGGAAGCAGCGATGCCATGCTAGCTGAGCAAAAACTCTTGTCACAGCAGTTAGCCAAGCTTAATGAGAGAATTGACAAGCTTCAAGTTTCTGCAGTTCAAGCTGCACCTATTCGAACACAATTAGTTAATTGTGAATACTGCCAAGAAGACCATGAGACAAATGAATGTCCTACATTGATAGGAGCTGATCCAGTTCAGGTAAATGGTGTATGGCATGATCAAAGACCTCAGCAAAATTTCTAGAGAAATCAGAATTTCGCTATGGGGAACAATTTTCAGAGAAGGTTTCAAGGAGGAGGGTTAGATTACAAATCTAATAATTATTTGCAACCTCCACCTCTTCCACCTAAAGAGCCATCTGAATTGGAGAAAGTCATGCTACAGCTAACAAGGACTACCAATGATCATATCCAGACCACCAATGAGCATATTCAAGCCACCAATGCATTCATCAATTAGACTAGAGCTCATCATAGAAATCTAGATGCTTCTATCCGGAATTTGGAGAATAAGATAGGTCAGTTATCAAAGCAGCTTGCTGAAAGACCTCAAAGGCAGTTCCCTATTGACACCATGGTAAATCCAAGGGAGCATGTCAATGCAATCGCTACAAGTAGTGGAATTATGATCACACATCAAGAGAAGCCTATAGTGATGTAGAAAAAGGCTGAAGATGAAACCACTAAAACTATTGAGCGAGAAGAGGAAGTGGAAACACCTACAGGCAAGGAAGAGAAAAAGGAGCAACTGGTTGTAGCTCCTAAGAAACCAATGGATTTCTCTCATTTTGAGAAACCACCTTATCCTATGAAGCTCAAGCAACAGGCTCAGAAACAACAATATGCTAAGTTTTTAGATATATTTAAAAAGCTGTATATGTGGATTTGTTTTTTGTCTGGTGCTGTTAAGTGGGAATTTATATTTATGGGTTTCAGATCAAAGTGTAACCAAAGTGTAAATGTGGTTTCAGATCTTGGGGCAATTTATATTATAAATTGAAAGGAGGTGTATGTCGACTACACATTTTCATCACCCAACTTCAAATTTTATATCACTCATTACCGTTTTACAATTAAACCTTGTTGTCATGGCTCATATATCTCTATTGTGTCATCAACATGTTCACTGTTCACGTACCACAAATAACGACTTAATCAGTTCGTATTACCATACAATACTTGAACCACAGCCACAAATTATACCGTTATTATCGTCTACCGGGTTCCAACATATTGCCCTAATCAAATAGTACAGAATTGGTCTTGCATTGATTAATGCATTGGTTGAACGATGGAGGTCTAAAACACACACCTTTCACCTGCCATGGGGTGAGTGCACAATCACACTGGAAGATGTTGCACTGCATCTAGGCATTAGGGTCGATGGTCGTGTTGTGACAGGACCTAGCTTCTTAATTTGGAATGATTTATGCGACGAGTTATTAGGAGAAGTCCCTCCGGATAATGCACATAAGGGAGCTGCAGTGAAGCTGACATGGTTGCTTAACATCTTGTGTGCACCATTACCTGAAGAACCAACAATACACCAACTACAATGTAGGTGTAGAGCTTACATAATGTACATCATTGGTGGTGCTCTAATACCAGATAAATCTGGAAATAAAATTCTTCAGCTGTAGTAACCCAAAATGAAAACCCTGAGACAAAACAACAACAGTATCATGACGGAGAACCAGTGATACATGAGAGAAGAAATCTGTGATGTAATCAATGTCCTCCGCCTTGTGGGACTGGTCATCGTCTTGGACATTAAAGTATAAGTTGTTGTGGTAATGTGATCAACTTTGTTTAACTACCCTTTTGATGTATGTTTCAAAATTATGTGCAAGTGGTCATGCCATGTTATGCAATGTTTAAGTGGTCTTCAAGTTTTTTTCATAGTTTTCACGTCAAACAACCCAAAAAATATATATCATCTAACAGTTTCATCAACAACGTCCTCAAAAAATGGCAAAAAAAACCAAAAAAAATGTTTTTGACCCTTAAAACAATGTTTAAGTGGTCATGTTAGGCATTTTTTTAAAAATTTCTCCAACACATTTAAAAAATGTCTTCCAAGTTTTTTTCATAGTAAAAAATGTCAAAAAAACTAAAAAAAAAATATCGTCTAAGAGTTTCATCAACAACACCTTCAAAAAATGGCCGAAAAACCAAAAAAACATGTTTTCGACCCTTAAAACAATGTTTAAGTGGTCATGTTAGACATTTTTTTTAAAATTTCTCTAACACATTAAAAAATGTCTTCCAAGTTTTTTTCATAGTAAAAAACATCAAAAAACTCAAAAAAAAAATATCGTCTAAGAGTTTCATCAATAACGCCCTTAAAAAATGGCCAAAAAACAAAAAAAAACATGTTTTCGACCCTTAAAACAATATTTAAGTGGTCATGTTAGGCATTTTTTTAAAAATTTCTCTAACACATTAAAAAATGTCTTCCAAGATTTTTTCCTAGTTTTCACGTCAAACAACCCAAAAAAAATATCGTCTAACAGTTTCATCAATAACGCCGTCAAAACATGGCCAAAAAACCAATAAAACATGTTTTCGACCCTTAAAACAATGTTTAAGTGGTCATGTTAGGCATTATATCAATAAAAGTAAAGTTGAAATAATGACATATCTCAACCAACATTGGATACCTGACAAACCTATTCCAAATAATGGACAACTGTCAATATAGACAACTGCCAATTTAAATTCAATGTATGACATTAATAATGGACTAGTACACTACATACAAGGCTAAAATCACAGTCTAGAATGACAACACTATGTACTATATCGATAAAAGCAAAAGTTGGAATAATGACATATTTTAATCAATATTGGATATCAGACAAACCTCTACCCAAATACACAATTCTAACCTTACTATAATTTGATAACATCAAAGTGGCAATTATTCAGTTGTCTATAAATAAACAAAAGTCTCTCAATATAGCCACACACTTCGACACAATATACCCTCACAAACAAAATTCAATCTTCATACTATGAAATTCTTGGGAGAAACAAGCACTCAAACCATTACTAACTCGATATTAGCATTTATTTTTCCAAATGGATCAATCATACACAACAAAGCTGGTGTTTATTTTCAATGTCCCACTCCAATACCAATGCGAGTTTCTACTGAGTGTTCTTTCCAAACACTAAATAGTAGAATGCACAACACCCTTCAGCTACCCAATGATCAATCTGTGCATGAAATCTACTATCGACAACCATCCATCGATGAAGGTCAACTATATTTTTTTCATTCTCTGGAACTGAAAAATGATGATGATGTTTGCACAATGTTAATGTGCAATGAAAAACACCCATATGTTGGTCCTATAGAATTATTATGTATCATCAGCAGAACATCCGATGATATACTCAACGTACTTCGATCCACCATCACTCCTACTCATGATGCAATGTTGTATTACAACAGCACATGGAAGATACCACGACAAGACAATTTTTTGGGTTACTCCTCTACTGGAACAAATCCAATAAGATTTCAAATTCCTTCTCGATGCAACATCGAAACACTCAAGGATATAATCAAGCAAGTTGCGTCCCTAGGAGTTCCCCCTTATGGAATTCACGAATCACAGGTGGTCAAACAATTGTTCTTCCGACAGTCAGGCCATGCAAAATATTCAGAAAAATTAATCGAATATCAAATAATACAACTGAAAAATGATGAAGACGTATTAAAGGTGTTAGTAGAATCCAATTACTGGAAGCGTTTCTATCCAATAGAAATTTTATCTATTTTTAACAAACCAATCATCCAACTACTGGAAGAAGACATGTTTGCTGCACCAACATCTTTCAAATTATGATTAGTTTCCTCATTTTCATGTTTCAATTGTTATTGTAAGTACGTTTCGTTATTTAGTCATTTTTTAATGTTCTGTTTGTCTCTCTAATTACTATTGTTTGTACTTGCTGTTATTCTATTATGTTTCCATTATTATATTTATTTATCTAATTATTGTTATTTTTTGTTGTTTTAATGTTTTAATTGAGTTATGATAATTATATATTCACTTTATTTTTAATCAATTTATTTTTTAATCACTTTTCTCTTTTTTATTTATTTTAACATTATATATCCACTTTATTTTTAATCTATTTATTTTTTCATCACTTTTCTCTTTTTTTATTAATTTTAATACTACTAAAAATTATTAAACCAAAAAAATTTAAAAATATTTCAAAAATAAAAAATTATAGTCATTAAAAAAAAAGTTGTACGGAAATCAGGTGGTGAATTCCCAACTTCCTAACTGCCTTAAAAAAAATTGCATAGTGAGAAGTCGGGTTTGGAGACCCAGACTTCCCACTTTTCAGTAGAAAAGAGTGTATTTTGAAATTTTTTTACCAAAGTAGTATATATTGAAAAATCATGGATGAAATGTGGTGTACATAGGGAAAAAAATCGGTTTCATCTCTTATTTGGTTTCTTAATGTAGATTAGATGGTTTAAACTTAAAAAATTATTTTTAATAAGGTAATAAGAATTGTTTTTTAAAAAAAAAACTATTTTAAAATTTTTTTAGAGAAACACATAAAAAAGTGAAAGACTACTTATTTTATCAAAAAAGTATTTTTTAATAAAAGTTTAAACTTACAAACCCAAATACTTTGTAAATTAATGGAATTTATAACTCTTAAATTAATAGATAACACTTAAAATTTATACAGTATTATTATTTAAGATATATTTAAGTAAAAAATATTTAGAATTTATATTAAAAAAACTTAAATAATTTTTTCATTCTTGTAATTTTGTATTTTTTTTATTTTTGTCCTTGTAATATATTTTTTATTTTAATTATTGTCAAAATATTTTTTTTGGTTCTTAAAATATTTTAAATAATGATTTTTTTTACTTTTTGAAAAGTATACAGTATTTAAATGAAATATAATTTTAAAAATACTAAGTCGTAAGATGGAAAAAAGTATTTTTAAAAAAAATGTCGTGTTTCACGCTTTGCATTGGTACTTGCCTTCATTTCAGTTTCACGCTTTGCATTGGTACTTGCCTTCATTTCAGTTTCACGTGCCGTCCGATCCAACACTCCATCTCAACTCGAAGATATTTATTTTTCTATATATTTTATTCCCTTAAAATATTAGCAAAGCAGGAAGATATTTATTTATCCTCGTACTCAAAACCCAATAAGATATTTATCTCCTTTCAGCAGCGTCCGTCCCCAATTCGGTCACAGTCTCCAATCACCAGTCGCCAACTCCCCAAGCACGCCAAATCACTTCACTCTCATTGGACCGTCACCATCCAATCTCACCACCAAATTCAGCGGGAAAACCGCCATTGCTGAGTCAATCTCAATGCTTCCAAGTCTTCAATGCCGCAACATGAAGCGCCACCACAAAGTACATAGTAACTCTTTTTCTCGAATCCACAGAGTGAGACGCATCGTGTGAACAACAATAACGGCATGTTTGAGCGTACTTGAAAAATTTGAGCGGCGATGGACGAAACCGCCGTAACGACGAAGCCTGATTGGCTCAACAACCGCGCGAAGGTCGCCGTAGAGAGAACCGAAGAAGTTTTCGGTGGCGACGACGGGGCTTGGGACTTGTTGACTCGGAGCTTCTGGCAGGCGCAGATGGTGCTGGACGAGAACCGTGCGCTGATCGACAAAGTGAACAGCAACCACGAGTCGAAGATTCCTGACAACATGACGAAGAACGTTGGCCTCATTACTCAGATCCACGGTAACATCTCCAAGGCTCACTCTATTTACTCCGATTTATCTGTAAATTTCTCCAACATTATTCGCCAGCGCGGCGTCGCCGCCGTCAACAACCGCAATCGAGACGGCGACCGCGAAGAGGATGAAGATGAGGCTGAGAACTCGAAGAAGGATTCCGCGGAGCACGTGCTGGAGAAATCGGAGTAATTCTTTGTTTCCTTACATATGTTATATGATTTTTGTTGCCTTGTCCAATGCATCCTAGGGTATCATACTATCATGTGATGTAGCCGGTGAAATTTGAAATAGAATGATTCGGTTTGTGTTAGTGCCAGTTTTAGTGTGAGGTTGTTTGGAGATAAGATAATAATCATTTTCTAGGGTTTGTTTGTGGTGGTGGAGGTGGTGACATGAGTATTGAGAAATCTATGTGTGCTTATTCCTGGTTGTGCTTTTGTGTTGTTTTTCTTTGTTGTAAGGATGGTTGAATTGATGGCTGCGGGAATGCGTAGCACATTATCCGCCCACATATATGAGGTATTTATGTCAATGTTTGATTTTGTTTCTTCATGGTTGCGTTGATTTTTTATTCTCTTGTTTCAAGGGAGGTCTTGTGGAACTGGGAAGTAGGGAAGGGAAAGGGGACAGGACAGGGATTGAACCTGTGCGTTGTGTTCGCCATGGTAAAGATTGTTATTATTCTTTATTCTAATATGTTGATGATGGGTAGGTAGTTCTCGAGTTTATTGGTTGTTTAAGTTGATGAGAATTCAGAATTCGTATGAATGAAGAGCTTTAATGCAAGCAAAACCAGTAGAAGCTAGTTTACCAGGAGGTTTCTGTTAACTCAATAATGGCCTTTGTTTTAAATTATCTGCTTCTGATCTTTAATTTGAAACTCAGACCTACCCGCCGTCAATGAGTTTCCTTCATAGTGGTGTTGGTTACATGGATTATTCATCATTCTCCTCAATAGATGTTATTCTCACCCCTAGATACATTCATTCATAATCTTTTACTTACTTTCTTGTGTGTGGGACTGTGGGTGTATCCATTCACCCGCCTCAACATTTTCATCTCCATTACACTTGCCTTTTGCCCAACACTCATGGATGCCGAACAAAATGGTCTGATATAATTTGATATACATGCTGTTGCATTACTTGGCATGTTTCCTGTCATTGCAATATGCTGGTGTTCTGATGCTTCCAGAGTTAACATCAGGGATTCCTATAATTCCTACATCAGGGGAATGAATACTGAAGTATTATCCTATCTGTTCTAGGATTGTTTTCAATTACCAGTTCAAACTATTGAAATGCTCAAGAAATTGGAGGCACAGAAGACTTTGTATGAAGGAAAACATTTGAAATAGTGCTTTCATATTACTGAAAGCTCCAAATTTGATTTGCAATTCATCCCCAACAAAATTAGATGTTGTCATGTCGATACTGGAAGTACAACCACTCTGATGTTCTGAATTTATTGTGACCAGCTTCGTTTTCAAAATCTTCTAAGAATTTATTACTAGGTCATTAACAGTTCCTGGACTCATACGCTTCTGGTTGCATTTCATTTATTTTGTGGTTTGTCTAGCAAAAGGATGATGACCAAATTGACTTAGTAATGTGATATAATAGGAACATCTTTTAACTATTTCTTGGAAAGCATTTGCAATTATGACGTACCTTTCTCAAACGGTGCATATTGAGTAAATGGTGCAGCAAGACAAAGCAACTGGAAGTACCCACTTCTGCAGGAAGATGAAAGCTAGAATCCATGGAAAGGAAGTGGTCTTTTTCCTAAATTTAAGTTGTTAATGTGTTTCAATCTTACATGAAATTTATATTCAAAGATACAGGCTATGGATATGGTGGACATGGTGTTTATAACAGGTAGGTAGATATGGACCAGTGAATCCTGATGACTTGGTAGGCATGGGTTTAAAACAGAATAATCCAGTGGGAATTCTTATGGATGTCATGGAGGAGTTTGTTGTTTACAGGACGAGACAGATATCAACATTACAAAGATTGTCTGCTCCAGAATAAATGTTGCCGGAAAAAACCAAACCCAAATCCAAATCCAAATCCTAAACCCGAATCAAAATCTAATTAGGGTCTGTTTGGGAAAGCTTCTCTAGAAGCACTTCTAGAAGAAGAAAATAAGAGCAAAAAGATGAGATGAACTTTTCCATAAGTAAAAATAAGCTCTCCATTAGCTAATTTGTAGAAGCTTACCAATGTAGTTTCTCTAAAAGATGAGATGACATCTACAAATTAGCTAATGAAATACTTATTTTAGCTTATGGAAAAGTTCATTTCATTTTTTTCTTTTTATTTTTCTCTTCTAGAAGTGTTTTTAAAGAAGCTAACATCCAAACAGACCCTTAATTCGCTTTTTCTCTGTCAAAATTAGATTTAGGGGTACTCACATGTACAGATCCCATTGACATGTTTATTTGTACACATGTATCAAACAAACAAAAATATCAGAGTACAAGAATTGGTAAAGCCTATGCCTTTTTTATTTTTTTTCTTTGTCACGGAAAACTGAAGTATCCTTCCTAATAAATGTGTTTGAATACGTATTTATCAATCTAATTTTGGATAATTTTAATTTTGCAAAATTAATTGTTGTTTAAAAAAATACTTTAAGTGAAGAAAATTATGTTTAAAAAAAGTTAACCAGTATAAAAGATAATATTTTTCAATTTTAACCCTAACATACTTTCAAAAGCAAAACTAATTTTCATATTTTTGTTTTAACAAAATCACAATTTTGAAATAATTAATGGTAAATCTAATCTATGGGTAGAAATAGGTTAAGACACCTAATAAGGACTCATAATTTCGCCTACACCAAACCTAGCCAAGTAGGACTTTATAGGAAATAAATTGGATTAATTCTTTTGTATGAAAACCTTTTTGGTTAGAAATATCTATATAGGCCATGAGTATGCTTTAGAAAATAAAGTATACCTCAATCATTAATTTTCTAATTAATAACTATTATTGCACTTTATATTATAACGTGCACTATTGATTAGCCTTGAAAGACAAAGAAAATGAAAAAGAAGACATGGTGTTGGTGGGTCCTTGGATTGCGGTTGAAAAATCAGAAAATGAACGTTTACACTTTCCCAAGCGAGAGGACTCTCCTTTCGTTGGGTGAACATCCCTTCATGCTTGGGTCCAACTTTTGTATAAACAAACCCAACCCTTAACCAATCTGCGTATCAATTTTGAGTTTTAACCAGCATTTTTGAAGTATGTATGAGCCAAGCATGCTTAGAATGGTTCAAACTTCAAAGTGCTATGGTGAATGTACACAGAAGGACTTCACTCGTGAAGTATATATAATTTTGGAAAAAACATGTTTTTAGTTCCTATATTTTATAAAATTCTTGATTTGAATCCCTGTACTTCACCATCATACATTTTGATCCTTGAACTTTAAAACACTTATTTAAAAGTTCTATTGCCAGCTGAAGCAAGAGTAAGGTTTGTAGAGACTAGCGCTAGAGAGAAACATTCACAAGAGTGATGCACACTGCATTTCACTTCTAAGCAATTAAACAGCATCAGATTTTTTTTTTCCATTTTGTTCAGTCATAAACCTAATATATCCTTTCATGTCACCCCGGGATACAAAAGTTTTCAACAAGAGTATATTCATATATCTAAATCATCATCCGGGTCCTCATCAGAATCTGGCATCTCATCATCTGAATCACGAAAATATATAATTTCACCCATGGTAGAATCCTCCTTTTTACCACTTGAAATGGGATTTGCCTCCCTGTTGCTCTCTTCAAGAGATCTTCTACCATCGTAAATTTGTATTGGTTTACCATTTCCTTTAAGAATAAAGAGCTTAAGTACAAGAGTTTATATATAATTGAAACCATATAAAACATGAACAAATACAAATCAATTTCATACCCTGGTGTTCAAAAGGAAGCACAACATTTGACCTATCAATTCGCTCCTTTTCTGACAGCTGGAGATTGAATTGCATCTGTTAAAACACAATCAATGAAAAGGAATCAACTTTGTATCACAATACATTTCTCGCTTGGTCTCTGGTAGTCTCCAGACAGGATTTTATGACTGTTTTACGTACTTGCAGATATATTCTGTTATCAAAAGTATCCCCATGGGTGTTTAGAGTAGGTAAACAAACTAAGTGCTTAGAATTTGTATGCATTTCTTCAGCAAATGAGATGTTTCCAAGACAGTTTGTGCCCATAGCAAATTTGACATGGAACACTTTGATTCTATCATCAGTCTTGTATGCAGAAAATATACCATGTAAATATGTACTGTTAGAAGCACTCAGTATTTCAACCGACAAAGTGAAGAACCAAATCAGCACATTGGTAAGTAGTTAGAACTTGGACATTCATGTTTTTCATATTTTCTAGCATCTAAATTTTATCATCTGAAAAGTGAAAAAGGTCTTGTGAATGCTATACACTCCATTCAACCAACAGCAAAACCCTAGGGTGAAGAGGGAATTCAACAAATGAAAGATCCCTTTTGCAGATCATTTTTCTTTCAAAAACTATTTAAAATATCTAATTACAAAAAGGTTGTTAGTACATCGGCTTTTGCTTCTATTGACAGTCTGACAGATACATAACTTCAAAGTACCAGTTTTCCATCTACAGGGAACTATAGACTGACCTTTGGCACTAGGCCTGCAATGACGGTGCCGTCTACTGATGAAACAGGCGCAAAGCTGATTCCTCCAGGCTCAACTTTAAATTCTTCACACTGGATAAAAGTAGAGAGATTATATCAGTGCATCAAATTTTTAGATCTGTCATTCCAAATAAGCTTACAAACAGGAAGAAAGAAATCACCGTTATTCTAACGCGCCCATTTCTACGTTTGAACCTGACATCAAATTTTCCCTTGGTAAAGTTTTGATCATATAAGGAACTCTCTAAACATCCTTTCTGACCATCTGCAGAATAATGATATGGGTCTACACTGGCCACCATGGAGGACATGTACTCAAGAACAGCCACAACCTTCTCCTCATGAAGGTCAGAATGCAATAATCCAAAAATACTTGAAATTTGGTCTGCAACAAGAACAGCAACGAATTTAAGGAAGAAATCGTTGATGCATCATGTCAACCCATGCTATAAATTTTAGTTGCACAAATATTCAACTATCCCACTTGTTTAGGTACTCTTAAATAACACCTAATTATACAATACTATGGAAGGAACTTTACTCAAAATAGTTCAAGAGGGAATACCATGGCTACGCAGATTGCTTAGAAGGCCTGCAACTGACTGCATAGATGCATGCCTCAACAGTTCACTTAGCTGATAATATCCAACAAGAATCCATTAGGATTACAGATGCACAAACTGATAATACAAGAGAAACCAACAAACCATACTTTCTATAATAGAATATTACACGTAGAATCCTTGAGCAGGAAGTTCTTTTTTTTTTTTTCTAATTGTCATGTTAAAGTTTCAATTTGGATGTTATTGTAAAATCTTCTTGCACAAGAATTTAAAGTGTAAAAGGAAAATCTGAAACTTGCACACGCAAACAAAATGATAATTAGATACAGTTTACTGGGCAAATAAATTTAACATAGTAGTTTAATATTAACAGTTCATTTATTTCCAAGAAAATTTAAAAGGTTAAACAAGATACATTGATGCATTCCATCCATGATTTTCCAGTTTTCCCCCACAGAAAGCCAACTTTAGAATTCAAATCATCTAGTAGTGAAAGGTTATCATGCAAAATGAATTGAATAGAATATAGAGAAATATACAAGTTTTCAAGTTGCTGTCAACTTATAATGTGGCAAAAGTTAACAGATTCCTATTAATTGAATAATAACTATTGAAGTAATATGAAACTTAGAATGTAAGCCCACAGACTCCATGCAATGCATCGAGAATCTATTATTCAAATTGGTATACTGATCATAAATATGATGAAATTTTTATGCCCAGCTCAATAAGAGATGTGCTTGTTCCAAGGTTATTTGCATTAGCGGGAAAACAAACAAACAACAAACTTCTAATAAGTTTAACAATCATAAAGTATTCAGTTATTTTTTTATGCATTCAACATGTACAGCATTGAGGCGCAAAGAATATTCATTCCCAAAACACCATCAAACTAAATTCAACTTCATTTAAAGTCGTGGCAATAGTATTTTCTTTGTATATCTTCTATCTTATATTGACAATCACAGAATGAAAACATACCGAGTCTATGGCAACACAAAAGTGGGCTTTATTTTCTCCAATCAATCCTACAGGTATATGAATTAGAAAAACTATTCAAAAAGAAAAACAACTTTTGAAAAAACACATACGCCTAAAACCCATTAACTGAAGCAAACACATTTATTCAGTGAAAATGAAAAGGATAATTTATAAGCTAACTTTAGTCACAAAACAATTTATCTGTAATACCTCTGCCAACTTCAGTAATTATCGAAAACAACTTATCCACATCCTTCACGGTTTTATAAGAACTAGTAGCAAGCGAAATTTGCTGAGAAGGATCCGTAACATTTGCAGATTTCCTTGCCTTATCCTTCCAACCAAGGGGATCGGTATAACAATCCAAAATGTGAATCCTGCAAAACAACACAACTCTGAATTCAAGAAATCCAAATTATTCCAAGATTAAGATAAAACACCATAAAGGTTCATTACATTAAAATAGCTGATTTTTTTCGACTAGTTCACAACTCCTGACACCAACCCTCCTCCGCAAAATTCCCCTTAAACTAAAAGGAAAATTCTATAGAACAGCTGTTAGACCGACAATGCTATATGGAGCGAAATGCTGACTAGCACATAGACAACATAAGCATAAAATAGGAATAGCAGAAATGAGAATGTTATGGTAGATGTGTGGATATATGAAAATGGATAAGATAAGAAATGAGGATATTCGACAGAAGGTATCAGTGGTACCGGTATGTGAAAAGATGAGGGAGCATAGATTAAGGTGGTTTGAGCACGTTATGAGACGGCTACTGGATGCTCCCGTAAGAACAAGAGTTTGTTACCAAGAGCTCGACACAAAGAGAGGTAAATATCGATTAAAACTTACTCGGGAAAAGATAGTTAAACAAGACCTAATGGAATAAGATATAGATCAACAGACAGTATGTCTTAGGACAAAGTGGAAAAAGCTATAACCTTGGTAAAGGGTTAAACTCATTAGTAATTTTATGTTCCAGTCATTCCGTTGTTTTAGTTCTTTTTCTCTTCTTTCTTTCACCCTTTTTTATTCCAGCTTATTTTTTCTCTCTTTTGTCTTATTTCCACTTTTTTCCCCCTCTCTCTTTCTTTTTATTTGTCTCATTTCCGATTTATCATTGGGTTCGTTTACCACCAACCCCAATTAACTTGGGTTAAAAGTGTTGTTGATGATGATGAAGATAAAACACCAAAAAAGAAATGGTAACTAAGACACAAGAAATGAAGTTAAAACAAATAAGACACATTTTAAAAAATAAGTTTAAAATATTTACCATTTATTAGAAGAAGAAACATTCATTCCATTCATCTTTAACAAAGAAGTGTAAGACGATGGACTCCGAGAAAGTGCAACAATTACTATACCCCTGAAATGAAAAAATTGAGATTAAAAATAAGAACTATGAGATAAAAGAATTCGTAAACATTTTAGGGAATAGTAAACTGACTGTGACTGAGATTTTTGCGCTATGACGTGTGATGAGAGTTGAAGTAGAATGTGAGAGAATACATGAAAGGCGAAAGGTGAAGCGAGAGAGTCCTTGATTGTGAGGGTAGGCGCAAGCTCTCCCTCTAACGCTCCATCTCTCAGTGTTCTGCAAATCGAATCTGCCATCTTTGGTTGTGCGGTGGTGAACAACTGTTACACACAAAGTGAAAAAGGAGAATGATATCATAAACAAATTAATGGCCCATTTGGCATATTAAAGTGTTAATATGAGCGACTAGCATAATAATCCAAAGTGATTAGTAGGGGGTGAGAGGAGAGGGAAGAGTACCTGTCGGCGGAGACAAAGGTGCAGGCCTGAGAGAGAAGAGATACGTGCAGTTCACATTGACAGGCAATACGGCGACACGGCCCCTTTAAACAAATTCAGAAAAGTTAGACCTGTGTCGACCGATTTCCTTCGCTGATTAAGCGAAAGGCGTTATATACTTAAACGAGACACTATTTTGGTCTTTCTTCTATAATAAATTTATCCGAAAATAAAAATATAAATTTATACATTATTTGGGTATTCAGTTGAGTGATATTTTATTTAGAATGTGGTAGACTTAATTTTATTAATATTAAATTTAATTACAAATTTACATTAAAATATTAATTATATAAAAGTATTAATAACATACTCTATTATTACCAACAAATGATGTGTTATGATTAGTAAATAATCTTATCTCTTAAGAACCTTGATTGACACTAAAAAATATTTGGAAAATGCCAGGGAGGAAGAAAGCATTTTAAACACTTTTAAAGAGATAATAGTTTTTTTTTATTTTAAAAATGTTTCATGAACATCCATTATCATACAAGACACACAGAAAGAAGAAAAAAAAGGAAGAATAGAATATATGAATGAATGAAATAATCCTAAAAAATCTAAAAGAATATATGTTAGTTCTAAATTTGGAACAACATGAGAACTTAATAATGAATAAAACTATAACACCGTAACATGACTTAAAAAATGCTAAAGTATAATTTTAGAGGCCATGGTTAGGTTATTATAGAAGAATTCAATATGGTTTAAGTAATTTTTTTTATAAGCAAATATATTTTTTAAGAAGTGGTTAGATCAATTTATCGAAACTAATATCCTTCTCATAGTCACTTTATTTTAAACCTTGATAAACAATATATAAGAAATATGTTATAGGTAGTATAAAAAAAGTAGAAATGTGAAACTGATTTGATTTTATCAATTTATTATCATACCTTTCAAAGAGTACAATTCTATTTCTCTAAGTATGGAAACAAATAAAACATTAAAATTAATGTTAGAAATTCTATTTTTAGATGCTCCATTACCACATCTTCCAAGTTTTGTCTCCTTTGGAAATAGCAAAAAGTAATGTGTTAAAAAGAAAATGAAAACAATAGATATGAAACAAGTTATAGGTAGTATAAAAAAATTGTAAGAATGTGAAACTGATTTAATTTTATCAATTTGATGTCATACCTTTCAAAGAGTATAATTCTAATTCTCAAAGTATGAGACAAATAAAATATTGAAACTAATGTTAAATATTCATGAACCATGAATCAAATGAACAAAAAATAAATAGATTTTTTTAAATATAACTAAACCTTAATACAAAAATATGTGACTATCAACAGTACAAGATGGCTAAAAAAAGTAGTTAGAATCATGGGCTCTTATATATAGATAGATAGAAGGAAGAAGAAAGACAATGAAGAAATTACGAGTTATTAGTAGTATCTGGCATGGCAACGGGGGCGGGTGGGGACGGTTTTTGCTTATCCCACCCCCGCCCCGCCTCCGAAAACCGATGGGGCTAAAAAATTTGCCCCCATCCCTGCCCCCGATGGGGGTCGATTTTCCCCGCCCCGCCCCGCACCCAAACAAAAAATTCCTGTTAAAAATTTAATTGTAAACAACAACCATACCTTAACTATGATGTACACTATTGATAATATACATTTTTTTTTGTAAGCATGTACACAGTTGACATTGGTTTGTGAATTTTACATTTGATGTGTACTTAATATATATATTTCCACATACAGGATCTAGCCAAGGAACTGCTAGAAATGTTCACAGCCAGAAAAATGAGGAAAGCTTTTTTTGTTAACAGTGGATCAGAAGCCAATGACACTCAGGTTTGATAAACTAATATTCGCTTGTAGCCAGAAAAAGAAATTCTAGGAGGAACCAAGCACCCAAAATATTAGAAGAGAAAATCAAACTTAGCCATCAATTTGGAGCAGCTGATTCTGAAAGAGGGACCAGAGACAGTTATACATTCATATGCTTAAACTCTTTACAATATTCATCTCCATTTTATGTTTTAAAAAAAAGGCTATAATACCATCACAGCATGAATAAAGTTACATGCTTTTAATTTTTAGAAAACCTCTTCCCCTTTACCAAGTTCCCTACCATTCTGATTTCTGAGTACCCAATAAGAGAATGCACCAATTGATCAAATCATCAATTTGTTATTAGGAATCATATAAGCAACATGGCAAGTCACAACTTCCTTCCTTTTGAAACCAGAAAATAAAAACTAATTCAAATTACAACATTGATCCACCTTCGGAAAAAATATACTTTATCCAAACTTACATTATAACATGCTCCTATTTTCATAAACTCTTCAATGACTATTGAAGATGAACTCATTCAGACCATTTAAAAAAATTACAATAAAATCAAAGTGTATTGAATTACCAGCATAAGTGTATTAAAAAGAAAAGGCTTACAAACTCTATGCATATGCAATCCTGAAGATTCAATTACCAGCATAAGTGTATTATACAGCTCGTTCACATAAGCTTTCCAACTTTCAATCCTGGAATTTTAGTATGTAAGTAGCTTTTACCATTTTACCATAATTGTAGCAGATAATGAAAATTGATGCGGCAGATTTATTTATTGTCACTATTTAACAGTACAGTATAATACTCTATGCATATGCAATCCTGAAATTAATTAGATACCGTAATTAGTTAAGCCTTAAAGATGTAGTGAGTTCATGCCTTTTTGCTTCTGTTGGTGACTGTCTCTCACACGCGTTCTCAAGCACATTGGAAAACTTAGTCCCACGAGCACAAAGGGCCCTTATTAATCAACTAGATGCTACTTGAAAGACAGGTATGGAAATGATGGAAAATTAAGAATTTGTTACGGGGCTCTGCCATATGAAATTAGAACCCAATATCTGAGAAATAGAGAGAGATAATTCAAAGAATCACAAAAGTAACCCATTGGGATTCAGATCTAAGTGCTTACAACTTACAAGGATGCCAAACTGCGAGGTCGAGAACGAGAAGCTGCAACTGCAAGGTCGAGAACGAGAAGCTGCGACTGCAAGGTCGAGAACCAGAAGCTGCGACTGCGAGGTCGAGCACCAGAAGCTGCGACTGCGGGGTCGAGAACAAGAAGCTGCGAAGTCGATAACGACAAGTAACCGGCAGTGCGTGAGCAGCGTTGTGTGAGTAGTGGTGCGTGATCATGTATAGATTATTAATATAGAATGATAAATGAGTTATGTACTTGAAATGATCAACTATGCATGTACGATGTACCCAAAAAGAATTATGTACCGAGTTTGCCAAAGATATGCAACAAAGACGCATTAGGAAGTGTTTGCAGTGAAAGAAACATACAAAAGTAGGCACGTGAATAATACAAAAAGCCAATAAATGATATGTTTTCTCCATATGTAGATTTAAAAGGGAAGATAATTTGGTTTCATCATAGACCATTGCCACCTCAGCTCTCCATGTACCTCTGAAGTTTCAGCATTAAATTATGCAACTAGAAGTCCAATATAAAAACTTATAAACCATAAAGACTAAGACTAGAAGGAAAACTGCATCCTCTACGGGGTAATGCTTTCAAAGATGTGTCTTCACTTTCTTCGTCAAAACTCAAAACGAAATAAAATAAAAAATAAAAACTTTTGATCATCATGCACCAGCTCCTGTACACTGTCGTCTCAACTCTTCATCTGCATTTCTTAGAAATTGATCCCAACCACTCCCCGGGCTGGTATCCAAGTAATCAAATGGGACTGCTGTTTTAAGGCCAGGCCTAACAGCACAACGATCTTCCACAATTCTAAACTCCACATCATTTCCTTCACTATGAATATGGTCCAATTCATCCCATGTAAACAACAATGACAATGTAAATGCACCCCAAGGGTTGAAATCCACAATCTTAACTCTGTCCTCCTTTGTAATGTAAACATCAAATGTGTAGTTTTCTGACTCAAATTTAGCCCTCACATGATTGATGAAAAATGCCTGTATCAGTAAAAGAAGATCATTCTTCTTTTCAAGCAAAACAGGATAAAAAGTAGTAACCTCCCGTTGAGAAATTCCAATTAATTTCTGATTCTGTACAAAACATCGAAATTCCATGTCTGGCTGAAGGGATGGATACCATTTACGGAGAGCAAGAAAGAAATTCTGGGGTCTAGTTGAAGATTTATCCTGGCATGAATCATAAGCATGGCACAAATCGTGGACCAATGAGTCAGATGCTCGAAATAAAAGTGCAATCTCACTGAAACTGATGCATCTAAGGCTACCAGAGGTGCTTATCCAAGCTGAATCTTTTGGGGCACTCCAATTCAGCTTAGGGAAGACTGCACCCCCAAGGGACTCAATGGAGTCCTTAATTTTCAATTCAAGTTCTGGAAAAGAAGGTGGTGGAGAAGCTTCTGCTTCATCACCAGATCCCTCAGACACCTGAAAATCTTCTTCCTCATCCGGGTTATGAATTCTATTGGGTAATGCATCTTCATTTAAGACAGAATCAGGCAACAGGAAGGGCCCTGACTCATCAAGAAGGTACTGAATAAATGATTCAGGAAGTTGATGAATTAAGGTCTTGATGGATACAGATTTGAACTTTGGATACCATTCCTGAATCTGGCAACGATTCACCTCTTCCTCTTCCATATTTCTGTAACAGTGGTTTCTCTATCAAATAAAACCAGCTGAACTTCCTTTTCTTCTACTATCTGGTATTCAATAATCAATATACAGATTAGGGATTAGTTTTTGAAACCTAGTTGCTGTCAGTGGGTTAGGACCAGCATACTAAATTAAAAGAAACAATTAGCCCACGTCTTTAATGGGTGGCTATATGCATTAACAGGAAGACTGTATATACACACAACAATGCATGCCAATTACCAACCTACAGAGTCAAATGCTGAATTGAAAAAAAAAATCACAAAACAATTAGAATAACTTTGCGAAGAAGCAAAGGGAGTGAGAATTACTAGGTTTGAACTAAAGTTAATCCTGAATCCTGCCAACACTAGCAACCTTGCCCCAAAATTCCTGAACAGAAATATGACAAACAGTATAGGTTGAACTATCAATTTGTAAACATGTAAGAACAATCACAATCGATGAGAAAATCAGAAAATAACAATCAGAAATTGCAACGAAATTTCTATTCGAGACCTGATTCAAGTTCGAATGTTCCGTTTGAGCCGCGATTTTGGAGAATGGATTTGGGAGGTATGGTGAACGAGCTCTGAGTTAAGGTTTTCGCGGTTGTGTTGAAGGAAAACGCAAAACGAGCTATCGTGAATGGACAATTGATATTTGGGCCCGGTTCAGTTATGAACCGTTTAGCCCAACTAGAATTTGTTAACAGGCCTATTTCTCTTCGCCAATATAAATCAAAAGGAAGGAAAAAACAGCTTGTTTTCTTTTTAAAAGAGAAATTCTGCAAATATTCTTTTTATTTTATTAAAAAATTTAAATAAATAGTAAATACATTTGATATCTTCAAAATATAAAATTTTAATTACTACAATACAATGGAGGACTAGCTATAAAACGTAAGATTTCATTCACCATTTAAATTTAAATCAAGTGGATAGTTAGTAACTTGCTCTTTTCAACACTCTGATAAAATTTCATGTGTCTTACTAATTTCGGGATGAGACCCATCAAGTTAGAAATATGACTCATTTAATGAGACCTACATGAATTTCAATCATTAAAAAAATATGATTGGAAAATGTATTAAAGAGTATATTGTTGTAGCATTTATCTTAAATTAATTTTGGCTTAAATATATTATAAATCCTTCTAAAATCAGTGATTTTTAATTTTGGTATCTATAAAAAAAATTATTTTCCTTAAATTTGAAATTACTATTTTTATCCTTATAAAATGAGTAAATTTTGATTTTGATCTCTATAAGAACTTTTTCTTTCACTTTTATCCCTCAAAAATTTAGAATTACTATTTTTTGTCCCTAATTTTCATTTTAAGGTAAATAGTTCATATTTATTTTAGAAATTTAGAAGAAAAAAACTACAATAAACAGTCCTACCTAAATAGTCACTTGTTATTTTATCAAAAATAGATAAACAGTTAAAAAATGTCATATAATAGTAAGAGACTAAAATTAATTATTCCATTTTTCTTAGAAATAATTTTTTTTATAAAAACTAAAATCAAAACTTACCAATTTTACAAAGATTAAAAACATGTTAAAGTCTTAATTTAATTTAACTTTAGGGTGAAGAGTTGATAAGTTTTCTGGCGATGTTGAGCGATCAGCTTCATGTAAGGTATGTTTGAATGGTCATTCAAAATATGATGCATAAATTTCAATATAAATTTAATGGTTGATAAACTCTATTTTACAAAAGCAAGAGTCTGATGCTTCTGGAAAACGGAACTTGTACCAGAAATCCAAATCCACACAGTCAGGTGAAGCGTGAGGGGTAAGTGAGTAATTTGGCAGCATTTTGTAGTTTTGCGGTCCGGAGCTGAAGTGGGGTGGGCCTACACTGCGAAGATGAAGAAGAAATAGCCGTTGGGACTTTGGGTTGCGGACAGACAAGAACATCTACATTGAAGAAAAGAACAAATAAATGTGCATAGTTGTAAGGAAAAAAAAAAAAACTAGCCGTTTGTCTTTGCAAGAAGCAAGAGCGAGGGTTGTACTGTACCACCACACCCACCTGATAATTGTCTGTCTTCAGTTTTTGCTCTCTCTTCCCAACACAAGATTCCTCACCCCTCGCGCCCCACTCACACTATCTCTCTTAGTCTCTTATGACCATCACGTGCCTCCTCTCTCTTCCCATTCCTACAAAATCCTCAGCCAACTCTTGTTCCTCTTTGTTTTAGTTTTCTATGCCCACTTCTCTCTCACAATACCAATCACAGTGTGTGTCTTATGGACACTACTACTACTACTACTAGAGAGAAGAAGAAGACTCACCAAGTAATAATCAATCCAAGTCTCCTACTTTTTCTTCTTTAGTTCTCTTCACTTCTTTCTTGCTTCATTCATTCTTCTACTATTTTCTTTTTTAAAAAAATATTTCATTTTGTTTGCAATGGAGAGCAAGAACCTGACCTCAAAATGTTTTTTTTACTACAACCCAAGTCATTTTTCCCTGTTGTTTTTCTGTTTGTGGATTCTCATGGTGCCAGTGGTGAGTGAAGAGCGTTGGGATGGGGTGGTTGTGACACAGTCAAACTTCCAAGCACTTCAAGCGTTCAAGCAAGAGCTGGTTGATCCCAAAGGCTTCTTGAGAAGCTGGAACGACAGTGGCTATGGAGCTTGTTCTGGAGCTTGGGCTGGCATCAAGTGTGCTCAGGGACAGGTCATTGTGATCCAGCTTCCATGGAAGGGGTTGAAGGGTCACATAACTGAGAGGATTGGCCAACTTAGGGGGCTTAGAAAGCTTAGCCTTCATGATAACCAAATTGGTGGTTCAATCCCTTCAGCACTTGGACTTCTTCTCAATCTAAGAGGGGTTCAGCTCTTCAACAATAGGTTCACAGGGACCATCCCTCCTTCGTTAGGGTCATGTCCTTTGCTTCAGTCTTTGGACCTCAGCAATAATTTGCTCACTGGGACAATCCCCATGAGCCTTGGGAATGCCACCAAGCTTTATTGGCTTAACTTGAGCTTTAACTCCTTGTCTGGCCCAATACCAACTAGCTTGACTCGCTTAACTTCTCTCACCTACCTATCTCTTCAACACAATAACCTCTCGGGCTCTATTCCTAACTCATGGGGTGGTAGCTTGAAAAATCACTTCTTTCGGCTTCGAAATCTGATCATAGATCATAACTTGTTGAGTGGAAGCATTCCTGCTTCTTTGGGCGGCTTGAGTGAACTCACAGAGATTTCTCTTAGTCATAACCAGTTTAGTGGAGCTATCCCAAATGAAATAGGAAACCTTTCTAGACTTAAGACTCTGGATTTTTCTAACAATGCCTTGAATGGAAGCTTGCCTGCCACTCTCTCTAATGTTTCCTCACTCACTCTCTTGAATGTAGAGAACAACCACCTTGGCAATCAAATCCCAGAAGCCTTAGGCAGATTGCATAATCTTTCTGTTCTAGTTCTGAGCAGAAACCAATTTAGTGGCCACATTCCTCAAAATATTGGAAACATTTCACAGCTTACGCAGCTTGATTTGTCACTGAATAATCTCAGTGGAGAAATTCCAGTCGCCTTTGATAATCTGCGTAGTCTTAGTTTCTTCAACGTTTCTCATAACAACCTCTCTGGTCCAGTTCCCACCCAACTTGCCCAAAAATTTAAGTCGAGCTCATTTGAGGGGAATATTCAACTATGTGGCTATAGCCCTTCAACCCCATGTCCCTCCCTAGCTCCTTCTGGTTCGCCTCCCGAAATATCAGAACACCGTCATCATAAGAAATTAGGCACCAAAGACATAATTCTCATAGTAGCAGGAGTGCTCCTTGTAGTCCTGGTAACAATTTGCTGCATTCTGCTATTCTGCTTGATCAGAAAAAGAGCAACATCAAATGCTGAGGGTGGCCAGGCGACAGGGAGGACATCTGCAGCAGCTGCAGCCAGGACAGAAAAAGGAGTTCCTCCAGTCGCAGGCAAAGCCGAAGCGGGTGGCGAGGTCGGAGGCAAACTAGTCCATTTTGATGGACCATTGGCCTTTACAGCTGATGATCTCTTGTGTGCAACAGCAGAGATAATGGGAAAGAGTACATATGGAACTGTGTACAAGGCTACATTAGAGGATGGAAGTCAAGCTGCAGTGAAACGATTGAGGGAAAAGATCACTAAAGGTCAAAGAGAATTTGAATCTGAAGTTAGTGTTATAGGAAGAATTCGACACCCGAATCTTTTGGCATTAAGAGCCTATTACTTGGGACCCAAAGGAGAAAAGCTTCTAGTATTTGATTACGTGCCTAATGGAAGTCTTGCTTCTTTCCTACATTGTAAGTTTGCTATGATCATTTTTTCTTTCCATGGTAGAATATTTGTTTGATATCTTAACACTATTGTTTTGACTGTTTTCCATTTTTGTGCAGCTCGTGGGCCAGAAACAGCCATTGATTGGCCAACAAGGATGAAAATAGCACAGGGAATGGCTCGTGGCTTGTTATACCTTCATTCCAGTGAGAACATTATACATGGAAACCTTACGTCCAGCAATGTGCTACTGGATGAGAATGCGAGTGCTAAAATAGCCGATTTTGGTCTTTCTCGGTTGATGACAACTGCTGCTAATTCTAACGTCATTGCCACTGCTGGAGCATTGGGATACCGAGCACCTGAGCTCTCGAAGCTGAAAAAAGCCAACACAAAAACAGATGTATACAGTCTTGGTGTCATCTTGTTAGAACTCCTAACGGGGAAGCCACCTGGTGAGGCTATGAATGGAGTGGATTTACCTCAGTGGGTTGCCTCCATTGTCAAAGAGGAGTGGACAAATGAGGTTTTTGATGTAGAGTTGATGAGAGATGCTTCAACATACGGTGATGAGATGCTGAACACGTTGAAGCTTGCTTTGCACTGTGTTGATCCTTCTCCATCAGCACGACCAGAAGTTCAGCAAGTCCTTCAGCAGCTTGAAGAGATTAGACCAGAGATATCAGCAGCCAGTTCGGGTGACGATGGAGTCATCCCTTCGACTAGTGAATGACTATTGGGTGTGTTATGTGGACAATTTTTGAGTTTACATTTCTTTTTAGGACTAACGTTGTGGTGTAGTGTAGGGTAGGGGACAATCTATTATTCTTTCATTCTTACATTAATTTTTGCCTGTTTGGAGTGCCTAGTGTCTGTACATACTACTGTGCTTTCGAATCAGCGAGTGTTATCTTTAACACTTCATTAGTTTCATTTCATAATAGAAACTAGTTCTTGTTCTCCACCAACCAAACACCCCCGTTTGCGTTAATTCTATTTCTCGTCACATTCGTAGATAATTGCTGCGGTGAAATCAACGGCACAAATAGCTCATGTCCAAGCTAAATGCGTTTTAACATAAGTCAATCTTTAAAAGGGTTAGATAGTCAACGTAGGCCCATAACAAAAAAAAAAAATCAACATTGATATATGACATGTGAATAAAATAATATATATAATTCTAGTATTAAAAGTTAAAACTCTTTACCTGTAAGGGAGGAGAAAATATTTTAAAGTTTAAATTGAAAAAAGTAAATTATGAATTTAAGTCAACTTTTCTTTATACTTTTCTCCAATTAATCTAAGGAAAACATTAAGGGTTAGATACTCAGGTGCGTCCACAACAAAAATTAAACATTAACTTATAACATGAAAATAAAAGGATATATGCAAGAAATGTACAACTCTGATTAGTTTAAACCCATTGAAATCTTGAATGTCGGACAAAAATAAAAGGATATATGCATATACAACTTTGGGCTAAAACTAAGTTCGTCTAAAGTAATGTAACTACATAAGATTAAATTAATGGAACCAAAATCTAGAATTACTGCATAGAAAAGGCAAAAGCAAGAATTTACAGCCAAGAACATTTTAGCTGCTGTCTCTCGAGTAAGCAGCTGTTTCTTCCGCAAGCTTCTCCCACACAGCTGCCGTCTTCTCTGCATAACCTGCCTGTAAAATGGATGAAGTAGAATCGTTACTGTTCTGAATTACAAAAGATAAAAGCCAATTAAACGTAACAGCTTACAGAACATAGAAGATAAATGAGCTTTACTTGATTGACAACAAACCCTCGCAGCATGCTTAGGAAGTCGCTATTCCTCTCTTGGTCAATTCTTTCAAGTTCACTCCTATTATTTTCCTGCAAACATTCCACAATCACAAGTGATATTTTGACACAATATTCCATGATGAAGACTTCCCAGCAATATTGCACAACAATGACCCGAGCCCTGATATAGCGGTAAAGTTGTGTCTTGGTGACTTGTTGGTCATGAGTTTGAATCCGGAAACAGCCTCTTTGCATATGCAAGAGTAAGGTTGCGTACAATATCTCTCTCCCTTACATGCGCATAGCGTGGAGCCTCCGGACAATGAGGTACGTAATTTTTTTTAGTTTTTAAGGATCCGACCGACCAGTGAACCATAACCACACAAACCCAGTTTTTAAAATATTGGATTTTACAATATCGAGATGACAATGGACATAGAAATCAAGTTTGAATCTATGACCAAATCTACTATTGATTGACGATTTTGATGCTATTCCAGTCTCTTTCTGTGTGTTTTTTCCCTGACTCTTGTCTATAAATACACTTGTGTAATAGATAAACAAGCCTAATTTATTATCAAGGTGTAATGATGATAATTCTTATTATGATCATTTAGGATATTTTAAGTGGATCGCATTGTCAACTTTCCATAAGGGGTGAAAAGAAGTTTAGTGAACCAAATCTTCTCCCTAGGTTAATATAACTGTACACATGAAATGAAAGCAAAATGGAGACATGAACAAGAACATGACCAGACCAGACCAATTGAAAAACCAGTGAACCAATCCCTTGTCCAGTTCACTCAGTGCATAAAACCGGAGCAATCAAAACCCTATATAGGGATAATTACACTGATCTCTCTTGAAATTAGTGGTAATTACACCTAAACCTTGTTTGATTAGAACTTACACTAACATTCCTTATTTTAGACATGAAATGACTTGCCTACCTCTTACGATGTGTTTATTTGAGGGGAGGAGAGAAACAGAGGAGAGATAATGTGAATTTTATGTGGGTTTTGCACCTTTTACACTAACATTCCTTATTTAAATATTATTCTTACGCTATATTTTAGACATGAAATGACTTGCCTACCTCTTATGCTGTGTTTGTTTGACCCTTTGAGGGGAGGAGGAGAGAAACACGGGAGAAATAATGTGGATTTTATGTGGGTTCCATACCTTTGACACTTTACTTTAATTCAAATATTTGTCTTCTATTACCATCCTCTCTATTTCTATCCTCTAAACCGAATGCAGCATCAGCCTTTACATATATTGTATGCCTGAATGTTCCACTCACTATTCTATGTGGGACTTGTAGTAAAGCTTCCTCGTGGGATATACAACAACAAAGTCTTATCCCACTAAGTGGGGTATAATATATATTTTATATTTTGTATATAGGGATATTTTTACACTGAATCACTGATATATCTTGAAGTCAGTGATAATTAAACCTAAACCTTCCTTAATTTAGAAATTACACTTACATCCCTTATTTTATATATTATTCTTATGCTTAAAGACCCTTTATTTTTAAAAATTACAAATACCTCCCTTATTTTTAAGTACAAACTATACACGTTACCTTAAAATTAACAAAGCAAGAGACACAAGGGAGGTAGGTGTAATTTTGGAAACAAACAATATCTAAGGGTAACTACGGCCAACCTCGAGGGAGGTTCATGTAATTATCTCTTATATAATGGTCATCCTTTGCTTAGATGTGGCATTTTCTGGATGATTATTATTCAACCTCTTATAATTGCTTCTAAAAGACATAAATAATATGGTCCTTTTAATTTAAAACTTACCTAATCTGATTTCATACGATTGTATGTTAATTTATTAATTAATATATTATATAATATGAAAAATACTTATCTAATTATCCCCATTCAACCATGGTCTGACTATTAAACCATGAGCACTACTTCAATGATACTAGTCTGATCTAAAAAAACATTGGATTTTCGATATTGAGATGGCAATAGATCTAGAAATCAAATTTGAATCTGTTACAAAATGAGCTATCAATTGACAATTTTAATGGAAAAAGCAGCCCTCGACGAAACATTTAAGTGCAACAACATATAGCTTTGCCACCATTATAGTCTTTTTTCTCTCACCCTGACACTTGTCTACAAATACACTTGCATTATAGGCATCAAGAAAATCCAGTGAAAATATATTTAGAGTCAAATTTATAATCAAAGTGAAAAAATACTAATCTTTATTTATGATCATTTAATAGGATCTCATCAATTTTCCACAAGGGATATAAGGGTGTTCAAAATTTAGTGACTATATCAAACTCATTGACTGAGTTATGTTGTGTCAAATCTTCTCCTACATTAATATAACTGCACACATGCGACAAAAGCAAATAAAGACAATAATCTACAGTATATGACAAATATGGAGACATGCATTATTAGTATGACAAAGAAAATATGGAAAAGTCAGTTCTGAAAGGGAAAAATGAGTTAATATGCAGGGGGGTAAAAGCTCAAAAGTCGGAGTTATGTATGCCAAAGAAAGGAGAGGACAACCCAATTAAAGGTTACCTTGATTTGTTCATACTCTCTATCTGCACAAATTTTAGCATTCTCAGTAACTCTAATGGCTTCTTTTAACTCTTCAATTTTCCGCATCCTAGACTTGTCTCCACCAAATATTTTGGATGAAGCAACTTCAAGTTTTTCCACCCGTGACTGTAAAGAAGCTAGTTCTGATGAGAGTGTTTGAACAGTCAACAATGCACTCGATCTGTCAGAAAATGCATTGTTAACAGCTAGCATTGTCCCAAGGTATTCATGTAGTTTATCCTGCAACATAAAGAAGATACTACTCATCAACAACAGAAAATAGTTAGGGATTATATCAGGAGGTTAACGCATCTATCATCATGATAGTTTCCACTATACATTTATAAAGAAGCTAAAAGGTTCTATCATAAGTCACAAGAATATTTGTACTTGCCAAATGTTTGATTGTCTGTGTATTCAGCTCTCTATATAACCTGCTTGCTTTAACAGCTGCAGTTGCCACATTTCTCATGTCAGCAGCTCGAACTCTCTGAGACTCAAATATGGCTTCTTCCGTCTCAAATTTAGTAAGCTTTACAAAAGCCAGACCTAGTTCACCAACCGTTTCTCCCATGTCTTGCTGAAACTTGACCAGGGATTCAGCCTGCAGGTCAATGCAGATAAACAAAATCAAGCTTGGCAATGTGAAAGTGAAAAACAACATTGTTCTTATTCAGTTCCACATGACAAAAATGGACATGGTATCTAAATTCCAAAAAAGGGGGCACATTTTAGACAAAATTCAATAATCACAGCAACACTTGAAGAGGAATGTTTGTCAATTCAACCAAGTAACCATAATTTTTCAAAATCTCTTTCAAGAAGCTATCAAAAACCTATTATTCCCCCCAGAATAAGCTTAATCCAAACATGCATTCGGAGAGTGTTTGGAAGTACTTTTACAGAATTATTTAGACATATCTTATAATTAAGTGCCTAAGCAGGTGTTAGGTTAAGCTCAAAGGCAACTTAAAGCTTCTTATAAACTCTTTAACTTCTTTTAATAATCTTCACTGTTCACTAATGCTTATCCACGTAAGCTTATTGAATAACCACTTAGTTAAGCTCATTACCCAAATACTCCCTCTGGACTCATAAGCAAAAATAGTTAATTTCACACCAATTAAGAAAGTTAATTGACATCATTTAATTATCCTAATCTCAAGTAAAAAATAAGGCTATTTCTAAAATGCCCTTCATTGGAAATTACTATCATAAATAAAAAGGAGTCACTGAAAATAGAATTAGAATTAAATGAAAGATATTTTACAAATAATAACATTAAATAGGACAAGATTTGTTTATATTTAAGTCCAACATACCGTTATTTTTGCTTATATATGAGTCTAGAGGAAGTACACCACACTCAACTAATGAAGATGGAAACCAAAAGCTCATAATGAACTTAATGAATAAGCACTTAGTTAAGCTCATTACCCAAATGCACTTAGTTAAACTTTTAATGAGCTTATTGAATAAGCACTTAGTTAAGCTGATTACCCAAATGCACCATAGTTAATCTTATGATGAACTTACTAAATAAGCACATAGTTAAGCTCATTGCCAAAATGCACCATGGTGAACTAACCAACAACAAAGCCAAAACCACGAAACACAAAACCTGCTGAGAAACATCGCTAAGATGGTGCTCAAAATCCACCAACTTATCCTTCCTCTCCATGAACTCCTTATCCTCCTCCACAACAAGGGGCTTGCTCCCAACCCAGTCATTGGCAACAGACTGCTTCAACTCCTTGAAAATCCTGAGCAAGTCCCTCCCGCCCTTGGCCGGCTGAGCCACCTCTCCCAGCTCCGCTTCTCCCCCGAACAGCTGCCTTGGCAACCTCACGGCGCCGTCGAGCATTCGCGACGCTACATCGAAGGTCTTGGCCAGCGGCAGCCGCCCCTTGGCCTCGAGAAACAACCTGAGCTCCTCGCTTCGCCCGATCACCGGGTGCGCCGCCAGCTTCCTGAGGTACTTCTCCACCGCCGCGCGCCGCTGCTCCACGAACTCCTGCTTCTGCATCACCTGGCTCTCCACCGTGCTCTTGTCCGGCCGCACCGGGATGAAGAACCCGCGGTATGCCTCCGAGAGCCGGTCGGAGAGTGTCACCACGTCGCGGAACCGCCGCCGGACTGCAAATTCAGCACCGACGCCGCCATATTCGGGGAGGTTGGTGCGCGTGGTGATGAGGTAGGTGTAGAAGGTGGCGGCGCTGGGGACGAGAGAGGTGGCGATATCCTGCTCCTTCTGAGGATCGGTGACGGAGATGTGGAGGTAGTCTTCGGAGCCGGATCGGGCGGCGGGGGATTCGATGGCTTGGTCGTGACCGTTGGAATCGAAGGAGGTGAAGATCGCGTCGGCGTAGGAGGGAGGGTCGAGGAACGAGTTGAAAGGGGAATTAGGGCTCTGCGGCGACGTAGGACGGTGGTGCTGCTGAACGGAAGAGCCATCGTCGTCGTCGAGGATTAGCGATTCCATTATCTCGTCGTCCTGCGAGACATGGAGAATCTGATGTTGTTCGTTGTTGGAATCGTGATTCATCATTTTTGGAGGATATGGTTATGAGGAAAGAGAATTGAAAATCATGTTGAGGGAAGGTTGAAGAAGAAGGAGAGTTGAGTGTAAGGGAATAGTGAACGAGTTATCGGAGTGCTTGGTGAGTCAACTCGTGTAAGTAAGAAAAAATATGATAGGATTAGAATGGGGCCAAGGAATGGCTTCGGATGCTACCTAATCTAACCACCAAGAGAACCACGTTTGTCTTGTGTGTCACGCGTTTGATACGAAAGAAGCCAAGCCAAACCATTGGAAAAACCAGTGTTTTTAGATGGATTATTTACATGTTTGATTTGTAACAAAAAATACTCTGACTTATGTTTCAATACAAATTCAATAGATAAAGAAAAATAAAAACAAAAATAAAGATTCTGTTTGGAATATTTTGTGAAAGTATTTTTGTCTTAAAAATTATTTTTTGTCTGATTTTCAAATATAGTCTAATAAGTGTTCTTTTATTGTGTGGTTATTTTTTCTTCTGAGGTTTTTTATTGTTGTTTTTTAGGACTATTTATGTTTGTTGTTTGCGTAACTATTTGTGGAGTTTGTTGTTCCTACATATTGCAACTGGAATCTTTTTTTTTTTTTTTGGAAATGTAAAAATATATATATTAACCAAAAATTACAAGATACTCAGGGCATATTTCGGTCTACATCACTTACCAAAAGAAGTAAATAGGCGGTTACCGACAAAAAACCAGACCGGTCAACAAACAACTAATTTGCTAATACAAGTGAGATATGTGCGCATATCTTAGAATACAGAATTTAATTCTCTCAATTAAATCTGTGAGGTCTAAGGTATGATTATCAAACAAAATTATATTCCTACAATTCTAAATACAATAAACAGTAGAAGCTAAAGCTAAACAACGAAATTTACCACTAATGTCGGATGTGGCTCTACAATGGACTAAGCTATTAAGAGTGCCATGGAGGGATATGTTTCTTTTCGGAAATTCTGCCCAGTCTCTAACCGCTGCCCACACCTTCAAGGTCTTACCACATTTGAAGAAGAGATGGTCATTAGTTTCCCCTTCATTCTTGCAAAAATAGCACAACGATCCCTTATTGAGGAAGGGAGCACGATCAAGAGTCAGTAATTTATGACTTGCAGCCAGCCAAAAACAGAAAGCTTCTCTGGGGGGAATGGAGGAGTGCCAAACCACCTTAGACCAGAATTTTTAGGGGAG
This sequence comes from Glycine latifolia, assembly GCA_013407115.1. Lineage (NCBI taxonomy): Eukaryota > Viridiplantae > Streptophyta > Magnoliopsida > Fabales > Fabaceae > Glycine > Glycine latifolia. The sequence continues at coordinate 4,962,187 of CM023954.1, forward strand.
GTTACCCTAAAAAATTCATAGGCTTTTGCTGCATTAAACCTGTCCATCTGCATCCAAGATTCCAGCAACGCCACAGCCTTGTCAACAACCCCCTCTTTTATCACCAAGCTGTCCCGAATGCTAAAAATTCTCTTAATTAAGGCCGAATCTGTTTTGGTTGTAACATAATGCCAAGTGGAACCCCCTCTCAAGTAGTAATGGTGAATCCATTTGACCCAAAGAGACTCCTTGTTTGCAGCAATATCCCACAGATTTCTAACTAACAGCGCACTGTTCCAAGCTTTGAGCATATGAAGACCAAGCCCACCCTCAATCTTTGGAGCACACATTATCTTCCAAGCTGTAAGAGGTTTCTTACGGCCAAGGTCACCTTTACCCCACAGAAAGTTTCTACAATAGGCATCAATCCTATCCAGCACTGCCACAGGAAGAGGAAATAAGGCAAGCCAGAAATTCACCATACCCCCGATGACACCCCTGATAAGCTCAAGCCTCCCAGCATAAGATCAGGACTTACGGTGCCAGTTTTGAATATGACCAGCTACACGGCTGAGGAGAGGAGAATAATGGCAAATATTAAGCCTGGACGCCATTAAGGGGATCCCAAAGTACCTGATGGGAAATTGGCCTTGCTGGAACCCAGTGAGCTCATGCAAGTCAGCCAAGGTATCTATGTCAATTTCAGAAGAGAAAAGTGCAGATTTGCCACGGCTGATTGACAAACCCGAGATACTGCAGAATCTATCCAGTTTCCTGTAAATTGTGGCAACTGATGCGTAGTCTCCCCTTGCAAACATCACCAAATCATCAGCAAACGCCAAGTGGGTGAGGTTAATGGTTGAGCAGCAAGGGTGGAAATTGTACAGAATGTTGTTATTTAGCGTGTTCAGATCCCTGGAGAGAAATTCTAGACAGATGACAAACAAGTAAGGGGAGAGAGGATCCCCTTGTCTTAACCCCCTCCTGCCCTCAAAGTGACCATAGATACGGCCATTAACATTGATGCTGAAAGATGTAGAGGAGACACATTCCATAATCCAGCCAGCAAACGTGCTTGGAAACCCCAAAACATGAAGCATCCAATTAAGAAAATCCCAAGAAATTGAATCGTAAGCCTTGTAAAGATCAATATTAAGCATACAGCTTGGGGGATTTCTTTTTCTAGTGTACTTCCTAATGATTTCCTGGACCAAGAAGATATTGTCAGCCATATTTCTTGCTTTTACAAAAGCAACTTGAGCTAGATCAATAATGGTAGAGAGCACTGGCACCAACCTATTAGCTATGACCTTGGAGATTACTTTATAAATGACATTACAACAAGAAATAGGTCTGTATTGGCTAACTCGGTCTGCATTATCAGATTTAGGAATCAAGGCTATCAAGGCATGGTTGATTTGTTTAAGGATTCTGCCAGAAGCAAAGAATTCCTGGACTGCTGTTACTACATCATTGCAACTGGAATCTTTGATTATATTGTCAATATCCTCTCTCTTTGTTGTATTTGTGCGATTATTTCCTCCAATGTTTTTATATCTTTCTATCTTTCAAATTACTATGTTTCAATTGTGTGTTGCAAGGTCTGTGAGTTATAAGATTAAGAAAAAGCTACTTAGATAAATTGTGTGTGCTACTTTGTACTTTGTAGGGCTGCTTAAAATTATGTTTTTCAATTGAATTAGTATTTTAAGTACGTGTGTGTTGTATATAATAAATTTTATAATAAAAGAATAGATTATATATTGATTCTGTAAAATAATTTTATATAATTATTTAATTGTAATTTATAATATATGATAAATTTATTAACTTTTATAATAATTACTTTAAAAGTTATATTAATGATTGGATGATAATGTAAATTATTAGTAGATAATCATTAAACTCAAAAATATTTTTTTAATATATAAATAATGTTTTAGATTTATAATAAATATTTTAAATTGTGATATATAAGTTTTTTAAATGATGATAATTTATTTTAAAAATATTAAAAATTAATTTTTTAGGTAACCATCTTTTTTTAGAAGGTAAGCATGTTATGGTATTTGTATAAAGTATTTATTGGCTCTACCAATAATAAGTATTTGTAGATGATTTTTCTTTCTGGTATATTTTTTTTATCTATAAAATTCAACTTTAAAACTTTGCCAAAAGAAATCGAGGTTAATTTCACTTAACCCATCAACTTGTTGCTATATTAAAATTTAATCTAAAAATGGAGATAAAAAATTAAATTAAAAATAGTAGATAAAGATAAAAGGAAGATGGTTTGAGATGGCAAAATTAAACTTCACCCATAACTTAAACTTTTGAAAGAGTTAAATGGAAGAAATTTTATAAAAATTGAATAAAATATAAATTAATTTTAATTTATGAGAAAGTTTAATTTATTTTATCTTTTTCTATAAATATTTATGAAACAAAGTTATAATTTTAACTACGAGAGACAAGAAAGATAGTCTAACCCCACATCAATTAATATATTTTTTTATTCATAGTCTAAACTCATATTATGTTAATCAATTATATAAATAATTCAAGTATTAAAAGATTTATAATAATTCACACTCTTATTTATCAATTGAGTTATATAAGATAGTTAAAGAATATTTAAGTTGAAAGAAAAAAATAACAAAGTGTGTGTGTAAAACTACTTTATAACCTATTTTCTCAATTATTAAATTCAAATTCAATATCATCTCAAATGAAAAGGCACACAAGCTTACAAATCACACCTTCTTAGGGACTGAAACAAATTAGTTAATTAAAGATTAAGACATGTGTCGAGATTTAATTTCTTTTAATGCATTTTGTTATATTTTCATTCTTTGTTTCTCTCTTCATTTTATTTGAAAATATCTACTATAAATCTCTCTTTAGAAAATAGTGCTATATAAATTGAATTGGACAAGTTTGGGTTTTCAAAATTAAACTCAGTATATTTTGAGGACGAATTTAAACTGTGCGTCAAGTTATTCCAAGCCGATTCAAGGTGCTATTTAAAAAATCTAAGCTTTTGAACAAATAGATATATTATTAACAATTTTTTATATTTAATGGATAACATTTTATATAACATGGTATTATATTTATAATGATATTATTTATTTTGAAATATATATTATAAAATGCATCTTAATTTAAATTTTATTCTTTTTTTCATCTACAATTTAATTATACACAATGTTAAAATGATATATTATAATAATAAATTGAATTAACCCAATCTTATTCCTAATTTACCTAGTAAATTTCGAGTTCAAGGAATTGGCCTTAACCAATTTTTTATACAACCATCTCAAGTCTCAACTGGTCTCACGTTCACCCCTACTATTGAGGGTGTCATCATTGATAGGACTAAAGGTTTATGAATTTATTTAGTGTATGTCTCTTAATGATAGCAATAATTAGGATATAACATTTTCATTACAGAATCTTAGAAAGAAAATGAGTATATTTATCATGGGCAATTAAACGATGAGCATGTGAAGGTGTTTGCTTTAATTAATGCCGATTTGAAATGAAACATTTGTCTTCTTGTTACTAGTGTAACAATTCTTCAAAGAATGTTACTTCGGAGATGAAGCATTAAGCGAAAATGTTTTTGTTTGATTTTTTTGAAGGTGTGGCCTCCTTATTTTCTTGTTGGGTGTGATTCTATTTTGTGCAGGTCTCGTCTGCATCTTATATTTTTTTCCTTTTCGTAAATAATTTTTCAGTTTTTTTTATTAATGTCACAGTTTAGTAGTTTAGCAGTGTTCACTTATCATCATCTAAGAAACTCTTACAAAGTTGGAGGATATGGCATTACCTCGGTGTTGCAATGGTTTTCTATTTTTCTTTTTCAACAAGTTGGGGCCCAAAACTAAACCACACTACGTTGGAAAGAGGATGGGCATTACTATTGGCTTCCCAAATTGCTAATTAAAATCCCTCACCTTTTCAGAATTCAGAAATTAGTTTTCTAAACGTTTACACTCCCGCAACACAACGGAAATAAAAACCAAGTTGAGGATATGTATAAGCAATCCATTGATAAGACATCAAACAGTTTTATGAACATTTTGTTGCAGCTGACCAATTTTATTTTTTGTGCAACCTGCGTAGTCCAATAACCATGGAACATTACATAAATTTGGTTTATTGACTTGGCATTTTGCATAAGTAATTAGTACATCCATGATAAACAAAAGTGGTAAAAGGGATATTAGTTACTCCTAATACAGAATGTTAATCATATGTTGGGATTGCCAGTAGAAAAGTTATTCAAAAGATTATTATACATATTTAAATAGTTAATAATTTTATCCAATTATAACTACTCATTTAGGAATAGAATAAAAATAAATACTCACGTATGTTCATGGATAAAACTTACAATAAATTGGATTTAGATACTTAGAATAAATATGTTTTCTCTATTCAATATTATAAATAGGATAGGGATAACCGGATAAGTAATAAGTTACCCTTTATCACAGATATATACCTGCTCAATAAATAGTACCGTGCTGCTACGATTTATTCTTAGTGTTCAAATTAGTATGTTCACATTTCAATTGATAATTTCTCGACAAAAAGAAAAGAATTTGAATTGATAATTTGATATGTTGGTAATTAATCGGCGAAGTGGACATGAAAACTAATGGGAATTGGGTTCAGGGAAAGAGACTAATCTCTCACAATATGGTAAATAAATATTAGAATCCTCGTTAAGAGAGATGTCTACATTTAATGTCTGATCATATCTTAAATAGAATTGTCTTCGAAGGGAGAGACCTATCAAAAAATAAAAATGAAGTGGAAATGAATGATTTTTGTCACTCTAAATAATTGAGCTTGTGCTAGAGAAAAACACTCGCTGGACTTCTACTTGTTAGGCAAGTTGTCACATTGATATGACTAATAGTCAAATTGGCTTTTCTCCACTCCATGTAGAACAAAATCCACCAGAAGCGATTTTTCTAAAATTTCTGAAGATGATATATGTGAACATATATGCATGTTAATAGCACAGCGTAGCAGGCCTGACTCATTGAATGTTCTATTCTATGTGACTATGTCACAACGCATAAAGATGACACTGCTATTAAGAACTTAAGATGCTTATATATCCGTTATGATCGGGCTAATTTGGAGGGAGAGATTTACAAAGACAGTGATAGACGAAAATAAAGGTGAAGAGATAAGTGGGGGAATTTCCTAGTTCCTAGTCAAGTAATAAGACAAAAAGCATAGAAGAGGGGTAAAACTTATAGATCTGCTTGATGCAAAGTGCAAACACACAAACTCACAAATCACAAGTCATTGGTGTGGAGTAGTGATTATGATGGTTTTTGGCTTCTTCTAGCAATTCTTAAGGACTTATGGTTAACAAAGAAGAAAATGTGACTCATGCATGTGAGATATCATTAGGAAGGTGGATGGCATGTGTGCAAATGCCTTAATTATGTTTTAACCTTTTGTTTTATTTTATTTTTAACTTTTTTCCTTTTTTGACAATGACTATGAATGATAAATATATTCTTAATTGCATATTGGCGATCTGCTGATCTCACTCAGTGCTCATCCTCTGGGCTAGCTCGTCCCTCCTTCTGTTTTCAGTACTCCATTATGTTTTTCTTGCATGTATATATAAAAGCAGTATTTTACAAGGACTTTACCTTTCCGGTATTACTCTTTCATTCATAATATTCGTGGATAAAGTATTTCAACAATTTTCTTTAACTTTGTTTAAGGTATGGTACAATAATCAATGGAAAATTTCCCCATTTGTTATTCTTTTGGTTTTTTTAGAGAAAAAAACAATTAATGACAATTTTAAAAATTCATAAATAATTATATTATTCAAATAAAGCTGTTTTTTTTGGGTTGAATACTTGAATATGATGGTCACAAGCAATTTTTAAAATTAAAAACTAAGAAGAGAAACAAACAGCGCCCTTAGATTCATGGAGTGTTCAAATATTCCTACTCAATTATTTCCCTTATTCTAATCAAATTGGAGTCTGTCAAAACATGCTAATTGGTGTCTAGTTAAATCAAGTTTTCAATTCAATTTGTTAACAAAGTTGAGATGAGATTAATTCCTGCCCGATTCTTGTGATTCACAATAGCTAGGTGTATAAGATTTGTCCATTGTACACCAACCAGCCAACAGAAATTTTTTGTCCTTTGTGACATCAATAGAGCTAGGGGTGCTAGATGCGTCACACATGGAAACTGCACATAAAAGTTCATACAGCATTATAGTGAGTTCGATGAACTTGTAAGGATTATTCTCTCACCGAAACTCGTGTTTATGGCTTCATTACCGTTACATGTGCATTTTACAACAAAGGAAAAACATATCATTTTGAGCGTGGTCTTTAAGAAGGCCACATTTCTAAACCGAAGAAATGATGGATTTTCTGTTTAGTTTAATTTCTTTAATCTCTCTAATTATTTTGGATTAGAGAAAATGTTGACGGTGGAATTAAAATTGCTCAAGTTCGCACCCACTTATAACTAACTATGAAAATCCAAGAAATCAAACACCCCCAAACAAGAATTAATAGAAGGTGGGAAATAATTATATTACCAGACAAATGAAAAAGCTATTGCGAGAGAGACCAAGCACCAGCAAATTTTGACAAGGAATTGGTTTCTGCTCTTGTGTCAATTTTAAGCTTTCTTGCTTTTTTTTTTTCACACTGCGTTTAACGACTTTTGAAGTACTTCCTATTATTTCCATCTCAAGAATATGAGAAAGTCAGTAACAAACTCTACCAACTTTCATATATGATGTTCTTTCTTTATTTCTTGTTCACCTATTCAATTGGTCATTTGGGTTCTCTATCTCGTGCTAAGCTTTGTCACACTCAGCCTCCATTAATTGACATGCTTTCATTCTCAGCATCTAACGGTTTTGTGACAAACCAAAATAATCTTTTGAGGCCTTGGCTAGATGTTGTTATCAACTCAATCAAAGGCACTATTGAAGATAGAGTGAGAATACTGCTAGATGAAAACGTTCCACATATCTTTCTTGAGATTTAAGAATTTATAAATTGTACGAATTCGCGTCACCACGAATTTTAAAAGATACTTGTCCAACCTTTAGCGTGTCCTTTGCTATGTCAATGCATTTTTATATAGAAGGTTCTCATCCTTGTGAGTGTCCATACTAGATAATTCACAAATGCAACTATAAGATAGCATGCTTGTTTGAGTAAACTTTTTTTGAAGCCGTTTCTAAAATAAGAAAATAAGAAAAAAAAAATGACATAAGTTTTTTCATAAGCAAAAATAATCTTTTCATTAGCTAATTTTTAAAAGTTCACTAATATAATTTTTTTAAAAGATGAGATGACATTTACAAATGAGTTAATGAAAAACTCATTTTAGTTTATAAAAAAATGCATTTTATTATTTTCTTCTTCTACAAATACTTCTAGAGAAGTTTATATCCAAACAGACCCAACATTTAAATATATATAAACTTGCCATGTTCAAATTTTGTCTTGTTGTAGACAAACCTAACCCATTTCTTAGACCAAATAAAATTTGTCATCACATTTTTCAATTTGCAAAAGAAATCAGTATACTTAGTTAATATTTAGTTTTTGAATAATTGAATGGGCTATATTATTATGAAAATACGTTACATAACAAACAGATCATTAGGAAACCAAATCCTCCATCACATGGTCAAACATCTGAAAAAGCGTCACCAGTGATATTTTGTTTAACATGTGGCGCTATGGTGATCACCCCCTAAAGATGTTAGTCAAAGTGATGATATATATTGATAATTATACATCCAAGTACGTATTCTTGAGTATGACTGCAGGCTTTTGTGTTATAATTCCCCTTTGATAATCCACGTTTGAAATATAGGGAGACAGGCCACCTAATTTAATACTCGATCTTAAGTAGCATTTTTTCATGAGTATCTCTAACTAAATTCGTGTTGGACCCAATCAAATCACGTTTGATATTCTACCCCATTTTATTTGCTACGTACCTAATGGCAGCACTATTAATTCTTTACATTTTTAATGTTAGTTTCTGTCCTATCAATAGCCACTTGAATTAAACAAAACTATTAGCCTAAATATCCTAACATATAAGCGTTCTTTGAACAACTAGCCACTTAACAAGTTGGAGAAGAAAAGAGGGTCAGGGCATACCCTAAAGAGAAAATTAGCCTAACATGTGATCCGGAGCCTAAGAAACAGCCTCTTTAACATTTAATCTTGTATCGGTTAATTATAGATCAAGGCAATATTCAAGTAGCGATAACATTGTAAAACAGAGAGTTTAGTCTAACATAAGAATTCTTGAACAACTTGCCACTTGAAAAGTTTGAAAAAGAAAAGAGGGTCAGGGTATACCCTAAAGAAAATTAGCCTAACATGAGATCGAGAGCTTAAGAAACAGCCTCTTCAACACATTTAATGCTTTTCAACACATTTAGTGCTTAATTATAGACCAATCAAGGCAATATTTAAGTGGCGATAACATTCTAAAACAGAGAGTTTTAGTCTATTACTTTTTCATCAAAGCTATTACCAATCTTTGTAAAGGGCAGACTATGTTTTCAGAAGTCATAGTTGTTTTTAATGTCTATTACTTTTTCATCAAAGCGATTACCAATCTTTGTAACAAGTGATTTATTTTCTCCAACCACCGAAACAAGAAAATAAAAGTCAAATTGGACTAACACAAAATTAATTGCACTTTTCTTCACTTTCCAAACTTAGCTTACAATTAAATAATACACAATCCCAAATAACAAGAATCACTAGATAAAAACAAAGTGCAATATGTTTGACGGGACAAGTTTACTTGCACAGAATTACATGTTAGTTTGCTATAGGCAAACCATTTCAGGCCATATGGTAACTTCTTGACAATAAAGATGCATAGGACACAACTTGACTTGGACAGCAAAGGTAAAAACCTTTTTGCTATGCTTTTTAGTTGTGGACCCTTTGAAATGTCGAATACTTTTACAGTAATGAAAAAGTTGAGGATGTAATTGTACGGCGTTAAATGCCAATTAAAGGGAAAAGGAGTAAATTATTCTATTCCCGAACAGTCTCAAAGTAATCATGTTTTGAGAAAAATCAACCTCCAAATTGAAGACTTGAGAAGCAAGCATTCAGGAACGTAATTAACTAGTGGGTGCAACAACTTTAATAGGGTTGAATTAAGTTTCTTAAGAGTGCCTCTGACCAATTTGCCATAACAAAGTTTACCTAATCTGCCAACCTGAATGACTCAAGCTCTCTCCTTTGTTCTCCCCTATAAAAAGCATCCTCCTCGCACTATCACTTCCATTGCAATTTGCAACCTTAACCATCTTTGGCACATAGGTGTTTATTGTTACACACTAGAAGAATTATGGAAGCTCTCAAGACCCTCTTCTTAGCCCTTTTTGTTGTCTTGGCTTCAGCATTGTATTCAGCCAATGCCAAAATCCAGGAGCATGAGTTTGTTGTTCGTTCTCTTTCCCTCACTTCTTTTTTCTCTCTCTCTTTCTTGGGTCCCTTTCTTGCTAAGAAAATTAACTTATTGCCATTTGTAACGAGTCAGATTCAAGCAACGCCAGTGAAGAGGCTGTGCAACACCCACAGCACCATCACAGTGAATGGACAATTCCCTGGCCCAACATTGGAAGTCAACAATGGTGACACTTTGGTCGTCAAAGTCACTAACAAAGCTCGTTACAATGTGACTATTCACTGGTATCATATCAAAGCAACCTAGCATTTCGGCTTTCACCCTTAAATATACTTTATTAAATGTCATTAATTATTTAAAAAAACAGTTATTCGTACAATAAATTCATATATTACATTTTCATAACATTATTTCTTCCTTTTTATCTTTTTCTTATGACGTCAATCATCTATTTATATTCTCTCTCTATTCATCTTTACATTTACTATGAAATTTCTGTACCAATACAATTTCTCTTTTAAAAGAAATCAGCATTAGATAACTTCTATTCTTTTGATTAAAAAAAAAAAACCTTTAAGTTTTGATTTTAACATGTGCTCACGGTTCATGAATATACTTAAAAAAAGTTCTTTTTTAATTTTTTATGCACTTGTGAGAATTAAATGTAACACAGGTCTTAATTGCTCTTGTCTCCAAACGATAAGCTATAGAAGGCACGTTATACTCATATATACACACACTCATATATATTGCATGCTACATGCATATATATGGAACTTTTGGAAGAAGGACAAAATGTTTGAGTGACTTAGTTTTTGTTGATCCTTGTTAATTTCTTGTATGTGTTTAGGCATGGAATTCGGCAAATGAGAACAGGATGGGCTGATGGACCAGAATTTGTGACTCAGTGCCCTATTCGTCCTGGAGAAAGTTACACCTATCGTTTTACCATTCAAGGACAAGAAGGAACACTTTGGTGGCATGCTCATAGCTCATGGCTAAGAGCCACTGTTTATGGTGCTTTAATCATTCACCCCAGGGAGGGAGAGGCGTATCCTTTCACTAAGCCAAAGCGCGAGACACCAATTCTTCTTGGTAATGATTGTATTTCACATACATGAATATAATTGGTAATGATGGCACTAATGAAAACGTGGAGGGGATGATTAAGAAAATGATATTGTGGGATTTGTTATTTTCATTTTTCCTTGGACAAATATTATGCACATGATGAAGATGGTTTAACGGTGTAAATAATGATTATTATTATTATTAGGGGAGTGGTGGGACGCAAACCCGATCGATGTTGTGAGACAAGCTACACAAACAGGAGCAGCACCTAATATTTCTGATGCATACACCATCAATGGTCAACCTGGCGATCTTTACAAGTGTTCTAGCCAAGGTTTGATTATATTTTACTTTTCATTTAGCTCCTCAACATGCCACATCTATGTTGGTCGATTAATATATCAATCTACAATTTACAAAGGTTATATTTGATACACAATTTTTTTTGGAAAAAAAAGGAAATAGTAATTGAAGACAAATATTTAATTAATATTTAATTAATATTAAATATTTAAAATCAAATATTTAATTAATATATTTTGATTAGAGGAATGAAAATTGATCTTTTTGGCAGAGATAACTAGTAAGCAGAGAGATAAAAAAACAGTCAAAATAAGTGACTCCTTTTTGTTAATGAATAACTTTAAATTTGTGGTGAAATTAATATCTTAAAGAGTGCATTAATTGATTAACAATTCATGATTTTGAAATATAACATCTAATACACTAACAAACTCAGTATCTTAATGTGATATAAATATTAAAAAAGACACACGCCCCTGTTAAAACAAAATAGCAATTTTTTGGGGGGGCATGAAAATAAGTATTCTTTGTACAAAAGCAAACGAATTTTCAAAGCATCGCCATGCAATTTACAACTTGTCTAAGACACAAAGCTTTCGAACAAAGAAACAGGGTTATCCCTGCATCCTGGAAACTAAGAAAACAGAACATTATTTGTAGTAGAATGATTTCACAAACCCGACATTTATTTTGTTGATGATTGGCAATATTGTAGGCACCACCATTGTTCCAATAGATTCTGGCGAGACAAACCTCCTAAGAGTGATCAATGCAGCACTCAACCAACCCTTGTTCTTCACAGTGGCCAACCACAAGCTCACAGTGGTTGGTGCCGATGCCTCCTACCTTAAACCCTTCACCACCAACATCATCATGCTGGGACCAGGCCAAACCACCGATGTCCTCATCCAAGGTGACCAACCACCCACACGCTACTACATGGCCGCACGTGCCTACCAATCCGCGCAAAACGCACCCTTTGACAACACCACCACCACTGCCATTCTCGAATACAAATCCGCCCCGTGTCCCGCCAAAGGCTCATCCATCAAACCCGTTATGCCATCTCTCCCAGCCTACAACGACACCAACACAGTCACTGCATTCAGCAAAAGCTTCAGAAGCCCCAAAAAAGTTGAAGTCCCCGCAGAAATTGATGACAATCTTTTCTTCACCATTGGCCTTGGACTCAACAATTGCCCGAAAAATTTCAATGCTAACCAATGCCAGGGTCCGAATGGAACGCGTTTCACTGCCAGCATGAACAATGTCTCGTTTGTTCTCCCAAACAACGTTTCAATCTTGCAGGCTCATCACCTTGGAGTGCAAGGAGTGTTCACCACTGATTTTCCTACGCAGCCTCCTGTCAAGTTTGATTACACTGGTAATGTGAGTCGTTCGCTGTGGCAACCTGTTCAAGGGACCAAATTGACCAAGTTGAAGTTTGGATCCAGGGTGCAGATTGTGTTGCAGGATACTAGCATTGTGACCCCTGAGAACCACCCCATTCACCTTCATGGGTACGATTTCTACATCGTTGCTGAGGGGTTTGGGAATTTTGACCCCAACAAAGATACTTCCAAGTTCAACCTTGTTGATCCACCTATGAGGAACACTGTGGCTGTGCCAGTCAATGGATGGGCAGTTATCAGATTTGTTGCTGACAACCCAGGTAAAATTAATTAGCTTAAATCAAAATAGTATTTTGCACCAAAGAGAAATCATTACATGTTTTGGAAGGTCTCGACTTATATATCACATGACATGTAATAGAATATTATTATTAAAAAAATTATCACATACAAATTAGTCAGGACTACGGTGGACAAAATAATCTAAGACTATTTAATCATTTCTCAAGCATTAAAGTGTAAATGATTTTGTACTCTATCATTCAATTAGAAATTGTGAAACATTTTATAAATTTATTAATTTTTATGATAAAAAAATCATATTAAATAATTTTTGATTGATTGATAATGTAAAACTTTACATTAGATGTTTGTTAATCTATTAGTTTAATCCCAATTTTGCATTGTCTAAAAAATATCAATTTTTATGTTTAATGAAATATAATTGGTTGATGTGATCTGTGCAGGAGCTTGGATTATGCATTGTCACTTGGATGTTCACATCGGGTGGGGTTTGGCCACTGTGCTTTTGGTGGATAATGGAGTAGGCCTGTTGCAATCCATAGAGCCCCCTCCTGAGGATCTGCCTCTATGTTAGGATAATCAATATCAAAATTATTGAATTTGTTACCATAGTTCAGTTCCAAAATTTTCCTAGTTCATTGTTGTTATTGGAGGTATTTCTCCTTTTGCTTTTATTTTGTTGTTCTTTTCATGTAGAGATAACCCGGGTTTAAAAGAGACGGTGGTGGGATTTCAACACGGAAGGCCATCTTATATGGTCACAAGCCCGATTGATTAAATTGATGTTGGTTGTTTTCTTCCCCTTGTGGTTAATGTTATTAAGAAATATGATTTTGACTATATCTATCCCTATCTTTTCTAAAGCGAAGTGTCTTTTTGTGTGTGTTTGTGTCAGAAGAGATAAACATAATGCAATGTTTAAAAAGAGAACAAAAACACAATTTACTCAATGTCAGATATGAAAGTACTGTGTTTGATGCTGCAATTGATCATCAAACTATAAACTAACATGGTAGGAGTAAGATATTTTCAGAATAAAGTTGGAACTTAAAATGATAAAATTGTAGAAAAAAAGAATAAACTAAGCACAATATAACTCAAAAAAACTAAGAATAAATAACACATGCACTTATCTAATTATAAATTGACATCATGAATTTGTTACTTATAATTTTTAAAATCATAGAAAGAATAATTTCTTGTTAGTTTGATAGTTAAAATATATTTTTGCACTAATAATATGTGTCTAATAAATAAATAAACTAAATGGTTTTGGAAAATTAAAACACCACCCATTTTCATCAAAGTAGGACTGAATAGCCTAAACATCATATATTCAAATTTATGAAATAATAGTAGTTTGAATGATTACAAATGATGAAGTGACTATTGGGATATAAGCTCTTTATGTGGTAGACGACCAAATATACTTATACATGTTTGACTAGGTTGAGGAATGTCAATTGAGGAGTAAGCAATTGACATACCATCTCATTCTAATTAATATTAAGTATAACAAGTATTTTGGGAAAACATAATGGGTGAATTTGTTCTACTTATAAATGTATCAAGGAATTTTTTAAGAGACCCAAAAGGGAGTTGTTGTTGGTTTTCTGGTCAATCTCTTGTACTTACAAAACATTGTTTGAAGATGTATTAATTGGAGATGTCGACTCTCTCAGTGTAATGTCTGCAGCTGCATTTGGTGTGTCAGTGGTAGGATTGACACACTTTTATAACTAGGATTTTTTGTACGTCTTTGTAGCTGCATTTCGTACATCTCTCCAACTGTATTTTGTACAAAAAAAATTGTAACACAGCTTCATTTTGTATGAAATTTTTCGTCAAATTTTTTTGTATTATGCATTTGTTCAATGAATTCCTTTACAAAAAAGGTAGAAATCCTCACTACATGATCTAGTTCTTGGAGAATCCAGAACAGAAAGCCTCCCTCACCCTTTTCTTTTTCGTCCGACTGCTTACTCTTATGAGTATTACTGATTTTTAAGAATGAGTGATTGTCTTTCTCCGATTTTTATTGTCCAACCTGAGAGCGGATAGCTAATACATTTCACTTTCTAAACAGGGTTCTATAGTTGATATGCAGCCCTTGGATGCCGAAGGCATCCTTAGGATGATCTTATAGTTCCTACAGAGTGAAGATAATGGAGTTGGTCCATGAATTCTTTTTTCATTTGTCACATTTAGCTCAAAGGGTTAAAAGGAGATAGTGCATTAAACTATTCACAAGGGGAAGCTTGATCCTCTTCCCCAAGATCCCAAATGAGATAGCTTACATGATGTTGCCAAATTGGTAAATGCAATGGGGTGATCCGGGAGATGGTTGGAGATGAGCCATCCCTGGCACACAAGATGGTTGTCATGGTCGAGGTGGTGGAATATCACAGTTTGTCCCTATGCTCTAGTCCGTGGTGTTTGATGATCAAGGATGTTGCATTGGCAAATGACAAGACTAAGCTCTTAATCGCATAGATAAACGTGAACAACTATGATGTAATAGTGTTTCTCGCCACTTTGAGTAAGGTCACTACAGAAGCCACTAATGTAATCTGATTATGGAGGAGATTGTCGGAGTTCACTACGCTTGATTTTCAATTTTATAGCACTCAAATGCGGATACAAATTCCACAATGACAGATATAAGCGTGACTAAGTCCAATAAATCAGAGTTTTCTCCCATCTTAAAGAATTGAAAGTCATTAGATATATTATATTTTAACATTTGAATCAAAATCAAACTTTATGCATGAAATTGAGCTCTTTCGAGACATTTAATTATTTTCCTAATACGTGTAAAATTTATAAAATAATATTAATTATTCATGTGTCATTGTGGTACTAAAAGAAGTATATCAAAATTTAAAATGTTAAAATACTATTTGTGATTTATTATGTTAAAAATTAGATTAAATATTTTTTGTTTAAAAAAATGTACCAATTATTAACTATTCATGTTATTGTTAATAATAATTTATAGAATAATATTAACTATTATGTTATCGTTGTTTTAAATCATCTTTATTATGAACGGATTATTAATGAGTTTTGAAAAAAAAATTACAAGACAAACAATATTTAAATAATTATGAAAACTTAATTTTTTTGGTTTGACGATATCACAAATATCTAAAAATTGACCTTATATAAATTTTCTCATAGTGTTTCAACTTTCAACGGAACGCTAAGCTGCAACTATCAAAATGGACTCATATGCAAACCAAGGGCCACACAAAGGATATGCTAACAAAGGAGGACTAGGGAACAATCAAGCATAACCAAACCAGGGCATCCAACAACAGTAACAATACTCATTTAGATGATCTAGATTGTACAATTGTATTGACTTATTGACAAGCATACTAAGTTATTAAGTAATATTTGATAAATAAGAGACTTCGTTCTCATTAGGACTTACGTAATATTTGACAAATTCACACATTTTTACTATTTAAACTAACAAACAAAATAATGAAAACACATAATTTGGCATTCAAAGATAAAGAACATGTTAAACAACAACACGATTTTAAAATATGTTTGGGGGTTTTAAATAAAAACAAGTTAAAAGCAAACAAAATATAAATGAAAAAGCTTGTTGGGATTAGATTTTCATCAAATCAAACTTTCTTTACACTAAAGCATATTACCCAACTTGAAATTCAATGTTATTATCAGTCATTGTTCAAAAACAGTATTCTGATCCCTGATTTCTTAAATGAAAAGATCTAAATTCCTTTATTAAATCTCAATATCTTGCACATTTGACAAAAAAAATTGCTTTAAGCTTAATGATCCAAAGGTAACCAATAACTTTCATCTTATTCTTAGCTCTGAAAGTTAATGAGTTTTCTACGATAAGTCAAGCTAAATAAAGTATTTTTCAATCACAATCTCATCCTAAAATCAAGTTATATATGGAAGTATTTTCCAATAACAAACCATAACAAGCATTAAGAATAGAGGTAAAACACAAACATTAAAGAACAACATACATATATAAACATATTTCAAAGGAAATACATGAGAGTATAAGATTTAGTTACAATCTAACTCCAAGCTATGACAAAATCTAGCTATCCATCCCGATAGCACCAAAATGCAAGATGGAAAGAAGAATCTTATTTTACATAAAGGAATTGCTTTTACAAAATGAGACCGACCAAGTACAAAAAGAGATGCACAACTATTTATAGAATCTCTAAAAATCTGCAGTTTAATTAAAATATGTTTAAGCCAAAAGTTTTAGGCTTAAGCAAATTTTGAAGTTTTGTATTCTTTGTACTCTAGTGTGTTTTTGTTTAAGACAAAATTGTCTGAGCTTAAGCAAAATCCTTCCCTTTGCAGCTTAACTTTCCACTTTAAGCTTTCACATTTCTTGCTTCAAGTTGCCTTTCAATCCACTTTAAATTCCTACAAAATAATCTATCTATAAGCATATGTAACATATCAAAATGACAAACAAAAGAGAAATAACTACAAAGTCACAAATTTAACATAAAAATATTTAAACTAGTAGGTCATGAACTATTTAAAAATGAATGCAGACTTCAACAGAATCTAAAGAATGCATTATTTCTATTGAAAAGGCAAGCAAAACTTTTATTACACAAACCCATTTACTTCTGGGCATATATAATGCATTAGTAGGTCATGAACTATTTAAAAAATTTCTTTTCTAAATTTGGATTCTACGTTTGAACAAATTTTCACGATATTTCCTACAATTAAAAACATATCTTTTTTTTAAAAAAATAGTTCATTCTTCCTCTTTTAAAATGGTGCTAAAACAGATAAATTTCTTTTACATTCTTTTTATGCTATTATTGTCACTCTTATAATTGAAAGTTAGTTCTTCTTTCACCTTTCATAATGTTGGAATAAAACATACATCACCGAAGTCACTCATATGACCAAAAGATCTTAAATGAAACACACAATAATTAACTCAATTCAAATTGTATATCATTCTACAAACTTAGGTACCTTCACTAAAGAGTTACACAATGAAATGATAGCACACCCTTAACACGAGATTTTTTAGCACTCTAATAGAAGTGAGCACGCATTCTCACATCTCTCTTCTCTTGCTTTTGGCCAGGGTAATCTGTCTTTTTCATGTGACCTGTTTATATTACAAAGGTTCATAGCTCCATTCACGAATGAAACTTATAGATGTTAAATTGTCTAATCTCTACATTTACCTCTCATTATGATAGCGCAGTTCTCCAAGAGTTATACATTTCACTACATCTTTTTTTGCAGAACATTCCACTGCATCTTAAAATGAACCTATTGACTTTCCACCTATTACATTTATTTGAATAATTAAATTGTTCTCCCAATAATTTTTCACTCACTCAATTAAAATTTTCAAATAACCAACTCATCAAAAAAATTTACCTTCTTCTTAACTTGCCCTTCCATGTAATAAAGTTTCCTCTCATTTTTCTGTACTCCTCACAATAGTTAATAGAATTTACATGTTATATATCAAAACTATATATATAAATAAATAAACCCTTTAATTATGTTTTGGATAACGATTACGCGGGAAAAATTATCTAGAAGCCGTGTGTGTGATATTTGTTTTAGCATGAGAAGAAAAAGTTTAAAGATTCCAACATGCTGTCAAAGACGAGTCTCACTGGCTTAACACTTCTGGATTCATGTTGTCAGCAACTACGTACATATATCTGTATCATTCATGAATGGATTTATTAACCGCTTTCGAACTGGTTCCCCGCTACACAACAATCAACAGGAATTTTCTCATCCACTAGCTGGAATCATACAAGTTAGAACCACCATTCATCAAACATTTAGGTTTGGTACTCATGGACATGGATATAATAAAACCGCAAGTCAGAAATGACGTGTTACCATTCCGTTGCATAAAAGTGGCACGTGTCTCACGTGCATGGGTCACTTCTGTGTTGGAAACAGGATATGCCTGATCCTTAATTACTACTTGGAGTTGGACATGCACGGGAATCACAAGATTGTAATTAACTGTTTTTTTATTTGTTATCTTTCTTAATTAAAAAGTATATTTTATAGCTATTTTATGAAACAAATAAATAAAGTAATTTTATATTGAGAATCTATTCTCCAGCTGACATGTGCCTACTTTACTTGTATGCCACATATTCATTTCAATCATAAATAGTTTTAAATTAAAACCATTTTATTTCTCCTGGTAAAGCTAATATCTATCTGTTCAAATTTTCAAAAAACCTGATTCGGTATCTACCGCTTTGGAATTTTCTACAGATTCCTTCGTGTTTATTCTAAAATCAATGAAACGGTGTTTCTTTTTTGTTACAAAATCAATGAAACGGTGTTTAAAAATTTAAAAATCTTTTAACATAAAAAAAAGAAGTTGAACATAGGAAGTAATAATGCTTGCCTAGAAGGAAAAAAAAAGTATTTAACGTTTATTTTGTATGGTTACTTATCACTATTATTTTATTGCACATGCATCACTGAGTGTCTTCTAGTTTTTGATAGCGCTATTTTCTTATTTTTATTGAAAACCTTATTTATGTTAAATGAATGGAAAGAGAAATTCATCTTATTTTAAGTATTAAAATAAATATTTTAACCAACAATAAAAAAGAATAATTAAAGTGGGTTTCAACTATCAATTTCTTTCTCCCCATCTCTTCTAAAATTGACTTTTAGTTAATTTTATAATTTACCGAAACTCACTTGTTATTGTTTCCCGTCATTTATATGTCAATTATATAGAAAGCTACTAGTCCAATTTAAAGGTAAACAAGCAGATCTCGTTCAATCGGGCTACGGGCCCAGTTTCGTTTAAACGAGGCCCACTTTCCAGACATCAGCAACATAGACGAAACTCCAACCTTCAATTTATTACGCTCAATATATAATATATAATAATAATCATAGCAAAGATTAATGTCACAAGATATTTTTATCTTTATCCAATAAAAAAAAGGGTTTAGCAATGGCATAATTGAGAATGTACGAAAAAAAAGAGGTACATAACGGAAAAGACGGAAAAATAAAAAAAAACAACATGCGCGTTTTAGTGGCTCGGGAAGGTTCGAGCGCCACGTGCCAGCTGGTTCGGGACTCCGAAGCATGATAACGCGACTAAGAAAGCGCCACGTCACCATTTTCTGGGGTGCAATTAAAAATATCAGAAATATCTAGAGAAAGGCTATAAATAGATATTCCAAGGTGCCAGCCCAGAAATTTTTCTGAATCCGCTATAGCCATAACTCTTCACGAACAAGAACCCTACTATTATTTACTCAAACAAAATCTCTCTTCACTCCAAACAGAACCCACTAGCGAGGAAAGACTCAAAAAAGGGATAAGCCTAAAAACACTGCGTTCTCTCACAAATAAAACAGCGTCAGTATCGCATAGGTTAGTAGCATTCTTCCGATTCTTTCTCATGTCTTAATAACTGTGTCTCTAAATTCCCGTTCTCCAAATTCCTTTGTGCGATTTTCGTTTAGGGTTTTCTTTAATTCTTTTTTATTTTTATTTTTAGGGTTCTGCTTCTGGGTTATTTATTAGTCAGTGTCGTGCTTTGATAGGGGGGTTTTGATTATAAAAGAGAGAGAGAGAGAAAAAAACAAACTTACTGAGCAAGTTTTTCATTTCTATTACTTGGGGTTTAGCTTTATCTATTACTTGGGGTTTACGAAAATTCGTTTCTTGGTTGAATTTATTATCATGGCTAATAAGTGCGTGTTGCGAAATCCTCTTTATACCTCCACCTTTGTGTTCTGTTTTGTTCTCTTGGTTACTGAAGAGTTCTGTTTTTTTCTTCTTCTTCTCTAACAGATTGTGAATTCAGTGATTGAGTTTTGCGGTGTACTGTGTTGCGAAGTCTGTGTATCGGATTTGTTGACATGGGTGCTTATGATCAAGTTTCTCATAAACCATTGGATTCTTCTAGAAAGAGGAAAAGTAGGAGCAGAGGGTGTGGGACTAGATCCGTGGCTGAGACTATTGCAAAGTGGAAGGAATACAACGAACATCTTTATTCTAGCAAAGATGATAGTAGAACAACTCGAAAGGCGCCGGCTAAAGGTTCGAAGAAAGGGTGCATGAAAGGGAAAGGAGGACCTCAAAACTCTCAGTGTAACTACAGAGGAGTTAGGCAGAGGACATGGGGGAAATGGGTTGGTGAGATTAGGGAGCCCAATAGAGGAAGCAGGCTTTGGTTGGGTACCTTCTCTTCTGCCCAGGAAGCTGCTCTTGCCTATGATGAAGCTGCTAGAGCTATGTATGGCCCTTGTGCACGCCTCAATTTTCCCGCCATCACAGATTATGCTTCTGTTAAGGAATCGTTGAAGGAATCTTCGATGGCCGCATCGTCCTCTTGTTCTTCGGCAGAAACTGCAACATCTGACACTACTACTACCTCCAACCAATCGGAGGTTTGTGCAGCTGAGGATGTTAAGGAGAATCCTCGACTTGTCAATGTGAATGATAAGGTTAATGATTGTCATAAGGCTTATGAAGCTGCCTCCCCAACTAGCAGAATGAAGCAAGAGCCTAAGGATGAGGCTGTGGATCACATGTACCCCGGGGCTGGGAAAATTCAATATGTCAGACCAGAAGGAACACATGATGTCGGGCAGGTTGCAGAGGATGTAAATAAAGATCAGATGGACTTGTCATGGATTGATGGCTTTGATTTTAGTGACGATTACTTGAACAGGTTTTCCACGGATGAGTTATTTCAGGTGGATGAACTTTTGGGGCTTATAGATAATAACCCAATTGATGAGTCTGCGTTGATGCAAGGTTTGGATTTTGGACAAATGGGTTTTCCTGGAGATGGTAATCCTCAGGTGGATGATACGCCTTCAAGCTTTAATTATCAGTTGCAAAATCCAGATGCCAAGTTGTTGGGAAGTTTGCCCCATATGGAGCAGACACCTTCAGGTGTTGATTATGGATTAGATTTCTTAAAAACAGTGGAGCCAGGGGATTATAATGGTGGAGGGGAAGAACCGCAATTTCTTAATTTGGATGATGATCTGAACCCTGATTCAAAGGGCATGCAAGAAATGAAGGATGATTAGAGAAGGCTACGTGCATAAGTCTATCATCTGCCTCATTTTCAACTGGTTCGAGCATCTGCTAGTAATGTGTCTCTTGGGTTGTTGTCCCCTTTTTAGCTATATATAGGTGCATAAGAGGAATACAACTATACAACTAATACAAGAAATGTGTTTTGTTTATGTTCTTTTAATATGCTAATTCTCTGTAAGATTTTTTAAAATGGAGAATTTAGCTTTGACAATATTTGTTAATTCTTTTCATTTACATGTTTTTTGGGATTCAAATTGGGCTGCCTTTAACTACATAGGTGGAGCTGAGGAGTAGACTGTTTGAAGTCGTTTGGCTGACTATAGTTGAGCCCTGATTTGGATGCAAAATTTCTTTGTTATGTACCATGGAGAACTATTATACCTCGAGTATATTATATCATTGCTCACTTTTTGTGTATAAAAACTGAACAAGTAGTGGAATGTGTATACAATAATAATAACTATTCTAAATTTTGTTACTGTCCCTGTCGTGTTCTTTATTTATAATTATACTTGTTGTCCTCTTTGGTAGTTCAATTGGATATGCGTAGTCTATTTCGGGTTACAGGGGATTAAATTGTCAGGGCCGATTCCAATAGAGACGAAAATGTTAGTTTTCTTGATCTCTGTCCAATAGATAAATAACTTTAGTTATTGGATAAATGAAACTATGATCAAGTATGTTGTTTTAATTTAGTTCATGACTCTTTTTCTCTCTATCACATAATTGTGAGCACTTTCATGAAGAAGTAGACTTTAAATGTTACATTTTTATTTGAACATTTAGTTATTTAAATTTCACATGACTTGGCTTTAGAAATTATTGTGGTTATATTTTTCAAACAGTTTAATTATTTATGTTTCACAACTCGGTTATAAAAGTTATTGTGATGATATTTTTCAAAGAGAAATAATACTGCAATAATTTAAATAACATTATATAGTGTGTTTATCTCTTTCATTTATTATATTATTTATTATATTTTAAATTTATTTTTTTCTCTCTTAGTTTTTGTTGTGCAATTCCTTCTACTATAATTTCTTTTTTTGAAATTCATAAATTTAAAGATTAATATAAAGCTAATGTGAAAGATACGGTATTTATTTGTAGACTCTGAATTGGTGATAAACTATATGGTTTACTACAATAAATACCGTAATTTTGTTATGGCCCACGTGTCGTAAGCGTCTATAACTATAGTAACTGGTACCTTCGTGAGGCTCCGGCTCTTCGCTTTTGATTTATTATGTGTCTTATGTTTTTGAAGAGATTTCAACGCCTCTTTGCTTCGTCTTTGCCCTTAAAATTGATTTTTACTATTGTAAAATTTCTTAAATTTTTTTGGATAGTCCTTCTTAATACTCTTCCAGACTCCAACAAGAAAACTATACTTTAGCATGATATCTAGTTCTGGTTATGTGTGTTCTTTTTTTTTTAATTAGTAAAACATTTTATTATTATTTTGATGATTGTAACTGTAACACTCATGTTCATGCTCTTAAAGATGCAAGCTTCGACAAGGTTACAATTTTTTTCCATAATTTAATCATGAATGCTTCACACAATTTGGTTTCAGGAGTTTTGTTAGTGATATTTCCCTAATGTGTTGATTAGAAGACCAATATTATTGGGAAAAAAGAAGAACAAACATGTATGGGAGAAAAATGATTATTATTCACACATGCTTTGGTTATTTTCATATATGATGTGACAACACGTATGTATTTAATGTGTTTAAGTAACTGTCAAACTAAGCACTTAACATGGCAACTAAGCCTTGTTTTAACAACATTAGATGGCACCAACAATAATAAGAAGAAAAGAAAAAGATGGCACCAACAAATAGATGGATTAAATTTATTGACAATTTAAATTTCAAACATCATTTTTTTTATTTTCTTAATTTCAAGAGATTTATTTGTTTTATAATTATCAATGTTTTTAAAATCAGACCAATAATCAAATCGGTGAAGACACTAATTTAAGGTGCAATCATTTAATTGAATTGCGGTTGAACTAGTTTTATAATTTTTAAATATTAAATAATATTTTAAGTAATAAAATAATATAAAATTAGGATCTAGAAAACTATAAAAAATACTAAAATTCTAGATTAAATTTAAAAATTAAAAATTAAAATATAAAAAATAAGATCAGAAAACCATGATAATTACAATTTCAAAAATCTACTCACAAGTTTAATAATATGGTTTACGACAAAGAAAATATATCGCGTTTTAGTTATTGTCTTTGCACTATTGTAGCTATCCTTGATTATGTGTACACCATCGAATTCTACATCAACTAACAACTAGATACACACCTCAACCAAATTGGTTGCTAATGGAACAATCATGGAAATTATAATATGTCTAGCTAATAAAAACGTGTTTGTGACAATACACCTGAACAAGCTTGGAGTGAAAGGAGACCACCAATTTAACACCTTTGAGTTTTGCATGTATAACATATGCTCATGTTCCAGACAACTTAGAAAGAAACTAGACAACAAAGAAGAAAAATGCATATCCTTATTGGCTACAAGATAAATTCAAAGGCACAAACTTTGGAATTCAGATACAAAGAAGTTGATTGTTAATCGAGATGTGAAACTTTATGAGAAATACGTGTGGGATTGGTCCTCAAAGTCCCAAAAGAAGTTGATGGTGATTCTTGACAACTATAAAGAAAATGACAAAAAACTTGGCCGAGCTCATGACAAACCAAAGTCATTTAATAGGCCACAAATGGAAACTGTTGGACTCTCAACAATATTAGAAACAGCAAGTGCTTTACACAGGTAATATGATTGAGAAGAATTTTAGAAATGATGTACCATAAGCGAATAATCGTACGAAAATATTTTGTGATAACAAATTTGTTAATGCATTAATAACGATTCAATTTCTCATAGGCCATCCAAACAAAGATATTTGATTTCATAAAATTTGAGAGTTGATGGCTAAGAAAAAAGTGAAGATAACTGAAAATCAATTTGTAGATATTTTTAAAAGTCTTCAAAGATCGAGTTTATTTGGGAGATGAAGAAAATGATTAAAATTATACAAACTTTATTTAAACAAAAACCATACCTTTGTTAATTGTTGTACACTAGTGACACTTATTGTAACATTTTCTTTTTAATACTTTCTCATATGATTGATTGAAATTTGTTAAAAATCACTAATTTTAGTGATCTTATTTATCATTTAATAATTCTATCTTCTGATTTTGACATGAGATTCACCCTAATTTTAAAAAAATTCAATCAATCATAAAGAGGATGTTGAAAAGAAAATATTAAAGAGAGTGTCGTGAGCATTTAACTTGTTACCTTCTTACTAGACCTATTAATACTAAAAATTAGGATTTGTCTAATTGATTTCAAATAAAATGGGATTAAACAACTCATCTTCAATAATTAATAAAATAGACAATCATTCTATCATGAATTTTATCGTTAATGTATTGACTATCATATTTAATATAATACTAGATGTATTAATTTCTCTCTCATCTAATTTATTCATGTGTAAAACTAAAAAATTTATATTATATAATATAGCACATATCATATATAAGTCTTTGTTATTTTTACTTAATTTATTATATAAGTATGACACTTTTTTTCAAAAAAATATATTATATTTACTTATAAGTATAATACATTTTTCAAGAAAGCATAAGACTTGGTTAAAAAAATGTTTTCTACGTACTACGAATTTTTTCTAATTATTTGAAAAAGTAATTGTTAATTTTAAATTATTTTAATTCTCAGTTATTCTTTGGGATTCCACGGGATCGAACAATTTTAGTTTACAAGATTTTCGAAAACCTTTTGTTAGTTTCTGATTTTGTATATTCATTTTACTTCTTTTTTTCATTTAATATTTCATTATCATTTTTCATATATAAAAAAAATGAAAGACATCTTAAAAAATATGCCCAATAAACTATAATTATAATTTAAGTATTTCAAAAACTATATTTCTATAATTGTCAAATATTACGATAGAAATTGAAAAACTATATTTCTATAATTATTTATATTATTTTATCCAATTTATCAAATAGTGTATACTTACAAAATAATTATTTTAATAACAAATTAAAGTAAAAGAACATTGATTATTAAAAAATATTTATTATATTAAAAAACCATCAAATTGATTATTAAGATCGATTGGAGAGAATATTATAGTCCTTGGGGTTTTAAAATTATAGAAATATAGTTTTTCAAATATAGTTTAGCCTTTCTTATTTACACGAACAATTTCTAACTTATAAAAAAAATGTTGGAAAAGATTTAAAATACTATACTTTAGTTGTAAAATAAAAGTAAATGAGATTATATGACATGTTATATATTTTATATAGTAATCCTTTATTCCTAATTATAAGATATTTTTATAAATTTATTTGTCCATTTTTATAAGATTCTTATTTATTTTTAGATGCATTAATTATTTTTTCATACATACTTTTACTTAATTATTTTCTCTCTAAATATTAATGAAAAATAATTAAGTAGATAGAGAGATAAGAAAAAGGTAATTTTTGAATGATGATATAAATAATTGACAAATTTAATAAGATTAACTAAAATAATTTTTAAAGGGCATGAATTAGTTAAAAAAGATCTCCTAAGTAGGAATGGAGGAATATAAATTTTTAGTTTTACACAAAAATGAGATGAGAGATAAATTAAGGATAATGCATTAAATATGATAATCAATGTATTAATGATACAATTCAAAATAAGACAATTATTTAAACTCAATTGGTCATTAAATATGAGATTATTTAATCCCATTTTTTTACTTTGTGTGTGTTAGACAAACCCTAAAATTTATATAAATACCTTTACTAAATAAATTTTATTTTTCTGTGGACCTAAAGTAAGGGCCTGAGCCTCGGCTGCTTTATACTTGGGCTAACTTGTGCCTCAGATTTTGCTAGTCATTTAAGAGTGTATTTATTATATCTATTTCCCTTCTTTGTTTATTCTTTGCTAGTCATTTAAGAGTGTATTTTTTAAAAATAAATTGAAAAAAAGAGTGAATAAGAAAAGAAGAGAAATAGATATACCAACTGCCTTTAAGAGTTGTAATATTTAACTGATTAGTTATTAAGTCTTTATTATTTGATGCTTTTATAAGGCAACAAATGTACCACACCAGAGAATCATTTTTGGTGAACGAGTCAAGCGATCAATTTTGAGAGCAAATCTTCGTCGATGTCTTTTTCCTACTAGGTGTCTAATGCTGGTATGAAATTATACAGTGAATTATCGAATATTTAAACTAAATGATATGAACTTATATAATTTTAAATGAAATTACATATTTAATTTACTTTTTCTAATACCCTTTCGTTCTTATAGAACTATCATTTGCCGCCGCTAGTAGCGATTATATATTGAGGGTGACTTTTTTAATCTAGTATTTAAATCATGTATAAAATTAGGCAAATTAAAATAAAATTATATATTTAATGATACTTTTCTTACAGAATCATCATTCGATATATATAGTATTACCAGAGACGACTAATATTGTATTTGTTTTTATTTTGATTGACACCATTTTCTTGGTTGATTGACCAAATTGGTCTAAAATTACGAACAAATTATCAAAATAAAGTCATTTTCAAACATATTAATTACCACACTGTATCACAATATATTTCAAGAAATTTTTTTCTCATGATCTGACAAAAAGTTTTTTTTTTTTTCTGGTATCGATGCTAGGCTATGCAATGAAAGCTTTTCGAGTGAAGCAATGTTGCATCCCGAGCAAATTCAGATATGATAAAGTTTAACATATTTACTAGTAAGTCTAAGTAAGATAGTTAAAATTCATGGGTGAATTTGGTTACCAACTTATTGCCTGCATGGATTAATGCAAAAATAATTTTTTAGTACTTTTAAAGTAAAAATAAATAAATAAAAGATAAAATTTATTATGATAGAAAATAGAAAAGTATTAAAAATGAAAAAATAAAATTCATTTAATATTTACCTTTTAAGAAATTCAAGAATGTTTTGAATAACTGAAAAGTAAATATTAAATGAATTTCATAATTTGTAATTGTCTTATAAAATATGTATTTTATATAAAATACTATTTTATAAGTTAAAAGTAATATTATTATAGTAAAATAGAAAATATTAATGATGAAAATAGAAAATTAATTTAATGTTTACTTTTTAAATCAATTCAAAACATTTGTTAAATTAATTTTTTGAATTAATGAAAAATTAAATATTAAATATTAAATAAATTTATATTTTATAATTGTCTTATAAAAGATACATTTTATATAAAGTACATTTTTACATATTAAAACTTATTATTATGTCAAAAAATAGAAAACAATAACGATGAAAATATAAAATCCATTTAATATTACTCTTTTAAGTCATTCAAGACATTTATTTTTAAAATTAAAAGTTTAGATTGATGATTACGAAAGTAAATATAAAAAATGAATTTCTTAACAATATGAATTGTTTTATATTTTATTTTTGGTATGTAAGAGTATAACTCAAGTACTAAAGAGTTTACAGCAACTTATATATATTACTCAATCAATTAAGTTAAAGTTATTTAGTACAATACCTATTATTTGATTACAAAATCATGCTAAAAAATAAATATACAATCAATTTGAATTTCTTTTTGAAAACTTTCTGTTGCATTTTTTTTAAATGCTAAAAGGTCAGTCAATTTGAAATGAAGGTAATAATATTTTAGTTAATACTTTTAAGACAATTATTAATAGGATTTTATATAAAGATATATGGTTTAAGAAATTCAGTATATTTTATTTAAATATATATATTTCATAAGACAACTATAATGATATAAAATTCATGTAATATTTACTTTTTAAGTAATTCAAAACATTTATTTTGCAAAACATCTAATTAAAAAAATAGGTACTACTATTATCTTAGAGTACTTAATAACATATTTATAACACTGGAGAAAGAAGTATATTAGTAAATTTGTTTCACTAATTAAGACATTTTTTTTAATCTATGTGAATTTTTTAAAAAATTTCTATTAATATAGATAGAGAGGGTAATAAATTAAAATGCTTATAAAAAGTCAATATAACACTGTAATAAAATATTATGCTTTATTTTTTATTAGTTTTAATTTCAACAAATGTTTTGCATATGATTCATGAGAGAAATCAAAGTTTTGTTTTTTGAAGAATGATTGGATGATATCTGTTCATCATGTTTATAGAGTGGCTGACTTCATGGCTAAATTGGGTCTTCAAGGGGAGCATAAGATTTCATAGCATCATGATTTTGATTCTTCTTTTCTTTCTCTCTTAGCTTTTGATGCTAGTGAGGTTTGTTTTGCGCGTTCTGTAGTGCTGTAGTTTCTTTTTTCGTTTCACTTGTTATCAAAAAAATAAATTAAAAGTATTGGTTAAGAAATTAAAAATATAAAACATTGACAATTATCGTTAATATACTTCCGATCCATAAAAAAAATTAAGATATTTTATGTTGATTTTTAATAAAATACTTATTTATTTCTTTGTCAACATTGTGAATAACTTATTGGTTAATAAAATCCTTAATTATTTAAAATCCTTTTTTTACATGATAAAATCCTAATATTTAAACATATAAGAATTAAAAAAAATCTTTAATTTCGTAAATCCTAATTTATCAAGTCCCCTCTTATACAACATAATAAAATCCCAACAGTGCAACTGCTCGAAGGCAATAGTCTCTGAATTGTGGACCCCACCACTTGGCCATCTATGAAAGTTAATATGAAACAATTATTTACCCATCTCAAGTCATTCATAGCCTTTGGTTTAACTTATGATATTTTTTGGTCGACGTACCTCACCCTTTACCATGGTTTGTGTTTTCGAGAAATATTTGCCTTAATTTAATATGTAGTTATTTTTTATGTTTGTACCCACAAAACATATTCAATGCTTTTTTTACTGGAAAATATTCAATGTTAATATATAGATTAAGGAATATAAAATATACTATGTCGTAATACTAGATTTAGTCTAAAATACATTTATTTAATAAAAATGTATATGCGATCTATTTTTTGTTAAAATAATTTTTAAAATAAGGTATAAATTTCATACTCCTTGAAAATACTAAATTTAATTATTTTAAATAAAAGTATGCAGCGAAAATAATTAACAAGACTAAAAATTTGTAAAACATTAACAATTTAATAAAATAAATAATTTTATATTAAATCAATTATTTTACAAAGAATATCATATCAATTATATTATAATATTAGAAGTTTCAAAATTATTTAATACTTTTAGAATTCGTTGGTCAAAATAGGATACAATATAATAAGATAAATAATATAATAGGATAAAAGCAAGATAAAATTTAATCCCATGGTGGTCCCATAGAAGATAAAAATAATTATATATATATATATATATATATATATATATATATATATATGAAGAGAGATTAAATTACACCAATATAATTTTTACAATCATTACATCATTCTATATAATTTAGTTGGATCAACAAAAATCACATTCTATATCAAAATTATACTTATATAATTTGATCATATAGAGTGACTTATTGTATAATATTGCTTCTTAACTCACTCTTTTCTCAAAATAAATAAAAATACAGATAATTATTGTAACAAATAATGGATTACAACCCGATAATTATCTTATTCTATTTTGATCACCAAACAAGCCCTTAAATAACTAAAAAAATTTAACAAAAAAATTTAATTGGTATTTTCAAGATATTTATTCACAATATTTTTATTTACATTAATTAATGTAATTAATTTTATTTTTTCTAAATAATAGAAATTGTTAATGATTATCTTGAAAATACCAGTAATAATATTTAATATACTTTATTAATTTATTTTATAGTTTTAGTTATTTAAAAGTACAAGTATTATACCTAAATTAAAATACTAGCATTAAATAATTTAAAAACCTTTAATACTATGAAAAATAATTAATCCATGCATTGAATTGACTTATAAAGTTTTTTTTATATCAATGTGATTGAAAATGAGGTATGATAAATGGTTGACATAAATGGTAGTGATTTATGTTTTTTAACAAAGTGGTTCAAGAATTGAATCATGATCTTTAAGTATAAAATAAATTAGGTTAGAAGGAAAATATGCACATTGTGTGTGCTCATGATTTACGACAAATAATGGTCATTAGGGATGTAAAAATGGATATGGACCCTATTGGTACTTGCAAAAGTATTTAGGAGTGGGGAGGATAATTACCAGCTTATTGGACTAGGATGAGGGTAGATATTTACATGCAATTTTTTGCAGGAATAGATGCAAGTACGGGTACTATAATATTCATGTTGTCGGATCCCGCATCGCACATATATGTTATATATTAATGTAATTAAAATATGTTAGTTAAGTATATAATTTATATTGTACATATACCTTCTATAATTTTTTATTATTTTATAACTGATAGTAACAATGTAAAAGATAATGGTGAATCCCGGTTCAAAATACCTTATATTACTTTACATTGTATTTAAGAATATCAAATTATTTTTATTTTTATTTATAAATTTAAGAATTTGTTAACAAGTTCTTTTTAGAATGATTTTCAATTGTGAATCAATATTTTGTGTTGTTTGATACTTAAAATTAGTAGTGTAAATTTATACCTATTTAATGACTTACCTTTGTAATGTTGGATGATTATATTTGTAATGTCATTTATTTATGAGTTACGTTTGGACAAATCAATATTATGTTTGTTTGTTTGTTTTAATATTGTCTTTAGTCTTATATATATAAAAAAATAAAAGATAACATTTTCTTAGTCCTAATTATAAGAAACATAAGACTACTTTATTGCTAAATTTTATTTTTATCCCTAATTAATTATAAGATTTGTTAGTGATATGCACTTATTTTCCATGAAAATTGGTGCATTTATTGAGTTATTAGCAAAACAATGCATATTCATTGGTTAAAAAGTTATCTTTGAAAAGTAACCACCCCTTAAATCATTTAATGTCATGGGTAGGATTGAAATAAAATTAAACTTCATGATAAATTAACCAATCTAACTACTTATATGTATTTTAAAGTTATGTTTGGATTACTGAAGAATAAATTTTCAATTGACTTGTTTGTTTGTTTGTTTTAATATTGTCTTTAGTCTTATATATATATAAAAAATAAAAGATAACATTTTCTTAGTCCTAATTATAAGAAACATAAGACTACTTTATTGCTAAATTTTGTTTTTATCCCTAATTAATTATAAGATTTGTTAGTGATATGCACTTATTTTCCATGAAAATTGGTGCATTTATTGAGTTATTAGCAAAATAATGCATATTCATTGGTTAAAAAGTTATCTTTGAAAAGTAATCACCTCTTAAATCATTTAATGTCATGGGTAGTATTGAAATAAAATTAAACTTCATGATAAATTAACCAATCTAAATACTTATATGTATTTTAAAGTTATATTTGGATTACTGAAGAATAAATTTTCAATTGACTTGTAATAATTTTTAATTAATATATACTTATTGATTTATTAACTTTTTACATAAGTAAAATGTGAGTCACAAGTATAGATATGAGTATATAGATATCAAGTGAGTACAAGAATAAGGATTCGACCTGATATACATATAGGTATAGGTTGGGGTATAGGTTTTTTTAAGAAATGCATATATGAGGATGAGAAATATAAGACCATATCTAGACCTTACCCATTATTATCCCTAGGGGACTACTTCATAAAAATACCATAATTAAAAAAAAGTAAAAAATAACAATTATTTTCAAAGTCATATATTTAATTGAATATAGCATTCATTTTTTTACACTAGTAATATAGTCTTATTAAATTCATATACTCATTTCGTCTCAAAATAATTGTTATCTTAAGTTATTTTGTATTGATGTAGAAAAAATAATAAATAGATAAAAGATAATAATAATTTTACAAAATTAATCTTATATTATCATTAATTTATTTATAGATTTTGTTGTTTATCATTAATATTATAAGAGATATGAATAAAAAAATAATTAATATTATATTAAAAAGTTAAAATAACAATTATTTTGAGACAATTTTTTTTAAACGATAATTATAATAGAGAGAAGGGAATTATGATATTATTAAATTCACTATTCAAAGTCAAGACAAATTTATTTGAGTTTTTAATTTTAAACAATTTGTTATTACTAAAAGACGTACTTTTCTATTTTAAAATAATAAAATTATTAATTTTAATTAAAATGATTTCTAATAAATATTTAATTTTAAAATGAATATATTAATTTCTAAAACAAACTAATCACATTATTATTTAAAAAATAAACAGTCAATCTCTTAAAATATATTAAATCATGTTAAGGACTATGTTAATATTTATTGATTTTAATTTATCATAAAAATTGTAAAACACTGTCAAGTGTCAACATTAGTGACGTGTATTGGGTTGATGTGAATATTTTTGTCTTTTGTCAGATTCAGTTGAGTCATGAGTGTATTTTGTTTGGATTAGTAGAGTAACAAATGTTGTTACAAGCTAGTACCTGTTATGTCCCGCGTTTAACCGTGAATAAACCCCTCTTGTAACATTGTGCAAATGAGAGGGGATAATTATTAGTGCATGATTATCTAATTTTAATTAATAAGTTAATTTTAATTTATATAATTAAAATTTAATTATTATTATTATTTTAGTATTATTAAGAATAAAATTAAAATGATCTAAAAAAATATAAAGATAAAAAACAATTACATAAAATTAACTCATTAGTCATATATATTTTTATAGATTTTTCGGCTGCTATGCTGTGTCCGTGTCTGCTTTTTCTTCACACTTCACACTTTTTCACGCCCCACTTTATTATGTTTTATTTTCTCACTCCTCCGTGCACTCACTTCTTGCTCAACTACCCCCATTCCAGCACAGCATTACCTCCCATTCAGGTAACATAAACATGGTAAAATCTTTATTATTAGCTTCTTAAAAAGAATTTTTTATATGTTAACAGTAATTCTCTTTTTGAAAAATATAGAGTTGATTTTTTTCTACTTAATGAAGAATATTCATTTATTGTGAATAATTGCCTTTTTCTTCTTCTTCTAAGAATCTGTTTTCAAATTTTACTTTTTTCTGACTATAAAAATTTTCCAATGTTGTTTTTCTATTTTATTCATCATTTAATAAATAAAATTAATTTATTCAAAATAATTTAATATTTTTTTTATGATAGAGGTCTTTCATCAAATTTTGAATTTATTTCCCATTCAGGGTAACATAAAGTGAATACATTTTTTTTATATAAGGTTCTTAAAAAATATTCTAAAAAAATTAAAGAGTTAATATTTTCTCAATAATAATAATAATTTTCTAAATAAATTAAAGAGTATTCATTTATTATGAATATTTTGTTATTTTTTTATAAAAAGATTTCACTCTTATATACACTAATAAAATAATTAAAAAATAAAATTAACAATTTAAATCATGTATTTAATTACAAATCCCTCACTAGTAACTTATAATGGATTATGCAATCTAAATTATTAATTATAGTTAAATATTTTTATTTCTCACAATAATAACCATGTATTTTCATTTAATATATTTCCTATCATATGGTAAATAATTAATAACTTCATAATTACAATTAACTCTTTTTAATATCATGTTTTGGTACCCTATAAAAAAATCCTTTTTTGGTACATGAACTTTTTTAATGTTTTTTTGGGACACATGAACTCTTTTAATAAAATCATTTTAATCAAGAAAAATGTTGTATCATAATTATTAATTAATGTAATTAATAATTTTTTTAAACAAATATATTACCATAAACATTAAATAACTTAAAATGGGATCAACATCTTCTTGATTTTAATAAAATTGAATTTTATAATATCTTAAATTTGAATCTTATGAATGAAATGAAAAATATGTATTTAAAAAGAAAACTCTACTAAAGACAACAAATAAATATTTCAACAAAAATTAATCATTAATTACTTTTCACATATATCATAATAATAAAAACTTAAAATAAAAAATATTTTAAATATTAAAAAATCAATATATACATAAAAAGTAAATAATCTAAGCTATAATTTTTTACATAATTATCTAATTATAAATTATCATATAACTTAGTTAATTTTTATCATAACTACATTAAATATGCTGTCATATATTAAAAAGTAAATACTAATATTTCAACAAAAAATTAACTTAAAAAGATTTCACATCAGAATTCGTTTTTTACCTAGAGATTGTCGGCCTCAACTACACTCATTTCTCTCTCTCTCTCTTCTCAGTGATGCTTGAAACTGTGTTTTAGATTCTTCTCAGAACACAGAACACCAGCTTTTCCCCTTTGGTAAGGATAGATTCCCTCACTTGAGTATCATCACTCTTTGCTTCCTCTGCCTCTCCCAGAAAATCTAAACGCCCCGATGATGGATTATACATACTTACATGCATTTTTTTAAGTCAATTTAATGTCTATGCTTTGCTGATCATGGGCTTGATCAACCTGCTGAATATTTGGATTCTCTGTGGAGACTTGTTAATCAAAACCAACCATTTTCCATAAAAAAGAAAACTTTTTTGGACTTTTGGGGAACAGAACACTGTTGCCATTTCTGTGTATGCACAAGTGGGTATCACAGATAATGATGTTTTTCCTTTGTCATTTCAGTAAATAATTATTTGCTGAAGCGTAGAACACTTCACATGTGTGAATGTGTCTACTTCTCTTAACTAACAGTCTAACACTGCATGTTGACACATAAGGTGCTTTCCTTGTTGGGGGGTTTGGTTTTTGGGGGGAAAAAAAACTTGAGACAGTTGAACTTGGTTTAGTTTATCTTCTTCTCCTTCTTTTAGTGAACATGTTTGTGTGCGTATTTATAGGCACACCATTTTCTCCTTTCTCAAATTTCCTCTTATGTTTTGGAGGCAGAAAACAACATACACGAAATAAAGCTCTCTTTTTTTGGTGCTTTTGGAAGATATGTATAATGCCATGATGTATATGAATCCACTGAATTTGTATGTCATTGATTAGCCTGTTTACTGTGTGAACAGATATGAAATGAAGTCTTCAGTCTTGTGAGTGAAAGTTTGTGTGCCTAATCACTGCTGCAGAAGCTCACAACACAAGTTAGTTAGCTGTCACAATCAATGGCACACAGAAAAAGGCGTTTAGATCAACTCAAGCATCCATTCAGTCCTCACCGTAAGCCTTCCTTCTCTCTTTTTTTTTGGTTAATTGATCACTATGAATGAATGCCAAAGAAAAGTAAAATAATGAAAAGAAAAAATATCAATCAATTATAATTTATAACATCATGCCTTGAAACTTGATCAATGTCAAAAGAGACTTTAATTTACAGGACAAACTTGATTGAGCAATTTTTTTTTGTAACGTGGGTTTTGTCTATGATTTCCAGAATCATATATTCACAATTTAGCATTCTTTAGCAAATACTCTTTTCTTTTAACCAATCTGGCTTCACAAAATTTGTCTTCGTAAACAGCCTTTGAAGCAGTTGCATTTGGCTCATGGCAAGCTGTGGAGTTCATAAAAATTGAGGGAGGAACTATGTCCATGCATTTTGTAGATAATCATCATATGGTTATGGAGAAAGGACCCTTGTCAGATATACGGATAAGGTCAAGGAAAGCTACTTTATCAGATTGCTCCCGTTTTCTACGTCCTGGAATTGACGTATGTGTGCTATCTGCCCCTCAACAATCTGATGGTGCAGGTGTAATTAATCTCGACCCTGTAAGTGTTCCTCTTACACTGAATTTTATACGTTTAATTTGAGGTTCTAGAATTCTGTAAATCATGACATTTTTGGGAGAATCTACAAGCCTTACGACAGCATCACATGGGCAATGCAATCTAACTTTTTCTACGTCCGGAAATTTCTTTACGAGATAGAGTGAGCATGATGTGTTATTTATGCAATAGATATGCTCTGGTTCGTCCTTTATTTTGACACTTTTTCAAGGATAAATAATATATACACGGATTTAACATTCTCATGCATGAATGGTAAATTTGATAATTTTTATAATAATTATCGTAAAATTTGTATTAGCTGACATTTTTTATTGACCAATAGTGTTAAACTTCTACATTAATAATGCACGCCTATTTAACTCTTTTTTCAATACTTATTTGATGAAATTATATGTTTGAGAGTAACGTTATTAATGATGGATGACAGAATATAGTGAATGGTAATATATGGCAGAAGATGCAAATTCCACCATATAAACACGCCATTGTGGCTTATGGTGGTGCCATAGTAGGCCTTCCTTCAGAAATTGTCTATGGCAGAGGGGTAAAAAAATGTCACATTACAGCATTATGGCGGCGCTAACAACGTTGTTGGAGAGATATTTTGATTTCAAGATCTATTTTGTGAGATGATAAGAAAATAGAGCACATTTACATGGTAAATAGTTTCTACTTTATTTTGTATGCATTAACTAGGCAATCACTGGCTTTTCCCCTTTCTTGATTTTCTTTTGCGTGCATTACTTGGTCTGTGCTTATTATTATTATTGTTGTTGCTGCTGCTGCTTGGATAAGACCTCTGTTTTAATTTGAGAATGTTAGTTTCCAAAATGTCAAGGATTTACAGTTTCTTTCTTTTTCAAACTGCAGGTTTGGGCTGATGCCAAAATAAGCTCTGTACAAAGAAAACCTCATGACTCCGAGTGCTCGTGTCAGTTTTATGTCAACTTCTATGTTCATCAAGGTTCACTCGGTGCAGAGCTAAGAACTCTCAGTAAGGAGATCAAAGTGGTTGGAATTAATGAAATATCCATCCTCCAAAAACTTGAAAGTACTCCTTGTGAAAATCAGCACTACCGGTGGGCATCATCTGAGGACTGTTCCATTATATCACACACTAAATTGCTTCTGGGAAAAGTGCTATGTGATCTTTCATGGTTAGTTGTTACCACAGCTTTAAAGAAGGTTTCGATCCGCGTAAGATCTCTACAAGACAAGCTAGTGTATCAAGTTTTGGGAAGGGATACTGTTAGCACTTCATTGAACAATGAGTCTCACATTGATGTTGTGAATTTCAAAACAGACAAAGGCATGTTAGTACCCATTGTTTCTCAAGTAGCAACACTTAAAACCAAGAGGGTTGATCCTGAGCAGCAATCCCATGAAGATAAAGAATCACCATCTTACAATGTCGAGGGCTTACGGCGTTCCAAACGTCGGAATGTACAACCTGAGCGTTACCTTGGTTGCGAAAAAGTTTCCCAGATTGATGTTGGTTCTTTTAGAAACTTACCACCAGTTAAGATAGACACTTGGAAAGATGATGATATTGATCATGAAATGCATATACCATTAGCCGGTCTGTTTCCTTCACAAAAGAAGTGTCTAGAAGGGGATACTGACAATCATCAAAAGGTCAAGAAGGTGAGTACATGCAGGGAGCTTGTGGTGTACAAAAGGAAGAAGACTAAATCCCAGAAAGTGAAGTCAGGAGGTGATGATCAGAATGAACATCAAAACCATCTGGCTATTATTCCTCTTCCTGCTCAACATGATCCGGTGGAAGTTATGCATTGTGATGATCTAAATGACAAGGTTACTGGAAGTTATGGTAATGATTCCTCTGAAATTTCTTCCAAGTATCATCATCTAACTGGTACCACTTCAAAGAAGAACAATATAAAATTGTTAACTTTTGAGTCTCATTATCATGCTGCAAAGTCAGATGTTGGAGAAAAGAGTGATGATTTATCATCGAGATATCATTATAGTTATGGCGCCCCTAAGTCACAGAGGAAGGGTTTAAGTGATCTGGATGATATGGTGAATCTTGGAAATAAATGGGAAGGGATTAGTTCCAGTAAAGTAGTTAAAGGGAAAAAACACCGTACAACATATTTAGGAAGTAGAGATCATGGAGAAGAAAAAAGATACAATTATAAAGACAGATCCTTAAATGCAGCTGCCTACAAGGATTTGATAAATTCATACTTGAAGAATATTAATACAAGACCAACCAATGAAGAACCAGCTATTGCTGACCAGTGGAAGCAAAGCGAAACACCAAGCAGCATTGGGCAAAAGACAGAAACTGAGGTGCTCAGCAAAGAGGATGCAGAAGAAGAATCTGAAATGGATATGCTGTGGAGAGAACTGGAAGTGTCATTGGCATCATGCTATCTAGAAGAAAACACAGAGGTATGTGTCAATTTGGCCTTTGATTTCCCCTATTTGTTTTTGTTTTGTTTTTCCTAAGGCTAATTCTGTTCAACTATTTAATCAGGATTCAAATGCTGCTGTTTTCACTGAGACTCTGGAAAATCTGAACGCAGGTTGTCCTCATGATTTCAGAATGAATGAAGAAATTGGAATATACTGCTATAGATGTGGCTTTGTCAGCACTGAGATCAAATATATTACACCCCCCTTTGTAAGTGTAGTTTAAAACATAAAAAAATCTCCTTGGGTTTGTTTGCTCTTAAGTGAATTTATATGTAATTTTCTTCTATGCATGTATTGGTGGCCAGTTGGTCATTTGTTCGAATCCTAAAACAGTTGTTTTGCATATGCCCGGGGTATGTTTGCATACAATGACCCTCCTTCATACCTTCACAAAGCGAGGATTATGGCTATGTAACCTTGTGACATGACTACGTAGCGGAGCTGTTCAATTTATGAGAAAGGTTCATAAAATAAAACTTGGCTAATTGTCACATGTAAATTGGACAGGACCATGAACACACCGTGGTCTTCGATAATACAATAATTTCTCCAGCATGTGACCACAGTCACAAGGCTACTAACTCACTGTTGCATCAACTCACCATCTTGATGCATAATGCATTAGGCAGATATTTTTTTTGTTTGCAAAATCTATCATAGAATTTGTACATGATATTAACCTCATTCCCCTGTTTTCGGATAATTTGTCTGTCTCCCCAATCTGTATCTGATTAACTTCTTGTTATTGTAGATTCAACATTCAGTGCGACACCAAGAGGAGAAGCAGAGCTCTGAAGAAGGTTCAAAGACCAAGGCTGATGAAGACGATGACATCGATCTCTTGCCAGCTCTTGACTCTCCTGAGAAACCCGTGTCTCAAGAAAATGATAACGTTTGGGTGTTAATTCCCGAACTTAAAGCAAAGTTGCACGCCCACCAGAAGAAAGCATTTGAGTTTCTTTGGCAAAACATTGCAGGGTCCATGGACCCGGGATTGATGGAAGCAGCATCCAGAAGAAGAGGTGGCTGTGTGATATCCCATACTCCTGGAGCGGGAAAAACTTTTCTCATCATCTCTTTTCTTGTTAGCTACTTGAAGTTATTCCCAGGGAAAAGGCCACTAGTCCTTGCTCCAAAGACAACACTCTATACTTGGTACAAGGAATTTATCAAGTGGGATATTCCTATACCAGTGTATCTGATTCATGGTCGTAGAACCTACCGTGTCTTCAAGCAGAAATCGTCGATTGTTATTCCTGGAGTTCCTAAGCCCACTGATGATGTCAAGCATGTTTTGGATTGCCTTGAGAAGATACAAAAATGGCATTCACACCCGAGTGTTCTGATCATGGGTTATACTTCGTTTTTAACATTAATGCGAGAGGATTCGAAGTTTGCACACAGGAAATACATGGCTAAGGTATTGAGGGAAAGCCCCGGGATCATGGTGCTGGATGAAGGGCACAATCCTAGAAGCACCAAATCTAGGCTGAGAAAAGTTTTGATGAAAGTGCAGACAGAACTGAGAATACTGCTTTCTGGTACATTGTTTCAGAACAATTTCTGCGAGTACTTCAACACTTTGTGCTTGGCAAGGCCAAAGTTTATTCATGAAGTACTGAAAGCATTGGACCCGAAATACAAGAGGAAAGGGAAAGTGGCAAAAAAAGCGAGTCATTTATTAGAGTCGCGAGCTAGAAAATTCTTCTTAGACCAAATTGCTAAGAAAATTGACTCAAGTAATGGTAGGGAGAGGCGGCAGGGTCTAAAATTGTTGAGAAATGTGACAAATGGTTTCATCGATGTGTATGAAGGTGGGAGTTCTGATGGTCTACCTGGTTTGCAAATTTATACATTGCTGATGAACTCAACTGATACACAGCACGAGATTTTGCATAAACTGCACAAGAAAATGGCCAAAGTCAATGGATACCCTCTGGAGTTAGAGCTTTTGATAACTCTAGGTTCAATACATCCTTGGTTGGTGAAATCAGCAGTATGTGCTGAGAAATTTTTCACTCTGGCGCAATTGATGGAGCTAGAGAAATGCAAGTTTGATCTGAGAATGGGGTCCAAAGTAAAATTTGTTTTGAGCCTTATCTACCGGGTTGTCAAGAAGGAGAAGGTTCTTATATTTTGCCACAACATTGCACCTGTTAAGTTATTTGTGGAATATTTTGCGAAGTACTTTGGATGGACAAAAGGTAGGGAAGTGTTGGTGCTAACTGGGGAACTAGAGCTGTTTGAAAGGGGGAGAGTGATGGACAAGTTTGAGGAGCCTGGTGGAATAGCAAAGATACTACTTGCTTCAATCACTGCTTGTGCTGAAGGCATTAGTTTAACAGCTGCTTCAAGAGTGATCATGTTGGACTCAGAGTGGAACCCTTCAAAAACAAAGCAAGCCATTGCCCGTGCCTTTCGCCCCGGTCAGCAGAAAGTTGTTTATGTTTATCAGCTCTTGGTGACAGGTTCATTGGAGGAAGATAAGTACAAAAGAACCACTTGGAAAGAGTGGGTTTCAAGCATGATCTTCAGTGAGGCCTTTGTGGAGGACCCTTCTCAGTGGCAAGCTGAGAAGATTGAAGATGATATACTCAGGGAAATGGTTGCGGAGGACCGGTCTAAATCATTCCATATGATAATGAAGAATGAAAAAGCTTCTACCAACAGATAAAAGGTAAATACTAAATACTCTTTTACCTATGAAAATCAAACATCTTTATCGATCCTATATTGTCCCTGAGTGGATTATGTGCATTAAATCTCTTAACATTTGCAATTGTCTGCAATTTGCATACTATTTAGGCTTGTATTATAACATTCAAATTTAGGATGGAACATGCATTATGTTTAACCAACTTTTGTGATTTTACACAATCTTCTTCAGCATATGGGACATTTCTAAATGTTCATCCTTGATTACCACAGGCAGCTGATCTTGATTCACACCTAGATGATTAATTATAAGCTGATTGGTTACTGTTTAACAAATCTTTTAAATATGCAAATATGGTTGGATAAACGAGTGTGTAAAGTGAGAAGGTAAAAATGTATAATTGCAAATGTGTTAAAGAGGTATTTCAATTCAAATAACTAGTGAATGCACCTTAATCTTCTCATTTTCAATATATTTTAAAAATGAATAAATTAAAGGAAACAAATTCAAGTCACACTTACCTTGCTCAACACAGGACCATCCGAAGCAGCAAGAGCATCAATAAGGGACGCAACCCCACATCTCAATTCTCAACAAGCTTCTTCAAAGTGTATGACAGGGCTTCCTCCATATCCATTTAGTTTTCAGATCCTTCTAATCAAGTATCTAATTTAAAATTTTATTCCAGACAATTTTACAACTTTTTTTTTTTAAATTACTGTACCGGTGAATTATTGAGACCAAAAAGGAAAAAAGGGGGCATTGAATTCTAATCACTTTTATTTATTTTATTTCTAAGCTTTTTCTTAATTCTTCAAGTGATTAACTCCTATGTCTGGTGTAAATTATAAAATAGGATGACTAGTATTGTGTCCCTTAATTAAGTGATTCAATATTTGAATCATTGTTAATTATTAGGTATTAAATAAATTATGTTGGACGAAGAATATTTATTTTGTGTATGTTTATAGCCCTTAGCAAAAATTAATCACTGGTTTTGATGGAGTTAATTCATAACAGTTCCGTAATAAAATAAAAGTAGGGCCATTTACTTATGAAATATATATTGAGCAATGAGAAATTGTTTTTAAAAAATATCAATGTGTAATTTATAGCATAGGCTTATATTGAAACGATTTTTCTTTAAATCATAAATAGTGTTTTTTCTCAGCAATACCTCATACAAAGAGAATAAATAGTTACAAAAGAAACAAGCCATTATCATGATGACGACAACCCTACAACTCCGAAATATACCCCTTTGCCTGTGCGGATATAATTCTGGTTAGTATACCACCAGTTCAAGAATGAAACCCAGACTATCTAGTACTGACCAACTCAAAACTTTTCCTACACAAACAGTGGTTGATTGTATAACAGAAGATTCGATTTCAGCTAAATATAACCTTCTAAATTCCTGTTCCATCTACATCATGGTTTTAATTTACGATCACAATAGCGGTTACATTGAGTCAGAAAACCTTTATATTGCAGATAATTACAGGAAAATGCGACTGATGCAGCAATTACGATTACGTGGTGATAAGTTAAAATATCTTGACATTGCAGATGCAATTACTGTTGCAGAACCCTATTTAAAACCATGATTCTACACGTATACCTTACATCTACAAAACAATCAAACAACTTCCCGAACTCACTTGCCATTGTTGGTAGGAGAAGCGAAAGTTCTTCTGGTATACCTTGAGCCAAGTCCAGAGGATGAACATAGTTCAATTGTCTGCATGTTGGCCTTCAAAAATAAATTAATAGTGACTAATGCAATGCTTAATGTTTCTCAATTGCATACGGGAAGAGTATAAAGCAGGAAAGAAGTTGTTACTCGAACGTTCAGAATCCAAATCCTTCTCTTAATATGGGTTTAGTCAAATATTAATCATGTTAGAAGATAATTTTTTATCGGCATGTTAGAAGATAATTTAGAGACGAGAATTCCTTTTTTGTCATTAACTTGGGGTCACAAGAATTTTAATGACGCTCTTATAAATAAATAAATAAATAAAAAATGCATATAAATTGTTTCGTTGGTAACTTTAATTTTTCTTGTAGTGTAATCCTTCCAATTTTATCATTTTTTTAAAAAAGAAATTGACAACATTCAATAACTTTTTTAATCTTCATGCAAAATAATAAACAACTTTTATTTTTATCATTTAATTAAATGAATATTAATATATAGTATGTTATTTTCTGATGCAAATCATATAACACATTAGCTGGGTTAATTTGTGACAAGGCAGTTCCTTTCTGTATTTCCATAATTATTTTTTACCTAATTAATAATGTAAAATTACGTTCAAAATTAGTCTTTTTCAAATATAAAGTTATATTTCGCAAAAGCTATTTTGTAATTTCACATTGCATAATAGCCTTTTTGAAAGATTAAAAAAGTGCAGAAAATCAATTTGAAGGTGCAGAAAGCAATTGCCTCGTGACAATTGCACGCATATGCTGGCACAGCCGTTGGCATGAAAATGGCCTTATTTTACATAATTGCTTAATTGCTGAGATTGCAGATGAAGTGATAGTCGACGAAAGGTCTACAAAAGAGTTGGTTATCTTTTTTGTTTGAAGATGATATAGGGAAACGTTACATGTATCATTATATTTTGCATATAATATTTTTCTTATATGTCACGCATTATTATTTATGTATTTTATTTTTCCTGTTTTCATTCTAAAAAAATGGCGTTAATTTGATAACATGAGAGCTAGGAATGCGTAAACTATGTATTTTTTTAATTAATAACAACTGTAGTTACTTGATTTAGAACTTAATTACATTTAATACTTTTTATCTCTTTCAAGAATGTATTTTACTGAAATCAAACACACGTTGATCCCTACACATTCAATATATTTGTCAACTAAATTACACCATTAGGTAAAACTATATATGTATAAACCATATATAATTCCACATTTTTTTTAAAACTTATAAATAATTCCACATTGAAAATATAATTATTGCACAAGTTTTTTAATTAGAAGCAACGGCATTTACATTATGCTAAATCGTTGCTTTTTAAAAACTTTACCGACTATCTAGATATATACTATATTATTTGAATGATACATGGACTTTATTCAATTTCCCCCCTTAAAGTTATATAGGAGCCCAAAAACCAAAAGTA
This sequence comes from Glycine latifolia, assembly GCA_013407115.1. Classification (NCBI taxonomy): domain Eukaryota; kingdom Viridiplantae; phylum Streptophyta; class Magnoliopsida; order Fabales; family Fabaceae; genus Glycine; species Glycine latifolia. The sequence goes on from CM023954.1 coordinate 5,006,879, forward strand.
CATAATTTAATTGAACCAAAATAAAAATGCATTTCTGTCTTAATTTATATAAATAAAAAATTAATTTTTATTTATACTGTCGGTCTAAATTTGTTATACGATGAACACAACAACAAGAATTATGATAAATATATCTTTTAATTAAGATGGTTTTTATAAAATAAGTAAATTTAATATAAATAATAATTTGTGTTTGAATGACCACATATAAATTACTTACTTTATTAAAAATGTATTGATTATTTCTTTAAAAAAACAAAAATGTATTGATTTTTATAGTTATCGATTGTAAGTTTCATCAACTTTTTACAAATGTAATTTTATTTTTACAAAAAAAAGTTTTTCTGATTATGTAACGACATTAGATAATGAAATACATGGACTAATTCTATCTCTTTCAAAAAAAAGTACGTGGTTTAATTATTGAATAAATGGGAGAGAAAAAAATCCAAGTTGGCAAAAGTTGGTGAAAATTTGGAAGAAAACTATGAGAAACAATAATAAAAGTTTCACTTGATGGAATGTTAGAAATGTTGCATGAGTAAATTAAATGAAAAATCAAACTCGATATTTTTTACGAGGAAAAGTGCGTTAGGCAGTCACTCTTTTATTTTTTTTTATTTTTAGGAAAGGCAAGTCACTCTAGAAGTGATAGATTGACTCATCAAAATCTGTCAAAATTTGAATTTTTTTTTTAAAACTCAATTCATAACCAATCTAACATACACAAAAATATTAAAAAGTAGTAAGATGAAATTAATAATTATTGTGATAGACACTTTTATAACATGATATATTTATCATAATAATTATTAACTTGTTATATGATAATAACACAAAAATATGGCCTGAACTCACTTTGAAAATATATCAAATTTAACTTCTAGAATCCAAATCCTTTCAGTTAACTTGAGGTTATTTCCTTGAACACTTTTACAGTAATTAAGATTTGGTTTTAGTATAAAAAAAGATTTGATTTTAGTAAAAGGAGTTAATTCCTTTCAAAATAATGAAATCCCAGTTTAAACCTTTGTAGTGTACGGCTATATTTCAAATAAAATTGTCTCTTTTAAAAGACAATTATGAAAAATATATAAACACTTTTACAACATGATATATTTTATGTGTATTTCCCGATCATGCCAACTAGCTTCTTTACGTCAAAACTAAACACGGGAAAAATATCCTGTGATTTTAAAATTATTTGCACTAAATATATAATATACCACTTGAACAATATCACTATCAACTTGTTGATATGCCGGAGTTTCTAGACTGTTCTTTCAAACATGATCTATTTCCAAAGATGCCCTACGAATTAATGCACGGCTTTTGAGTTTTGATTTATAAACAAACAGAAAATGAACCAAAAGAAAAAAGAAACAAAAGGAAAAATACGAAAGAAACGAGAAAAAAGGACACACAGCAACGTCTAGAGTCGATCAAATTTGAACAAGGAAAATCAAAATGGCGATAAAAATACAAACACTATTTATTATTTAAATAAAAATAGTTTTAACTTTTAATAAGACGGCGAGGCCAAAGAATAGTTTGGTGGATTAAGTAACAATAATTTTAAGCAACCTTAACAAAAAAATATTAATATGTGGAGTGGCAAAGTTGAAGTTTGGGAATAAAAAATGGTATAATTGACAAAACCTAGTCTAAAGGACAGTTGCAAGTTGAGGATCCACTTGCACGCCTCGCGTAAGGTCCCCGCCTGCTACAATTCAATACTTCCAATTATCTCTTCTCTTTCTTTCTTTGTCACCCTCCCTCTCCTAAACCAAAAAGAACAACAGCAAGAAAGAGAACGGTAACCTTCTTTCTCTTTATCAAACCACTCCAACTTCACTAATACGGTGTGTTATTTTTAATTGGATAATCATCACTTTTAATTCTTACACATTTTACTACTCACTATTAGTATGAATTAAAATTTATTAAAAATTATATAAGTATCATCCTTTATATAATATACCTTACTCCATTTTCTATAGTGTTAGAAAGAATGCCTTGAAAAATATATTATTATTACTTCTTTTCTTAAATACACGACTAAAAATTTAATTTTTATATTTATATATAGGAAAGAACACATCTTATATGCATATCTTATATCTAATGAGAAGTGCTAATAATATATTATCTAACACATTTTTATAGCATATTTTATTATTAATTAAAATTTATTAAAACTACAAAATCAAAAGGAAGAATTATTGAATAACAAAATGAAACCTACTAAATTTTTTAATTTTAATAAATTTTAGTCAATAATAAATAACATGTTTAAGAAAATATTTTTTTTATAAAAATATATTAGAGGATATATTATCAACATTTTTTTATATGTGATTAGAATTTAGAAGTTAGGTTGTTTTGGATACATATATGAAATAATGCTTATTAAGAGATGTTATATTCTTAAATAAATTTCAATTGCTTAAAAGATAACCACTAAATAATAATAATAAAATAGAAAGTCCAACTTGAATTACAAAAATATTAAGCCAAAACCTCACAAAGCAAGACTAGCCTCTCATCTTCCCACACCCTCCAAATATATATGCTTGCTCATTCAACAACAACAACACTATATGCACAAACCAGTTTAACATAACATCACAAAACCAATATCTTTGTTTTGGTGGAGAGGAGAAGAGAGGAGAGAAATTCAAGGAAACATACTTATATTGTTGTTGCTATCATCATTACATGAACTAGATATGACTTGCCCTCTTCAACTCCACCGATTCAGCCCTGCAACCGACACATCCACCGCCATCGCAAACGGTGTCAACTGTCCAAAGCCAGCACAAACGGCGCCGTCAACGCGCCGTTTATTGGCGAAAGTAGGCCTTAGTGTGACGGAGATGGTTGCTCGGCACCACGCGCACGTGGTGGGGCCAAATCAGTGCTGCTCCTTCGTGATCCAGGCGATCGACGCACCGGTCTCTGCCGTGTGGCCGGTGGTGCGGCGCTTCGACAACCCGCAGGCCTACAAGCACTTCGTAAAGAGCTGCCACGTGGTAGCCGCAGGAGGCGGCGGCGGCAACGACGGCATTCGCGTCGGCGCGCTCCGCGAGGTGCGCGTGGTCTCCGGGCTCCCCGCCGTGTCGAGCACCGAGCGCCTCGAGATCCTCGACGACGAGCGCCACGTCATGAGCTTCAGCGTGGTCGGCGGCGACCACCGCCTCAGGAACTACCGGTCGGTCACCACGCTCCACGGCGACGTCAGCAACGGAGGGACAGTTGTCATTGAGTCGTACGTCGTTGACATACCGCCCGGTAATACTAAAGAAGAGACTTGCGTTTTCGTCGACACAATCGTACGGTGCAATTTGCAGTCCCTGGCTCAGATCGCTGAAAATATGGGAAGTTAACACTGAACATTTTCTTTTCTCTGTTAGTGTTTTTTTTTTGTTTTGAATACGGATTCGGGTTATGTTTCGTGTTCGAAATAGGATGGTACCAACACCATTAAGATTTGTTTTTGGAGGACTCAAGGTCAGACGGCAATGGTTGAAATGAAGAATGTGACATATAATATATGTAGTAGTTCTTTTCTCTTTTTTGTTTTTTCCCATTCTAATAGCTGTTGAGTCTGATCGAGTACTGCTGGTGCTTCTTTTGCACCGAATCTGTGGTGGTTGTATCCGTGGTCAATTAGTTTTATTAATTCATCTTGTTTGTTTAATATTGTAAATCCTTTTTTATGTACTAGAAGAGGAAGAGAATGTTTCTATTTGAATTAATGCCATATATATGTTGATATTAGCTATAGGACCAAATTAGTTTACAACTTGTCTGATTTTCCTCCTTTCGTTATGACTTCTCTTACTAACTGTTTCAATTTTGATTACAACTGGTCATATATGTATGCATAAAGGATCACGATCCTCTGCAATTACAATCATAATATATATACATATATATATGAGTGTCTTTAATTTGATTTATAACTGTACAGCACACAGTTTTATTTCAAAGCGGATGAATTCTATCGATAAACACAAATTCGTTTTGCACTATACATAAGTTAGATTTTTATTTTATTTTTTGATTTTTTGCTATTATTTACCAATTTGTCCTTAGTGATTCTGAGCTAGAAACTTCTCCTCACTCCTTCGATGCACCATCGACGACAGCAATAAATCATGGGGAGGAAAAAGAGATCATCAGTTCATCACAATTACTCTTTATAACCAACATACTAAAGTGAATTAACACAAAAAAAAAAAGAAGAGAAATCAGTCAACAATATCACTTTCCCCAAATTCCCGTCTAGAAGTGTTTAATGTGAGCCACTAGAAAACTCCATCGAACCAACCAAATCCAAGGGTGAATGAAACCATATCACCATCACAAACCACAAAAAATCATTGTAAAGCGTGAAGGAGACCACAAACCACCACAAATTGCATCACAAAAATGGCAAAACTTCCTTTGATTGCCCTTGTGTCTTCGTGACCACCGAAGCCAAAAGTGAAGGAGGTGCGTAAGATTGATCATCGGAACGGGGAGTCTATTTAGATTTGTTTTAATCGAAGCCCTTTGCAACCATCACACCTCTCTCAATCCCGTGCCACCACTATACCTTGTCCATCCTTTGCAACCACCATTGGCCTTCATTGGTTGACTATCTTCATGAGTTGGAGAGGCAGAGCACGAAGAGGAAGGAACAGAAGCACAAAGTTGAAGGGACGGAGGCTCGAGTTTGGCTTTTTTCTTTAAAGACAAAATTGGTCTGGTATCATGAATTTTGATTTGTTGTATGTTTTGGCTTTGGGTCACCGCCATTGGCTCTTAGTGGTGACGACGGAGTTTGAATCGTGATGATGGATGGAGGAGACGAAGACAAAAGGATAAAGTGGGAACGAAAGAAAAAAGAAAAATATTAACCTTTCAATATAAAAATAATATATCTAAGGATTGAAAAAAAAATCATACCATACAAAATGAGTTTGTGTTGGCACGGTAGAATTCGTTTTCAAACCGTAGGGAATATCTTTGTCCAAGTAATTAAGTATGAAAACCTTATGTTACATTAAACAAATATATTTAAATATAATAAGAATGTCAATATATTTTGAATATTTTTTAAAAGAGAATTCAGATTCAATCATAAAGCATAAACCTAAGTATCAGCAAGTTCACAAAAAATTAGATTGCAACTTAAGGTCAAGCGAAGTTGTTTTAGTTCAACAGTTCTGTACTTGCAAGAAATGTTCGTAAGCCAACTTAATTACATGTCTTCCACATTGTGGAGTTCTTTGATATATATATATATATATATATATATATATATATATATATATGATATTTTTTTTAATATTAAATCTCCTTTTAAACTAAAAGTTATTTAGTTAAAAAATTTAAAATTATTTGTCTCAATCAATGAAATAATAAATTATAAGAATAAAAAATCTTATGGAAAATTAATTTAATCAACATAAGTTTATTGTGATAATAAGAAAAATACATAAAATTATTAAAATCTATACATTAAAAAATTATTTGAAAATTTGAAAAACTATTTTAATTAATAAATTATATTTAAATATGATTTACAAACAATTTGTTTTATATAATATTAATTACAAAATTAAGTATTAATTATAAATGATAAAATATTTAAAAAATTCTATATTATTGGTCAATAATAATTTTAGAAAATAAAATACAATTTTATAATATCAAATTATATTAAAAATAATTTAATACCTAATAAAAATATTTAATAGATGTGTCGTTTTAATTAATAATTCATGAAACTTAACCACAAATGCCCAAAAACTTAATAAAAAAAGTGTTTGACTCCTTTAGTCTAGGTACAAGTCAAAAGACTATGACACTTAAATTGAAAATCGGTGAAACATTCAAATTGGAATTTAAGTGGGAAAAAAAATAGTATTCTAGGATGAGTTGAACAAGTTCTGTATAATTGTGAAAAAATCTTACTAACTTAATCAAAAGCTCTTTTTTTCACGAGCTAGAAAAACATGGGTCAACTAAACTCTTAATATTTGTTAACTAATTAAAATTATTAAAACTCGTGATATTATGTTAATCTGAATTTTTATTTAATAAGTGTTTTTTATGCTATTTTGTAAATATATTTTTTTGTAAATAATAAAAGATGTGTTAAAAAATGGTATTGCTAATTGCAAATCAAGAAAAATATAAGAATGGGATTAAATTAATTATATTTCGAAAAATATTTTTGCGAATTCTTTTGAAAATGGATGAAATCATTGTAAGACGAAAGATGAGCTTAAACATACGGAAGGTAGTACTTGACGAAAAGCATTTATAATTTGAAATGTTGAAACTTAACTGATTATCTTTTCTTTACAACATGCAATTAAGCAACTTATAAATGATAGATTACAAAAAAGAGTATAACACGAGATTTTACATGGATTTTTCTTAACTGTACCCAAGGCCAAGAATATGTACAATCCTTAATTGGTACACCACACAAATTTAAACAAACAAAAATTAAACTGTTACAAATATTTTTTAACACAAGTCGCTCACCAACAAGTATTCTTTTTACGTACTTCTTCAAGCAACTTATTCAGGCATTATTTTCACATAAGTCTTTCCAGACTCAACCTAATTAGTGTTCATTCGATTCATTCACAAAATTAAAAAAAGGCTTAAGAATAAATCTCACAAACTATTATTTTTTACATTTGAAAGTAGTTATTAAGAATTAATGTTTTATAAAAAAATAATATTTTATCAATTTATACAACGTAAATAATATTTAATTTTTTCGATAATCTAAAAAACAGAAATTATTAGTTAAAATGTGTATAAGTTGAAATGCTTCTGTATCTATATTGATCAATTAAATAACAAAAAAGAAAGTTTCAAATTTTTAATCAAGACAAACTATGTCGTACATATAATGATATAGTACGTACATTTGATAATTTTAATTATTTTTTCAGAATAAATCACATGTATCTAATGCAAATATAGGTTGCTCGAGTAAAATAATATCATTATAAATAACAATTTTTTTAAATATTTAACGCAACTTAATTTAAATTTGAGATTACTGGATTAAACTTAAATAATCCTAACTATATTAGTTAAAATATATGTTCGATGGTAAGAATATTGGTAGTTAAACAACATTACTATGTTTTATTAAATATTTATAAATATTACTTCTATTTTTAATCAATATTTTGAAATATTAATTAACATTTGCTTTCAAAACAAAACAAATATTAAAGAAAGAGAAAACCATAGAGAGTGTTTTAAAGTCACCAAATTCACGGTAAATATGTTATTGTTTAATGTACAGAAAAAATATAAAGAACTCACTGCACTTTCTTTTTAGTCTTCCAAACCATAGTCATTTTGATCTCAAACATAAATGTTTATCACAATCGTCAATATGCATATTGTTTTCAAATTAAAGCTGATTGATATGACTTAACTTTGTGCAACTTTTAAAATAGAGACTCAATTTATGTGTTTCACGGAAATGTTTGTAAATGTTCAGTGTCTAGATTCAATTAATGTAACAAGTTTAAGATATTATAGGAGAACTTGAAATTATTCTAGCTAAGCACGCATTTTTTTTATCAGTATAGAAGCACACATTTGATTTGCTTAAGACCTAGCTACCAAAATAACCTTGATTTGCTTAATTTTATTTTTTATGTACATGCATATATAATTAAACACATCACAAACCACTTTTATTCACATGTACGTGCATATATATAGTTAAACAAAGCACAAGCCACAGTACTTCCGGCAGTAAAGTGTAGTAACTCGTAGCTATTAAGTAAAAACCCAAATCAGTTAGAGACTTCTTAATCTTCGATCACGTTTATATTCTCCACCTAAGCCTTCATAAATGTCGAATGTAACCTGGAATTTTTTGAGCTTATCCATTCTCAGCGTGTGAGCCGGTGCGTGACGGTGAGCATGGTTGGTTACAAGTTTCGTTGAAGCTTCTCTTAATTATTTTTTTTCCTAGCCCTAAAGCATAGTACTTAAATCCCGTATCAGTCAAGAAAGAACATAAGAATTGAAAACCCTGAAGACGGTACATTAATTATATATGTTAAATTAAGGGAACGTGATTTGGACTTTAATTTTCTGTACAATAAGGATTGTTCTATACTATATATGTGTGTGTAGATTACAACGTCACTTTAGTATTAAATTTATATGGTGGATATGAACCAACCTCTATATAGCAACTTGGCTTGATTGATCGAACTCAACTTGGAGTGTAAAAAATGTCAAGTTGGCGTTCTTTGCTTCCTCTCTAATATTCTCTCCTTTTTTTCTGTGTTTATATATAGTTACTATTATTAGCATCATTATACAAATATGATCTGTAAGGTGGAAGAGATTGTTGGAATGGCAAGTTGTCTTGCAAGTGGGCAAGAAGGGCTTTCATTATTTGTTTATCCATAACTTTAGTTTGTCTGTACTTTACAATTATATAAGCGAAGTGTCCCATGGGATCATTTAATTTACAGCACAAGACTTTCCAAATCAACCAAGAATTTTCTTCTTTGGTAAAGCCGATTAACCCTCTCTAATCCCAAAGAAACACTCGTGTCTGTGTGTGGTTGGAGAGTCAGCCTTGAAGGCAAAGGGTAAATAAATTAACAGTAGTGGCATATCTCTAGCTACATAGAAATTGATATTTTGCTTCTTGTAGACTTGTAGGCATGCAAGTATAGAATTCTTTAACTATATACATATATATATTTTTTTTATTTGTTTTATTTTGGTGAAAAACTCTTGTAATTTTACAATATTATTTTACCATGATATTGATTATAATTATTACTTATTTTGTGATGATTAATTTATATTAAAAAATCTGACTAGTAAATAATTTTTATTATTTACAAGGCTCAAATTAAAACTTTACATACAATCAAATACATAAATCAATTAGTGTAAAATTATTTCAATTTAATCATAGATTTTCAATCTGAATTCTGAACATACAACTGTTTTAATTAAATATTTAGATAAAAAAAGTTTATCTGATTCAAATAAAATTATTTCCAATAAAAATACTTATAGTTTAGAAGAAACCCCCCAAAATCTTATTTAAATTAAGAAAGTGCCTAGCGTTCCACTTGTAATGTGTTGATATTTTCATAATTGATTGAATTAAAATTAAAATGCATGACATAAAATCCCTATCTTTCGATATTATTTGCACTACTCCAACCAAAAAAAAAAATGCATGACAAGAATCGTCTACGTGTGTGTTTTGGAGTGTCATCAAGAACTCGTTTGTGGTGTTTCTTATGATCAGCCACGTCTTATATATATCAGCACTTACCTGCAGGTAGATTTTACACTACGTACGTAGGTTTTTATTAGCAATTACCACATGCATATTGGCGCAGGTGCTCTCAGCAAGAACAGATTAAGAATTAAAAATGATTCATATGCGCGTACATATATGATCAAGTTGATAGAAGACAGAAACTATCTCTCACTCCCATTGAGTACTGGGGGCAGGAGGAAAAGCAGAATTTCCCCAACCGAACAAAATTAAAGGAGGAAGGGAATCATCCATAATAATCACGCACCTTTTTATGGATAAGCTCTTAACGAGTAGAGTTAAGCGGATTATTTGAAGTTTAGATTTGCCTTGTCTTGTTTGTTTAAATCAGTCTGATGCAAAGTTTTAACTTGGCTTGTTATTTGTTAAGGAAAAGGAAAATGCTTTTTAATAGGAAATTTTTTCGTCAAAACATTATATATGAAGAATATGATTGGCTGAGAATGCATGTAAAAGAAGGATGTGCAGCAACATAAAAATATCTATTTACAAGGACCCAGCATTTATGGTTATTCATTCTCACCGTTCATGACAATTGGTTCGAACTAAATAGCAATTTGAAAAAAAAAAATAGTGTAGCTTATTTAGCTCGTTTATAACCTAATTAATTAACTATTTTTATTATTGATATTTTTTTTAACAATTCTTTTACTCTAGAAATTTTATACTTTTTTTTATGAGTGATGATATACAAATTATTTTTTTATTGTAAATATTCCACATACAAACAAGTTTCATTTATCTCTTCCTATCATATTATAAATTTTATCATACCTAATGTATTTTTTTTAATCTACATCTGTTGAATAACATATTCTTGGATGTCTATTAAACATATTTCCTTCTTATATTAATTTTGTATGTATATCTTTCTTAAAGCCTTTAGCAAGGGTTTGTGAGGGTAATATTTCCTTGCTAAATATAATTTTCCAATTTTGCGAAAAATTATGAGGGAATACATTTCCTGCTCTAATCCTTCGTTAAGAAACATTCCCTTTAAATCTATCATTAATTTTTTATTTTCTTATAGTAAAAGTCTTACATAGTTTCAGAATTAGATAATATTTAAAATTAAAATGAAATTTTATATAAGATAATATCAATATAGTCAAATAATTTAAAATATATATAATAGGAGATATGCTCATTATTAAAATTAATATTTTATTTTAGTATATAATAAAAAAATTAAAGAGAGATAAAACATTTAAAATTGACAAATAAATTACCTTTAAATATTACAATGGTGATAGTCACTTTTAATCTCCATACTATTTTGGACTATTTTACCTCTTAACTAAAATTATAAACTAAACTCCTATTATTATGTTTTGATTGCACATAAAAAACCATCCAACTAGCTAATATAATGTCTAATTTTAATAAAATTATAAACTCTCATTTTCTATTTTATCTTGATTTTCTCTCTTTATTTCTCTCATTTTTCTAAAAAGTATAGAGAGGTCGGATTTTTTATATTAACAACTAAATGAAAATAATAGTGTTTAAGAAAATAAAATAAACTTAATATTAAAGAGTTCATGCAATGCTTCTGAGAAGAATAATTAAAAGGAAAAAATATATTCAATTTTAAGAACAAAAACTTAAATTTAATATAAATATTGGTTTATATGATTAATTAATTATTAATCATAAAATTATATATTATTATATAAAACAATTAAATTAATATATTATACAATTTCTGAAAAAAAAATTGGAAAAGAAAATATGGCCCATCCTTGCCCCATTTGTGTTGGTATCATTTTCTTCCCCCTAAACACAAATGTACCAAGAAGAGTGATCAGGCCCATCCTTGCCCCCTTTGTGTTGGAATTTGTTTCCCTCCTACTCTTAAGCTTGACATTGAATTTCCACTGTCAACAAGTGAATTTAGGGGAAGATCTGGAGAAATTTATTTTCACAAGTGTGTTCGTAATTCAATGTCATTTGGATGGAAGGACTATTTATCAAATGAATAAAATGTAAGTGTATTATATTTGGTAAATTTTAGAAAATAATCGTTTTTTCCCCTCTCAACCGTCGTGAAACATATATTTATAAGAATATTTTTCTTTCAAAAATTCATTCAAATCCAAATTTAAAATATTTTCAATTTAAAATGTATTAAAAGTATATAGTGTTAAATCCCGACCGAAATTTCATATATCATGCACATGATTCTCGTTTTCTTAGCAAAGCATTGTTTCTGTTCATGCGTATTTTACTTTTTGGGTCTAATGACGTAATGCGTAAAACAAAGGTCCATGATATTGACACTTCGCTTTTTAATCTTCTCATCGGCCACTTTTTTTTTTTTATAAAAATAATTTCTATTGTCTATCTTAATAAAAGCTTGTTATGATACTCAACAAAAATTGGTTTCCGTTGTGTATCATTACATAATAGAAATTAGTTTCTATCATATCAGTGATACGCAACAAATAGAAATTTCACAAAAATAATGTGGGGGCGAGAAGATAAAAAATAGGAGTGTGAATTTCATGGGCCTAAAACAAAATAGCAAAATCTGTCCACTACTACGTGCACATGTGACTGGTTTTTCTTCAACTCGAGGGAATAACAATGAACAAGACAGCAGGAAGAAAAGGCTGAAATTTAGGCTTGAGTTATTGTGCTTAAATCCACAGTATTGTTTGAATAAAAATCAGCACTCTATTGCAAAAAAAATAAAAAAATTGCACCTAACAAACCGGTCTACTTAAAAGTGAATATTTTGAAAGCCAATATCAGGCCCAATCTTTGGCACAACAACAATATGAAAGACGAAGTTCACGAAAGTTGTGGACAAAGAATAATCAGAAATTCATGAATTTTTTAAACTAGTAGTCTAGTACCATAATTTCATAAAAATATTCGCAAATTTAAATATTTTTATTCTTGTACTGAATTTTTTTCTTTTTAATTTTTTTTATTCTGAAGTATAAAAAGTAAAATAAAATACAAAACACTAATACTATTTATGGTTTTTTTTTTTTTTTACGAAAAATGGTGGATCTTATAAGGGAATTGGAAGGAGCCATCACCTTCTAAAGCTAAGAAAAATAAAATCTCATATTATTTAAGAAAATTATATATTCTTCCTCTAAATGACTAAAATATATATGCCTCCAAAATTTTAAACTCAAAATAACCAAACTAATTATATTTTTTTAGGTAAGTTTTTCATTCATGCGAGTCTAAAAACAACATAATGTACCAAAACTTATATGGATGACATATTAGGGATTGATAAACTAACACTTTTTTTTTACATTTCTTCCATAGGAAAGAGAGAAGAAATCAATTCAATTTTCCTCATATATTTCTTCTCTTTTTGATGGGCAACTATTATTGTGCACAAATTCCATTTCCATTTGTTTGATTTTTGCTTGTGACCATCCCCAAACATTACTTCCAAACAAATAAAGAATAATCGCCACAAGTTGTTAAGTCATGCTTTCCCATTTACAACTTGAAGTGCCAAATGTAGAATGATCCACGAGAATGAAAGATCTATTATATTTGAAATAGTTTCAACTTTCAAGTATAAAATAACTTGGCATACAAAAGCTCATTCCAAGTATCTTGAAGGCCAGGTAAGCACCAATGCACACAATCAGCATAACTAACAGGGTTAGCTAATTGCTCTGGAGTCAATCGACTCCATTGCTTCTTGTAGATTGAAGTGTGTGCATCTCTACGATAATTGGATAGTTGTGTGATGTTCAAAAATGTAATGGGCACTTTGGATTTGCTAAACACTTCTCCAATTACTTCCATTATACTCTTCCTACAATCAGAGCCCCAATATGTTGGATCGTCAATTAGAGTGGTCTCATTGTAACAGTTCTCTCCTGGTTCACCTCCCCAATCTATGCTTCTGTCACATATTTGTGAAGAAACATTAGGTTATTGTCACACAGGATGTTGGTAAAGAACATTGAAATATGACAACTACAGTGTACATTACCACATTTTTAGCTTAGAAAAATATGATGGTGATGTGTATATCAGTTATGTGTGTGCATGTTTTTTTATGAGAGAGAGCCATACTCACTTTCCATGTGAAGGTGACATGCTTGTGAAAAACACTCTAGTTTTTTTTGGATCCATATTCAACCTAACCCATCTAAGCATACTTTTCATAGCCATGCGGTAAGCATCCTCTGTTGAGAGCTCGACAATCTCTTTTACTTTATCATCGAAAGATCCAAGTCTAAAGATTTGAGAAATAAATAAATCAAATATTATATTCAAACTACTTAGAAAAAGAAATGAAAGATGACTAACCAATTGTTATTTTGAATACAATAGAAAAACATACAAGATTTTCATCTTCAAGCCAGTCATCCACCAAAGATAAGTGTTGAATACCAAAATGTCAACACCTTTCCAATTTCTGCCATGCTTATTGATTGAACCTTTTCTGACAATCCTATCAGATATCCTATGAATGACAGCATTGTCTGAATTTGATTCAAGAAGAAAAGGTGCCCAGTAGAACTCAATTGTGGCATTGTATTCCTAATTGAACACAATAAAATCAATAGAAAGAAGAAAAAAGACTAAATTACAAAGCTAAAACTAGAAACATCACAAAGTGAATCATCCAACAAGTTATTTTACCTTTATAGTGAATACAGTGAGTGAATCAAAGGTTTCCATTGATTTGTCATCTTCAGGAATAAGTTTATGAAGAAGGCACACAAAAGAGACATATTGACCGCGGTTAAGAGAGTCACCAACAAACATCATCCTTTTTCCACGAAGTGTTTCAAGCACCAAGCTAGCATTGAATCTACAATAAAGTTTGAATTAATCCATTATATTTGTCGTGAAAAAAAATGTTGTTTAACACTGACTCTACAAAATTTTCTATTACTCTACAAAGAAAATATTTAAATAAAAAATAAATTCATTTAATATTTTAAAAGTATAAAACACATTCAAATTTACCATACAAAGAAAGTATGATGAATTGATATGATGATGTTGTAAGATAATTTTTGGAATTATTCTTTAAGTAATTAGGTATAATTTTAATCTTTACCTTGTTTAAATGAGCGTTACCGGATATTACATGTAGAGGGATTTCTTGTAAAACATTTTTTTAACAAACTCATCTTTACACGTTTTTTACTTTTACTTAAAATTTATTAAAACTATAAAACTATAAGTAAAATTTATTAAATAAAAAATAAAACTTACACAATTTTATAATTTATAATAAATTTTAACCAATAACAAAAATATATATTTAAAAGAGTAAATGAAAAAGCTTATTAATAATGTTTATTACTACATCTGGTTACAAAATTTTTCAGATATTTTCAAGTTTGCCTCATTTAATTGTTCCAACCTTTCTGACACGAGCCCCCAATCCATCAGTATCACCATTGATTCTAACACCACCTCTATATAGTCTATATTCAACGAGTAGGAGGCTCGACCACCCTAAAATACATTCCCCCCGGCGTAAATAAAAGGTAAAGGAAATAGAGAAGTTTTGAAATTAATAATATAAACTCTATCAAAATTAACTACAAAAACTACTTTCAATTTTCAATTCGCTCAAGTGAAGTAAAGTAAAGCATACACGAATTAAGAACACACAATAATGCTAAACTATATATATACGAAACTGTTACAAGTTTTCAAATTAATAATATAAACTCTATCAAAATTAACTAGAAACCTACTTTCAAATTTCAATTCGCTCAAGTGAAGTAAAACATACACGAATTAAGGACACACAATAATACTATATATACAAAACTGTTACAAGTTTTCAAATAATATAAACTCTATAAAAAAATAATTTTACCAAAGTTTAAACCAAACATGGCTTACTTGGGAAGATCGCAACCGTGTGGTTGCCACCTCCAATGCTGGTAATCCTTGTCGGGTCGTCCATGTTCTTGACAAGTCAATTGTGGTTGAATGTACGGACACTCCGATTCCTCGTACAACGGCCGAGTCAACTCGTCCCGAACCCAGCTTCCGCTGAACACGTCACACCCTTCCTCCGCCTTCCCCACCGCAAACGGCAACTTCTGCCTCTTCACCCTCTCTGTTGTTTCAAAATTCAACAAAACGACGACGTCACATCACATGATACCACAAATTAAACAAAAGCTTTAATTAGAAAACGTAATTCGGCCATTTTCATTCCTAATGTTTCATCAAATGTTTTAAGTCATATATTTTGTTGTTGTTAAATAATAATTTACTCAGTTAAACAATATATGTACTTTGACTATTTTGTAAATGATATATATTATATAAGAGTGTGGCTGATATTTTTTTCAGATAGAATTAGCACAAGAAAGCCTAAAAAAGTGAGTGAACTATGAACCCACCGGTGGTGGTGGAGAGTTTGTGAGGGTAATTAGAGTAGTTTTGGAACTGTTGACCAAAGATGCACATGAAGTCCTCGCCATAGAGGATAGCGACAAAGAGAATGAAAGCTATAAGGGTGAAGAGGTAGGGAGAGAGACGTGCTTTGCCTCTGAGAAGGGAAGAAGAGGGTGAGAATGGTGGCTTCATTTGCATGCAATGAAACCATTCACCAAACCCAACCTACTACTGATTCTCTATTATTTCTCCCCTACCACTATATGTGAATCTTGTACGAGTTAAGGAAAAATTAAGATAAGAAAAAAAGGAGGAAATGTGCAAGTTAAGGAAAACGGTTTAAGGGGTCCATTTCTGTCTTATAGATAAGCACCAAATTAACAAGGACGGAAAATCGTGATTAATGACTAATAAATATATATCAGCATTCGTACAGAAAAGAGAAATAACCACATAATTGAACACCAAGTATTTGTACCCTTTCAAAAAAATGATTAATATTTATACAATAACTTTTACTCATGGAGAGAGAATTATGCATGACAAGTTGGGTAATGTGATAAATACTTGCATGAATGATCAAGATTAATTAAACTCGAATTCTAATTAAAAGACAACACTACAGTCACTTAAAGAATTAGATTCTTTTAGTGTTGTTTTTAATTAAACTTGGATTTATCCAAAACGGATTATTAAAGAATTTTACTAGTATAATATTTTCCAGCCCCAGTCAACAATAAAAATTATTATATTATTAAAAACCTGTCAACATAAAATGGAAATAAAGGGAAGAAATTGATCGTTTTGAAATTTTGACTCAAACAAAAGACTTATAATTGATACCATATGGTAACTTTCATTGTTAGCTAGGTACTTGATTATTTTGACAAATAATTACGGTTTTTCTTTCTAAATATGCCAACATAAAATGTAAGCTTAATTAAAGCATTCATGTCAATACTACTGAACTTTGTATTTTTATCCAATGCTAGAAAACAAAAGGAAGGCAGGCAGGATATACTTATAAAATTGATAGGGAAGAGAATCATATTAGTATAAATAATTGAAAGAGAAAAAAAAAATGAACTAAAAAAACCCTAATATGAGTACCACGTTTGAAATTTAATTAACAAAATACGTTGACAATGTAAAGATTTGTTAGTGTCATCTAAGATTATCTTAAAAGATTGTTGTCTTTTGTTTAATTACTTTAAAAGTTATATATGATTTCTAATTAGTTGATAATTTTTTAAATTAAAAATATATAAAAATTACACTTTTATTGTTGTGTAGTAGCGTTCCTATATAATTAACTGAAAAAAATAAAATTCAATACAATAAAATTGTCAAAAGAAAATGACTACTAAAAGGATTAACATTTATTTTTTGAGGAGAAAGGACTTGACCTTTTTAAGTTATACATTTTTATGACAAAAATCATCGAAAGTTATGTTTTTTTCTTTTTTCTTATTTCTCCCTATAAGATGTACATAGAAGGTGTATAATTATCATCATTATAAGACCATAGATTATACTTTAATACTCTCTGAATAGTAGGTATAGAAAGACCGGTGAATGTTTTATTAAAAAAAAAAAAAAGATCAGTGAATGAGAAGCGAAAGTTATGCCACACCACATGACAGTACTATAATGTGTGATTACGGCAACTTGTTCATTTTCTTTCTAGCCATTAATAGAAAAATGTTTCGTGAATGTTAAATGGGATGGGACAATTAAAGTTACTTTTTTAGAGTATATTTTGTGATGTATGTACATGAAATAAATAAATAAATAAAAATAAAGATAATTAGATATTACTTATAATATGTCTTTTTTTATGTCAAAGAATTAAGTAAATATCCTTTGAGTTGCTATTTTTGGATTGTCCCAATTTCATGAAACATTTCCTACAACAATATTAGGTAATACACATATTAAAGAGTAATGGTATTCGTGTATCCCAATTTCTGCGTGTATGACAAAAAGAAACGATAGATGTGACAAAATGTAATGAGAAATAAAGAGAGAAATAAGAAGAAAAATAACGTGAAAGTGAATTGTAAGAGAAATTGGATATATGTTAAATATTCAACCAGATGAAGCATGTAATATCACTCTTTTGAAAAAAAAGAAGAAAAAAGAGAGGTTGTAATTACAACCGCGAGCTAGAAGGGTGAAATGAAGAGATATGGTGGGTCGAGTGGGATCCATATGGTGCGATACTATGAGAGGAACACTATGTTTGGAGGTTATAAACATTGCTTGGCTTCAAAGTTAAGGACGCATGGAAGATTGCTAATCATAATCACTTGACTTCCCTTTTCTATATAAATGATTGTACCCAATAAACAAAAGATGTGCCAGTATGGTCTTTTTTATCTTTAAGAATTAATTTTGTTTTGGACATTAGGTGGAGTGTGATTAGGTATATATTAGGTCACATTTAGCTACCATTTGGAACTAACTTGCGTCGTTACTTAGATTCTCACCAAAACATAGAAATTTCAGACGTTGTAGTTATATATTATGCAGTTGTAGCTTAATTTGTTGGACATTCATATAAAAGGGTTAGAACGATGGATCACCTAAACATACAAAATATTTTTGTTGATCAATGCTAGTGCATGTATTTTTGTGAAAAGATAAAATACTTTGAAAGATTACCCTTCTGGTAAAATATGCTAGTGTATGTTAGGACACTAGAGTCTAGCTAAAATTCTTGTTGCTTCTTCTACGGCCCCAACTCTTCTACTGGTTGTTGCAATAATTGCTTTCGTTATAAGGAAGAATGTGGTGACAAGGAGAAGGGTATCAATATTACTCTGTTCCAAAACTTAGGCATTAATACCTTGTACATGGATTTTGTTTCTAATTTCTATGCATTAATAAAATTTTGGCCTTTTCAAATTTTTTTTTACTTGAAACACCCCGCTAAATTTCTCTTTATTTCTTGTCACATCATGAAATCCTTAACTATCTATAACTTGTTTAATCCTAATACAGGCTTTAGAACTACTTATTCTAGTTTCAAAATAAATGCATTAGCAGGTAAATTATATGAGAGAATATTATGATTTATGAGAGACCACAGTGGTTTTATTTATAGGCAAGCTACGTCCGGATAAGAGTCAATCAAATTTTCAAGTCCAGTGCATCAATAATAAGTAAAAGATGAGGAACAGTTTAGTTAAAACCATTAAAAAGCACCTCCACACAATACATATGAGCAAGTGACAGCTAGCTAATTTTTGGATAAGTCCACAAATGATAAGCAGACAATAAAACCTATAAAGAGAATTTCTGCTTGAAGTATAGGACAATTATTATTAATTTTTTTTTTATGAATGTGGCATTGATCAAGTATATGTGTTAGCTCTGTAATTAACTCCCCACTTGAAACAATATGGCCTGATTGGCATCAATTATGAGTCATTTCCAATTCCACCGCCATATGAGTGTATCTGCATTCCCTGACACAAAAAACCAATGCTTGTAATTTTCTAATGTAAAAAGTTGTAACATGGTATGGATTCCAATATAATTGACCCCAACATATTGAGTATACACTAGCCAAACTATTTAGATCGTGAAAATTAGAACTTCCAATATTAGATATTGCATAGCCAAGGTTAGCACTTACTTACTGTTATATAGTGCCTAAATGCCACATAATGGGAATTATAAGATTGACCACATCTACAAAATCAAATTATCAAGTTTATATGGCAAGAGCAACAGTAAAAGTCATGTGACCTAAGGTCTGTGTATGTCTCTGATACAGCTTCTTTTAATTAATTTGAAATAATTTTTTTTAATCATTGGGCACTAGTTGTATAAACTCGTTCAAGAGATTATTAGGTGGATAAAGGTTTTCCGATATGAAGAAGAAACTCAATAAGTTGTGTACATGTGGCCTCACATGATTGACGTGGCATCGGTAACTTGGCCTTTCATCAGCACAGAACAAAAAGAGGCTAGGGTAGTGACTAAAGGATGTGATTCTAAAACCACGGGGAACTTCTAATGGAGAAATTATTAAGTAATCTTAAACTATTATACGATTCTATTAATTTTTACATACATGTAATTAAGTATTTTTTTTAATTAAAAAACTTAAAATACGTATTAATTGATTATAATCATGAATAAAAGGTTGTTCAAGACTATTTAATAATTTCTCTTATTAAGAGAGAAAATTTCTTGCAGGAACTAATTGTTATATAATAAGAACTAAAATATATTTAAACTCTAAAATTATTATGTTATTGATAAAAAATAATTTTGTTAATTGACCCAAATTAAAAAAAATATATACAAAAATTAATTGTTGTGTTGAGTGGAGACCACAATTATTTGATTGATGATTCTTTTTATAGTTTCTATCTGATGTTTCTCACATGTCTTCTTTGATTTATGAAATGATCAATCTATAATGTAAAATTACATTTAAGAATGATTACAAATTTTGGTTTCTAGAATGACCAATCTAAAAGCATAACGTGTTAAAAATATTATTACACTACTAAAATCATAACATGAGGGAACAACAATTCTCACTACCATTCTTGTTATTCCCACTACTTATATTTTAAAATTCTAAGGAAAGGACCAAAATATTCCCTATGCAGTTTCCTGCACTCCCCACCCCCTTCCTTTTCCTCTCTAATCTTCCCCTCTTTCCTTTGACTAGTTTCCCTCAACGATGCACACAAAGGGGATAGGGTGGCATCATTGCCACCAACAGCGAGATGGTGGTGGTTTCCCTTCACGAGCTCCACATTCTCCTACACCTCTTCCTAGGTGGTGTCATTGTGACGAATGAAGACAGAGTCATCATTGTCACTGAAGGCAACATTGTTCTCAGGGAGGATCTTTTTGACATCTGAGGTCTCGCACTCCCAGAGGACCTTTCAGGAAATTGTGTTGTGCACCTCGTCAAGAGCACACACTAGATTTGTTGCTTTTTTTTAGATTTTGTTGCAAGTTTTTTTTGTTGTTGTTTTCAATGAGTTTGGGATGAGAGGTTTGGAATGGTGTCGGGGTGGTTGGGGATGTTAAGCCAACAATGAAAATAAGATTTTGTTGTGTATACAACAAAAATAATGGAAAAATAAAATAAACAAAATAACAGAATTATGATTGCATTGTAAATTATAAAATATAATTGTATTTTCGTTATTTTATTTTTTCACCCCCATTCAATAACCAAAACAGTACAAGTGTGGAACATAATTGTATTTTTGTTGAAAAGGTAATTTTGGAATAACATGAAAAAGCTATCTACGTGGGTAGTGCCATGGGTACTTCTACTAGTGTTAATAGTAGTTCCTTAACATTGACATAAAATATGGCACTTGATGACCCTATATGGTCAATTACTTGAGGCACCCTATTTTTTACTTAGTATACCTCCTAAATTTGTGAAGTCACCTCACTCATTCATTCTCTTCTTCTTTCCTTCTTCATCTTCATCGCAGGCATCACCTTCACCATCAATGTTGGACTCAATAAGAGTGTAAAAGGAAGTGAGAAGCTTAGAGAGGTAGTGGTCGAGTATGGAACAATGCCAAAGTAGAAAGTGGTGTTTATTACAAACTGAATAATCTGTAATATATTTGTATTATGAATTAATCAATTCATAATGCATTTGTATGTATTATAGATTAAACAATCTGTAATACAACAAATGCATTATGGATCGAGTAATCCATAATACTTACAAATGCATTACAGAGTGAGTAATCTGTAACTATATTATGGTGGTGCGATGTGATGATAAGTTTAAAGCGACGTGAAGGTTTGTGGCTCATAGTGATGTGTGTGGCGGTGATGGGTGGTTTTGTGGGGGTGTGATGGTATTTTGGTGTGGTGGTGGTGGTGTTTGGGTGTGATGATGGTGTTGGAGTGTGGTGGGCATGGAGGTTTGAGAGAGAGGTAGCTACGAATTTGATTGGGAGAAGGACAAAAAGGAGATATTAGGAAATTTGGAGGTGCACCAAGCAAAAAAAGGGATGCATCAAGTAATTGCCCCCTAAATTCTATTCAATAACCATACTTCACGAGTATTTGGGAAAGTCCATTGGGTCCTCCAAATTTGTGATTGGTCCTTACCAAAACATGGAAAAGACCAAAATACCCTTTCTCCTTCCTCAAATTATTGACACCCACCCTTTCTTCCTACCTCCGTTCCTTTTCTCTTTCCCTTTCTTCATTTTTTCCTTTCTCATTTCCTCTTTCCCTCTTCACTTCCCTCATTTCCTCACGAAGCCCTCTTTGTTAATGGTATTTTTTTTCATGCTTATCAACATAACGAAAACACGATTCTATTGCGCAATTTATACATCAAAATTATGATTCTATTTTTGTTTTGTTTTCTAGTAACCCAACAAAATCATGATTCTATTATGCTGTACTATGGGAGCATGGAAAAAATACACAATGAAAGTGTGATTCGATTGTATAACACACAATGGAATCAATAATTTAACTGTAGTCTAATATTGAGATTTTGATATATAATTTTAAGGAGGATTAACTAAATTTTTTATTTTTAAACTTTTTAAAATTTTATATTTAGTTTCTAAGTAAAAGTTTAACCGGTTAAGTTCTTAAACTTTTTAAAAATTCAATTTTAGTTTTTAAATAATTTTAAAATTCAATTTTTAGTTCCTAAAATCTCATTAATTTAAAAATTAATAAAAGTCAAAATGTTAAAAAATTTAGGAATTTTGATCGATCAAATTTTTATTCAGGAATTTAAAATTAAATTTGTAAAAAGTTTAGAAACTTTTATCGGTTAAACTTATGTTTAAAAACTAAAAATTAAAAAAAAAATTAGAGACTCAAAACTTAATTAACCCTTTAAAAAATTAATAACAATTTATAAATATTTCACTTGGACTTCGTTCACGTGCATTTCCAAATTCTTTTAGGGTGTGTTTGATTAAGTGGATGAGAAAAGAATCCAAGGGTGAGTTTGGTAGAAGAAAAAAAATAAATATTTGAATTCAAATAAAATAAAATAGTAGAAGTGTGAATCCAAATAGTTTGGAAAGGAAAAAAACATTTAAATTAAAATATAGTAGTAAAAATGTAAAACTTACATTAATTTTAAAAAAATATTTTTTTTATACTATTTGTCCTCTACTAAACTTATCCTAAAAGAAATAGGAAAAAATATTTGAATTAAAATGAAGAAAAAGAAATGTCAAATTCATACCTAAATTTAAAAATTTATCTCCCTTATTATCTAGTCTCTTATTTCTTCACAACCAAATAAACACTTAAATAATATTTATCATATTTTTTCTAACACGTTTTTATTATTAAATAAATCTATATAGATATTAAAAAAAACTTATTGACACTATTTTTAATCAGACGCATCAGAAATTTATATTATATTAAATAAATAAATAAATAAACTATGAAGCAGTACTACCCCGTCCCCATGTGGAAATTATTAGGCAATAGATCATTGTACTGATTGTAGATTGACTACGTATGTTTGCCACCTGAAGTCAATGCGAGTAAACGGTGACTTCTTGTTCCCGTGTTGATAACTTGGTATATGGTTCCTGGTCTTCTTCGAGTCCATAAATATAACTTGCCAATATTCTTAGACTGTCCGAAACATATATACTTGGAGTTTTTTGTTCTAGCAAAACCTCCCACAATATTATTGTGTCACAATAATAATGTCTCACTCCATTAATTCAGAGTTGAAGTTTGATCCTAAGCAACCCTCTTTGCCCATATCGTATCCAATAAAGACCCTCAAGGAGTTGGAGTCACGCTCCTACTTTGAGTCCTTCCATTATCCTTTTAACAAAGCTTCAGTTCGCATCGAAAGTGGCTATTCTGCACCGTTGCCAAATCGTAGAAGAATACTAGTGTGCCATGATATGGCTGGAGGGTACTCAGATGATAAATGGGTTCAGGAAGGGACTAATGCTGAAGCCTATGCCATATGGCACTGGCATTTGATAGATGTGTTTGTCTACTTCTCTCACAATCTTGTCACTCTCCCTCCTCCTTCTTGGACTAATACAGCTCATCGTCATGGTGTTAAGGTAACAATAATTAACTACTAGTTGCTTATCAAAGATTTTCACTTTGGCTTTTGAATTGGCCGGATAATATTTCTTCATAAGTATTTAAAAAAAAAATATTTTCTTATAAACTAATATTAACTTATGTCTCTCAGCTTTTCAAGAAGTTACATAAAAATAACTTCTATAAATAAAAATTAATCCTTTAATCTCTATACTTTCGGTTAGATGTAATCAAGGTATTTGTACTTATATATATGTATCCATGAATTTATTCAAATTTTGAAAATCACGTGAATTTAGTACTTTCTAACTTTAAAATGGATTTCATTGATATGTTTTGAAAAATGCCACAATTTAAAAAATTTGAATTTTATTCTAATTATCTTAAAATTTACACATATCATGAATTCATGAATTGTAATTGATTAACAGAAAAACAAGTGTACACTGAAAGTATGCAACAAGTAAACTCCTTTAAAAAAACACACTGAATTCTTAGAAAACAATGACTAAACCCACTTTTTTGTAAAATGAAAAAATTGAGGACCAAATTGATTGAAAATTTATGTCATCATAAAACTTTGGGGTCAAAAATATAATTAAGCATTTTTTCTACCATAATGTTTACAAATAAATTCATTTTATTTGCTCTATTTTTTGTTATGATACTTTTATGTTAGTTCACGAGTTTGGTGATGCAGAGGAGAATTTTTTTTAACCAAGAATGATCTTTGTAGCAAGACTTGTGCGGCAGGAGCTAGGCGATTGGAATTTTTGTCTAGTGGGCTGCTGACATATATTTGAATGGTTTACTTTTTTTTTTTTTTGCTTTGTTTGATTTTCTAATTCCTGTAATTAAATTAAGTGTAAGGAAGTATCCGTTGTCAATTAAAAGAATACAAAATTTAATTAATACGAGTGAAATTGAAATAGCAATAAACACTCTCATAGTCTCACTGTCCAATATGAGAACTCAGCTGGCTACAACCACACTTATAAGCTTTAAAAGTGTGACAACTTTTTTTCTCTTTTGCATGAACCGGTACTTTTTTTTTATAAGCTGCATTAACCGGTACCGGTTAACAGGTTAAGATTAATCATAAGCTTCTAGAGTTGGTTTAGTTTAACTGATCAAAGCTTAGATGGTGAATCTAGCCAAACTTATTTTCTAATGTTATATGGAAAAGCATGATGGTTTTTGGCGTTTGAGTCTCGCAGATTTTGTCACACATTATTTATTGCTAAATGTTTAGTCAGGATAAGTATATAATTCCATTTCCATTGCATCACCTATATTGTGACTAGTTTCTAATTGAATAACTGAAGAAACTTTTAACTTGAACTTTCTTTGTTGTAATTGTACCCTTGATCTCCTAGGTGCTGGGGACTTTCATCACTGAATGGAATGAGCGTAAGGCTGCTTGTGATAAACTGCTTTCAACAAAGGAGTCTGCTCAAATGTATGCAAAACATTTGGCAGAGCTTGCTGCTAATTTAGGCTTTGACGGGTGGCTGGTAATCAATTTTCCATCTCTGTTTTGTATTATTAGAGTTCATATAAATATCTAATGATTCTTTTTTCTTGCCTAAGTTGATAACTGGTTTCTGTTCACATCATAATATTATATTATTCTATTATACAATGGATGAACTATTAACCTGCCCTAGCAAAGCCGCACCACATGCACATACACTCATACAGTGCCGCATTTACTCTTCTAGAATGGTTCTTGCAGGTTCATAAAACTGATCCAAAAACAGAAAAGGAAATAAATTTGGATGAAAATAAAAGAGATTACAATATTTTGAAGATTACACTAGGAAAATTTAGTGTTTATGCTGTACATAAAGCTTGTAACAACTTAGATTTTTCAGAAAAGAAGTTTTTTCTTTGGCAGTTTTGTGGGTGGCCACTGATACATACGTAGTTTAGAAAACTTACATTAAGAAGATAATCATATTAGGTGCATCATGCATATTTATACTAAAAATAGATACATAATTAATTGTCTAACACCTTGCAGCATGGCAGTTTTTTTTTATTCTTTTCAATTATTCAAATACTAAAACTCAATTGCAGTTGAATATAGAGGTAACATTGAAGCCGGAGCAAATTTCTAATTTGAAATAGTTTGTCAACCATTTATCATTAGCAATGCATTCTTCAGTGCCTGGATCGCTAGTGATATGGTTTGCATTAGAAGGCACACAATTCTTGTGATTTTTTTTATTGAAATGGAATGTGCCAACAATTGATTTTTTATGTCCTTTCTTGATCATGCAGGTATGACAGTGTCACTATTAACGGTCATCTATGGTGGCAAAATGAAGTAAATGGATATAATAAGCCTTTCTTTGATATATGAGATGGGATATTTACAAATTATTCTTGGCAGGTATTGCATATATGATCCCTTGGCATGCTCCTGCAATACCGTTGTTTGGCCAATTGTTATTTTCTGTTGAGTTGACTTTATTATTATCAATACCATGTAGGAAGACTATACATGGCGATCTGCTTCTGTTGCTGGTGATCGAAAGTTTGATGTGTACACGGGGATTGACGTATTTGGAAGGGACACATATGGTGGTGGACAGTGGAATGTATGTGATCGAGTGATATACAAATTTTTATTTGATAGCTGCAAAATATGTTTTATTGTACCTGTTTTAAACTCATTTGGAATTCAATGTTTAATTGTCCTGAGTGGAACATATAGTATAACTGATTTTTTCCCATCACACTTGAATATGAACTACACTATGTTTTAGTGTTTATGTTAAATTAATTACTAAACTCCAAGTGGTGTACATGAACTGCATATTTTGCAGATGTCTATGCAATCTGTTCTTCAAAGTAATTCATTTCTGATTTTCACTATATCTCCCCAATATTGCATTTAAAATATATTTATGGTATCCCTTTCTGTTCAAATTTTGTGGGGAGATAAGCTTGTTAAACGAATTTGGAGACAAATAATATAATTGTTGGATAAGTTCCGTTTTAATGCTGGCCCAAATCCCCATGTGCTGAAAATGGGAATGTTTGACTTGGGCCCAATTCCCAAGGTCAAACCTCGGCCCATTCCGTTTAGGGAATGCAAAATCCCTAAACCTAATTCCTCTCTATAAATAAGCTATTTATGGATGGAGGACCAAGACCTTGAAGACATTGAATTGGCAGACCACAGAGAAAAAGAGTGCAGTTGAGAGTGTCTCCTGTGAGTGTCTCTGTGAGTGTTTCTCCGGCATTAGGCTGTAGAGAGAGAGAGCTCCCTCCATTGTTGGTGAGGTTGAGTGTTTACTCCGGCGTGTGGCCGTGGAGTGTTTGTAACCATTATTGTGATAGTGGAGATTTCTGGACAAGGTCCCGTGGGTTTTCCTCTTTGAGGTTTTCTCCCACGTAAAATCATTTGTGTGTGTGTTTATCTCTTGTTCTTCTCTTTCGCTTCAGATTTACGTTTCCGCATTTGTTACTGTTTGATTGATTCTGGGTGGAGTCTGTAACTCCCCAGACGAAGGCCGAGTTGGTGGAGAAAGGTGACGCGCACCACCGAGTTCTCCCAACAATTGGATAGGTATTAGTTTAAGATTGGTAAAGCCGATGTATATTTGTGTTCTTTCTAGTGTTTTTCCTGATTTTATATTGTGAATGTGTCAGACAAATGTTGCTCTTGATGTAATAAGAAAAGCTGACGTCTCTGCTGCAATATTTGCTCCTGGATGGGTCTACGAGACTAAGCAAGCACCAGATTTTAAGACTGCTCACAATCGGTAATGTGCTGCGGTCAGTATTTCTGCTTTTCTAGGAATTGGTAGATCTCACAAGGTTCACCATGTTAATGCATTATATTTATTTAGAAACAAATCAAGTTTACCATAAAGCAAATAAGAGTTCATTAAAATTCTAGAAGTGAAAGCAAAAGCGAACACCCAAATTATTTGAAATAAGATACTCATAAAAGTCAATGACTAAATATTTAAGAAAAAATTGTCTTAATTTTTTTTCTCCAATCTTTATTGTCACATTTTTCTTTTATGTTTAATGATGGAGAGATCATACCTTGAATGTGTTACTGACATTAGTACCATAATCATGGCCATGCATCTCGCAATGCAGTTGGTGGGGTCTCATGGAAAAATCTTGGGGTATAGTGCGAAAGTATCATGGAACACTACCATTGTACACAAACTTTGATCAGGTTTAGAACTGTAATTGTTTTCCCTTTCGAGCAAGTGTCTTAACTTCTCTACTTAAGTTTGTGTGTGTGTGCGCTGTGGTGCATTTGGAAGCCTGTTGGTGCCGATATGAATTAAAAGTTGTCCAAGATACTTTGTTCAATTTGATAGGATTTCTTTTTAATTTGATTCAGTAATAATTATTGTAAGAATAAAATGTGAATTCTGAGATGCAAATGATGAGTGGATTAGGAAATTTTAACATCATAAAAGAGGGAGCTTTCTTTATTCACCTTTAGGCTTTAGCTTAACTCAGTACACAGAAAAACTTTATTAATTTTAATAGCTTTTGATGTCTATCCTGTATATTATAATGACATCATTATCTCTAACTTGTTACCTCCCAAGAATTTATCTTTGGCATCCTAAATGGTTTGTTAAATTTTTAGCTGAAACAATGCATTTTGGCCAAAGGGTTGATATGGGGTTGGATATTTTTTATAAGCTAACTTTGCTGGAACATCCTAACAGAGCATTTGAGACTTGAGATGGCTATCAATCCCTCGATTTGTCTGTAACTAGAAATCTAGCCTAAGACCCCTTTTCAAGACATGCTTTACACGTAGTTCACTCAATACAATGTGTGTGAGGTGTTGCACGTCCTTTTTATTGTTGGATGATACTATTTTGGTAATCAGATCATGGAGAAGCAATAGATTTTTAGATCAGGTACTTGTGTATTTGTATTATTCAGAAGTCCTGTTCTTTGTTACTTTCAGGGACGCGGTTATCATATTTCAGTTGATGGAGACCAAGTATCAGATGCTACTTGGTGCAATATTTCTTCCCAAGGCATTCAGGTATGCACCTGATAAAGATTTTTTCTTGGTGTTGGTTCAACTATTTATAATTTTGATATTCTGTAACCTCTGTGACCATTGTACAACAGAAACTTGCACACAATTTTCACTACATGAAAAAGATTACAAGACCTCTTTCTAAATTCAAGCAGAGAACAATAACACACTTAAAACTGGAGAATACAAACACTAAAAAACTTTATGCGTAGGAAAAATAGTTTTACTCTTTAAATTTCTTCTCTAACAAAAAAGAATATAAGAGGAAGAAGAATAAATTTGGGATGATTTTAGAAGAACCACCTAAATTTACAAGGTCACTAAGCCACATAAAACCTTTAAGGGGAGCTTTGTCAAAAGTCACACATCAAATAAGTATTTTTTCCAAGGATAACTAAAGAAAGAAGTCTCACATCAAAAGTTTTTTTTACAAAGATAACTAAAAAACGAAGTTTCACATTAAATAAGTTTCTTTTTTCAAAGATAACTAAATAAAGAAGCTTGTCCAATGCAAGACTTCTTACTTAAATTTTACCTAAACTTACTTTTATAAGCTTTTAAGAAAGAAATTCTCCCCATGTGAGACTTTTAACGGGGGAATAGCAAAAATTCATATGCACACCATTTTTTAATGATTTGTCATTTATGAGATTAAGGATTGGTTTTCAAGTAACACCATTTAATAAAGCTAATCTGGAATAACAAGTAAAATATTGTGATCATTTGAGAACACTCCAATATTTATTCCAAATCTTCAAGTTCACTGTCGATTTTATTTTTTTTAAGTGTGATTTTACTTGTTAAATGGATGTTAAATGACAAACTTGTTTTCCTGTAATCACATACAATATATCATAGCCATGTTTGTTTATCATGATGCCTTCATTGGGTTCATTTTTTGTGTTCAGCCACTCCTTGAGTTTGCAGATTCTACTGCAAATTCTATTCAACTTATTGTAGAGTAAGTGATAAAGCATCCGATGCTTTATAATTTTCTTTAACTGGAAATTCCAACAGAGTTGTATATTGCATATTTCATATATTTTTTGAAGTATAGCTGGCAAAATTAACTCCGATACAAAAATTCACCCAGAAAATTCAGTGTAGATTATAGTCCCCTTCTTTCCATATTGAATTTTGAGGACTTATTTTGGAACCAAGAGACTGGAAATACGATTATCACATATTGCTACGACTATGTGCTTCTGGAACCTATTTATAGGGTTTGATGTCAGACCTGATAGTGTGCAAACACTTCTCATATTATTATGTACTTTTAGTTTTTGTAGTATTACAACCTTCCATGATTTTGTATGCCTCTTTTCTTTTCTGTTCTATTTTAAATCAAGGTATTAAATTACTAAATTTCAGAACTAGTTCAGATAAGTTCTCAAGTATATTTTGTCTTGCTTATAAAATGTAGCTTGAAGGAAGCATCATATAGTGGAGGGGGAAACATTACATTCAAAGGATCTCTTGGAGAGGGTACTTAAAGAGAAGAATCTTTCAAGGAGAGTTCATTTTAGCCAAGTTGCCTATTCACTTCATTTATTCTGTAAGCTATCACCTCTATTAAAATTGCTGGAAAATTTGTACATACCTCTATCCTCAGGTTTGAAGCATGATAGGGAGGTTACATGCTCATGTCTTTCAAAATCTTAAATTGTTAGCTAAAGGCACATGAATTGTTTTCTACTTGTATATTTCAAGCACAAGAAATTATAAGGTGGTTCAGAACCACCACTGTTCATGGTCCCAACTAATTTTTATATGATATGTATTCAAGTTTTTCAATTTACAAGGAAAAATTAATAACACTTGATAACATGTCATAAGGAGATTAATGGAGACCATGTGATCCAAGATTACCTAATAATTTATCCTCAACACACCACTTCGTGTAAGACCCTTTGGGCTTGAACTATGAAAAATGCACAAGTACTTGCTTTGCATTGAAATCCAATTTTTTATTAGAAATTATAGTGGCAAAGGTTGA
The DNA here is from genome assembly GCA_013407115.1 of Glycine latifolia. Classification (NCBI taxonomy): domain Eukaryota; kingdom Viridiplantae; phylum Streptophyta; class Magnoliopsida; order Fabales; family Fabaceae; genus Glycine; species Glycine latifolia. Next base: position 5,037,671 of record CM023954.1, read on the forward strand.
ATTTTAGACCTTCTGGTCATAGAGACTCTAATACTTTGTCATGAACCAACTCTCGCAGAGGCAAATGCACCAATTATTTTATGCCTTTACATCTCTGGCCATCAGACCCATCTAACCTGAAATAGCTGTCAATACAGCAATGTAAATAAAAATTTACTAAAAAATAGTTTATCTTCGTAGGGAGCTAAATCTAGATACTTATTTGAGGGAATGGAAGTGAGGTATGTATCTTTCCTTGACCAATGGTATAGTGCACATACTGACTAGTTCACCAAAATCATCATATAAATTTGAGATTCCTATCAGTACCCGCTTTTCTTAGTCTATTTGACACCTGAAGTCTGTAACAAATGCAGGTGAAATCTGATAGCAATTCTTCATTGGGACTTGTACTTGTGTTCACTTCTACCATCAACAAAACAACGCCTGTACTAGTCACTTCCCATGGAATGGATCATCTGTCAAGTGAATTTAGCAAAGTAGTCCTAACAAGTGAGCACAAGGGAAATGCCCTTGGATGGGTTATACATGAAGGTACAATTGAAATGCATGGTTACATTCTGGCTGGAATCCATGCTTTGTGCTATAGGCCAAATGCTCCTTCCATGAAATCCAAACCATTTGGTCCTGATCATGCTGTGCCTTCCTCAACTGATTATTTTGCTGTGCTTGGTCACATCACTGTCAAGACTTCTAACTATAAGCCAGATTTTCCAGTTTCTACTTCCTGTCTAGTTAATGGTGAATGCATTAATTGGAAATCTGGTCCTCAAGATTCAAGGATCCTTAGTGTTAAAATTTCTTGGAAACTGAAAAATGGACAGAATCTTGCATTTTCACACTACAATGTGTATGTGGAAAAACCACCAAAGCTAGCATATGGTAATCCAAGCACAACATTGGAACCTGTGCAGGAGTAGCAAATGTAAACTGTTTCTATGTTTCTGAGCTCAAAGTTCCTGCTAGCACTTCTAGTCTCAAATTCATTATACAGGTCTGCGGTTTTGATGGAACATATCAGAATTTAGCAAACTCTCCACGTTATCAATTGGAGATAAAGGATCATAAATTGTCATTTATGAAGTATCTATCTTATATTTATATTTGGATTTCGCATTGGATGCGATTCCTAAGCAGCATGTAAAACTAATCATAATTTGCTTCTTTCCAAGTTCATAAGTCCTATACAAATAACAACGTACATAACTCTCTTTAGATCATTCAAGTCCAATGAAACTGTGAAGACAAGTGTTTATCTATTTATCTGTTTGTTTATTAATTTATTTCTTTCTTTATTGTAGATTTAATTTGAAAGTGTGTGTATTTATTAGTTATAAAACACTAGGCAATTGCATGCACGTTATTAAAAAATTGTTATTAATTCATTCATCAGTAACTAAGCACGTGTTAGCAACACTCAGAACACTATTATCTTACAATTTTCAACTTTGTGTAACATAACATGGCATAGCAAGCGTTATCAAGACTCGAAACACTATTATCCTACAATTTTCAACTGTGTAACCTACATGCCACGCGTCTAGAATTAGGGAACTAAATTAACAATGGTTTTCCAGAAACTAGAAAATACTAGTAAATATGAGGTTCAACGCTCCAAGCTGCACAATTTTAAACATTTGAATTTGCACCAAAACGGTTTTGTTTGTATACATTATGGCGGCGCGCAAAAAAAAAAATTGATATGGAGTATATGGATAGCTTCAAGTTCAATATAGTGTAGCCTTTTTAGCATAATGTTAATTTGTTTGGTGTTGAAGAAAAGTGCCACAAAATCTTACTTTGACCTAAGTGAAAGAATAAAAAACAAAGTCAAAGAGAAGGGAACAGGGGAGGGTGGGTTAGTGGCATCTGAATTCCAAAACAAAACTTATTTTGGAAGTATTGTCCTCGAGCCCTCAAAATATAAATGTGGTTCCCACTATCACTTTCTTTGTCTCCACAAAGAGGCAGAATTTCATATAGACGAATATTTGTCATTTACTGTATTCTAAATTACTATTGATGTTGTTCTATTCAACTGCTGTCAAATATAATTCAGCATCTTTTAACTCCCTACAATTTTGTCCATCTAATTCCATGAATAATAAAATTTTCATTTTAAAAGTTCAAAGAAACAAGAACGACAGTTGCAATTTCTCTCATTGCATTGTGAGGCTTCATGTAATTTTTATAATAAAAAATTCATAAACTGTAAGTGTAAATTTTTTATATTGTTAATTAATTAAAAATTACTCTAAATATATTTTTTAAAAACAAATAACTAAAAAACAGTATAATTTTTTAAAAAATAAATTAACTTTTTAGTGTGGAAACTAAGCTTTTTCATCCATGCATGCATGAGTTTTTTTCACATACATCACAAATAATTGAATCTTCATTAAGATGCTTAAGGGTCCAAAACCAACAGATTTAATTTAAAACTAGTGGTGCTTAAAAACGTGTTATCATTTGTTTTAATCACTAGCTCAAAATCATTGAACCAAGCATGCGCTTTTTAATCAAGTAATGGTTAATTTAGACGTTTAGGGGTAGTTGGATTTTCTCTTTTCCTCTCTTTTGGAATACAAAGTTCACGTCAGTTTCCACTGTCCCTGTGATTTCTGGTGTTCATTGTGGTCACAAGTTTACCTAAATGGTACGGCAAAGTTAAGAGAAAGGTGAGAGCTAAATGATATCTAACTTCTAATTAACAATGTAAAGGCATTGTATGTCGTACATTTTCTCTATTCATGCCGTTCGCATCTTTATACGCGTAATTTATAACGAGTTTTTAGTTAATATATTAGGGAATGTTATATCTTGAGAGAAAAATAAAATCAAATTATTAAAGAGAGAAAAAGAAGTAGCAATTGATGAGTGAATAACTAATTTAGTCTTTTGAAATTATCAATTAAGGTTTATGAAATTAATTAACAAAATGACAGATTAATCCTTAAAAAAATAAATTACCAATCAATTTAATCTTTCAAATTCTAATAATCAATCAAATTGATCCATGAAGTTAAAAAAATGTCAAAATAATTCCTAAATTTGTAAATCATCAATTTTTATGACTTGTTTGCTTTGATGTCACGTCTCACATATGCACATCATTTAGATTTATTTTATTTTAGCTTATATGTCATTTAAATGAATTTGAAGTGATTATCGTGTTAAACATGATCACATGATGTCATTCCAAAGATGCACTTAGTTTCTTTCATGTTAACGGATGTCACCTAACATCCTTAAAAAAAGTTAATTGATAAGTGCCCGAATGACATCAGCTAGGCACTTTGTTATTTAAAATCAAAAGTACCTCAACTACCATTTTACTTTAAGGAAGCTAGTAATATCCACGTGAATGAATTACAATTTACAATCCGTTACTTATTGCTCCATTTTTTATTTTTGCTTTTTATAGTAATCAAACCACATCTATGTTCTCTTTTTCACAAGTATCGGGCCCTAAGGCCCAAACATACAAAATATTTAACATTCAAACTCTTTTTTAGTGAAAAATTTAAATCTAAACGGACTTTATGGTTAATAGACGCACAAGTAAAAATTGTTCATATTTATCATTTAGTTTTTTTTATGCTTAAGACTGGTTTAATAATAAAAAGTTTGAATAACTTATATAAGGTTTAAAGTTCTAACTTCATTGCCATCACAACATAAAAAATTCTAGCTAAAGAAACGATAATAGTTTTAGTTGAGAAACACAAAATGTTTTGATGTTCATTAGACATGTAAATTTTCTTTCCAGATGGTGAGATAGCCTTTTTATATAGTTATGAGAATGTTTGTCACTTTCTAAAAGCATTACTAAATTTGTCCACATTAAGCAATTATTAAATAGTTCTAGATCATCTCTTCACTAATCTTCCTCATATAATATATAATCAATTATTATTGATATTTTCTTGTAAATTGTAAAATTTAAATATTATTGTATAAACATTAATTAGGACCATAAATATTTGTCCTCCCCAGCTGCATTAACATACAAGTACCTTAATTACTTGTTTACTTAATCAAGTGCTAGGGTCAACCTTAGAAATCCCTTCCCTATCTCCTCACTACCTAGAATCCTAGATAGAAAAATTTTATAGATGTATGATATAAAATGTCTCAGAGATTGAGAAAAGATAAAACAATGAATAGAACAAACCCAAAGCATGTGAGCAATTTTCATTCAAGAAACCATGTCATGGGCAAAATTGCTGCATTACATTGCTAGAAGAGTCAAAAGCAAGAAACTGAGAGAGGTCATTTTGGAGAAAGTAAGACTTGTGGTCTAGATCAATTTGTGAGGCTGGCATCACTGGCTCATGTTCCATCTGGATGCAGAGTATCTCTGCTTGAGCAACTGCAAGCTGCATTTGGAGCTCAGAAACTTGATTTTGCAAGTAGGATATGGCTCCAACACAACCATACACAGGATCCCTCACTCTTGCATTTGCCTCATACACTAGACTACTCACTGCATCTGCTCTCTGGTGAACTGGAAGTTCCTGAATGAATCATTGCATAAGAAACAACCATTTAGAGCCCTCGATCCACTAAAAAAACACTACTTACAACTCCAAAAGAACAAATGCCCTAAGATGCTTATGCATAATTTCATTTGTAGATTTTTTCTCATATAGTTTTTCTAAAAAATGATTTTTAACTTGTGTATACGGCATAAGCTAATTTTAGCTGATAAAAAAATTCATTTTTTTCTTCTGAAAAAGTACTTCTGAATAAATTTATTCAAACAGGCTCATTAGCAAACAATATCTGAAAGACTTACCTGAATCTCTCACCTCCTAATTTCTTTGCTTCTGAAATTGATCAAATAACTAACTAACCACAAAAGGGTTTTTTTTATTATTATCATCAAAAGAAGGCAAATAGAAACGGTAAGGAAAAAGTACCTGCAACATTTTGCTAACATTGCTAGCACCAAAAACCTTGTGAACTATGGCAAACTTCTGGGGGTCATCAGAAGGAAAATAAGGAGCGAAGGTGCAGTCTTTTGTGCACCGGCGTCTCAGCAATTTGCATGAGGCACAAGGGGAATTTCCACCCATTTTTTCTTTTTTGGAAACAAAGGAAACTGAAAAAAAAAAAAAACGGTTGTGTTTGGGACTAAAAGGAGAAAAGGAGTAAGCTGAAAACAGAGGAAGTTAATAGAACACAAATCAAAGAGTTGCACATAATAAGACTAAGATTGAAAGATTTGATGTATTTATAATGGAATACAGCCGCTGAGAGTAGCCGCCTGCTAACTAATTACGCTACAGTATTGTCATTAAGGGTCCCTTCCATAGAATTGAACCAATTGGAATAAAAATAAATTGAGTTAAAAATTTTAAATTAAAGTGGAGTGTAAAAATTGTGAATTATACATTATTTTACATTTTACTGTTTATTTAACTGTTTTTTCTTTCACTTTTCTCTGCAAATAAAAGGACCCTAAAGTATCAATTACATTCAACTATAAAAATACTTATTAATTTATAGATAAATTAAGAGATTAAATTATTTATCTCTCTTTTTTTTCCCTTTTTTTTTGTATGTATTGTTTTATTTAATTGTCACGTCTAGAATTGAAATTGAAATAAAAATTACTTTGCCATATTATACCATCACGTGGTCTCTGTCTATGAATTAGAGAGGCCTTGTGGTTAATTGTAACTTGGTGGATCCATATCAGTCACTTGAAATTCGGACTAGTGAGCGTAAAGGTTCCATAGGCTGATAAAAGTAAATGTTTTAAACATTTTATACTTCAGCCAAAATATAATCATGTAAAACAAAACGCAACAAAGCACACGCCAATACAAAAATATTTTATTTAAATAGAGAGGCACAATAGAAAACTATATATTTAGTAAGTAATAAATAACTATTGGCACTATAAAGAAAAATAATATATTCATGATAAAATAAATCAGGACATCATTACACAAACTTTTATGCTTCTGTTTTGCTTCATTGAGAGTCAAATTAAGAAATTTTTCTGCTTCACGGTAGAAAAACTGTATCACATATTGACTTATTGCTGAAATTGACGGCGTCCAATAGGTTCAAGTCTCCATATTGTTATTAAGCCCTAGCTGAGAGAGTAAGTGACTTGAGAATTGTCATTATCTTATTTTGACTAAAAATATTCCTTTAAAAGCAACTTTATTTTAAATATATATATATATATATATATATATATATATATTCTTATTTATTCACTTGAAAAATTAATTCACTTTAATGAAATCGTGTCGTATCTGTCACTGCTTACCTATTCAGATGTAAGATGTCTGCATTGTTGATATTATTTTAATCCATTTAGCAAATTAAGCTCTCCACTTTTATGCACTTGAAGGGATATATATAACATGGTTATGAATAACTATATAGATGACTGAGCAGATGATTAACTATTAAGAGTTTTAGATATACCAGGAACAAGGAAAGCTATGATTAGTATTACCCTGTATATTATGTTAATTATCTTATTGTTGATAAACTTCACCATAATCATCCAACATAATTACTTTTAGCTAGAACATTTAAGACCAAATTTGTCTAAATCCATAATAATCATCCAACATAAGTACTACTTTTCTCACTTAATAGTATATACATCAAGATCAGTTTAATAATTATACATTGACAATATAAAATATATACTTGTAAATATTTATCAAGATAATTATTATAAAAATAATAAATTTATTATACATAATAATTATGATTTAATGATATTGTATGTGCATAATCGTGCATAACATTTTTATCATACATCAATGGTAATTAAGCTGTGGATATTGTGACAGCCAAGTTGGCAATATAGTTGTAGGAGAGGAAAACAAAATTGTCACTATATGGTAAGCTGATTTGGGTTCCAAGGGGGATAGAGGAAATAAAAACAACAATTATCATTGAGAAGCTGGCAAATAAAAGTTGTGGATTGTGACAGCCAAGTTGGCAACATAGCTCCCACGTATTTGAATAAGGGTGTGACCTACCTTGTTTAGTTGTGCTGAGTCAAGAACACAGAACCAGTTGAAAGCACCCGGTCGTTACTAAGATATGTGAAGGTTGAACACATGAACATTTGTTAGACTCTATGACTATGACTATGACAATTACATGTAAAAGCATTCACGTGAATGCACAAACGTACGTTATCAATTCCCTGGCAGGACACCAAATGCACAAATAGCAACACTGATCAATATCTTTTTTTAACTAAATAGTATTGAAAAAATTGTAAAATAAAATTTGACAAAAAAAACAGTCTCATACTGATCAACATTTCCCTATATATCAATCTCTCCTAAGATTATAGTTTGACTGAATTCATTGATTAGCTCATGATCAGCTAGCTGGTTAGCATATCATCTTTTAGTTATAATGTACATCTTAATAGAAGAGGTAGACAAGTATATATATATATATATATATGGAGAGTAAATTAAGGTGACCGATTTATATAGAGGGTTGACTCTATAAATTTCACACCCAAATCTTATAAAACTTGCCAGAGCCAATTATTTATCTATACTGCACATATACATATATGCTTAGTGAAAAAATAGTTCAGGCACAAATACTGTAAAAAAAAATTATTCTATTATTCAATTATAAATGATTGTATAGGATAAAAATTTTATTAATTGTGATAATAATTATGTTAAAGTCTTATTCTACTTATAATTTCTTATGGATGAATAGTGTAAAACTTATTGTACTAAATTAACGAAGGCCAGCTCTTCTTGAACTAAAAGACAATGTTTTTATTTTGTTAGATTTAGATTTTTTTCTAATATATATTTTTTTAAAAATAAGGTTGTTTTTTTCCTCAAAACTAGTGTACATGCATGTATATATCTACTATATAAAGGCATATATCATCGTATGGTGGTGATTTTGTTTTCCTCTTCTATGGGACCCAAATCAGCTTACCATATAGTGAAGATATATGTTTAGACAGATCAATGAATAGAACGTTTACTCATCTTCTCTGGTCAAATGGGCAACTTTGAATAAGCTGATATTAGATCCTCCATATCAAAAAAACTCAAACAAAGGAAGATATAACAACAACCATATGATATAACAGATTTTTTTCTGATCACATGCTGAATGGAAGAGATTCGTCTCGTGAGCCGTTATCGTTACAAACTAATACTATTAGAAATTAAATATCTATCGATTACAAATTGATGTGTCTCGCAGATATAGTTAATTAATCTCCATTGAATGGAGAAGCTGGCTAAGCAGCATTTGCGGTCTCATTGTAAGCTTCATCATAATCCTCTATTTTTTTGAACCACTGATGACATGCATGACATATTTTTTTCATCCCAAATAGAGTTTTTTTTCTCCTTTACAAATGATAGAATGCAAACTGCAGCCACTCCATTTTCATTATTTTATTCTTTATTTAAGCATATCATACATACAATTTTGTTCTCATATAACCTTCCTAGCTATTTTTATGTGTATCAATCGGTGAATAACTCTTGCGCATGGTTGCTATTGAATTTATTTAGTACTAGTATTTACTTTAGTTAAATATCTTTTCTACAAGAGCCATAAGATAGACAGATTGGTATGCACTAATAATATATGTAATTTCATCACGAAGATACCTGCCCAGCTCATTGCTTGCTGTGTATCTGTGACATATTGTATTATATAACTATAGGTCAGTTTGTTTGAATATTAATCAATTCTAAGAAACCAAACATGATTAATACTTTATGACCTAACTCAAATGGCAGAAATGTGAATGCCATGGCATATAGTATAGTAATAATGTTTGTTGAAAAGCAAAGAAAACACAAAACCCACTACCAAGCTATTAATGAGATTCCTGACATTCAATTAAGTTGTAGGGATTATTATAAATGAAGCTCATTTCGATGGAGATTACTATTGAAACTCGTACGAGTTGTGGCTAGTGTGGTAGAAACCCTAAGCTTTCCTTGCATTAATTGCCTCACATGATTCAAAGCTTCATTTTCATATAAAACAGCTCTTCTTTCATGGCATGTCGGTCTCCTATACGTCTTTGTTTTCAAAATGTGCAAGGCTTTGTTTTCAAAACAAATGTGTAACACTACCTTTGAATTGATTGGAACAAGTGAATGAAATGATATTAAATTTTACATGCTGATTAAAGTACTAATGTTAGGATGTACTACTATTTACCAAAAAAAAAATTAAAAAATCATGACCATCGAATTTAAATTAATTAACACTTATTATCAGCAAAAATAAAATTATAGTATAATTGTTATTTTCAACATTTTAAATTTGTTTGTAAGTGGATACAGAATTAGTTAATATTATAGAAAATTGATACTTTCTAAATTAATTACTTGAGTTATATATTCATCCATCTTTATTATTTCATTCAATAGCTTTGAGTGAAAGCCTTAACAAAGACAAATTAATACAACCCAAGTAGCATATTTATAATAAAAAAATATGAAACATTATAAAAGGAGAAGGATTAACTTGGAGGAAGGAGTTGTGATTCCTATTATTAGACTAAACCAAAACAAAAAGAATAAAAAAATCATTTTTAATAATATGACTAAAATAAAGTATATAAATGAGAACAATTCTTGCATTTTAAATTATAGTCTATCATAGTCAATATTGTTAAGACCTATCAACTCATATTATCTCATTCTTTTAACTTTTAAATTAATTTTAAATTTTGAGTTAAATCCAAACTTAAATTCTAAGAAAAAGAAGAAGTTTGTAATCTTTGTATTTCATAAGGTTAGAGTTTGAAAGACAATACATATATTGATAAATATTCTTCTCACATATTGAGGTTAGAATAATATATATATATATATATATATATATATAGAGAGAGAGAGAGAGAGAGAGAGAGAGAGAATTTTTATTATCTAATAAAATAAAATGGAAAATAATTAAAATAGATTAGTTTCTCTCGCATTATTATTGAATGTAGTAAAATAAAATGGTCATATTATAAAAAGGAAAATACAATTTCTAATAAATACAACGTGTAAAGTCTGCAATAAATTATGGTTTTGTATGATAAAATTTGTGTTTTTCTTTAACGTAAAGAACCAAATCTATTTTTTTTACTGCAAAAGTCCATATCATTTATAAACAAATAATTAATAGAGGAGTATCAACAAACCTTTGGAGTAACATAAAATCAAAACGTCCTAATAAGGTAATGAGCGTCCGGGTTTACTTGCCTACGGATCAAACTGATGGATGAATTGTTAAGAAAACTAGTTTTTAATAGATTTAGATCTTTAATTTATCTGAATGTGATTTTTAATTAAAATAATCTATTATTGATTTTTTAATTAGTGTCGTAACTTGGCACCTTGCAAGAACCCATTTCTATTTATTTGTCACTTAGAAATTCAAGTTAATATTAATGACACTCTTTAAAATTATGTCCTTATCTTTATTTAATTCCTAAATATTTTATACCCTTTATTATAAATGAAAAAAATTATTAAAGTCATATAAAAATAGAAATAATCTTTGTAAAAAAAACATTTTTTTGTTACAAAAAAAAAAACTTATTGAAAGAAGATTCAATTTGACGGGAATCATTTGGATCAAGGCCTCCATTCAAAGCATATCGAGTAGTTAATAATTTAGAACTAGTAACAGATAGGGTCTAAATTTAGAACTTCAACCCCTCGGAAGGTGAGACCATGGAAGCTGAAGCTGAGAAACCTGTCGTTTGGTTTCTCTGAAATCACAAATTTTGAAGACAATAAAATATGGCTGAAGAAACAGACATCTCACCACGTTAGAAGGAAAAACATGAGACCTTCAACGCAACATTAAATGAGCATCGTTTCCATGAAGATTCATTTTCGAGATGCATGTTTTTTTAATTTTCAAGAATAATTCTAAAGGAGAATATTAATTAACACATAAGGAAGTGTCTTTAGTTATAAGTTAATTATCAATTGTATATAAGTTTAGGTCATATTAAACCGTGTTCTTAAAATATTGTTTAAGAAAATAAAAGAATAAAGCATGTACTTCCTTTATTTCAGAATATATGATGTTTGAGGTTTTTACCTAAATATTAAGAAATAGTTGAATTTTATAAAGAAAACATTAGATAATTTTTTAATATATTTTTTATCTCTCTAATTAATGATTTTTTTTATTTTTTTATGCATTACTCCCATTAAGTATTTATTAAATAGATTTTTGAAAAAAAAATTAATATAACATTAGTTTTATAAAACAACATATATTTTGGAACAAATTTTTTTCTCTAAAATATCATATATTCTAGAATGAAAAAAGTATTATGTAAATGATATAAAAGTATAAAAAAATTATGAATAATATAATCTTTTATCTCATAATAAAAATATTTATATTTTAAATTTTTTAATCAATATACCTAAGACACTAATTATAATTAGCCTTTGCCTATAAGTTTTTTTTCAAGACAACTATCAGTTGTATTATAAATACCTAGTCACGTATAGAACTCCGTAAATAGTTATATTAAATCCTAATATTTAATATAAATCGTCTACTTCAAAAAAATACCTTCTGGTATAGAACTCCCTTGACAATACATCTATATAAGCCTAGTACGTAATATTCTAATATACAATAACCTACAGATAGGACAACAAAATTACTTTTTTTTATAAATTCAAACCCTTATAAAATGTTATGACATGTTTCTTGAAATTTAAAATAGTTAGAATTAAATAATTATATTCAAATTAATAATTTCAATTATCGAAAAAATTATTATAAATGCAAAAAAAATATAAATACTTTCTTAAAATATTAAACTTTTCGAAATATTATAAGTTTATTTTTTAAACTAAGAATAGTTGAACGTAAATTAGTAGTTTTAATTATTTGAAAATTTTTATTAACTTTGAAATGATGTTATAAATGTTTTCTTCAAATTGATAATATTTGAAATTAAATAATCAAATTCATATTCATTAACTTTCATTGTTTAAAATGTTTTTCTTAAAAATTGTTTTATTAGATAATAAATATGATATCTTATCAAATTTAATACCAATTAACATTAATATAATATTATACTAATTTTTAATTGTTTAAGTAGATGTTATTAAATTTATATTTCTTTCATTCATTCACTTAATATTGTTTTTAATAATTTTTAATTATTTAATTATGTGTTATTAAATTAATAATTTTCATAAAATACATTATAACAGAATGATCTATGATTTATTTTTTATCAAAAAAATATTTTTTTATTTTTTCATTTAGGTTTTGTTATGTAATTAATTTATTTATATAAACTTCTTTAACTTCAGGATAATAACATTATCAAAATTAATTTTATAGTTGTCCTAAAAATTAATCACATTCTGATTCAGTTATCTTCTATTATTTCTTATTAATAAATATTTATATTTTAGACATTTTAACTGATTTTTTATTTTTTTAATGTTAAAAAAATTAATATAATTTTTATATGATCCAAAAATAAAATTTCCTCCAAATTTACTGGGCGTGATGCACAGGTACTATGTAGTATATCTTTATCTTTATATATATAAAAGTAGAAGTGAGTGTAACTTTATAATTGTAACTTTCTCGCTCATTTTAAGCCTAAAAGAACAATTGTTTTTCCGCACTTTGTTATGGCTAAATGAGTAAATATTTTTGTAAATTAGCTAAATTAGTGGATTACATTAAATGACATTAAGGCTTCACTTTTTAAAAAAAAAAAATCTAGGATTTTTCTATTCTATAAAAAGGCTTTAAGCTATCCCTTGGAAACCGTAGGATTTATTTTTTAAATAGAAGTTGTCATGTTGTCTCAAAGGCTCAAAGCTACTATTTTAAATTAATTATTATTTATCAAGACAAATTAAAGTTATTACCTATCAATAAGAAAGTGATTACCTTTTTGAAAGGAAAGAAAAGAAAATAATTATCTATTATTATTAACAATTTGAATATACTTTTTTTATAATAAAGATATGACAAATTTAAAATTCAAAAAAATACGTGTTAGAAATGCAAAAATTACTATTATTTATTAATACAATGTTAATGCGGAAACAAATTTCATAATGAGTAATGCACTTAAAAACATCAATGGACGGAGAAATTACTAAATACAAATATAAACAAAATGAGTAATTTTTTGTTTATCATGACAATTTTTCATAAAAAAATTGAAATTAAAAAAATTACTCGACACAAATGTATACAAATGAAAGCTACATATAATAAATTATAGAAATTTGAAAGGGAAATTCCAAAGGCAATAGTTATTAGAAAAACCACCACATATAATTTAATGCATTTGATCTAATGAAAAAATAAAAAATGAAGGCACAAATATATTAAATATGATTGGATTTCAAAATATTGTAACCCTTAACCCTAATTAAAATCATTGTTTGTAATTAATAATTTAATTAATATAATTTAATTTTTGATAACTAAACAATTATATTATTACTATTATTAAGAAAAAAATTATTTTTTTAAAGGAAAGAAAAATTCATTTAATGCATTCTTAATTTTGAAATTCAATATTTTATGTAATTACTATTAACAAAACAGAAAGTATATAATAAAATCAAATATGGGACGTAAATATATTGAATTTCAGATTTCATATAAATGACTTTGATTTCAACATGAAGTAAGACAGGAGTATGAGTGCAAATTTAACAACAGTCAAACGAAGACAAATGAGTTACTACGAATTTATAAATAAAACAAAGATAGTATATATTGGTTTAGAATGATTTTGTTTAGAAAAATAAATTAAAAGCATGAGATGTTCCATCTATAGGTGGAATTATAATCCTGAAAAACTTTGTCAGAATTATTCGAAAATATAAATTATTTCTCTTATTTTTATTAAATTTTCTGTTATAACTAATCACATTATTTGAGACAGTTATTGTGTTTTCATGTTAAGGTTTTGATTTAGTTTAATGCATTTTCGTTTAATTACAATATCATATCATGTAGATTTTCTTATAATGTTATCTCACTCTATTAATTTTGTTTATTTATTTTCGTTATTACTTAGTTTAGGTGCGTATTTTATGATTCAAACAAATTTAGCATCATATATTCATATGTGATAAATAACTTATGGAAATTACAAAAAAAAAGTAATTGCAAAAGTACTCAACTATCCGTTGCTTAATTAATAAAATCGTTTAACAAAAATTACAAAAATTAATGAATTTGAATATTCTAATATTAGTTATCCAAATTTACACATTAAATCATCTCAATTCATATTAATAAAATAATTCACCGTCATTTATTTTTTTTTATTAAATCTAGGGACAAATGAGGCATTCGTGTCTCATTGTTTACAAAACAATTGTGGTTCGTGTAGTAGACAGTTGAGTATGTTGTTCACATTTTGAGAGTCATTTTTTTTTTTGCTTTTTTTCCAGATAGGTAGTAATGAAAAAAATAGTTGAAGGTAAATTGAAAATAATAAATATATAAATATGGAATAATTTTCAGTATAATAATTATAGATTAAGTAATTCAATAAATTAAATATATATGCATTATGTTTTTTGAGTATGTTGTTCACATTTTGAGAGTCATCATTTATTTATTTTTTGCTTTTTTTCCAGATTGGTAGTAATGAAAAAAATAGTTGAAGGTAATAATTTTCATTATAATAATTATAGATTAAGTAATTCAATAAATTAAATATATATGCATTGTATATTTATCTACTAATATATTAATTTACATTAACTTTAATTCCTGAAATTCGATTAAATTTTTTTAAGAAACTGGTTTCATAAAATCAGATAGTAAATTAAAATAATCATACAACATTTAATAACATCATTCTATAAGTTTTTTTTCTTTTGAAAATACATGAAGTTAATTGGTATACAAATTTAATTTAATTTAAAAATTATGAAAATAATAATTTTGAAAGTTAAAAGTGGTGAAATTATATTTTTTATTATGATATTTCAATTCAAATGCATAAAAACAAATAGGAAATTTTACACTTAATTTATAGGAATAAACTTTTCCTCTAAAAAATTTTTTCCCAATCAAAATTAAAATTTCTTTTGCATAATTAATATATATTTAATTACATAACAAAATCAAATTAAATCAACATGGTCATTACTATTTTTCTAGGTGAAATTAGTGTTTAAAATTAATTTCTAACCAAATAATTATTCCCTTTTTATTTATTATCATCTCATAATTTTCTAATATTTTGGATTTACCCTTCTTCTTCCTCTCTCCCACCACCTCCATGAGTCACGTCGCCCACCACCACTCACCATCTCTTTCCTCCTTTGTCACGTCGCCGCCTCCTTTGCCCTAGATCGGCTCACACAAACACATTTCACCTCACAACCTCCGCCTTAGATCTACTCTAACGCATCTCACCTTGGAACTTTTAATGACCACTCTGCTTGAGATCCTCGCAACCACTCCACCCCAAATCTCTGCCATTTGCCTCGTGTGTGACTGTGGTGCTGCCATCCATGACTGCCACGAAGTAGAGAACCCTTTTACAACCATCACAACCACACAAACCAAAAATTGCACTGCAACCTTAAACTTTGCCCGGCTTCACCACAATCACCTTTCCGATATATTACAATCTGTAATGTATTTTTTATTACGAATTAAACAATCCATAATAAAAGAATATATTATAGATTGAGCAATTCATAATACAATATATATTATGAATTTATCCATAATAGACACTAATTCAAGATCCCTTTGTGCACTTGGCATTGCAAGTTGAGTTCTACGTCAAGGACAAAATGTTTGGCGCGATGACTTGATCAGAGCTGCCACCATCCACATAACGGCTGTTTATGTCAAATAGGAAAATGGAGAAGAAAAGAGATTAAGTGAGATGAAAAGGGTAAAATGAAGACTATAAATTTTGGGGTGAACCAAGCAAAAATGGAGTGATTTAAGTAATTGCCCAACCAAACATCTCATTTCTTGGGTTCGTCTGGTCCAGCCAAATGAAAAGTTTATCTAAACAATATATGAGATCGCAATCGCATCCATGTAATGCCCATTGCCCAACAAATCCTTATCGACAATCCTTACTGAAAACTTGAAGTAAAAACACACCATCATATGCTATCAATGAAGAAAGAAAAATACATGATCATCATTTTCTGTCTCGGTTTCATATGGAATAAATTACTGTTTTCAGTTCCTGAAATTGTAAAATGTTCTTATACCAGTTTCTGAAATTAAACAAAAAATAAAGTTAAGCTTTTGAAATGAAATTCGTTAATAACATAAGTCTTTGTCACTAATTTCGTTAGAGACTACAATGATTATAAGCTATAAAATTAAAAAAATATGTACTATATAAAAAGTTTTACATAATTATTTAATTATAATTTATTATATATGATAAATGTGTTAACTTTTAAAATAATTTTTAAAAATATTTCAAGCAATATTGAATGATATAAGTATTAAACTCTAATTAGTTACATATGAACAGATTTAAAGGATTAAGATAGCAATCGTTTTTAATTTTAAGAATTTGTTTATATATTTTTTAATTTCAAAACTATTATAACAGGTCTCGAAATGATAGCTTTAGCGACTTTACTCATCGCATAAGCGAATATCAACCTTATCTCACGATTTGACATTTTTTCTTCTCATTTTTTAAGAAGTCAATGAAATGAAAGGAGACAATAAAGAAGAATATTGTTTATTTTCCCAAAAATAATAATAAAAGAAATAAAAAATATAAAAGAAGTGAAGAATATCTTCTCCCTTGTCTCACACATCTCATTGACAACAGCATTAGTAATTTAATAATGTGATGAAATTGATTGCTTTCTGATCTTTTCTGGTTTTAGCTTATATCGTGACACTGATCCGGATAAGCATCGTTCCTAATCAATAATTTCACATTTATCTATCTATGTTTTTTGCTTTTCCCTCCTAAAGCTACTTTATCACATTGCAACGGAAGAGGAAAAAAAACACTGCAAGGTATTCGTAGTAGTAGGAGACATAGTTAGGATTAGTCAAATCAAATGTATAAGAGAAAAATAGACCAAATTACTCTTTTGGACTGTACTTATTTAACATATTAAAAACTCATTCCTAGAATTATAAGTTATAACTTAGAGAATACAGTATTTTTATGTTTGTTCAAAATTTTAAAAGTATAACTTTGTATTGTTCACTCTCACTAAAAGTAATTACAATATTATTTACTTTGTTTTTATTTTCGACATAGGGATGAAAATTTGTATCCAAAAAGAATACGAGATAATTTATTTTTAATCCACTTATAACTTCTATTTCAATTCTTATTTTTATTTTAATAATTATTTTAAAATTTAAAATATTCTTTAGAGTTTTAAAATCTAACCAAATAAACTTTTAAATATTCTCCACAATAACATTCCTAGTAATAATATTTTTGAGAATGTGATTATTAAAAATAAAGTATACTTTGAAACAAATACTTCTTAGTTTTTCTTTTTTTTTCTCTTCAACTTATCAATTTATTATTTCTAATTATCAAAATTATATGTAATGTAACCATTTCACATTAAATTCCACCAAAATATATATAATGTGTCCATAAGTGAAAAATTAAAAATTGCATATAATAAATAGTACAATTTTCAAGTAATAAATAAACGATAAGTCTGAATGTCGACTCCACGTGGACTTTGCTTGTACTAAGATTTAATACAAGTTTGTTTCTAAGCAATTAATGAATCAATTTGATTTTGTAAAAGAAATAGTATGTAATTAAATTTAACTTAAACTATAAAACATAATAAATACACTGGAAAGAGACACAAACACTCGGAATGATGTGGTGATGGTTGAAATACATTGTGACAAATGTTGGGGGCTCACTAACCGAAATTAACTTTGATGCAATATTAATGATTTTTTGCTATTCAACATTATTTCCACTTACATTCATCTACTAACATATTCTAGCCTTGATTCCTCAAGTGCAAGACCCTAAATCACTTAATTTTGCTCCTAATTCCTTAAGAGTTACATTAACTTATTTGCATTAAGATTAAAGATGATAACTTAGGCTAAACAAAACCATTATATCCCTAGTAATGGTATATTCAGAAGCATTATTCAATACTAAGGAAATAACCATTTTCCAACGCATTAAATCCTATAACAAAGCATACAAATGGATGATCAAACCACTAACATGAAAATAGTTCAGAAAAATAACAATAATGTCAAAATAACATTGAATATATAGCTAAAATCATTACATCAAAGCATTTGGTTGTTGAGCTCCCAACAATAGGGGGTTTTAGCCTCTCATTTTCATGAGAGATTATACAATGGAACTTAAGGCAAGGAAATGGAAGAGAGGAAATGAGGAACAAAACGATGAAGATGCAGCTCCAATGGTGTGGAAAGATGTCTCCTTTGTGACCTAGCTGCTGTGCTTCTGTCTCTCCAAGAGTTGGTAAGAAGATTTTTTCATTTCCCCTCCTTTTTGCCTTAAAACGCAACCCAGTGTTGTAGTCAAGCACTTGGCACGAAATGTTGCGTTAAGCATGCTTTTAGTGTCCAACTAGATAAGTGACCATGCACTAAGCGAGCTGGTCGCACTGAGCAGGCCTATTGCGCTAAGCAAGCTGATCGCATTGAATGGGCCTGTCGCGCTAAGCGAACAACTCCAGACCTTGAATCCACCTTTCATGCCCTTGCAGTGAATTTCTACAAAAAAATACAACCAACACCTCATAAATCAAGTAATTTTAGCATCCACTACATAAATGCTCAAAAGAAGCTAATTCTTATGTTTTAATCACAAAAAGAAGCATTAAAAGAGGAAAAGATGAGATCATTGTTATGTAATTTACATGTAACTTAACGTATGCATAGCAATTATCACAAAAGTGAAAAAATACTATGATAGATTGCATCTCATAACATATTTTACATTCCTTAAATAAAAAATGTTTTACATTTTTTTTCACTACTCTTTTGCATGCATTTTCTAGTGGTTTAAGTTTAGTTTTGTAAACATTTCTTCGATTTTTCTTTCTAGAATTTTGTTAGACCTGTTATGTATTTTTAGTAAGTTGCTTTAGCAATTTGGGATGAGAGCTTGAATATTTGAGAGCCTAGGGAGAGATTTAAAAACCTTTTAAAGAATGGAATTCCATACGAAGAAGCATGGACAGGGGGAAAAGTTAAGGAAAATATGAAAAGTTGGTCACTACTAAAAAATTGATCTGATCTCAACCTTTCATAAGAATTGTGTTTAATTTAGTATGGATCCTTGAAATTGTATTTATTTTTTAATTGACTAAATAGTCATTTTTGTTCCTGAATATATAGAGCAGTGACAAATTTATATCCAAAAGATGAAAATTCAAAATTTAGTCTCTGAAAATGAAAAAAATGCGACAAATTCATCAATTTGTTAACTTTCATTCGTTACCGTTAATGAAAGAGCCTGTGACATAGAGAGACGAAAATGTTACAAAAATGATTGTCAATATAGTTGTTGAATAGATTTGACCAAAATGTCAGTAAATTTTCATTTGACCAAATTGTTACAAGTTTCCATTTGACTAATTTGTTAGATCCAAATTTTATTTCATTTAATGGTAAAATATAATTTAATCTTCATTTTTCTCCTTCACTTAAAAAAATAGGGAAGCACGCATAAGTTAAAACAAACATAATAACAAACACAATATTGATTAATAAGAATAATTTTTTGGTTGCTCTGAAATTTTTATTGTGACAACATTAGGTAGTGACAAAATTAAGTTGAATCTCATTTTTTTGTAAGGATTAACTTAATGATTGTGCATTTTTGTTTGAATTTCATATTTTGGGTAAAGTACTGTCATATTAGAAATTTCAGAGCAACAGAAGGGTTATTGATAATTGTTAAGCATGCGTAAAGTTACATGTAAATTACTTAACAATCATCTATTCTTTTCCTCTTTTAATGCTTCTTTTTGTGATTAAAATATAGGAATTAGCTTCTTCTAAGCTTTTATCCAGTGGATGCTTAAACTAGTTGATTTATGAAGTGTTGGTTGTATTTTTTTTGTAGAATTCACTATAAGGGCATGAAGGATGAAATTCAAGATCTGGAGCTGCTCGCTCAACATGACAGGAGTTACTTGCTCAGCGCGATAGACTCGCCCAGCACGAAGGTCTGCTCAGCACGACCAGCTTGCTTAGCGTGTGATCACTTATCCAGCTAGACAATTGGAAGCGCACTCAGTGCGTCCTTTTCACGCTCAGCATGCACCACGACACTGGGCTGCGTTTTAAGGCAAAATAAAGGGAAAAAGTGGCATTCACTTACACTTGGAGAAATAGAAGCTTGGAACTCTGCTAGGTCACGAAGGAGACATCCTTCCATACCATTGGAGCTACCTCTCCACCCCATTTCATTCCATCACATTCCTCTCCATTGCCCTAACTTCCATTGTAGTAAACTTCTCATGGAAATGAAAAGTTAAAAACCCCATTGATGGGAGTTCACTAACTGAACACTATGATGTAAAGATTATAATTATTTATTCGATGTTATTTGTGCATTATTGTTGTTTTTCTAAGCTTTATTCATGCTAGTGGTTTGATCACCCATTTGTATGCCTTTTTTTAGGTTTTAATGCATTGGAAAATGGTTAAATTCCTTAGAACTGAAAAACGCTTCTAAATAATATCATGTCAAGGGATAGAGTGATTGAGTTTAGCCTATGTTATCGTCTCTAGTCGTAATGCAAATTGTTTAACGTAAACTCTTGAGAGATTAAGGGTGAAATTAAGTGATTTAGGTCTAACACTTGGGAAATCAAGGTTAGAACATATTAGTAGATGAAGGTGATTGTATTTAATGTTGAATAGAGAAAAACCTTTTATATCGCATCAAAGTTAGTTCCGGTTAAACGAACTCCCAACATTCATTGCATCACATTTCAACCCCGCATCATTCCGAGTGTTTATGTCTCTTTCCTTGTAGTTATTATGCTTTAGTCTACATTAAGTACAGTTTAAATTTGTGCCAATCATTTTATCAATTAAATTCATTCATTAATTACTCTAACAAACGTGCATTAGTCCTGAGTACAAACAAAGTCCTTGTGAAAATCAACATTCGATCTTACCGGATCTTTATTATTTGGACAATTCGATGCGCTTGCCGAACTGTTAACAGTTATGCTACTATGCTTACTATTATATTTGTTCTAACTTATTCTTGCTCACCTATTTTTTTAAGTGTTTATTGTAATGTTATGCTTGCAATGATAAAAAAAATGGTGGGGGAAAGATGAAGATTAAATTATATTTTATCCTTAAATGAAACGAAATTTGGGATCTGACAAATTAGTCCAATGAAAACTTACTGACATTTTTGTCAAATGGAAACTTATTAATATTTTGGTTCAATCTATTCAACATCAATGTTGACAATCATTTTTGTAGCATTTTTATCTCTTTGTGTCATGTAACCTATTTCATTAACGGTAACAGATGAAATTTAACAAATGAATTAATTTATCACACTTTTTTCATTTTCAGGAATTAAAATTTGAATTTTCAACTATCAGAGACGAATTTGTTAGCGCTCTACACATTCAAAGATAAAAATGACTATTTACCATTTTTTAATTAGATTCATATTGAAATTTAATTAAAAAATAAATACAATTTACATAATTTAAAAAAAAATCAAGGACCTAGATAAATACAAGTCCAAAGACTTAACCGTAAAATAATTCATAAACTTAATTAAAATTGTCAAGAAAATTGGTACTTGTTGTACCTACCAATTAATTTTCGATCAATTCATGATTTTCCTTTACATTTTTTGTGCTAACACACTTAAGATTCAGAAAGTTGTATACCTATTGATTATCTGTCAACCAACCATGGATGAGCAAACCACTTCCTTTTACTTCATGGCCCCATTGTAGGGTCACAAATATGCATGGTCTAAATATCTCATATAATGAGCAAATTAGGATCCAAAGAGTGATTTCAAGAATATCAAGACTCAATCAATATACATCAAGGATGAATATAACCCAACATTTGACCAAGGATTGGGCATATTACATATACACACTTGAGTGTTTTTGACTTAGATCTCCTAACCTTGAAATGACCTAGACTAGAACACCAAAAGATTAATTTAAGCTAATAAATTACATGTTCAAAATTTTCAGTAAATTTAAAATTATAATTTATTAACATAGTCATTAACAAATTTCTATTTTTAAATTATAAGAGTCTTACGTGGAAATTGATTAAAGAATTAAAAACTTTAAAAAATTATCTTTTACTTTCTTAATCAATATCTTGAGCATTTGACAAATTATAATTAACAAACCTCTTTTATATTAATTCGCACATGAGTCATTATTTTTTATGTACTTGCCCTTTTCGTCCCCTAATGGGAAAATACAACTGGGAAAAAGGCAACCTAACAAAAGGTTCCACTTAAAATAGAGTAATTGGACCCAGAAAAGAATAATTTTAAAGATAAAGGATTCTAGATATTTGAAGGGACAAGGACAACACATCAATGATACCCAGCAAGACCACGAGCACGCCACGCGCCCAGCCCCATCTTTACATCTCAACCCTCCACGTTTCACCCCAACCAACGGCTCCCACATCACCAACCCCTCCTTTTAGTCCAACACAGCCACAAACCCATCTCTATCCACACGCTCACAATAACACACTGTAACCGTTCCGTTCCGTTCCGTTTTCCTCTTTTTTTTCTTCTTCTTTCAAATCTACCGCTTTGTGGAAATCCCGAACCAGAAACCATGCTTCTCCGAACCGCTGCTGCTTCTGCTTCGTCCCTCTCCCTCTTCAGTCCGAACGCCGAACCTCCCCGTTCGGTTTCCGCTCGTGGATTGGTGGTTCGCGCGGCGAAAGGATCCACGAACCACCGCGCCCTAACCGGAGTGATTTTTGAACCGTTCGAAGAGGTGAAGAAGGAGCTCGATCTCGTTCCCACCGTTCCACAAGCTTCTCTCGCGCGCCAAAAATATGTTGACGCATCCGAGTCCGCCGTTAACGAACAAATCAAGTTGCTCCTATTTCTCTCTCTCTCTCATCCGTTTTATTTCATTTTCTTTTTTTCACCTTTTGATTATTATTATTTTTTATGCAGTGTGGAGTATAACGTTTCGTACGTTTACCATGCCATGTTTGCGTACTTCGATAGGGACAACGTTGCGCTGAGAGGACTTGCCAAGTAAGTAACAGTTTCGTTATTTTTAGAATCTATCGTTTTATTTTATACTAGTTAGGAGTGATTATTAGTTTTTAATAATGGTTATGTGTGGTTGATGAAGGTTTTTTAAGGAATCGAGTGAAGAAGAAAGAGAGCATGCTGAGAAATTGATGGAGTATCAGGTGTTTGACTTAGACTTATTTTTTCGTATAAGGAATCGAGTGATGTTGACGTTGAATTCTCATTATCTGTTTGTTTATTTGTTTTTAGAACAAACGTGGTGGAAAAGTGAAGTTGCAGTCGATTGTGATGCCGCTTTCTGATTTTGATCATGCAGATAAGGGAGATGCGCTGCACGGTTAGGGTTTCTGGCCTTGTAATTTCCCTTTTTAGTGTTTTCAGTTTAGTTCGTGTGTTAATTGGAAATAGGTTTGTTTTCATTTTGTGTTGTTCTCTGTTTATCTAAATCTGAAGTGTGTTACGTGTGTGATTTGGTTTCTGGATCGAACCTTTTTTTTTTTTGGCATCGTAGTGCTTTGTGGTTTTGATTATTGAAGATACTTGATCGAGCTTTGAAATCTTACAGTTTTGACATCGTTTCTAGAATTGGAATTCCTAGTTTTTAGAATTTTTGAATGAAGACATGATTTGATACTATTCTTAGTATCTTGTGATGAATCACAAATGATTTGGAATTATTCAGTACATGGATGAATGTTGGGATACTCTCATAAATTCTCATCATAGGAATTAAAAAGTTAAATGCGTAGTGACTTATTAAATGAAAAGGAATTGAAGGGTCACTAAGAAAAGCAAACTACTCTGTTTTCATTCATATGAAACAAGGATTTTATGCAGTCACTCAATCACTCATATTATTGCTGGCCTCTTATTCTTCTGAAGTAGAAGCTCAACATACATAGCTGTGATTTTTGTTTTGTGGGACTTACGGAGTTACGGTCAATTCTTTTTTCAATTCCTTGTTTAACATTATGTATAATGTTTATGTAAAATAAATCAAATCCTGACTGAATGTTACATTTATATAGTACTGATATATAACTATATATTACCAAAATGGTAAAATACAAATAAAGAAGTCAACTTGTGCAAGAAAAAATAATCGCTTCTTTATGCTTTACCTGTTGAAATTCTCAACTGGATTCTCTATATGTCAGAGTTAATTATTTTTCCCCTCTTTCAGCAATGGAACTCGCTCTGTCATTAGAGAAGCTAACGAACGAAAAGCTCCTTAACTTGCACAGTGTAAGCCACCTTTGTAGGATCTTAGTTTTGGTTTTGCTGCATGGCATGTTCTTTGTTTCATGGGTATCAATCGTCTTGACATTGATATTGTTAAAAATTTAAGTTCCTTACTTTAAACTTGATGTATGTTGTTTGACAGGTTGCCACAAAGAATGGTGACGTGCAGTTGGCTGACTTTGTGGAAACTGAGTATCTGGGTGAACAGGTATAATATAAATTTCTTGACGCAACTATCAATTTTCAAGTGTGAGAGATTGTACATATTGTGTGCTATGCATTGCATTTAGCCAAAGACTGCTAAGAAGTTCAATAACACCCATTGTTGAATGGTTTCTTTCTTAGGTGGAAGCTATCAAAAGAATATCCGAGTATGTTGCTCAGCTCAGAAGAGTTGGAAAAGGACATGGTAAGAATTTCTAATTCTGCTACGTGTCCTTTTTTTTTCCTGAGGTTTTTGCTTTGATCAAAGGAAGGTATTCATGTTATGTGTTTTCCTTGATGGACTTTCAGGTGTTTGGCACTTTGATCAGATGCTCCTCCACGAGGGAAGAGATGCAGCTTGATGATCATTACTATATTACCCCCCTTTCTATTATTATTTTGTATCTTGCTCATCTAGGTGGCTTTCAAGTCTTTTGCGAGAAGGTGGAACTGAACTATATGGATGAATAAAATAAATGTGTGGACTGGTTTCGCTCCTTTCGAAGATTTACTACTAGATCAATGATTTTTTTCATAAAGAAGAAAAGGTTGAGACTTAAATTATAAATCTATCCTTTTAAGTTTTAAATGCACCCTAAGGCTACTAGGGCTAGGTTAACGAACGTGGATGTTCAAACTACCATCAATCATGACTCGTAAGGGCATTCTGGTGAATAGTTATGGGGAAATGGACGTAACGCGCGTCACAAAATTAGCATGAAAATAAACGAAGATGGCAGGGCCAAAACCATGACATAGAGAACCAAACATTAAAGATAAAAGATTAGTTAGTTACAAAACATAGTGAAAAGGGACGATCCTCTAAGACTAACTGAGAAACAAAAGTCATAACACCAAACAATGCAATGGAAAAATGATAGATGGACAGACAAATGATAAAGCACCAAGTGTCAAAAGAACAAGAACACAGCCACAGAATGGACCTTTGGTGCTTGGTTCATGTTTTTAGCTTTGGAGTCTGAGCCATGGTGCGTCTCAGTGAGCAAGGAGCAGTGGTTGGTGTGGGGTTCTTTGGTTGAGCATAGAAGTAGAGCGAGGGTGCTGGATATGGAGGTTACTAATGTGGCCTTTAAAAAAAACTAATGTGAACGAAACACGTGACTCATTCCTTCTAAAACCTTCCTGAGATATTTCCTTTTTTATCCCTTCCATGAGACCTTATCATATTCTTATTTCATTCATTTACTTAATCATTTTTATTTCATTCATTTATATATATTAGCCACATAAAATTGGGGATTCAGAAAAAAAAAATGAAGATAAAACCTATCTCAATAAACAGTGGATCATATATAGACAAGAATAGATGATAGTCAACACCCCAAAAACAAATAGCAGGAAACTTCTATCCGATTTTATTAATTACTCTCCCTTGGTGAGAAGCTAAAACAAAAAGAAATCCCTACACCTTTGGTCGAACCTGCAATTGCAAATATGCATGCATGTACGTTGCAAGTTGACCCATAAGTAAATTGCCTTAAATAGCAAGTTGATTTATGGCTAGGAATGCAATAAAGCTAAGCAACGATATTTGGTGGTTAAGAATAGAAATTGTAGGGTTAACAATATGTACAGCAGTCAAGGCTGTCTCACAGTATTCAGGTCCATCAGCAGCATGTTTGGCATCGTTGTTAGCAAAGATAGCAGTTAGAGGGTCGTATATCAACTCACTCAGAGCACTCCTAAACGCCATAACCACATATTCATAGTCAAGAGTTTGCACATTCTGCAATGGCTGGAACATATTTTGTCTTCACCAATATCTCTTAAGAGACTTCTGCCCTTCTATTCCCTTCTTTAAGGCCAACTTCAAGACCGCCTCTGAAAGTTCAAGAAAGTTTTTTGCATGCAGAACTCTAGGATCAGCTCTAGGAATGTTCGTGCATTCGATTCTGTGCTGTGGGATTTTCTTGCAAATTTTGCCAATTAGGTGAGAATCATCACCAAGCAGCCTATGAATGATGAGCATGAATTCTAGCATTTGTTAGCGAAGGAGATTGAGTAATGAGGATCAAGCAACGGGTGCGCAAAAAGGAACATAGTGTTAAAGAATTCATCTTATGATGGGAAATTTTAAGGTCAATTTATTTAAATTATTTAAACTTATTTGGTGAAATAAGCGTTTAATTTAATAAAATAAATAGTTTTTTTTAGTGTATTTGTCTAAATTATTACTTTAATTTATTTTTTTTTATTTTAAGAAGCAAATCTTATTTGTTTATTACTAAAGCGTTTATTTTAAAGTTATTTTTAAAAAAATTTAAACAAACCCACCCTTAATCAAGGGCTCTTGGTTGCAGTGAGAGGGAGTAAATTAATTCTTTAAGGCCTCATTTGATGTGTGGTTGCGAGTTTCTAATTTTTGATTTTCAAATACACATTCTAATCACCATCACCATTTCACCAGAATCATCACCACTGTCACCACACCCCATTATTGTTGCCTCTAGCACCACCACATCACTGTCACTACTACTATTATCACCTCCACCATTCCACAACCATTGCCATCGCACCTCACCTTTGCCACCTCCACCACCACTGAACTATTGGCATTACCATTCCATCATTATTATCACTGTCACTGTTTTGTCATCTCCATCATTATTGTCACCATCGCTATCATTGTTCCACCCCAACACTGTTGTTGTTGTCACCACCATCATTCTAGCACTGTTATCGCCACTACCACCACACCGTTGCCGCCACCACCACCATTCCACCGCTACTATTGTCACCAAAGCCACCATTGTCAATATTCCACCCCCACCCCCACACACATAGATTTAAAATCTGAACCGATAATTGACTCAGTCAAAGTATTGGGTTACTAATTGACTTGAATGACTTGGTCTTTATTAAAAAAAATTATAACTTTATGCCCAACCTTAATTGACCCGCATGACTGAGCATGTTTCCTCCTTTGGGGGAGACCCGATCAAGTCAGTGGGTCATCGATTTAACCACAAAGTTGGTCGGGTCATTCCAGGTTGCATCGTGTTCAATGCATAATCGATCCGATATGCAACTCGACTTGACTAGATCGTCGATCGTAGTCAAACCAATTTGACTAGCAGGTCTATCGAGGTTTTAAAACCTAGTCATCACCATTTCACCACTACCATTGCCTCCATTATTTCACCTCACCATCGTCATCACCACCACCTACATCATCACTGTTATCACCATCATTCTCATCCAACAACCTTTGTCACCATCATTATTTTATAATAGAATGATACAAAATAAAACGGTTGACTCATTTTATTTATCTTCAATTTGTAACATTTTTTCAAAAACTAAAAACAAAGAATAAATTGAAACTCAAAACTAAAACTAATTTTGATTCTTAAAAATTTTAAAAATAAAAATGAGAAACCATCCCGTACTAGACGTAAGGTTGTTGAATTCTTTATAGCATTGGTCACGTTACATAATTATTTCCTTTTATGGTGATTCATTACATAAGTAATTCATTATATTCTATATTATACTTTCAATATGAATTTCAATTTGTATTTGTATAGATGAAAACGGAAGGATGTACGAATTAATGCTAAATTGCAAAATAAAAAAAAAACACTAATTTGATTCTTTATAAAACATTATATAATTTAGAATGAATATATTGATACTATATATCAAATAAGTAATTAATATATTCTATCATAAATCGTTAGTTACATGTTACTCTAATATTAAAGGAAATATTGTTACAGTATTCATTAACAAGATCCTTAAAATAAAGAAAATATTTAATTACATTTTATTATATGATATATTTAATATTTAAGGAAATATTTTTACAATGTTCTCTAACAAAATACTTGAAATGAGAAAATATCATCTCCACTCCTTTATATAAGAAATAAATGAAAGCATTTTTTTGTCTAAATTATAAGAATGGCCTGTTTAACGTGTCCAATGTTGTACACAATAAAGTAACTAATTACTTGTTTTTTTTTTAAAAAAAAAGATAAATATATTAATTGGTAATGATTTTTTCAAATAAAAAATTATTTATTTCTTATTTGTTTAATAGATTCATTTCTTATAATCTCTCTTACAACACACAAAATAATACCTAACTATTATTATTACATTATTATTATCATACCATTACTTCCAACAATTTTCATCACCTTTATTGATCGTTGTTGTATTATTATCATTATTATTATTATTGTCAAATGAAGTAATTAATAATTAATGTATTGATTATTTTTTGTTAAAAGTAATTAATCACTTTTGTCAATGCAACATTGTAGAAAATTTGATATTATGATGATATTATTTTAGAAATAAGGTTATTACTTTAAAAAGAAAATTATTTTATTTAATATTTCCTAATTAATAGTCGGAAACTAATTCTTTCAAGGCATACAGAAGTGAGTATTATTTCCCTCCTTGTAAAGAAATAAACATGTGCTTTTTTTATTTAAATATTTATAAGTAGTTTAATGTGTTGCTCCTTAAATGAGTGAAGCATAATAAGTTACTCCTTGAATTTTGGTGATTGGCTCGTGTTTTTGGCGTGTGGAATCTGAGCCATGGTGCGTCTCCGTGTGCAGGACTCAAGGGCTGGAAGCCTGGAAGGCTAGACAGCGCTAGCTAGGGTTTTGCTAATGGAGAATCTCAGTGATTCAAATGGTTGCTGCTCATGGAAGTTGTGAGAGATGGTGTTTGTTCACGATTGCAAAAGCAATTAGACAAAACACATCTGGCTCAGTCTTTCCTAAACATTCCTCTTTTTAGAACTGGGTATTCAGAAAAAAAGAAGGCAAAACCTATCTCAATAAACATGTGGTACATAAACAAGAAAAGATGATGGTCTAACACCCCAAAAATAAATAGCAGAAATATTTTATTTTATTTTATTGATTACTCTCCCTTCTCACCATAGAAGATGCTAAAACAAATAGAAATCCCTAAACCATCAAATATGCATGCATTTACATTGCAAGTTGACTCATAACTAAATAATAAGTTTCTATATGGCTAGGGATGCAATAAGGCTAAGCAACGATATTTGGTGATTAAGAGCATAAATTGCAAAGTTATAATAAATAGGTGTATCAGCCAAGGTTGACTTGCAGGAATCAGGTCCATAACCTATCCTTTATATATATATATATATATGAAATGATTATTTAAGAGATAAGGATAATAAAGTCAAAGCATTTATTACTTGAGTGCAAATATTTTCTTTATTTACACTAAGAATATTTTTTAATTAACATGAGAGACTAATTAAAAAAAAAAAGTTTGTTTGTATATGCGAGAGTAAGATTACGTACAATATCTCTTCTCATACCTTGCCATAATGTAGAATCCGGACAATGAAGTACGTAAATTTTCTTAATAAAAATCATCAAACTAGTATTACTTTGATAAAAATATTTTTTAATAAAATGAAATAAAGGTTTAATTTTTTGCTCACTGCATGACAAAAGCATAATAAGTTGTTAATTTAACATATTTATATTTATTAAAACATTTAAAATAAGAAATATTGTAACAAATAATTAAATTTTATATAAATTAAATTATAATAAGGAGGGATCAAATTAAACCAATGTAACTTTGATAACTATTATGTCATTTTTATAACTTGATATAAAATGTGATTTTTATTGGTCCAACTGTTGAATCATATCTATATGTTATCAAGATTATTTATGTCAAATTTTATCAAAATTGAATAAGATAATCAAATAAATCATATTTTAGTATATTTTAAAATGTTTATATTACGTCAATTTTAATCTATATAAATGAGATAACAAATAATTTTTTAATAATATAAAATTTTACATATATGATCTATATAAAAGAAACTTTCAATCCAATTAAGAAAATATTATTTAACTGAAAGTTATAAAATTGTGTAATATTTGTCAGAGTTATACTAATATAATTTGATATCTCAATTATAATATAATAGTTTTTATAATAATGATAAAATGTTGCAGATGGTTGGTTAGATAAGGTATATGTGTTTTTTATGTTCATCACGATTGTATAATTAAATTCAATATTCATTTTTATTATTTTATTGAGATTATTTATTTTTTGTTGTGTAAATTTTGTGTAGTGTTGGCAATTTTTTTATACGGGCAATATTGACGGTGCTGTTTATTTATTTTTTTATTTCAATTTTATCCTTAATTTTTGAGTGACTACGTTTTGAAGTAACTCATGACCCAAACCAGTTTGACCCAAAATTAACTAACGAGACCCAACTATTGCTTTGTTTTAATGAAAATGAGGGACAAAAACCCTTCATCCTATACACTCCCACTATTGCTTCCTACAGTATCCCGTTATATTTTGAATTAGCTTTCCATAATACATTGACAATAGAGTGGAAGTGCAAGAAGTAACATCCCCCATTATATTATAAACTTATGGCGTGTATTCATTCATTGGATCTTTGAGGAGGCTATTCACTTAAATATGCTATTAGTTTCTCATTATTAATATTTTTAATCCCTCAAATTAAAATTACTTTTCTTAATCATTCAAACTTATGAAATGCTTATTCACAATTCCTAGCGGCTTACACAATTATGGTGGTTGACCACCAAAATTTAATTTTAAAATTTTTAAAAATAAATTCTAACCAAAGGTCGACTCAGATTGCATATTCAATATTTTTAGTTTGACACATACAAGGAAAGGAACTAAAAAAGTAAATGTCGAGAATGTGTCCAGATCAAAAGAACATGTTAAAAATGTGTTAATAGCATTTCCTTTTAAGTCGGACAACAAATCAACAATTTAAAAGAACTCCTTCAAACAATGAGGCGCATTTAATCATTTACTAAAACACGCAAATAAACATCCATATTCTCTTAAATAGCAAGCAATACCATCTTACTACAGCTGCGGCATTTTGTTCTGGTGGAAATTGATTCAGTGATTTTGTACGACGACCAAAAACAAAGTAAAAACTAGGGAATAGAAAGATTACTTCATGAATATAACAGCCACAATAAAGTTGTATATTGCAAGAGTCAAAATTCAACGATTAAAAACTGAGACAAAAGAAATTAGGAAACAAAAACATTGAATAAAACTACCAAGCACTCAAAAGTCTATTCATCATCCAAAAGGAGTTTAAGCAGCAGTTGCTTGCTGGGCGGCAATCCTTTTCCTAGCTTCTTCAATGATCGATAGCTTAATACCCTTACCCTTGGGAAGTGATATCCATGGCTTTGTCCCCTTGCCAATAGTGAACACATTGCCCATACGAGTAGCAAATTCATGCCCAGTGGCATCCTGCACGTGAATTGTCTCGAAGCTACCCTTATGCTTCTCCCTGTTCTTGATCACTCCAACACGCCCCCTGTTTCTTCCACCTGTTACCATAACTACATTCCCAACATCAAATTTGATAAAATCGACAATCTTGTTTTCCTCCAGATCCAGCTTAATGGTGTCATTGGCCCTGATGAGAGGGTCTGGGTAACGGATGGTGCGACCATCATAGGTGTTCAGGTATGGGATACCTTTCTGGCCAAACTGCACTGACCTAACCTTGCAGAGCTTGAACTGCCATTTACACAACATACAAAGAATATATGTTAAACCATAACCATTAGGTAGGAAAAATTGTAACTCCAAAATAAAATAAAAAAACTATACAGGTCCTGAAATTGACATTTAAAAGGTTCAGTAGCATCAACACATTTGTTAGCCTCTATATAAGATAACTAAACACAGTAAAGCTACAGCCAATTATATACTGTATTATTATATAATAATAGTATAATAGCAACTAGGCAGCAAATGAATCACAATATTCAATATAAACCATATAAAAAGTACCTTGGCCTCATCATCCCTGACCGAATGAAGACGGAATCGGCCTTTAGTGTCATAGAGCAGGCGGAAGTTCTCATTAGTTTTTGGGATTGAAACAACATCTGCATGGAGAAAAAAAATTAAAAAAGAAATCATTCCTCGAGCTAAATCAATATAATTATAGAAACATATTGGGACAGACAAAACATGCTTTCAGTGGGGGAGAGCCTGGTGGAAGCTTCTGCAACTATTATTTTAGTCTTAACCCTCCAATACATCAGGGGAATGGGACAACCTGACTAATCTGGAGTTCGGACAGGAGGTAAGTAAAGCCTGACAGCCAAGAATTGTTTCTGCAACTAATTTGGTTAGCTAAATTTAAGCTCACATTTTACCATAGTCAATTCACAAGCCACTGGAGAATGTTAGAAATAAGGGTTAACATTTACAATGTCTGTAATTCTCACAGAGGAAAAGACTATATTTTTAGAACATGAAAAGCTGAGAATCTGTTAACACCTAACTTTCCATTCAAAGTCCTGGATATATATATACATACAATATCCAGCTACCTAGACTTCAAGAGAGTTTGCTAAATGCATCAGATTCAGAATTAGTCAAGCTCAATAAACAATAAGAACTTTAGCATATTATTACCCCCCTCATACTGTAACATATTTGGCTGCATAACATGAAAAGGCTGTTATTCTAAAATTTGACAAGCTGCAAACATACCCATGAAACCAGCAGGGTAAGTCTTGTCAGTCCTGACTTTGCCATCGACAAGAACATGTCGCTGCATCAGAATAGCAATGACTTCACGGTATGTCAGAGCATACTTCAGCCGGTTTCGCAGGATAAGAATGAGGGGGAGGCACTCCCTCGATTTGTGTGGTCCAGATGAGGGTTTAGGCGCCTATACAGGATGAAAAAGGTTCACATCAGTCTTTAAAATAATACCCTTCAATACTGGTTAAAAAATGATTAAATTTTCACTTACAAATGCACCACCCAGTTTGTCAAGCATCCAATGCTTAGGAGCATTGAGCCGTTTCAAATGCTTCTTTAGTCCCCTAGCCTGTAACAGTCATAAGCACAAAAGTTTAAAACTCAAAACACAAATTATAAAAAAAAAAATCCAAACAGCAAGTCTGACATTAAATGAACAAAACCCTAGGGTAGTATCAACGGATCCACGAGATGGATAAAAAAACAGAAAGAACAAATCATATACAAAACACAAGTTTAGTCCAGCTAAATCCAAAATATGCAGTGCATCCTTCACAGAGTGAAATCTAAAGAATCCAAATGTACACTCTTCAAAGGCACAAATTCATTATTAAACAAATAGTCATGATATCGTGAATTGAAGCATGTGATCTGAAGCGTAAACAGCTAGTGACACTCTGATTGCAGAAAACCAAGCGCTATTTCATGAAAATATGAAGATTTAATTAGAGTAAAATGCTCAAAGGACGATGAAGATCGAAACCTATTATGAAGATAAACTTGAGAATGCATCAAAATCAGAAGAAAGGTAAGAATACGAACCATTTTGAAATTGTGAACCTAGCTAGTGCTCGTCGGGACCCCGGCTAAAGTTATACCAAACTGAAGAAACAGAATGAGTTGCTGCCGCACTTAAGGTGAGAGGTTGATGAAAAGAAACCCTAATCCGTAGAAGTGCTGGATCATGGGCCTTAAAGGCCCATATTCCTTTTCTTTGTCAGAATGCCCATTTGAGTCACATTTGGGTCTTTATTAAAATAAAATAAAAAACTTATCACATTCGAGTCATAAACTATAACTATGGGGCCTAAACCAATAATGAGATTACGCTTTCATTAATACAGTTTTTCCCAATATTATCATTTGTTTTAGGATAAGTATATGTTTATGATTATTGTTTTCAAATTAATAATTAAAATTATCATAAAATATGTGTATATGTATAATAAATAACGAAATTCAAATTTTAATTGCAACTTTTTTTAATGAATAATTATAAAAATGTTTTATTGTCTAGATTCAACCCTTATTTTATTGTTTCGGTAAAAAAAAACCTTATTTTAGAGCAAACAAATTTAATAATTAAACTACATTAAGTATTTCTTATTTAGGTTATTTCGGTTTTTATTCTTTCAAAATTGTAAAATTAGTGAGATTGACATTATATATATAGTAGGTCATTGCTAGTGACTTTTTCTTTGTTATTAAAATTTTAATAGAAAAATCCTTAACTTAGACACGAAGTCACAACTAAGGTATTATTTAATCCAAAAATAGTCTAATTCGATGGGATGAAAATTAGTTAGATATCAAATAAGAAACTTTAAATACTTCTTATTCATTGCAAAAAAAAAGGTCATTTAATCAAGACAATTGTTATATGCACTATTCTCACTACTGGATAATTTTTCAAGTTTCTAGGTGCTCCTATGTTTTGGTGCTCTAAAAAATACCCTATGGTGGTTTTGTCTTCTTGTGAGGTTGAATATATAGCAAACTTATATGTTGCTTGTCAAGCTATTTGGCTAGATTGATTGATAGATGATTTTAAATTTGAAGAAAAAAATATATTAAATTGCTAATTGATAACAAATTAGCTATCAATTTAGCTAAAAATATAGTCTTACATAGGAGAAATAAGTACATTAAAATTAGATTCTATTTCCTAAGGGAGCATATGAATAATGGAAAGCTTGTAGTGACATAGTATTTAATAGAAATTCAGTTGGCTAACATACTAACTAAGACAATTAGGCCTGATAGAGTTGTAAAACTCATAAAGGAGTTGAGAATTATATCTTGTAATGATTTGGATTAAGGGGGAATGTTGAGTTTTAATCCAAACATAGGTAGAATGCATTTAGTAGTTAATTAGACGATTAGAGGATAGTTAATTTTATTATTTATGTTGTAACTAACTTTAAGATGAAAGACATTATATAAGATGTGCATATATGTGTAAATGTAAGAGAGTAAAATATACAATTTTTTTTTGAAATTTATTCTCTGGTTCATACATGTGAGTGTATGTGCAAATGATTTTCTTTCCAACAATATGAAACATAGAAACATTAAAAAAAATGAAGATATATAAAATAAAATAAAATCTTAGTCTTCCCATGAATGGCTTGAACTGAGTAAATTAACGTGTGGCTGACTGTATAAACACAAAAGAAAGAAAAATTCAGGGCTCCATGTACTGGTTCGGAGGGGGAAACATCTTTCTTTCCTGGGAATCTGGAAAAGTGCTAGATAATTAGTCATTTATGGCAGACACCTTTGTTCAGGGTCAATTTCATTTAACAATGTCAATGTGAGTCTGGAATTTTTTTAATCCAATGGCTTCGCACATAATATTAACAACAAGGCTTAGGCTGCAACATTATAGGCTCCCCTTGATACTCCATCCTAAGTAACAGTTTCACGATGATGAAGATAAGTCCGAAAGTTGTCTATTCAGCCTACCTCCAAAACCCCTGAGCTCAAGCTCACGCCATTCTTGAACCATTGCGCAACAGCAACACATTAGATGCGTTGAGAAGTCATCACACAAACCTCCCTACAAAAACAAAACGGTTAATAACATAATGAGATATAATTT
Organism: Glycine latifolia; assembly: GCA_013407115.1. NCBI lineage: Eukaryota > Viridiplantae > Streptophyta > Magnoliopsida > Fabales > Fabaceae > Glycine > Glycine latifolia. The sequence goes on from CM023954.1 coordinate 5,073,832, forward strand.
TGTATATATATATCTTCACTTCTCATTTCTTGATATTTATAAAGGGGGAGGGGGTGGAATGGAAACCAACTTCAATGTTAAATTGGCTACGCGGTTTCCATCTTATGCTACAAGAATAACAGCAGCAACCACAAAAGATGGAATAAGCCACTAGATTAGTTATTGCTCGTTTTCGAGTTGTAACAATTTCAAGAGGCATCAATAAGTAATTGTACAATAGCATTGCATCAATGTTGTGAAAGCTATCAGTTTGAACTGCTGTGCGCCAGTTATAGTTCATTTCGAAACTTCATGATGCATGTTATTGTTAACTGTTTAGGTAAATCATATATCCACTAAAATCACGTTACTCACAATTAACTTACAAGTGTCTCTTCTAGTAACCACATTTGCTATCCAAGAAAATGTTCCACATGGGAAGAAGCAGGTCTTCAAGCCTGTAATGAACAAGATTATTTGGCTTTGTTAGGAAATCAAAGTTAGAAACATCTCGGAATCTTGCACAGAATTATGAAGAAAAACTAGTGAAATTTATGGCTTGTGAAGAGTACTTGGTAGCATGACGGACCCACTTGTCATTGTTCACACTAAAAAATAAATCAAGAAACAACACACCAAAATTTAACATGAAAATCCCGTTTAAATAATGTGGGGAAAATCTCTATAAAAATATTCTACTATAATAATGATAGTTAGCAATCTTTTTTTTTTTTTTTACATTTTTTGACGAGAGATATTAAATATAGTGTTTCCTAATTTAGAGAAATCTAAAGAGTACCCCATATTCCAAGAGTATCCTCTACACTACAGTCTAGAGTTTCTTCACAAACTCTAATTTCTCACTCACTTTGTTTGAAGTTCTATTATTTATTGCTTCGTGCTCCGATGTCTTTTTTGATGAACCAAGCACCTCTATTTATTGAGGTCTTGCAAATACAGAGTGCATTCCCTTTTATCCTCTTCGCTGAAATGCTGCATTCCAAATATCGAATCTTGTGATCAGTTAAATCAAATCAGAGGCAGATGCATGTCAAGGGAATGGGAAAGATAGATGAGTCATGAGAGCATATTTAGTGCAAGATTTTGAGCAAGGATTTTGAGCTCAAGATCTGATCTTCACTAGATCTCCCAATAAAGAAGTTGAGGAGATCTCCAATATGGAGGATGAGTTCTTGTAGAAGATCTCTTAAGATCTGCACATTGCTCAAAAAAGAATAAATTTTCTTTCTTTTTCTCTCTCCTTTAGATCTCAAAATGAGATCTACCATTAAAGAAGAAAATGAAATAGATCTTTAATCCTATTTGGCACTATGGGGTCTACCAAAAAGTAGTCTAAGATCCTAATTTAAGATCTACCACTAAAGATGCTCTGAGATGACCTATTGGAGGAAATTGAAGCAATTAATTAAACTTGATTAATTCAATACTTAATCATGAATTTTAATGTTTTAAATTTAATGTGGTATAGTTTTTGAAAGTTGGGCTATTTGAATGTGAGTTCATTATACCAAGATGGCAAGATGTACTTTATGCATGTATAAACACCTACGTACTAATGCATATTCCCTTATTATTTCCATACCTATTGTGACTAAAAACTTTGCACATAATATAATTCGTTTACTGTTTTGGCTTGTAGCAAATGTGAAATTTCCCTCACTAGCTAAATACTGCGACTTTTGATAAACTATCACTCGTAAACTATACGTATTTTAAATCAATACCTAATATTATTACTAATTAGCTTAAAGATTGATGATCGACATTTTAAAAAAGTATTATGAATAATACAAATGGAGTTCTGCAAGTAATGTTTTGATTTTTGAAAATCTTGCAAGAGCCAAAAGTGAGTTGTTTCATCATACTTGCTTTTTAATTTGACATATATTTCTCTTGTTTTTAACGAAGAAGGATCTATTATTCAAAATATAGACTTACTAGTTTATTACAACAACTAATAGATTAAATTAAAATTTTAAAATTATGAAAAGTTTATTTATATTTTTAAAAATATCAACAAGGATTGTTTTAATTTTTAAAATGGATAAATGATGGTCATTTTTATTTTTAAAATTATAAAAATGAAAATGAAAACGATTAAAATTTAAGAATTAAAAATATTTTATAATTTAAAAAATTAAATTAATAGACACTATAATAATAATTAACTCCAACTCGAAGTGCCACGGTTCAGTATGACTGGAGAAGATCCATGCTATTCCCAAAGATAGCAGTAAGTCTTCGTTTTCGTCTACGCTTTTCAAAAACAAAAACGTTAAAGTCATAAAAAGTTTTTTTATTTTACGTAAAAAAAATTATTATTTAAAATCATACCTATTAACTTATTTAAAATTATATTGAAATTATAAATTCTTTTTATGACTTCAATTAAAAATATAAAAAAATATATATAAATTGTTACGATTTTTAAATTAAAAGTTATAACACCTATTAACTTTTCCTTAATAACCCTAAAAAATTACCCTCCATCGATCGAATTCCCTAACTCAACCGCCCCGTGCACAAATGAGACTTAGGAGAAGCAATCACAGAAGAAGATTTTGCCAAATATGATAGGAAACAATAGTAATTTATTGGATACAAACTAAATGAGGTGGGTTATTAGTGAGGAAAAAAATAGTAAGTAGCACGTTTTTGGAAATTGGAAATATTAATTGTACTCAAATAGTAAATTATTATACTATCCTAAAATGAAATATGCGAAGTATTACAAGTCAAATAGTAATATTTAAAGAGTAAATTATTATCCTGTGTAGCCTTTCTTTAAAAAAATGCAAGTATTACCCAATTTTCTCATCTTATTACATTTTTACTATATGCTATGAATGTATGTGATTTTAATTTTTTTTCCCATTATTACATTATTACATGGTGGTTAAATAGAGAGATGCAAAAGACTATTAAACAGAAGAAGACATGTTTTAGATCTTTTGCATAAATGTTCAAATGATGAAAATTTGCAAAAGTTTAAAGTAACGAGGAAAGATGCAAAGAAAACAGTGCGAAAAGTTAGAGGCAAAGTTTTTTACGATTTATATAAAAATCTTGGGAGTAAGGATGTGGAGAAAGATATTTACAAACTTGCAAAAATGAGAGATGAGAAGAGTAAAGACCTCACCCAAGTTAGATGTATCAATGATGAAAATAAAAAACTTTTGATAAGGGAGGGATGAAGATGTAAGTGAAAAATGACTAAACTACTTTAACAAACTTTTTAATAGGAATGACGATAAGAGTGAGGTGGATTTGAAGGACGTTTTTTATTATCTGAATAGAAGAGTTGTGCGCAGAATTAATACACGTGAAGTTAATGAAGCTTTAAAGAGAATAAATAATAATAAAGCTTTGGGACCTGAGGATGTCCCTATTGAAGTGTGGAAGAGCTTGAGAGATGTGATAATAAAATGGTTGATCAATCTTTTTAATAGGATTCTTCAAACAAATAAGATGTTTGATGCTTGGAGGAAAAATATGTTTTTGCCTATTTACAAAAACAAGGGAGATATCCAGCATTGTTCAAACTATAGAGGCACCAAGCTTATGAGTCATACTATGAAGTTGTGGAAGAGAGTTATCGAACATCGCCTAAGGAGGGAGACCAATGTTTCCGTAAATCAATTTGGATTTATGTCAGGAAAATGTACCATGGAAGCTATTTTCTTGATAAGACAATTAATGGAAAGGTATAGGGATAAGAAGAAAGAGTTACATATGGTATTCATAGATCTTGAGAAAACATATGATAGAGTCCCAAGAGAAGTTTTATGGTGGACTCTTGAAAAGAAAAAGGTAGCATTAAAGTATGTTAATGCTATCAAGGATATGTATGATGGACTACCACATGTGTGAAAACTTGTAATGAAACATCAAGGTATTTTCCTATTATGGTAAGTGTCCACCAAGGTTCAGCTCTTAATCCTTATCTCTTTGTCTTAGTGATGGATGAACTAACGAAAAATATTCAAGAGGAAGTGTCGTGGTGTATGTTTTTTTGTAGATGATATCGTGCTTATTGATGAGAACAAAGATGGTGTTAATAGGAAATTGGAATTGTGGAGAAACACTTTGGAGTCTAAAGGATTCACGATAGGCAAGAGCAAGACGAAGTATATGAAGTGTGAGTTTTCGTGGGTAAGAGATGGTGATCAAGACACAGCGCATTTACTTGGTCAAGAGGTATCCAAGAAAGATATTTTTAGATACTTGGGATCAATGTTGCAAAAAGGTGGTGAGATTGATGATGATATAAATCATAGAATTAGAGCAGAGTGGATGAAATGGTGGAGTGCATTGGGATTTTTGTGTGACTGTAAAATTCTCCTTAAACTAAAAGGAAAATTCTATAGAACAGCTGTAAGACCGGCAATGCTATATGAAGCGGAATGCTGGCCAGCACAGAGGCAACATGAACATAAATAGGGGTAGCAGAAATGAGGATGCTAAGGTGGATGTGTGGATATACGAAGATGGATAAGACAAGAAATGAGGATATTCGACGAAAGGTACCCGTGGTACGGTAGGTGAAAAGATGAGGGAGCATAGATTGAGATGATTTGGACACGTTATGAGACGGCCACTGGATGCTCTCGTAAGAACAAAAGTTGTTACCAAGAGCACAACACAAAGAGAGGTAGAGGGCGACCGAAACTCATCTGGGAAAAGGTAGTGAAACAAGACCTAATGAAGTGAGATATAGATTGGTGGACGGTATGTCTTAGGACGGAGTGGAGAAAAACTATAAGTTTAGGGGAGGGGTAAACTCATTAGTAGTTCTATGTTTTAGTCATTCCATTGTTTTAATTCTTTTCCTCTACTTTTCTCCTTTCTCCCTTTTACCCTTCTTTTATTTTAGCTTATTTTTTCTCTCTTTTGTTTTTTTTTCGATTTATCATTGAGTTCATTTACCACCGATCCCAATTAACTTGGATTAACAGTGTTGTTGATGTGTATCATTTTAAAAAATCATTTAAAGTAAATATAACAGTTCTAATTGGAGTGAATGAGTGCTCGTGATACTTAATTTTTTATCGTCATATTTAGATCTCTTATGTAAGAACAATACCAACTTGGTAGATTTAATTATGCATGGTTATAATTATGTATAGATTAAAGTTTCAAAAGTATTTTTGTCATCAAATGAAGAAGAAAAATATTGTTTCTTTTTAGAGTGAAAATATTTTTGTGTTATCCTAACTTTGATCTAAACGTGCATTATATAGTTTATTCAATAAGAAAAAAGTTAAGGAAACAATGTCATATTAAATTGAAAGCAAATTGAGAAATTGAAAACGTTAGGATAGATGTTGGTAAAATTATACTTACTTTTCCTTTAGATTAAAATGAATTATCCCACTTAACATGTGAGTCAAAGTAAATTTAAGTCAAGTTTACTCATGTAATATATATAAATAATTTTAAGTAAATTAAAACCAAAATTTTTAAAACAAAGTTATTAAGATTCCGGTTGATAAATGATTTATATAGAATATGAAAAAGAAAAAAAAGATTCTAAAGAAATATAACTAATATTCTTTAGAATAAGAAAAACGAATATTAAATTCAAATAAATTATAGATAGAAAAAAGACTTAAAATTGAGGATTTGAAATGTGAGATCTAAAAACATATTTTTCCGTGACAGCAGTAATAAGTACTCTATAATTTGGGATTTTAGCGGGTCTCTTAATAGAGATCAATCGTTTTTTATTTAAAATCAAAGATTACCTTATTTTTATTTATGGTGATAACCCTTAGCAGAAAAAAGAAAGAAAAAAACACTTCTCTTAAAATTTAATCATTGCCTATTAAATATGTAATTCTTTCATAGCTTTATTCTTAAAAACTTATTCCTTTACCCAAAAGAACTATACCTTGTTAAACTATATCTTCAGGTGGAACATAAATACTATTGAAATAATACAATTTTCAATATAAGAAGCCCGTCTAGCTCAGTTGGTAGAGCGCAAGGCTCTTAACCTTGTGGTCGTGGGTTCGAGCCCCACGGTGGGCGATTTTATTTTTATGATTTTTTTCCTCTAAACCTTAACTTGGGCGACATGGATGCAACATTTTTTTGTAAGCTTTTGCGTTTCGTTTTTACTCTTTGCCTGCTAAACCCTAACTTGGCGGACATTGATGGGAAAATAAATACAAATGCTACTACTATCTATCCTATTAGGTGGTGTCAGCTCCATGAAACATTCAAAGCCACTGACTTCTATGGGATTGCTTTAGCTCTCTATAACATATTGCATTCAGAAAAAAACATTTTTATAACATCTAATACAAGCACATGGATAAATAAACAAAGTCATAGACTTTTGGGAATTCACTCTGGATTTTCTAATGAGAGTTTATAACTTGTTCTTGGGAGTGTCCATTGCCCCTTTCTGTTGCCACTCCTATCTATCAATTTTTCATTTAAAATACCCTTATTATTAATTTGATTAACATGTAACTAAGATGAAAAGAGTATTTTAGACAAAAATTACTTGAATAGAAGTAAAAATAGACATCTTGGAGTGGTAATAGACACACACCCCTTGTACTTTACTGTCTAAAGTGCACTTTGTACTTAGAGGATCCTGATTTGCCTTTTATATCCCTTAATTATTGTGTTACAAATTACTATTATTTAGTATTTGCTGGTTTTCAAAAGTGATCAAAGTAAAAAAATCTAAAGGGATATGCATTTCAGAAGTCAAACATATGGCTGTTTGTGTTTCTGAATATTACTCAAAGATGTCTGTTTATCCTACCAACTAATCAAGTATCAGATGTACCCCCAACCTACAACTATCTCTCCCTCGGTTACTAACATGGAGTATGTGGTTGATATGGTAGGTAACTCTTGGTATCTGCTACTGAATATTTATTTGTACTAGACCAAAAAATATATCATTCATGTCCTATGCAGGCAATGCTTGTAACTTTAAAAGTTGTCGTTACTTAAGCAAATTCCACCTTTGCAGAGATTGTAATTGCACTATGTTATTAGAAGATATCTCCCTTCTGACAATCCCAACTGTTAAGACAGCAGAGTAGTAGACACTTCAGACTAGACAATATCCAGTATCTTGTTATGTAAAAATAAACAAGAAAATAATGTTAGTTAGTCAGCTACTGTTAGTTAGGATTTTGATACCTGTTGGGTAGCTGCCTAAAATTAAAGCATGACTATTGTATTTTAGAAAGATTGGAATACTCAGTTCTTTGATCTCTGTCTCTCTCTATCATTCTGTTATGTTTTGTGCTTCTTCCCTCCTTTCTCTTTCCCACCTAAATCTCTCATATCTTATCCACTATCAAGTAGAAGTAAGGCAGTTGTAGTCTTGTAGAATTGCATCTAAAAGTGTAAGCGGTAACTTTTTGTTATGGTCTGGACAGCTGTAAGGAATACTTGTTGTCAATAGAACAACTCAACTGACAAGGGTAAACTTCATGTGAAGGAGGCGCCAAGAGTAGGGTGTCAATATTTTCTATATTTGACTGAATTTTGGTTTTCTAAATTCTAATGTATATCATTTTGCAACATCCTCTATATGTTTTGCCAATACACTAATACTCCATCTGCCATGTTTTCTTCTATCTTTTAATATAGTGTAGATTTAGGGTAGAATTATACTTTTTTTTGGTTGATTTGATGGTTTTGACACTAAATTGTAATTCAGGTGAGTGAACATTGTGTTATTTTTCTTGTCGAACACATGACAAAGCTATGCCAAGACAATGCGGTGGTAAGTGGTGGTGAAGATTGTGAGGAAGAAGATAAGAATGGGGGACATTGATGTGTAGAAGAACCAGGGTTTTGAGATCACAGATTGACCAATTTTTTTTGGTAGAGTGGAGAAGCAAATGGAAAGCACAACCT
>CM023954.1:5082121-5146299 GCA_013407115.1 Glycine latifolia
AATGTATTGTATGTCAGAGTCAATATGCTTTTGTTATACACGAGCGACTAAAAAGGTCTCAATTGGAAATGTGTATCGAATATTTTACACTTAAACTATTGTCTCTGTTTTATCTGTTTGTAAGGTCATTGGCACTTTCAAGGTTTTCCTGAATTACCTTTTGAGTGTATAAAATTTACCCCCTCCTCTACATTTTTTGGCCGAAAAAATAATAAAAATAATCTTTATCACTTTACTATTATTATGACATAAAAGTAGAGGTATTAAATACGGTCAATTTTCATAATTGAAGTTTAGTTTGTTATTTTGGATGTGGCAACACTTGCAATGGAATGGAAGAAGAACACGCGGAGTTTACTTTGGGTAGGATGCTGATAAGAAAAATACGACCAAGAAATTTCCTTATTTTGTAGTACCGAACTCCATTATATATATGATGCCATTTTAACCAAATTGTAAATGAAGCAATCTACCCGGTATCCAAAGTTCTCCAGGGTTTTAACCAGAATTCAGCTTCATTTCAAGTATGAATATGATTTCCTAACCATGAATCATCCTGAGAGGTTAGTTATTTAGTTATTGAAAAAAAAAGTGTTACAGTGTGCCATTGTTCAACAGAACACAAGAAACAAGAAGATGACCACCACCTTCCTATGCTCCTTACTCTTCCTCTTGATGACAACCTTATCAGAGTCCCAACCAGACCGTTTCATGAGACGCAAACCCCTTAGTGGTTCTCACGAAGAATACTTCGAAGTGAGTTACCCACCAAACTCACACGAACCCACAACACCTTCATGCACCCACCGAATAATCCACCACGCCTTCACCAACACCATCGATTCTCCACCGTACACCACCTCTTACACACCGCCCCCGCGGTGCAGGGCACCGTGGTCTCGGGTGGTCCTCCACTTCCACGCGCGGTGCAAGGGCGAGCAGTACGACCGCATCGCCGCCATCTGGCTCGCCGGCGCCGAGATCCTCCGCACCAGCACCGCCGAGCCCAGCCCCGCCGGCATCTTCTGGAACGTCCGCAAGGACGTCACCAAATACTCCGCCCTCCTCGCCAAGCCCAACCAAGACCTCACCATGATGCTCGAAAACATCGTCAATAACGAATTCACCGGTGTCTACCACGTCACCGTCACTCTTTTGTTCTACAACCAGTACGCCGTTAGGGTTCCGTTTGTCCCGTGCCCCGAGGCACTCAATTTTGATCCAATTCAATCGAGATCACGATCTCGATCTCTTGTTCAGGAACCGGGCTCCAGAGGCGTGAACGAATCGCCGGCTGATTTGATTATTCCGATCTCCGACGTCGGACGGCGAGGGTTCTGGTTCAAATTGGAGGAAGAAAAAAGTTCTTGTTCCCGGAGAATTCGAATTCCGAGGAACACTTACCGGGCAGTGCTCGAGTTATACGTTTCTTTCCACGGAAACGACGAGTTTTGGTACTCCAACCCGCCGAATTCGTACATCACGGCGAACGGTTTAGAAACGAAGCGTGGTAACGGCGCCTACAGGGAAGTGTACGTGACCATCGACGGCCAGGTTGTTGGATGGGAGATTCCGTTTCCGGTGATCTTTGCCGGCGGGATAAACCCTCTGTTCTGGGAACCAATGGTGGCGATTGGGGCCTTTGACCTTCCCTCATACGACATCGACTTGACGCCGTTTTTGGGGAAGGTTTTGGACGGGAAAGAGCACGTCTTTGGAATTGGGGTGATGAAGGGAATCTCTTACTGGCTTCTGAACGCAAATTTGCATCTTTGGTTGGATCATGAATCCACGGTGGTTCATGCAAACCCATTGGTTCATCACAGTCCTGAAACTTCAATCGAACGGCAAGAGGACTTTAAAGGGCTTGATGGGGCCTTTGGTGTGGACGCAGAGAAGGAAACGCAGATCACAGGGTGGGTTATGACCAGTGCTGGCAACATCACCACCACTGTTTCTCAGGGCTTCTCGTTTAAGAACTCCATAAAGTTCCAACACAACGGGAGTATCAAGACCGTTAAGCAGAAGTTCAAGGCCAAGAAGAAGGTTAAGGTGATCGATGGAAAAGGCGAATCGATTACTAGGTTGAAGGTTAGGAGGAGGTACCCTTTAAGGGTTGTCACAAACACTAAGAAGTTTCAGGATGGGACTTATAGGCTTGTCACTGATCTTTCTCACACTCTTAAGGAGAAGCATGTGAGTGGGTGCTTCGTCAAATCGATTAGTAATGAGCAGAATTCAAAGGGGTGGATCGAGGTTAAGGGTCACTCTGTTGTTTCGGGTCAAGCAAGCACCTCCCAGAATTACAGTTATTTTGATAGGTTCACTTGCTACTCAAGGAATGTTGCTGCGACTAATGGCAGGGTTGTTGCGGACAATTCAACTTTTGTCTGTGAATTGTGAAAATTCTTTGTAGTTTCTTTTTTCCGTACATCTATTTATTATGTAGTTTCCTGCATAGGTTTTTTTTTTCTAGGGGAAGGAATGTGTATGATAGTATCTTTTGAATCTGCATAATGTATGCGTTGTTTCCATATGTGCCACTGTGCCTGGATCTAGGCAGTAGACACTGAAGGAAGGCACAAGCTACTAAACCCACGGTTAGTAAACAAGGATCATATCATAGATGTATGGCTCGTAGCAGAGTAGAGATTGCAGACGAGCAATTTTCAGCTTCCAAGAATTATGTTTTTTGTGGCCTTGAGGCCATCCATGCAAGTCCATAACAAAAGCCTAAGGATTGTTTGGCTTAAGAAAATCTATTTGTATTTTTACTTTTTTCTCATTTCTCAAAAGTTTGTACAAAATAATGAAAAAAGAAAATGAAAACAGAATAAATTTAGTAAAATAAATAATGAAAATTATTTTCATTTTTCTAGTTTTACTTTGTTTTTCACTAGTTTTTATCCAAACTTTGAAGCTTCTGTATTACCTTCGGGAGGAGCTGTTCTTTAAAACACGGCTGCTGTTTTCGAGGTTAAGCTTTCACTTTTGATCAATGAAAGTATTTTGCTTGTTAAAAAAAATATCCACAATTTTGAAAACAAAGAGTAGAGTAAAAAATTGACATGTTTGTAACATGTTCTGCATGCTAAATTGGTTCTTGTGCTGGCTAAGAAGTGCATGAACGGGCTTTTTTCCTGACGTGGGTTATTAATTTTCGTATTTACCACTTTGGGGTTGGTCAAGTTTTATTAAGGGGTAAGTCCCAAATCCAGCAATTTTTTTTATTTATTTTTTTTAAAATAAAGTCGTAAATGTTGTTACGACTTTCCTGTATTTCGCTTAAATATATTTTTTAAAAATTTTACTTTAGAAGTCAGCGGTGAATTTACGACTTTAAAGTCATAAAATATTATATTTAAATTTATATTTTTTTATAAAAAAACATTTAAAGTCGAATAGATCTTAATGAATTTATTAAATATTTTAATAACCCATATATATATATTTAATTGATTTATTATATTTATTTATTTAATATTTGTTTTTTTTAATTTATAATTTTTTGGTAATTTAATTTATTGTGTTTTTAATAATTATAAATGATTTTGTGTTAATAATTATAAAAGTAAAAAAACAATCATTGAAATTGCATGAATGGATCCGACTTTAAAGTCGTGTATAGCCACACGACTTCTAAACTTGGGGTGCCATTGAAGTCGTTTAAAGCTACACGACTTCTAAGCTTTGGGTGGCAAATTTGTGGGACTTCAAATTTTAAAAATTGTTGTTACAAAACTGTAAACTAATTATAAAATAATTTATTTAATTGGTAATAAAATCATTAATTATTTTACTAAAATCGTATTTTATATTAAGAATGTGTTATGTAATTTTTTTTATGTAATTAGTCCAAAACCTACTAATATATAACTAATAAAATCCTTATTTAATTAACCAAAATCTTATTAATTTTTAAGTAATAAAATCCATATTTAATGAACCAAAACCAACCATTTTGTGAAGCCGTATGAATGGATCCGACTTTAAAGTCGTGTAAAGTCACACGACTTCTAAGCTATGTATTACATATATTAATAACAGTTGAACCTTGTGCATGGTGGGTGTCCTGTACGTGAATGCACAGTTTTCGTTTTGGCTTTGCATTGTATTTTAATTGGCTTTGCATTGTATTTTAATTGAACTCGTCCAGCTCATGGTTGAGTTTGTCAATGTGCACCAGAAGAAAATCCTGATAATTAAAGCTTGGATAAGACCACACAGCTTGCGCATGAAAAATCTGCTGCTCATAAGTCTGAAACTACATCTATTGCACATGGATATGAATAGTGGTAATTTCAACCCAGTTTGAATGCATTCAATAAACTCCAAACGTGTTCCTGTATCATTATTGCCATCCATTATGAATGCTTTGAATAAACACCAAACCTATTGCTCATGAGGCTCGTGCTATATGATGATAGTGTATGACATAAGGTTTGGAAATGACCAGACAATGACACCTTCATCAACCTCGTGCCTGTCAATTGAAGACAAGTCCAAATATATTTACTCAAAACTTTGAATTTCACGTGAGTCTACATGACTAACCCTGTTACAAAGTCATTGTGACATTTGCATGTTAAAGTATTTTATATTAAATGAATAGTATATAATGCTTGGACTGGCACACACAACTTCATAATTCATATTTTCTACTCATCTTACAACAACACATCTGTCCCCCTCAAAAAGCCTATTTCATATTATCTAGCTTCCCATCTTTTTCATCCTTTTTTCTTAACATTTGTTCCTAAATTCATATAATGGCAAACACACAACTAGGACCTATTGATGATTCATTGCTGCGGTTCCAAGACAATCATGTTTCCAACTTAATATGGGAAGGAGAGGAGCAACTACTTCGTCCAAGGTTTCATTCTGTCTGGGGTATGGCACACTTCAATGAAATAGATGTTCGTGTCAAGAATGTCATAAATCAAGCTGGCTTTGGTCATGTCATGGCAACAGACAAGTGCAAATTAACAATCATTTGATTAGTGCGTTGGTTGAACGGTGGAGAACCGAAACGCCCACATTCCATTTTCCATATGGAGAGGCAACCATCACATTACAAGATGTTGCCCTACAGTTAGGGTTGAAGATAGACGAGATGCCTGGATGGAGTATTGGTGATGTATGTGAAGCTTGTCAAAACCTATTAGGGGTCACTCCTCCTGATAAGTATGTTAAGGGCAAAACTATTTATCTAACATGGTTACGCCAACTAGTTCAAAACCTTCCTAACGATGTCGATGACTTAGTCATTACACAACATGCTAGAGCTCATATAATGATGGTCATAGGCGGTTGTTTGATGTCGGATACATCTGGAGCACGTGTGCATTTTATGTATCTATTGTTATTAGCCAACTTGATTGAGGCAGGTGCCTATAGTTGGGGTTCAGCAGTTTTAGCTTCCCTATTTCGGTCACTGGATCGGGCTGTTAAGCCTTCACAAACTGAAATAGGTGGTTGTTTGTTGTTGTTACAATCATGGGCGTCGGAACGCATTACATGCATTGCCCCGCATGTACTTCCCCTGTCGGACGAAGAAGTGCAACAAGGTCTTGGATTTCCGCTTGCTAGAAGGTGGTCTCGTCCGATGACATAACCGAACATATCCACCAACTCAGTGACATTGATATGCGGGATATTTGATAGGCTACATATAAATGAGGTTCATTCCTTAATATTGCTATTTAGTCTTTTAAAAATTTTGATATTCTTTAATAAATAAGTCATAACAGTAAATATTACTTGCAGTTCTTGTGGACACCATATGACACTCCTGGAATAAGGTCATTAATTAATAATGTAGACATATCTATGATTGTTCGTGAAATAGTTCATCTTATATGTTATGTAATTGTGGAATGACACCCAACAGATAGGGTCATGAGACAATTTGGAATGAGACAATATATTCCAAAAGACCCACCAAACATAGATGAACTCCACAACATAGATATGAGAGGGTGAACAGATGTTTTTTGGCCTTACCATCATCGTCGTTGGATTCGCGTTTACAATAATTGGAATGATTTTATTGTTCAAGGTGAGATGGACCACAGTATTTTGCATGAAAATTCAGAATACATGCAATTGTATATACATCGAACTAGACGATATTTATTGCGTGAAGGGACACCCGTTATTTAGGTTATAACTTTACTCTTGTAATTTGAATAAATTATTTATTACTTTTAATATTCAACATATATTTCTAAATTCACAACTCTAAATTTACAGTCTCATGCTGGCCATCACCACCATCAATCACATGTTGAACTCAATGTTCCTCCGATGCATGTTTCTGGATTTATGCCTCACTATCATCAAACACCTGAACAACCTTTTCATCCATCAGTGAGTTTCTCTGGATACATGCCCCAAGGTTGTGAACAACCATTTGGGTTTTCAACATGTGTCTCAACAATCATTTCAAGTTCCCTCTACGTCAAATATTTTTCAAAGACCCATGAATATGTTTGGTACCACTTTCAACACTCCGCCATCAGCATATAACCCATCACTATCGACATCTTTTTATCGTCCATCATTACCTACTGAAATGCGTGACATGAGAAATGATGATGATGATAATGATGATGATAACAATACCACCAATAATGATGATGATGATGATAACAATGACGATAATGACCATGGGGATGGTCATGTTCCTCACCAACAATAAAGATAAACACATGATCATCCTAGAACAAGAGGACAAAGAGGTGGTAGAACAAGAAGAACAAATTCATCAACAAATCCAGCACAAGAGGAAAGATCAAGACGCATATCTAGAAGACCTCATTGTGAGACATCATCCCACTATTAAATTTTTTCTTTACTAGCTGTGTAATTTATTTGAATTTTATTTTATAATTCTAAAAAGTCTTTCAAATTATATCTTGTGTTAATATTTAAAATTTTGTTTAAAAATTTAATTACCATTATTGTTGTTCCTCCATGAGAAATTAACATAATCATATTTATTCTAATTAATTAACAAAATCAATATAATTTTTTTTTCATACATAACAAGCAAATATTATTACTAAAATATTTTAATTTAACAAAATCAACATAAAAAATTTATTACCAAATTTTACAAAATACCAAGTATTTGTAACATTAATAATTAAAATATTTAATAAATTCATTAAGATATAATTTATATATATGTATATACATTAGATATATAGTTTTAAGTATATTAGCAAATATTATTACTAATATATATATTGCACGTATATTATATAATTTATATATATGTATGTACATTACATAATATATATATATATATATATATATATATATATATATATATATATATATATATATTTTAGCTTTGTATATAATGGTTTCCTATATAAAATCATTAATGCGTGATTTAGCTTGAAAGTCGGATGGAAAAGTCGTAAATATCTATTTGACTTTAAATTTTTTTTTATAAAAAATATAGATTTAAATATAATATTTTACAACTTTAAAGTTGTAACTCCACTATCGACCTCTAAAGTAAAAATTTAAAAAAATATATTTAGTAACGAAATACAGAAAAGGCGTAACAACATTTATGACTTTACTTTAAAAAATAAAAATAAAATAAATTGCTGGGTTGAAGTCGTAAAAAGTTTTACGACTTACCTTTTACTGGTTAATAAAACTGACCAATCCCAAAGTGGTAAATACGAAAATTAATAACCCCATGCCAGGAAAAAAGCCGCATGAACAAAACTACTTTTAACTATTGCATGTAGAAGTTATGGTAAAGGTATATGCATCATACATAACACAAGTTTTCAAGAGATATAAAATTGGTCCAATGATTAAAAAAGAAGATATAAGAGAAGAGGGAGAAGTGTTGAGTTCAAATTCCCCAACTAACAGTTTTAATAAAATTAAAAAATTAATATTTATAGACAAAAAACTGACATTTCTAATAAATGTCTGGTTAACATACTTCACACTCAGACAAGATTTCCTTGTCGAATAAATATTCCTTTCTTAAAATTCATTCTTTTTACACCTCATTTTTATCCAGAATATACTGATACATGGGTGAATGAAGAATACGTCATTTTTATTAACCTGATATACATTCAGTTTCAAGAGCTCGTAGGACGCCATAAACCTTTTCTACCTACAAGAAACTGATTTTGATGCAACGTTACAGACCAGTGAAGTGAACGCAAGATTGGAATGAGCTTGTTAAGTATTTCCATAGAATCTTGAACCACAAGATATCCATTTGGTCTCAATATGCGATCAATCTCCACAGCCACATCTACAATGTCACATCTGACCAAAAAAATGTTAATTATCAGATTCATATAACTCTTACACATACCTATGCTACGTGTAGAAGTAAGTCGAGAGAGTTCTAAAACAATAAATAAAAGGAGAAATCACGTGATCTTATAGGTATTAGTTTCCTGAATAAGCATACCTTTGCTCAAGATATTTGAAAAGAAAGCTAGAATGAAGAAGATCGTATGTGCGAGGATAGGTGTTAAAGGACTCGCACCAATCATGATACATTCCTATTAACCCTCTGTCCATTATAATAGAAAGAGTATCTGGCACATCAATCGGTACTACATTCATCACCCAGACTGGTAGATCAATGAGAGCTGTGGCAAATCTGCAAATAACAGACTTGATATCAGTTTCAAAGTTGCTTGGAGGAAACCAGCCAAGTTATTGAATGTCACAGACGATTGACATGCCATTACTGAATCATATGTAGGTCTGAAAGAAAGATCAAGTATATGAGTAAATACTACCAATGCCCTCAAAATTGCCCATATTCTACTATAAAGAATGTAATAAAAGGGAAAAGAGCAAAATGAATAAATAAATAACAAAATTCCTTTACCCTGCATAACCCGCATTCATGTCCATTACATTTCGAACACTTGACCACTTTATTGAAAGACCATTCATATAAAAGTCTGAAACTAATTCAGACCAGCGTTTGCTGTCCTTGAAGAACTTGTCCTTGGCATCTGAATCAGTAGGTAAGCTAGGTGGCTTACTGGTAAGCCTCTGGGGCCATGGCTTGGGCCAGCTCTGCAGGTTGCCCATACCATCAACCGGAAGAGGAGTAAGACAACTATCCAGTCTGGCATACCTAAATATAAGCATGCAAACAAAATAAGCAAAGGTAGAAATTAGACTAAACATAGTAATATCTAGCATTGCTTGCTATGGTCCATGCACATTTTCTATGGCCTTTATATAGGGACAATATTCATTTCTTTCAGGCATTGTGGAGAAAGTATAAACAGGAGAAAATATAAAAATCGTATAAATAAGATCCAGAGAAGAGACAAAATACCATGAGCTATTCTTGCCATCCTTATTTTCACATAAAGGTGGATTGTTCTCTTCACGTTTCTCATAGCAAGAAGATGAGGTTGGCTTTTGGTATATAACAAGTCCAATTCCAGATGAATCACGACCCTTAGCCACAACCTTCCAGCACATGGCTTTTGTTATATCCACCATGGCTGCAGTTTGAAAAAGAAATTATTTTTCTTAAACATAAGAAGACTGAGCAAATTTGTTTGGAGCATTATGACAGGATTGTACAGAAATTCAACATCTCCATGTATTCAATAAGATACATTCTCAACAAAGATGAAAGATTTTTAACTACAAAGGAAGGAGAGACATTGACATAAATAGACAGGGTTGAGGTGAGAGTAAAAGAGAAAGACAAACCATTCCATACTTTCTGATCTCTTTCATCATCACGGTAAACTGGTGTTGCAGACCATGCAAAGAAACCGCCTGGTCTAAGAATCCTATTGAGCTCATATAAGGGCTTCCCACCTAAAGTTGTGATCAGATTTGTGAATAAACATATCTATCAGAGATCAATATAAATGGAACATGGAAGGCAATTATAGAAGCCAATCTTGATGGAAACAAGAAAAGAAGATAAGTACCATCTGCATCCCAGTGAACCCTGCATCGTGCACAATGGATCAAATCAAACCCATTATCGGGAAAAGTCAACTTTTGTGTTCCAATGACAGAAAGAGTTGCAGGAATTCCTCGTTCCAAAGCAAATTGTATCTGAGCTTCATGTTCATCTTTTGGGGCAAATGACATAGTAATAACATTCTTGTCCAGCAGATAGCCACCAAAGCTAGCAACACCACAGCCAACATCTAGAACAACCCTGATATGCTTTCCCCACTTAATTGCAGGTAATGTCTAGTGTAAAACAAAAACAAAACAAATCAGCAAACCACAAAATGAAGCATTCAAAAATTAGTCCTTCGAGTATAACATATGTAATGTGCTGGTTTAAGTCATACATAAATCAAATGAAACATTGTTTGCACTCATTAAAATAAAATTTAACAAAATGTCATCATTTTTTATTGGATAAAACAAAATGTCATCATTCAAAATGGATGCCAACTACTGTAAGTTAAAAAAATGCCAACTCTTTATCTGAGATCTTAGACACTTCCATCAATCCTAGAGAGAAGCAACAAAGCCCTACGTCTAACAGCACTAAGCATAAAAAAAAATTCAGCCTCAGTATTCCATCAGAATGTATACCTACTGCTCCTGCCTAACATTCCTAATTATAAGCCCTGAGCTTTTTGATGTGTTCATATAATATCAATATGTAGGCCAAGCAAGATCCAAACAGTACTCAGGTTCCTTCTTAGTACTCTCCATGTCCTCAGAATTTTTATTCTTTTATTTTCATTTTTCGGCTCTTTTTCAGTAGTTGATTACAGTTTCTCGGTAGCTATAACAGTCACATGGAGGATAAAAGATTAAAGGCTTAAAACGTGGATCATAATTATAGTACTAAATTATGTGAATCCAGATGACAGCATACCTTCTCTATGAACTTAATATAATGATCAACCCCATCTTTGAACTGAGTACCACCACCTGGAAAGACCAGATATTTCCCAGACTTCACTACCCAGTGTTGGTCTTTCTTGTACTCCACCAGCTTTGAATAAGGGACGTTATCATACCAAATCTGAAAAAAAAAAAAATATAAAAAGGGTTTCCTTCTCCACTGATTTCAAGACTAGATAAAAGTAAAACTCAAATACTTAACTAATAACAATCAACACCATTTTCATAAGTATGTAAGAAGAAATTGATATGTGACAAATCATAAAGCAAAACCTATTCAATTCTCATCAATCTCACCTTGTCCCTGCTCTTGGGCCATGGAACTGGGGCTTTATACCCTTTGGGAAGGGGAAGCAAACAATGCAGACTTGTCTCAGGACAATGCCTTTCCCTGTGCTCCATGTGCCTTCTCGACTTAAGAGCCTTAATCGCCTTAAAATTATCCAAACAGGGAATAAAATCAACATTCTGCGGTTCCTCACATAGCTTCCAATCGAACCTCACATTGGTCATGTTTGGTGGAAGCTCTTGCTCTTTTGGATTTGCAGTATAATCAGCAGATGCTTGGGAAGGGTTAAGGGGTGGTTTCTCTTGGATAACAGAATAAAAAGCAACAACGTTTGAGGTGGTGCGGTTGAAGCTGAAGAGGAAGAGCGTGACGCAAATGAGCAAGATTAAGAGAGTGAGAATGAAAGGGTATTTTCTCTCCTTGAAGAAGTCTTCAACTAAAATTGCCATTTTGTTTTTTCACTCTGCTCAAGGGAGACAGAGATAGAGATACACACAGGTTTACGAGGAAGAAGGAACAACTGGATCTTGTGGTTGTCCTTCGGATCCTAAAGACTGTGTACTTTGGTGGTCAGATTCTGTATTCAGAACGCAGCTTCAACTCAATCCTATTCCTAGGTTCTCAAACTTTCGAACCGACGCGTTGAAACTGACAATGGCAGCGTTGTGCTTTATTTTGTTTAGCAGGATCTTACGAAATACAACGAAGGTTCGTGCTAGTATATATAGTAAAACATAAATTTTAATTAAAGAAAATTACATTTATTTAAATGTGAGATTACTGAGGTTAAACGCTACCTCCGAACAAGTTAAGGTCTTTAATGTCAACGTTGGAACAATGTCGTGTCGTGTCTCACATTCTGCAAAAGCCGAAGACCAAACCCTGATTTATGCAGGAGGAATCTGACCAAAAAGGATAAGAAAAATGGACACCAACAACCGACTGACGCTAGGATTATTACTTATTATAATTATTAGGGTAAAACGTGTGTTAGTCAAATTTCTGTTAAAATTGTTTTTTTCTTTGAGATATTCTGTTAAAATTGTTTATTTTTTTATACATTGTATAATGGTCACACTAACATTTGAATCCATGGCCTCATATATATCAGGCTGATGTTAATGGGTTGTAATTATAGAATTTTATATCTTTTTAGTATTTTTTATATTTTAAAATGACGATTTAGAGTCTCATAATTTTTTTAATTAGAAAATTCTATCTCTTTTCATAGAACTTAAAATGTTAGACTAGGAATGAAATTCATTAATTATAAAAAAACTAAAATTATTTTTAAGACTATTGGACTAATTTCAATTTTAACCACAAATTAAAGAATTAAAACATAATTTATCTTAATTATTATGATTGCCTTGATATGATTGTTGATGTGGCTATTCATCAATTTTCATAAAATTCAGAGGTATAGTTGTTTATATTGAATTAAAAGTATTTTCATTTCAATGTGCAATGCATGTGATGTTTGTATTTTTATGCATAAATGAAAAAAAGACTTGTAATAATGTTACTTCTAAATAACAAATGGTTTAGGAAACTTACCTATCTGGTAATTAGTAACTGTTTTTACAGTTGGATCGTGTCTTAGAGAAAAAAGATCAGTTCAAGAATATTTAAGTGTTTTGTGTCAAAATCAAGCTGTCTCATTAGGTCAAGTGTTAGTGATTTATATAGGCAAAAAAATTAATTTATTGTTTTTTTAAAAAAAAATTACGAATTTATTGTAGTTTAAAAAAATTACGAATTTATTCTGTCGCTAATTCTATCGCTAACACTTTTTGCGACGGAATAATGGATGTGACCACAATATTCAGTCGCAAAAAGTATTAGTAACTGAAATAGAGACCGAAATTAGTGTATGATTTTAAAATCAATTTTTTTATTTACAGTATAATTTTTTTTTAATTTTTGAAATTAGTGTTGCGACCACAATATTGTGATTTTTAAATTTTTTTAAATTGAAATCGTTAAAAAATTTGCAGTATAATCTTTTAACTTTAAGTTTTTATTATTATTAATATACGACTTCAAAGTCGGTCTAAAAATCAATGATGAGTCTAAAAATAATTTAAAATTAGATAAAAATAAAAATTAATAATATTATTGCAAACTACAATAAATTCGTCATTAATTAGACTGAATATTGGCAATATCTAAATTTTTATCTAATTTCGGTCTCTATTTCAGTCGCTAATATTTTTTGCGACTGAATATTGTGGTCACGCCCAATATTCCGTCGTAAAAAGTGTTAGTGACGGAATGAGTCACCCCCCAGGAGGAGCGCGACTCGTTGCTATAGATGCATAAATACTTTTAAAACTGTAATAAATTCGTAATTTTTTTTAAAAAAACAATAAATTATTTTTTTTGCCTGCTTATGTATGAACACATAATAATTAATCGATCAATATTCTTGCCAAGGTTTATTATACACGATCTCATCCATTATCCCCAAATTCCTGGGCGCATATTGCGGGCGATTAAAACTAGTAAGCAGTTAAGGATCGAATGTTGCATACGATGAGGTGAGTCAACAGTGACACCAACGATCAACGTTCAAAGATACCACAGATCATAAAGCTAAAACGAGACCCTCCTAAATGCTGACTGAGTTTGAAGGATACAATAACTCATTCATCCTATTCATAAATAGGGGATAATTTGATAGTATCACAATCATACACTCTAGATGTCTCCAAAAAGACTAACTCGAACATCTTGGATAAAGGAGATCGGAGCATGCGAGAAGTAAGACAACTTGTACAAAAAAGAATTTGGTAAGAACAATGCATATATATAATGGAATGTAAGTTTAAATTAATTTTAAACACATACGTTATCATTTGAATCTGAAAATCAAATTTATCTTTAGAACATATTAGATGATATTGAGGAATGACTTTCTTTTTATTGATTAATGTTAATTGTTAATTTGTTAATTTTCATTAGTAGAAATTAAGGACAAATCCACCTTCTCATGGGAGCAATTGCCCCCACTAAAATATTTTTTTTCTTATTTAATAAATTTTTTTACCCCCATAAAAAATCAAATATTACCCCAATAATATGAAACTGTTTTTATAACTAAATATAAATAATTATAAGAGATAAAAGAAACAATAAATTGATACTAATTTTATTATTTTATCTTTTAAACAAACAAGTGACACTAACAAACACATTGATCCAATTATATTTTTTAGAAGCGTAAATAATTTAAATTTTTTTACCATGAGATTATATATTTTGTAAAAATTTAAAATTGATATTTTTCTTTGAAAATATTACAAACTAGTATTTTTTGCCTCCACTGTAAAATATTTTTGGATCAATTCTTGGTGGAAATGATACTCATGACATCTTCCTCATTCCTTCTTCCTTCAACCACCAAGAGCCAGCCTTATAACTCCTTTAACGACTTGTGCTATAATGTTGCATCTATTCAAAGGTCAATTTAGCTATTTTCTAAAACAATTAATAATGACCATGCTATATAATTTTCAAGACTAATCCAGCTCTTTTATAAAATTTCCAAAAGTTAATAAACTAGTACTGTGTTATATGCTTTTAAATCCATTAAAAAAAGGTTTTACAAAATCTATTATAGCACAACAAAATTTAAGAAGATCCCTACACATTCATCACCTTCAGATCGTTTCCACTAACAGAGTATCTGGTACATCAATAGGTACTACAATCACCACCCAGACTGGTAGATAAATGAGAGCCGCGGCAAATCTGGAAATAATAGACTCGGTATCAGTTTCAAAGAAAGAAATTTGGAGGAAATTGGTCAATTTATGTTGATGCAATAACAGATAATGTAAATGTATATGTCACAGAAGATTGACATGCAATTATTGAATTTGAACCATATGTAGGTCTGAAAAACAGATCAAGTATATGGGTAAATACTACCAATGCCCTCAAAATGGTCCATATTCTACTATAAAGAATGTAAAGGAAAAAGTGAGTAAAGAAAATCAATAACAAAATTACTTTACCTTGCATAACCAACATTCATATCCATTACATTTTGAACACCTGACATTGAAAGACCATTCACATAAACGTCTAAAACTAATTCAGACCAGCGTTTGCTGTCCTTGAAGAACTTGTCCTTGGCATCTGAATCAGTAGGTAACCTTGGTTGCTTACTGGTAAGCCTCTGGGGCCAAGGCTTGGGTCAGCTCTGCAGGTTACCCATACCATCAACCGGAAGAGGAGTGAGCCAACTATTGAGTTTGGCATACCTAAATACAAGCATGCAAACAAAATAAGCAAAGGTGGAAATTAGACAAAACAGTAATATCTGTTGGAAAATAGGAGGCTAATATGTTATGGAAGAGGTATTATGTTTATATAAGAGAGGAGAATTTGTGGAAGAGTGGAGAGAATTTTTATAACTTAGAACTTGTATTGATAATTGCTTGCTTACAAATGTAGGGGATGACCCCTATTTATACTAGTACATGGAAGATTCTAGAAATCACTCAATTTACCTATAGTCTAGATAATTCTATACATGTATCTTGTAGTTATGGATCATTCTAGATTTAGATATTTTACTACAATATTCTAACGACTTTGACTACTACCACTTACAATATCTTTCTAGATCTTGGACTACAAATATGGACTACTAGTACAATAAACATTTTAAGCCCAAAATCAAGTTTATATTTCAACAGCCCCCCTTAAACTTGATTTAGTGATGCCAAGCATATTTCGTAATCTCTGAAACGTCTCATACTTGAGGGGCTTTGTGAAGATGTCTGCAACTTGATCAAGTGACTTCGTGTATCGTATCTGGACCTCCTTCTTAGCCACACATTCTCTAATGTAATGAAATCTCGTGTCGATGTGCTTACTTCGATCATGGTGGACCGGATTTTTTTGCTAGAGCAATAGCTGACTTGTTGTCTACATATATCTCTGTTGCTTCCTTCTAAAATAACTTGAGATCATTTAGTAATCTCCTTAGCCATATCGCGTGACACGTACATGCTGTAGCAGCTACATATTCAGCTTCACATGTTGAGAGAGTAACAATAGAGTGCTTCTTAGAACTCCACGTGAATGTTGTATCTCCCATGTAGAACACGAACCCACTTGTACTCTTACGGTCATCAATGTCTCCGGCCCAATCACTATCACTGTATCCAACTAGCTTGAAGTGATCAGAAGGTGAATAAAACAGACTATAGTCAATCGTACCTTTGATGTAGCGAAGTATCCTCTTTGTTGCCTTCAAGTGATTTATTGTAGGTGCTTCCATATATCGACTTACTAGTCCAACTCCGTAGAGAATATCTGGCCTTGTGCAGGTTAGATACCGCAGACTTCCAACCAAACTCTTGTATTGCGTTGGATCCACCAAGTATCCTTCATCATCTTTTGACAACTTGAGATTGCAATCCACCGGTGTGTTCATGGGCTTGCAATAAAACATCTTGAATTTCTTTAACACTTCTTTTGCATAGCCTTCTTGAGATATGAATATTCCATCCTCCTTTTGTTTTACCTCGATCCCAAGATAGTATGACATGAGCCCAATGTCTGTCATCTCAAACTCTCGAACCATGGCTTTCTTGAACTCCTCGAACATTACTGGATTACTACCTATGAATATCAAGTCATCCACGTACAGGCATACGAGCATAAGATCTCCATTCTTACTCACCTTGGTGTATAACGCGTGCTCGTGAGAACATTTCGTGAAGTCATTCTACTGGAAATACTTGTCAATCCTGTTATTCCATGCCCTCGGTGCTTGCTTCAATCCGTATAATGTCTTCTTTAATCTCAGAACTTTATGCTCTTGTCCTTTCGTAACGTATCCCAAAGGTTGCTCGATGTAGACCTCTTCTTCAAGATAGCCATTTAGGAAAGCATACTTGACATCCATCTGATAAATCCTTCAATTGTTTTGAGCGGCTAATGAGATCATCAACCTTATAGTTTCAAGACGAGCAACAGGTGCAAACACTTCGTTGTAGTCGATCCCCTCTCGTTGGCTATATCCCTTAGCCACTAATCTGGCCTTGTATCTTTCCACTTCTCCTTTAGAGTTCTTCTTGGCCTTGTACACCCATTTCACGCCAATAGCTTTATGACCCTTTGGAAGAGTAATGAGTTCCCATGTATCATTCTTTTTGATTGCATGGATCTCTTCGTCCATCGCGTGTCTCCACTTCTCAATTTCCGCCACATCTTTATAGCTTATAGGCTCACTATCTGCTAGGAGACAATATAGTGTTAGATTATCCAAAGGCTGAGTTACCTCATATAGCTCATCAATGCTCTTTGTACGATGTTGAAATCTACTTGACTCTCCTTCTGAAGGTGGTGTTTCTTGTCCTCCACGTGTCGATGATGATGGTGGTGTAGAAGGTTCTGGAGTTTCCAAGTTTTCTTCATTCCTTGAGATAACTCCATATGGATAAGGAAGAAAATTATGATGATGGTGGCCTTAAGTTGCTTCTTCATCGAACACCACGTCTCTACTTGAGATAACTTTGCGAGTTTGAGGATTGTAAAGCTTGTAACCCTTTGAGCTTGAGTCATATCCTACAAAAATTAGTTTCTCGCTCTTGTCATCGAGTTTTGACCTCTTTTGATCCGGCACATGTGTATACGCCATGCTTCCAAATACTCGTAGATGTGAGATGCCTGGTTTTCTTCCATTCCAGGCTTCAATGGGTGTCTTGTCCCGAACACTCCTTGTGAGAGAGCTGTTTAGTAGATAAACCGCACAATCAACATGCTTCTAGCCATGTCTAGAATCGTCCGGTTCTTTCTCTCCGCCATGCCATTTTGTTGTGGGGAATACGGAAGCGTTAGAGGGCGACGAAGTCCATTTGTCTCACAATACTCCTTGAATTCATTTGATGTGAATTCTCCTCCTCTATCCGATCTTATTGCCTTTATGGTAAGGCCACTTTGATTCTCCACAAAAGCTTTGAACTTCTTGAACATTCCAAAGACTTCTGTTTTTTCTTTTAGGAAATAGACCCATGTCTTTCGGCTAAAATCGTCAATGAATAGAAGAAAATATTTGTTTTTACCAAAAGATAGTGGATGGATGGGTCCACACACGTCCGTGTGAATAAGTTCTAGAGGTTTCTTCACTCTACTAGAAGCCTCTAGTGGAAAACTGTTTCGGAAGTGTTTTCCTAGAAGGCATCCCTCACATATTTGATCCGGATGATTAATTGGAGGCAAACCCTTCACCATTCCTTTACTTGATAATAACTTTAAGCCTCCAAAATTCAAGTGTCCGTATCTCATGTGCCAAAGCCAAGAATTATCTTTGAAACATGCTTTTAAACATCTTGGAATGTCATGTTGAATATTTAGCAAAAACATCCTATTCGTTGACATTGGCACTTGAGCAATCAAACCTCCTCTTTGGTCTCTTATAGAAAGACTACGATTTATCATGTGAATATCATAACCTTTCTCTAAGAGTTGTCCAACACTCAGTATATTGGTCTTCATATTGGGCACATAATACACGCTGGAGATAAATTGATGTCTTCCATTTTTCAAGCAGATGAGGATCTTACCTTTGCCTTTTACCGGGACTTTAGAGGAATCTCCAAAGGTGATACTACCACTTATCGCCTCGTCTAACTCCATGAACATGCTTTTGTCTCCGCACATGTGGTTGCTTGCACCGGTGTCGAGATACCACAAATTCGATCCTCCATTATCTCCACCTCTCCATCGATTCGAAATCTTCTTGTGCAAAATTTGCTCTTTATTGGACATAATTGTCTGACTTCTCGCATTCCGAAGCATAGTGGCCAAATTTATGACAGTTATAACATTTAGTTTGAGAGTTGTCATACCTTGGCCTTCTACTTGTGTAGCCTCTCCCACGACCTCTTGTTGAGTTAAAATCTTGACTCCTTTCTTCATTTTTGTAAGACTTATAGCCTCCCCGTTTGATATCCTCGCCCTCGTCCTCGACCACGTACTCGTTGACTTGTTTGATGAGTATTTTCACCACTTTCTTCTTTGAAAGAGAGCTTCGCTTGTAAAGCTTGCTCCAAAGGCTCCTTATTCTTCTAGTTAAACCTCTCCTCATGGGCTTGTAGTGAACCCATGAGTTCATCAATAGTCATTGATTCTAGATCTTTAGATTCTTCAATAGCTACGACTATATAGTTGAATTTTGGATCTAATGATCTAAGAATTTTCTCAATGACTCTTACATCGCTTAGAGTTTCACCATTCCTTTTTAATTGATTGACAATCGCCAAGACTCTTGTAAAATAATCGAAAATTGATTTGGAGTCTTTCTTATTTAAGGATTCGAACTCACTTCGTAGAGTTTGTAGGCGAACCTTTTTCACCTTATCAACTCCTTTGTGAGAATTCTCCAAGATCTCCCATGCTTTCTTGGCGGTGGTTGCACTTGCAATTTTCTCAAAAGCTCCATCATCTACACTTTGCTGGATGATGAAAAGAGCCTTTTGATCATTGGTCTTCAATTGTCTATGCTCCTTGGTAAGAGAACCTTTTTCTTTAGGTTCTTCATAACCTTGCTCCACAATTTCCCATAGGTCTTGTCCATCTAGGAAGGTCTTCATTTGGATGCTCCATCGTTCATAATTATCTTTCGTGAGGTGAGGAAACGTGATGACATTGTTGGCCATCATCTTGTCGAACCAAGCTCTTGATACCAATTTGTTGGAAAATAGGAGGCTTATATGTTATGGAAGAGGTATTATGTTTATATAAGAGAGGAAAATTTGTAGAAGAGTGGAGATAATTTTTATAACTTAGAACTTGTATTCGTAATTGCTTGCTTACAAATGTAGGGGATGATCCCTATTTATACTAGTACATGGAAGATTCTAGAAATCACTCAACTTACCTATAGTCTAGATAATTCTATACATGTATATTGTAGTTATGGATCATTCTAGATTTAGATATTTTACTACAATATTCTAGAGACTTTGACTACTACCACTTACAAGATCTTTCTAGATCTTGGACTACAAATATGGACTACTAGTACAATAAATATTTTAAGCCCAAAATCAAATTTATATTTCAACAATATCTAGCATTGCTTGCAATGGTCCATGCACATTTTCTATGGCATTTTTTTAAGGGACAATATTCATTTATTTCATGTTGGCATTGTGGAGAAAATATAATTGATGGAAATATAAACATCATAAAAATAAGACGCGAGAGAGATAAAATACCATGACCTATTCTTCCCATTCCTTATTTTCACATAAAGGAGGATTGTTCTCTTTACATTTCTCGTAGCAAGATGAGGCTGGCTTCGGGTATATAACAAGTCCAATTCCAGAAGAATCACGAGCCTTAGCCACAACCTTCCAGCACATGGCTTTTGTTATATCCACTATGGCTGCAGTTTGAAAAATGTCATCAATTTTTATTGGATAGAACAATAAATAGATGCCAACTAATGTAAGTTAAAAGATGCTAACTCTTCATGTCAGATCTTAGACACTTCCATCAATCCTAGAGAGAAGCAACAATACACTACGTCTAATCGTCTGATGGGCGTATTAATTTGGGCTTGGGCTTGACTTACATTTGCCTTTGTATTTGTACTGTATCTGCCACGTGTACTTGATCAAGGTTTTCTCTTACTTAAACCTATTTTGATTTTGTGTTTTGCTTTTCTTATTCTTCCGCGTTTTTTTATTGTTCACGCCGCATTGTTTGTTTCTGTTTGATTGTTTGAAAGCGAAATTATCCAACAGAGGTGAAGCATGTCGTCCTAGTTAAGCAGCTTCGTGGCGGCGCCGAGGAGCGACTCGGCTTGGGAGGGTGACAAATCCGCGAGCATGGAACGCTGTCGTTTAATCAAGTTCCTAACCTCGTCTAAATCTCCGTGCGTGACGGCGTCATTGAGAAGGAGTGGGCCTACGAAGGCCACCTTGAGCTTGATGTCCAGAGTCTTGAACCCGTACGGGCGAGAGGCGAACCACGAGTTGATTGAGTCGGGGTGAGTGGACCCGGACTTGTTAGCACCGAACTTGGCCATTTTGACTAGGAAACGATCCGAGGGGGAGCGAGGGAGATGGGACTGCGGCTTTAGAATGACTTGGAAGGTGGCGAAGGAAAGAGGGGAATGAGTCCACTCGGCGGGTTGACCAGGAATTTGTTTGGTGATGAGGTTTGGATCTTAAAGGCTACTGGTGTGGTTTGGGTTAGAGACCGAATCCGAACCGTGGCTCGACATTTGCAGTTCAGTGCGAACTCAATCCGAACCTCCGCGGGTTCGCACACTTCCATTAGTGCCTCCATCTACCAAACTTATAGACTCTGTGTGTGAGATTCGGATTGGTGGTGCCGTGGTGGGTATAGAAGAGATTGTGAGAAAAGAAAATGATAGTCACGTGACACTGTAATGTAATGTAGTTTCTTACACAAATTGTTACGACCCTTCCCCACGTGTCGATTTTTAATTTGACATATTTTCACTTTTTCTAACGAATTCACCGTGATGGAAAGAATGAAAAAATAAATAAAATAGTTGATTATGTGGAGCCCACCCTAACAGCCAGCCAAGAGTGCGCTAAAGCTACATTACTCCTACTCCTACTACACTATTATACATTGTCACGACACGTGTTATAGTCACGCTATTTGGCACTGGAAGATTTGGTGCACCCTCGGGTAGCTCTTATTTTGCTACATTCGTTCGTCACCATTGGCGTGTTTGTTTGTTGCTTGCTGCATTGCCATTACATATTGCATTTGGCGGGTTGACAGTTTTGCAAGGCGAAGCGAATAGAGTAGTGAGTTCTGCTTTTTGCAAACGCTTCTTTCTTTCTTTCTTTGATCTTTTTGAATTTAACATAAACTGAGTCTCTGCTACTTTGATGAATACAGATAGTTGAGTTTCTCACTGGCTTGAAGATGTTTTACTCTCACCAGCTTCTTGCTCGAAAGGCACCACTCGGCCAAATATGGTAACTCCGTTTCTATTCGCTTCACGCTTCTTCTTTCTTTGTATCTGTTTTAAGTATGATTTCAACGGCACTCTGTTTTCTGTGAGATCACTGGTTTCTAATTTTGGTCACCATTCTTGTCCATTTCTTCGTTTCTGCAAACCATCTATCGAACTTGGAACTTCAAACTTGAATGTGATGAACTTATGTAGAACTAAATTAAATCGTTGTTTTAATTTACGAATGCTTTTGCTAATTTGTTTTCTGTCTCCGTGTAACATTATCTGTGATTCTGGATTTCAATTTCCTTTAACTTGGAAGTTTATTTCTAAAATGAGGAATGAATTCTCACTTGGTCCCTGATGAAGGATGGCTGCGACAATGCACGCGAAGATTAACCGAAGAAAGCTAGACAAGCTCAACATCATCAAAATTTGGTAACGGTTGCTTACCTGAACGCATGGTTTTCTTATACTAGTGCAGCGTTATATTTATTTTGTTTCTTGTACTTATTTTGCAGCGAAGAGATTCTAAACCCATCAATTCCTATGGCTCTTGAGACTTTCTGGAATTCTGATGGGTGCACACTCGCTCTCTTTGATGCTCTGTGATCTTCAATCTCATTTTCCATTTCAATTAATTGGTAGAAATGTAGGATATCTCCACGTCCCTGTTTAATGGTTGTTGCGTTTCATCAGGAGGAGTAGTGATTGTCTATGAGAGAAAAGTGAAGCTCCTTTATGGTAAACTTTCGAATCCTTGTTTTCATTGATAGTGTAGCATTAAAATCAAAGCGCTCACGTTTCTGAATTCTCTTACTTATTTTTTAATTTTACCTTGTTTTCTCGCAGAGGATGTGACCCGTTTTCTGGTATAGAGCTCAACATTAATTAACATTTCCTACGAATTCGGTTTCGTTTTCTTTACATTTCTCTGCATTTCTTTCCTATGGGTAAAAAAGGTTGAGATAAACGAAGCCTGGAAAGTAAGACTGCTCCAGATCCTACATTGCTCCCCAAGTCCAAATCCAAGGCCAAGTTAGTCACATTTTGTTGCTCTTGTTATTCAAATTATGCATAGTATACGTTACCTTTAGATAACTACATGACTCAATGAGTAATGTCATGCATTTTTTCAATGATTTAATTCCGTTGCTCTCTGTATTTCCTTTTCTTTTCCTTTTTTTAAGGAAAGAGGCTGTTAATCTGCCAGGGACCGGTGAAACGAACATGGCAGATATTGAACAGTCCCTTCAGTTTTCCAGTCAGCATATATGCAGAAAATCTCATAAAAAAACTGGAACCACCGTTCTAGGCTAATCATATGAAAATATATACTGATTGAGACTACCTTGATTACATTTCATACAGTTGTAACATTTTCTGTAATGAAAACTTAACGCAACTGCTCTACCTTCCAAGTTAAATCCTCTATGAGCATACTATGTCTACTGTAACTAAGTTTATTTGTCAGATTCAATGATTTAACTTAAGTAAACAACACTCTCGGCTTGACATTCAACAGCTCTTGACATCCTCAAGGCTAGCAATCACTCTATTGAAGTACATATATATGATACTATATCATAGCCAAAAAGACTAAAGTTAAGAAAAGGGAAAAATAACCTTTATCTTTTGAGAATAAGGACTTGCATTTCACGAGAGCAGAAAAAATAACCTTTATCTTAGGAGTGAAAAAACAAAAAGAAAAAAAAAAGTAGAAGGCAACACCTCAAACACTTGAATCAGAAAAAGGAAGGCAACCCATTTTGATTATTAAGGTTCAGATCTCTCAGCACAACAAAGAAACAGTACAAAGGCTTGAAATTGCAAGAAGAGAAGAAAGAAAGAACGAAGAGAAAGAAAGATAATTCTAGTGTTTTGGGTGAGAGAGAAGCTGTCGTGAGTACCGTCCAGTCGTCGAGAGTGAGAAGTGAGGGTGAGGGTTAGGGTTTCGATTTTTCTTATATATATATATATATATATAAAAGGATGTTTTTGTAATTTAGTATGACAGGGGCGGGACAGATATCATCAATATCAAACCTGCCCTCGCCCCCAAATTTATGATGCAAGAAAAATCCGAACTTAAACCTGATAAACTCGATTTTTTCCCGTTAAAATCGGGGTAGATTCGAGTGGATACCCACGAGTTCGGGTCTCGTTGTCATGCCTAATGCAAGGTTTTAGAAAAGTAAAATAATATTTAGGCATAATAAAAGTGTAAATACATATCTCATCATCATTTTTTTTAACATTTTGAAAATAACTTAAGAGTAACTGGCTAACAAATAATAAATAAATTCTCGTTAAAATATGCCCAATGCCCAATAGAATCCCAACTCACAAAGTCTTTGGAATTTTTAAAAACCTTAAAATCTTGTATACTATATGGTAGTTTTCAATTATTGTTTTTAATTGAAAATTACCTTACATACAATTAAATAAAAGTATTATCATATTAAAAAATATATTACTACTATGTATAATTGGGTTTTTTTTATAAAAAAATAAATAAAAAATAAAAAGGTATTTTACAATATACACATTTATAAAAAAAATATTAATGTAAAAGTATTATCATAATATATGGTTTAAAGTAAGAAAAAAAAGTTTTTAAAATTTATCCTTTATTTAAATATATATGTATGTGTGTGTGTGTTTTACAATATTATGTAACCTTAGGTTGAGTCGGGGTCGTTCAATTTAAAATATAGCATGAAACAGACTAAAAAGTACACCTCTTTTTAAATTCAATTTCAACTCAATTATCTTTGGGTTTAAATAAATTTTGAGCCGCTTATTATAAAAACATGATAGATTACGACAAAATTGAAACGAAATTTACTACCCCATAGAAGAATTTTCTCCCTCTGCAAAAAGTACATCAAACAGTGTTGTTTTACATAAAGAAATATATAAACTCCGTTTACCTATTAAACAAACAAAACTTAAGTTGTGCATATTAAAAAAAATGTTTGACCTATCTAAACGAGCTTCCCTATATAGTTTTTCTTTGATACTTGTTAATTATAGTTTTTAGATAGCTAAAAAAAAAGTCAACTCTAGATGAAATAATGTGATTTTACACAAAAGTTAATTTGGAGAAAAAAATGCTACAAAATAAAGAGAGAAAAAGTCAATGTTGTCTGAACCAATTAATTTTGATGACATAGACGTAAGTAATCCTCTCTTTTTTTATAAAATGAAATGGTTCTTTTTCATTCTAAAACTTTTTAAATTAATTTTAAAATATAGATTACATTCCGTAGTTAGATATCATAGTCTATATAAATTATAATGATAACTATTTTATATAATAGCCACTTATGCTGAAAGAGTTTATGCAAATCAATGTACCATAATGATGTTATCAGCCATTATGAAAATGAAAAGGTCACCATCTCTATGTATGTACTGAGTAGTTCTTATGTCAGTGTCAAGAGCGAGGTATGTAATTTAAACATCTTTAGCGCTATCTGGATTGTTTATCTAATGATGACATCCCCGAAGTTCTCATAAAACCATTCCCTCCCCACCCCACCACACAAAATTCATAATAATAATAATAATACATATGATGACACCAGGAAATAATAATAATAATTATTTTAAAAATAAAATTATAAAAATCATTAACAAATTATTTTGAAAGATTAAAACTAAAATTTCCTAGATTTATAAGACTAAAACATAGTTGTTTTTTTATACTGCAAGGGACTAAAAATATAGTTAAAAAAACTTAATTTTATAACAAATTATTATATAATAAAGACTTATTAAGCAACTACTAAATAAACTAGCTAGTTACTTAAATATATTCTCAATAATATTTGTGTTTATATTTTTTAAAGTTGACAGTGCCATCTATAAAGGGGGTCTTTTACCAATTCTAGGAGAAAGACGGACATTGACATGATGCATGTCTTAATATCATCACCAACTATAACAATAGCCAAGTCAAGTCGTCGGAGAATAAACATAAATATTAAATAGCACCAAAGTTTACCATCTATATCTTATATCATCATATAATCCTTATCAAAACACAGCCATTCATTCATTCGTTGATATCCTTACTGCTGTTTTACTTTTATTTATATGGCGGCTCGTGTTATTTGTTCAGACTTCAGAGGCGACTCCTCCTAGACTTTGTGCTTGATTAATTCATGATCAAATTAATTAATTTTATTACTTAATTATTTACAGATAAGTATGTATTTATTAAAGGAGATAAAGAGATATCTTATTTTTAACATTTGTCAAATGTATTTAACAAATTAATCATATATCCTTATTTAAATATTTGATTAAATTTATATAACTAAATGGTTAAATTAATTAGATAGTTTCTGTACCAAAACAAATTAGCTGATACAGTTAATTAAATAACACAATTTTGAGATATTAGAGGAAAATATTTATTTTTTCTTTCATATTTTAATTTTGTGACAAGAAA
This sequence comes from Glycine latifolia, assembly GCA_013407115.1. NCBI lineage: Eukaryota > Viridiplantae > Streptophyta > Magnoliopsida > Fabales > Fabaceae > Glycine > Glycine latifolia. The sequence continues at coordinate 5,108,741 of CM023954.1, forward strand.
AAAAATAAAATATCTGTAACAAAACTTATTTTATTTTTATATCAATTTTTTTATAATATAAAGATAAAAACACATACTCAAAAAGTGAGAAAATATAATTTAATTAAGTTATTAGAAATTGAATTAATTTATAGAAATATTTCAATTAGTTATGTAAAAAACATCATTGAAAATACAAACCACTAATTTTTATCCAAATTTTATAATATGATTACATAAGCATACAAGAGATTGGGAAATTTGATTAAAAAACCATATAACTTTATTAAATGAAACAATAACTCATGAAATTTACAAAATGAATTTAGTGAACAAATAGATCAAATTAAACAAAGCAAAAAAACTTATCCCCACACTATTTTTACATATTTATTTCTTTTATTAAAAAATGATGTGAATTAAACTAAATGATATATATATATATATATAATAGATATTTATAAATAATGTAAAATATGAAAATATGTACATTTTAAAACATTTATTGAGAATCAATAAAATAAAATATAAATATTAAAATATAGGTATTTAAACTATTCAAGTTTATATAGAAATTAATCACATATATTTCATAAAATAAAAAATAAAAAATACGTGACCGTATAAAAAATCTGAGTTTGAAGGTCATTTCAACCTCAAAAAAAAAAGAACTTGATATATAATATAAAAAAGACTAAATACTTATTTAATCCCTCAAATAGTTATTTTCTTTTTAATTTTCTAAAATTGAAGTTACTTCTTTTAGTTTCTAGATCAGCAAAATGTTGTTTTTGTTCTTCCGTAAAATGTGAGTCAAAACAAAAATAAGAGATTTATAATTTTAGATATTTTTAATTGTCAAAATTTAATTTTTTATTTTATATTTTAAAGTATGATATTTTGGTGATTTAAAAATGCTAAAATCAAGTCAATAGAAAAAATAAAGTAATTTTTAAAGTGATTAATTGGTTTTTAAATTTTTTTTACTTACTTGATTATGATTTTTGATTGTCAGAAACATACTTTAAAATATAAAATAAAAAATTAAAATTTTTCAGTTAAAAGTTGTCAAAAATCTCTTGTTCTATGTTTGTGTTGCACTGTGCAGCATAAAGATTAAAAAAAGTGTTTTGTTTATTTTAAAGACTAAAAAAAACTTTAAATTTGGAGTACTGAAAAAATTATTTCAAATTTAAATAATTAAAAACTAATTTGGTCTATAAAAAATGATACTTCTCAGTGACGTTGTCAACATACCTATCATACTTCTTATAATTTAAATAATCAAAATCTTTTACTTTTAACACAGAATTTAAAAATATATAATAAGATTTGATAAAATGATACTGCCTCGGATAAACATGTTTTATATTTGGAAAAAATTAATAGGATCACAAGTTTTTTTGGTTTATTTTTTCCCTCAAATTCACAATAACGTATTAAAAAGGTTATGCGAATATGTTGTTGTCCTTCACTCCTTCCACCGTTACTATTATGACTTGTTAGCTGCACGACAGCGAACGCGCTTTCAAGTCTCTTTGGGTCCATTCACCAATCTCTCTTGCATGGCAGGTGTCACAACTCACGACAATCTTAGAACTTAGAACCAGTCCATGCTTTATTGCTTCACCTTAGATATCACACTTAAGCTCCTTCCACTCTACATGTTCTTCAACTTTTCTTCTTTTTAATATGTTTACAACTTCAAACTTTGCTTCCTTGGGCTATTAAGCTCCATCCAAGGTTTGTTTCTTGCAGCAAGAATGGGCAAGAATAGGAAACTCAGTCGGTTCAAGGATTTTTCTATAGTTTTTTGCTTTGTGGCCGTTCTTTTCTTGTTTCACAACTTGGGTTTGTGCTGTTCTCTGAATGAAGAAGGTACTTGACTAGTAGTGGTGGAATTTTGAGTTTGTGGAATCTTGTGGCTACTTGGAAGATAGATGCTGAGACATGGTTTGTGTGTGTGTGTGTGCAGGTAATGCTCTTTTGAAGTTGAAGCAGAGAATAGTGAGTGACCCTTTTGGTGCTGTGTCAAATTGGGTTGATGATGAGGCTTCTGTTGACCCCTGTAATTGGTTTGGAGTTGAGTGCTCGGATGGAAGAGTTGTGGTCTTGTAAGTGCTTATTCTGTTATCTGTTTTGACAAAAACTGATTATTTGTATTTTGTAAGTTGTAACCAATTCTGTGGTATAATTTATGGGAACAAGCAGGGCAAGTAAAGAAGATGAATATACATGCTTTTTTAATCTGTCTCTTTATTTGTGTCATCAAATGAGAGATCCAAGTTTTTTTTTTAAACTATATTTTCTCATGGTAAAACACTAAGACCTTATGCTCAAGTGATCAACTCTACCGATAGTGACTATTATCACAATAATTTTTGAACATTAGTCTCTTGTGATAAATCTAATCACTAGTGTTTGTATTGTTAAACTTGAGGGATTTTAATGAAGAGAAAATTTTCCTTTGCTAAGGAATTTGAAGGATCTCTGCCTTGGAGGAACTCTGGCACCTGAGCTTGTGAAACTTGTCAACATAAAGTCTATGTAAGTAATTGTTTGTTACTTGGTGGAATTGACTTTGTAGTTCCTTTTCTACATGATTTATATATTGGCGTTCATTCTTATAATTAAAGGGTGAATATGCTACAGTATCTTGCGGAACAACTCTTTCTCTGGGACCATCCCTGAAGGATTTGTAGAGTTAAAAGAACTGGAGGTTTTGGATTTGGGATACAACAACTTCAGTGGACATCTACCTGCTGATCTAGGGAGTAATATCTCACTAGCAATCCTGTATGATGATGATGATACTATTAAGACAGTTCAATTTCACTTTCTTTTTTTTAATCTTTTCATGTACTTAGTTTCTTCTTTATTGCAGTTTGCTGGATAACAATGAAATTCTTGTTGGTTTATCTCCCGAAATAAATGAACTGAGGATGCTTTCTGAAAGTCAAGTAGATGAAAATCAGCTAACTAATGCTGCTAAAATGCCAGCTTGTACAGAAAGAGCCACCACATGGTATGTTACCAATTGATTGAAAGGGGGTACAACTCAGGAATTATGTGCCTTCTTATGTACTTGTATTTTGTATTCTAAGATGTGCCCATCTCATGCTATTATTATAGGCTAATCTTATCCTGTTTATTTTTTCTAAAAAAAACAAACTTACATAATTTTCTCTTCTTTGAAGGCATATTGGTCAAGGTAAAGTTACTCGTGGCCTACTACAAAATTCTAAACCTTCTTGTCATCATGGCCAGTTTTGTCGTGCGGCTGTTCCACCTCTTGAGAGCCCTTCTCCTCCTTCTGCTTCTTCATCAGGCTCAGCAAAACCACCAGTGCCAAAGCTAGCTCCTCATAGGAAAAAGGCTTCTGATTCTTCTCCTCCCCACTCTACATCAGGTTCTGGAACACTATCTAAAACTAAAAGCACCTCATCAAAAGTTCATACAGTTCCTATTTTGGCTGGAGTTGTAGGTGGTGCTGTGTTTCTTATTTTTTCAAGCATCGGCATATATCTTTGTAAAACAAAGGTAGCGAATGTCAGACCTTGGGCCATGGGACTAAGTGGACAGCTTCAGAAGGCATTTGTAACTGGTAAATCTAAGCATTTCTTTTACTATAAGTTAACAAGAATAAAACAATGGCTATAAGCACCACATAATTTTTATCATGCAAGGATCTACATTATTAGTTATAGAGTCTACTAGTTATATTAATAAAATAAAATAAAATGTCTTTCTCTTTCCAGAAGGACCATGTCCTTTATAATTAGAAAAACAGAAGATCTAAATCCCATACTGCATATTGACTCAGGATTCCTGAAACATGACAAATAATAGGAACTTATTTAACTTGTTTTCTTTGGGCCCTTTGGTCATCCAATTGATTTAGCTTTGAATGATTACATTCCCATGTCTTTGAGCTATATTTCTCATGCTTATATGTATGTTTTCTGCCTATGCATGACAGTGTTTTACATTTTCAGGTGCTCAAAAGTTAAAGAGGTCAGATCTTGAAGCAGCATGTGAAGATTTTAGTAATGTAATTGGTACTTCACCCATTGGTATACTGTACAAAGGAACATTGTCTAGTGGCGTTGAAATAGCTGTAGCTTTTGTTTCCATAACATCATCCAACAATTGGTCAAAAACTTTAGAAGCTCAATTTAGAAGCAAGGTACATCAAATATCATAACAGAAAAAAAAAAACCCAGCAAATTTAACTGTAGAATTGCAATTTAGGAAATTTGATTGTTACTAACTTCTTAACCATCATGGTTTCAGATAGATACATTGTCGAAAATGAACCACAAGAATTTTGTGAATCTTATTGGATACTGTGAAGAAGAGGAGCCTTTCACCAGAATGTTGGTTTTTGAATATGCCCCAAACGGAACACTATTTGAGCATTTACACAGTAAGTAATGTATCATTTTAGAGTAACTACTACACTAAGGAGAAATGCTAACAACACACTCTTTCTATCATACTGTCAATTATTGGCTGAAATTTGTTGGTAATCATATAACTGTGTAAGTTTCACTCCTTATTTATTAAACTCGCTCATAATTTTGTACTTTTCAATGTGAAATTGCCATTACCATATATTTGAAATTATACTATGTTTCCTTTTCTCTTTGGAAGCAACAATGCTCTCCAATTATTATCCCTGTCAATGATCTTTTTGTGAATTCCAGTAAAAGAGGCTGAGCACTTGGATTGGGGAACAAGACTTAGAGTTGCAACGGGTGTGGCTTATTGCCTGCAACATATGCACCAATTGGATCCTCCTATGGCTCTAATCAAGCTGAATTCTTCAGCCGTTTACCTCACCGATGACTATGCTGCCAAACTCTCAGATTTAAGTTTCTCCAATGACATAGCCTCAGCTGAGACAAGAGCTATGGACAAGCCACTAGCAACTCCAGAAAGTAATGTTTATAGCTTGGGTGTTCTACTATTTGAAATGGTCACGGGTCGTCTTCCTTATTCAGTAGAACATAGGGATTCACTTGAAAACTGGGCATCACACTATTTAGAAGTGGACCAGCCCCTCAAAGAATTAGTGGATCCAATTCTAGTATCTTACCAAGAAGATCAGCTGGAACAAGTTGCTGCATTGATTACATCTTGTGTCCACCCTGATCCACAGAAGAGACCAACAATGAAAGATGTGAGTGAGAGATTGAGAGAGATAACAAAAATAACACCTGAATCACAGTTCCAAAACTTTCTCCACTTTGGTGGGCAGAGATTGAGATTGCATCTGCAGAAGCACGTTGAAATCAGTGTAGCAGATTGTAATTTTTGTAAGTCTTTAGAGCTTATAGCATTGTGATCCTTTTTTTTCCTTGGGTGAAGGCATAAAAAAGTTCTTACTTGAAGTATCTATTGTTGTAGGACATAGTCAAAAATGACGTGTCGGAGACCAAAATGGTGTGCTGAAGTTCTTTTGGCTGTTTTTTTTTTTTTTTTTTTAATTGTAGCCTATGGAAATGCACCTAGAAAATAGCTTTTTGTCTATCAATTAATCAAGATATTTCCAAATCTTCTCATCCCCTTCATATGTTCCGATCAAACTTATAGTTTAATAATCAAAAGTTCAAAACTATCAAGTATTAACGAGAGTGAGAGGCTTTCTTTTGACAATAGAGGGTAGTGATTGTCAATTATGAAACTAGATGAAACAGAACATTACAACTCTATTACTTGCTCTTTTATTGACCTCTAGATACCAATGAATTTTATATCTGTCTTTCCTCGTTCAGTAATGCTAAATCCTCTTACTATATTCATCTATGAATCTTCCTACTATCTTTTATGATAAATATTGAATAAAAAATAAAAAACATTTATTATCTTAAATGTATAAAACATATTTAAAACTTACGATAAAAAATAATAGAAGGATTAAGAATTTTTCAAACCCATTCCATGCATTTTACTGTATTCAATACAGTGATACACTATCTAACTACTCATCTATTTCTGTATATCTTGAAAAACATTATTTGATATACCATGAAATTTAAAATTAATGTATGGCAATCATTATATGTCTTGCTTCTCATTTTAAAAAATATCTACTAAACCATCAAACAAATCGTGAATATGTATGTTATTAAAAACATCTTATTTCCGTTCTATAGATTTATAATAACAAAAATGTATCATTTCTTAAATAAAAAAAACAATGATGATGTATCATTTTGTTTTATTACAATCTATTCTACTTCATCTAAACACTAAATACAACTAAAATATTGTGTTAAATTTTGTCTTATAACAAAAGATATTGACTTGATGTTAAATTTTTCCATCATATTTATCCGCAAATTAATTCTTAGATAAATATGACACGAGTTCAATTTACATTATGAACTTATATAAAAAATAAAGAATAATATTGTTTAAGTATAAAATTTTAAAATAATTTTCTTATATTGATATTTTCTTTTTATTTATCTTTATCTCATCACGTATAGTATCATACACTTATTGTTTCTCGCTTCTTATTTCTTTCCTTTCCTTTATGTATTTTGTAAAACTTAATATATATATATATATATATAACATTACTCAAATATAAATATTACTCTGACTGTTTGACACAATGAGACTGACTCATTTTGAAAATGTCACACGAATAACACCTTTTTCTGCTAATAAAATTTAGAAATTCATTAACCAAAAACTGTATCTAATATCGCCATGGTTGGATGGTCTACAAGTCAAGCCAAACCTTTAGAACTATGCTTTGACATTTTAAAATCCTATGGGCAACAATTGAAAAAAAAAATCTCAAAAGTTTGTTTAAATCAGATTAAAATATAATAATAGATGTTTATGCCTTAAAAAGGAGATATTTTTTAATTAAAAAGAAAAACAACTAAATTAATTAGAGTATCTGATATCTCTGAATTCAGTCAGGAAATCTAATTCAGTGATTGAGGAATGCGTCATGAAATTGCCTTCGATTCTTACAGAAGAAATAAGTAAATAAGAAAACATCTCTGGGCTCTGGGCTGTAGCGAAAGAGACTGGGTAATGGAGCCTTGTTAAAAAAAAAACACTGTAATTTGTAACAGAAGGTGGCGTCTACCAACTACACTCGCTACTCAATTGTGTCACAAATTGAACCGAGTCTCACATGACAAACACAGAAGAAGAAGGAGCAACTCCTCCGTACCCTAACAATAACACTCAACACTCAATACTCCACCAACGACGATGTGGAACCTCGCGACGACGAAGACATCGAAGAAGACGAAGACAACGATGACGACGACGTCGTTCAGGAACCGAATCGCGGAATTCCCCAATCTGCAGTGTCCAAGTTGCGGGAACAGCGTTTCAAGGTGGAAACCCTATGGCGGCGCTTGTCGTCGGAGCTGGTTCCGATCCGAGTGCACGACGTGGTCATAAACGGCAACACGAAGACGAAGGATTGGGTTGTTGAGGCGGAGCTGAAAGGCATCGAGAACGCCACCAGCATGCAGGAGCTTATGCAAGCTTCGCAAATCGCCATTGCCAAGCTTCAGGGTCTCGAAATCTTCGATTCCTGCAAGGCTCGCCTCGAGGCTGGACCACGAGAGCTTCCAAACACTGCCAATGTCATCGTCGACGTTGTCGAAACCGATAACAACGTTTCCGGCGAATTCGGCGTTTATACCAAACCCTCGGTACACTTTATTCTTCTCAGACTCGAACTGAGTACATTTTACTTTGATTCGAGGCATTGCATTGTATAGAAACTTATATGCAAATATATAAAAGTATCAAGTGAGAAGTGAGAAAATTAACTCTGATTATTCCATCTTACTTAGATAGTCAAGTTTAGATTTAAGTAAAACTAACCTTGACCGTCTATGACAGATTGAATGCTCATGTTCTCACGCTTCCTATGTAGACTAAACTTATATGCAGCTCCTTACTTGTACAATTTTTCAATCAGAATTGGATTTCACTTACATAATCATTTGAAGCAAACCTCTATAATGTGGATTATTAATGTGAAATTTAAATTCTAATTGGAGCACAAACAACAGCAATGGAACAGTATTGAAGTTTTGTCCTAACATTTTTCATGTTAGGTTTTAGGGGTCGTCAAGGGCAAGGGGATCTAATTTTTATTTATGTGGAAATTATGTGATGTTTGTAGACTAGTTCTTGGACTGCTGAAGGTGCTCTTAAGTATAAGAACTTGTTGGGTTATGGTGATCTACATGATGCTTCTTTGGCCTATGGTGCCAACCAAGCGACTGAGGTGAGTGTAGGGGTGTATGCCCCTCAAGTTAAAGGATTTTTTACTCCTATTGTAACACGGATATCCATGCTTTCCCAAGATTCGCAGGAGCCCTCCTCATATAAGGAGCGGTTGTTGGGTGCGTCTCTTGGCTTAATCTCGACAAAACACCATGACTTAGCATACACCCTTGGATGGCGTACCTTAACAGATCTGTCACAGATGTCATCCAGTTCTATAAGGAGGCAGCTTGGGCATGGTTTAGTGTCATCTTTGAAGTATACATTTAAAATTGATAGGAGAAATTCTCCTATTAGGCCAACAGAAGGATATGCTTTTCTTTCCGCCACTCATGTTGGTGGCCTTACACTGGATCCCAGGAGCTTGCAGTTTCTGCGTCAGGTGTGATGAAATGCTTTTCTTTTCCTCCAATTAATCTGTTACTGAGCAAATTTATGTGTAGTGCATGCAACTTATTAACTCGTGTTAAATGATTTTGGCGTAAGAATTATTGAAATAATCTTGGGAGTGGCTAGAATTTTAAAATTGTTGTGATCAGAAATTTTAAAATGATTTGATGGAGTTAATAAGCAGAAAATTATGGTTAAAAATTTAGATTTTTTTATATATGGAAGGAGTCCATCTTCTTTGTCAAAGAAGATCTCTTCCCTTAGAAGAGAATACAGTCTGTGCATTTTGAGAAGCACTCAAATGTCTTTTTCTTTCTTTTCTTGAGTTCTTTTAAATATATTTACTATTAAAAAGTTAAATATTTTCTTCTTTAAAAAGCACAAACAAATGGCCCCTTATTTGTCATTTGTTATCATGGTACTTGTTACTCTGCCTTGGGACAATGCTTCATATGATGAATGATCTATGTAGTAGTTATTTTTTCATTTTCATAAAAAAATTGGCACAAGAACTTAATTGGTTGCTTATAGACTTATTATTCATTGATGGGTTCAATATCCCTTAGTGAGACTGTGATAGTGAAATCTCAGTGCAAATGTCCATGAAGGATTTCACAAGTATGAGGTAAAGCAATGCCATACTAACATCATGTGTTGAATTTCGTTAGTCAAGCTAGTCTCTATCATTAGTTATCCACTAATTCCATTAACCAGCATTTGATGTGGCATGCTATTTTCCGTTTTGGCAGTCACATCATGTGTTGGCTAATAGTGTTAGTGGATGACTAACGTCAAGGACTAACTTGAGTAACAGAATTCAATTTCTGGGACTTATTTGCCAGAAAGTGAAAACCTTGGACTATCACGACAGTGTTTACAATTTCGGGGACAAAAATGGTTGGGACTTGTTTGCTAATAAAACATTTGTTGCCGAAAACTCTTCTACATTTTAATATTTCTTTTCTTTGCTCTGTTTTTTGTAACTTTTTTTTCTTGAGTAACTTGGTTAACTCTTCAAGTTCTAATGCAGGAGTTTGATGTTCGCTTTGCTGCCCCTTTTGGGTTTTACAAGACAGCACTAAACATTGGGATATCTGGTGGTGCTGTTTTTCCATAGGGGCATGGATTCAAAACCAAGCCATCTCCCCTTCCAGAAAGGTTTTATTTGGGTGGTGATTTTTCTCCAGTTTGCACCCTAGGAGGACCAACAACATTATGGGGATTTAAAACTAGACGATTAGGTCCTACTGAACCTCGGAGGCAAAATAGAGATGGGTCTAATGATGACAATGTTGATTCCTCTGGATGGGACTTCATTGGTGGCGATCTTGCTGTTACTGCTTTTGCAGATCTCTCTTTTGATCTTCCAATTAGGTGGCTGAGAGAACATGGAATCCATGGGCATGTTTTTGCTGGATCTGGGAATGCTGCTAAATTAACTCAGAATGAATATAAGCAATTCTCTCCTCGGAAGTTCTTAGAATCCTTTCGAATGTCAGCAGGATGTGGAGTAGTTATTCCTACTAGACTCTTCCGCTTAGAGGTCAGCATCTGTTTTAATTTCTTTATACTAGTATTTAATTAAAAAGAAGATCAAACTAACCCAAAGTTGGGAGATTGAGCGGAGTTAGAAGTGAAATGTCAATGATGAAGACAAAATATATATGAAGGAAGTTGGGGTAACCTTGTTATATTTGGACATTAAAGAGTATGAAGGAAAGAAAAGAGAATATATAATTTTTTAATCCTGAAATCTTGCTGCTTGCATAATTTTCCTCTTTTTTTTGTCTTTTCCCTCATTTAGTTTTGAACTGAGCACTTATTACTTATGATGTATGCATGTATTTGTCAGACTATCTGCTATAAATTGGCATTTGAATTTAGCAAGGTAATTTAGGTGAACAATCTGTTGAATTAATTGGTTAGCATTTTAATCAGGATTAGTAAATCTCTTTTTTGTTGTACCCATCTCCTGTTCTCCACCATGCCTTCTCTTAATTTGCTATATATGTGTGTTATATCAAAATTTTCTATGATTTCTTCACTAACATATTTCTTGTTTCAGGGTAACTACTTTTACATACTCAGAAAGGGTGAGCGTGATCGTGGGAAGAGTGGGTTTAGGTTTAGCTTCTCAGCACCTTCATAGCAGCTGTGTTCTTTGCCATTTTTTTTGGGTGGTTCTTCAAGCATTAAATATTTTTTGCAATCTGTCTCGGCACGATAATTTCATTTCTTACCTTAAATCCGGACAAAATAAGAGAGGGCATTTTTTCATAACATATCGGCAGATTTTCACCCAAAGTTGTATGAAATTCGAAAATATTGCTCTTATGTACTGCAATTTTAGAAGCATTGCAACTGAGAATTCTTTACTTTTTCCGGCCTGCTTGGATTGTAAAATTTACACCACTCTTTATGTTGAGAGATCACTATGTGAGTTGTTAAAGTATCCACTACCTTTTTTTTATGTAATTGAAGTTATACCTACTCATAGTGATATTGATTGAATTGAGTTCAATCTTTGCAGTACACAAGGGTGATGATTGAAAACATAAGGCCATTTTCCTCGTGAGAAGATTTAAAAAGTTTTTTAAACTTCATTTTAAAAAAATGATAGAGTTAAATATACAGACGATTAAGATGATCGAGTATATACATGAAGATAAAATAAGAATAGTTTAAGATAAATATGTTTCTAAGTAAGGATGATGGTAATGTTTGAAATTCATCCAAAGAAAAGAAAATAAAAAATATTGAAAATATTATTTTGAGATAATAAAGAAAATGAAAATCTCATGTAAGAATAGAAAACTTAAGTAAAAAAACCTTAATACTTTTTTTATAGATTAAAAAATTAATTACTATAGACCTACTTTTACTATGAACTAGAACATATATATGAAAATAAGTCACCGTAAAAAATATAGGTTTAATAAAAATTTATATGTTAAAAAATATATTATTAGATTAAAATTAATTATTACAAAATTTATTATGTAAATTTATATGTGTACTAAATATACATTAGAAATTTTAGTGTTATATATAATGACATTAATTTTTTTATCATAATTGACTTATTAATTTAATTGGTTAAAACATCGTACTAATAATGTGAAGATTGTAAATTCGATTCCTACATGTACTATTATTTTTAAATTATTTCGTAAAACATGTTTTTTAAATACGGTTTGACAATCCGTATCGACTATATGTAAGGGTATTTTTTATTTTTCGCTATTTCTACTAGGTGTATAAAGAAATTTGTTGGGTGCAACAAAAAAATCCCACAAGAATTGCTTTATTTTTTTTGTAGTCCATGTCTAGCTCACTTAACTCGGAGGCTAGTGAATTGGTCACAGACTTAACAATAAAAAATATTTAAAAATTAAATTTAAAATTTTCTAAATTTCTTTTCACCATTTAATAGAATAAATTTTGAGAAAATAAATTATGCAACCAGTTATATAACGGTCATTCAATCATAATTTATTATATATAATAAATTTTTTTAACTTTTATAACAAATATCTTAAAATTCATATAGTGATTTTGGATTAATTGACAAAGTAAAATATTCTACATTAATATTATATTATATGACAATTAAATTCAAAAATTAAATGAAAATTTCATTAAAATCAAGGACGAAATAGTTGTTCTTGTGAATGCAAATTTATGACTAACTAAATTGTCCGAAAGAAATTAGTCATACTCCACACCAAAAAAAAAAAATTATCTTATTTTTCAGATACAAAAAGATATTTAACCTATTAAATTTAATACTCCATCTCACCGGCCTGAACATTAATATGATTAACTTTAATATGTCAAAATCAGTCAGTTTGCACCACTCTAATCCAGGCTTTTGATTTGCAACCTACATGGATTTCTGCAACATATCTCACAGTGAAACAGAAAGAATGGGAGGTAAGTGGAATAGTTGAATTAGTTTATCAATTCACCAAATGCACATTGAGCTAAAATTTCGAAAGGCAACACAGACATACAGACAAGTAAATAAAGTTAGGCAATGGTTCTAATCAATCCACATTCTTAAAAAAATTTAGAAGCAAGCATTTGCCCTATAGATAAGTAACTACTCAATCCAGGGATTATTATTTCCTAATCAGCAATCAATGGACAAAGCTCCAAAGTTTTGATACCATAAAAATTGCAAACAACAAATGATGACCAATCTTTCATGTATACCATTCTCCGATAAACATCCATAGTCAGCCAAACTAAAAGTAACAATGTCAATACCACCCACCTTTTACAAGCTTTTGACTTCAATTCTCAATGATTCCCAATAGCCTCATCTTGTTTTCACTTTTCATTCTTCTCATCTCTCTCATCAACTTTTCATAGTTTTGTTGAAACAAAAAAGGCAAAAATACCTTTCAGTATTTTTTTTTTAAAGAAGCTCCAAACATATCGCATAACTAAATTCCTCGTGTTTTCTTAATTTACTAAGAGACCATTTAGTTTAACATTAAGGTAAAATTAGATACAATTCAGTTTCAAAAAAAAAATAGAAGAAAAGATATATTAAAAAGTATATTGCTTATTACAAATACGATAATTAATTTTCTAATTTCAAAACGAAAAGACCTAAATATTATGTCAATACTGAAAATTTCAAACAATGCACTATGTCTCCACTACTGTGTGTCAGTCACTTTCCTAACTAAAGAAAGAAAAAAAGACGCAATATATAGTTTGTGCATATCATTGATTTGGTAAGCAGTCAACCAGTTCATCATATTTGGTTTTACTTTTTTTAGTTTCACTTTATCGAGTAGTAGCACTTCTGATTTCTGAACCAAGAAGCAGCACAACACTGTATTATTTTTGTAGCAAGAAAGATATTTGGTCTACCTATAGTAAACGGTAACTGGTCTGGGTTAGTACCACACCCCTACCTCGTCTTTGGCTGTTATGTTTTTCCTTCACTTATTGAACACAACAGAAAGATGCTCCTTCCCCCAATCAACATATTTTCTGATTTTCTCTTTAAAGAAAGATTGATCTCCTTTTTTTTTATAACTAAAAAAGAATTATTCAATTTCAATAAAACAAAATGAATAATAGAAACACCGCCTAATATCTAACGTGTCGATTAATAGTGTTGTTTTTTTATTAATTAGTTATCTTATATTAAAGCCTTGAAATATGTAATTATATTAAATATTTCAAAATATATATTATTTATAATAATCTTATCTAATTTAAACAAGATTTTCTATGATAAAAAAAACACGTATACATATATACCAAAGAAAAATAAGGAATAAACAACTAATTTAGTCTTTCAATCTTTCAAGTATTACCCTCTCTTATTTAGTTCCTAGAGTAATAAAATTATATACATAATCCTTCAAGTATTAAATATCCATCATTTTAATCCTTGAGTAAAAGTAAATACTTAGAGGTCTACTCGTTATGATTTTAATATTTGAGACTGTTTATATAATTTTATTACTTTAAAAACTATTTAAAAAAGAGAATAATAAATTAGAAATGAAATTGGGGGTTTCCTCAAATATAAATAATAGAGAGAGGGGACTATGATACATTGCCGCTCACAAGCTTTTGACCGAGTCAAGCTAGGTCCAGCATGGTACAGGGTATCAAAAATATGAATTCATATTTGTTTTGTCTCCTAATGTGCATTAAAATGAACACACACACACATACACAAAAAAAAAAAAGAGAGAGAGAGAGGGGGGAAGTGGGACTCATCTTCATCTCCAATCATTCCTGGGCCGGCCCATTTTGCGGAAGCTATTATCCGTAGTTCCGCGATCCACTCCTGCGCGTGAGTGTTACCCACCGTCGATCTTGATCCAACGGTTGGCATGGAAGGTTCCTTCCCCCCACACCCCATTGTCCATTGTTTGTTTTAAGGGAAAACGACGCGCATTAAACAAGTGGGCTCTTGGGTTGGGGTCTTAGAAATTGGAGGTTGGGTGCATTATCATCTTCCATCCCTTTCCCCTCTCTACCACCATGACTTTGAGTTTGAGGTGACACTTATCTTCCCCATTTTATCATGTCCCACTCCCACACCTAATCAAAAAGATCACAAAAACAAAGTTACCTTCATTATCTTTTTTTTTCCTTCTTTCTTTCTAAACAGTATGTGATACAGCTTATAAGATTTCCCTCAGAATCTTCATGAATTGACTTGATTCAAGGTTAAATGAAATCTAAATTAATCATGTTTAACTAAAATGTTAGAGTATGACTATGAAGTTAAGTCTCATATTGAATAAAAATGTGAAGGTTGAACATCACATAAATAAACAAAAGATTCATAAATCTAAACTTTAATATTTTGGATTAAAATGTGATATTAAGTTCTATTTATGTTGCTCATTGTCTATTAATTTAAATTTTCCTATGTTTATCAAACCTGATTCTTAAGATCTTTGACTCCTTCCTTTAACAAAATAAATTTGTTCATGTTTGATTAAGTGTTTATAAGTTCAAATTAATTGACTTGATACACACTTTACTCATCTTTCCTTCTAATTTATAAAATTTTAAATATTATAATGAGAACTAAAAACTAACCCTATGGTAATTATATGCAAAACTTATTTAGAAATAAAAATATTATTTTGTGATAATTTTTAATTGTTATTATATTAAAACAATCAACTTAAGCTGCTTAACTTGAAAACAACTCTCATAAATAACAACATTAGAGATGACCTAACAATATAATATATATATATATATATATATATATATATATATATTATCATTGTATATCAATTAACATGTTCAATAAGTTTCTTGACTTTAACAACAATCACCATAAAATTTATACTTTTCATAAATTTTTATTGGTAATATCGTAATTATTTTATCCTAACAAACTCTAGTTTTAATAATTTTAAATTGTGTCAAAATACAGTCATAGAACCAAGAGATTGCTTTCACCAAATTATGCAAGTACCTCCAAATTGTGGGCTATGATCAGTCCACCTAACAATGCAATCTACAATTATTATATTAGATTCCATAATGAGATAGGAAATCTTTACAGTTGCACCCCCACAGTAATATGCAATGATAGAAAGTCGTTATAGGACATTTACGACTAGGTTGAACCTTCGAATATGGTATTTCTTAATACAGTTTAATGTCTTCTTTATGTAGTTATAATGATAAAATATTTTAACGTTTCAATCCTTATCGGTGTAAGCATCAATTTCAGCGTGAGGTGGCCTCCTAAAGATAAAATAATATCAAATCTATATTATTCCATCAATGTTTTCTTGACTGGTACCATTTTTTGTACACTACGGAATTACTTCAGGATAAACAAAAATATTTCTTTTATTTTCCTCTTGAATCTTTATTATGAAGTTGAACTTTTGAATCTATGGATTCCTTGATCGAATAATTATTAATCTAATAATAAAGTCAGGTTTGGCCTTATTGCTTGCCGAAATAGAAATCAATCAGTTCATGATTGGCTCCTCCTGGTTTTGCTTTTATATATGTTTAAGAATAGCCTCTTTTATGTATTAAATATACTTATATAAATTCCTCCCTAAAAACATTTTTCATGTGCATGTGCATGCTGTATATTTAACTCCCGTAGAATTAGCAAGAACATGTAACTAATTTGGTTTATTTTAAAAATAATAATAATACACCCCTAACACAGTCACACCCTTGTGTTTCTTCTTTTAGGAAAAAAAAAAGAAAGAAAAAGGAAACCCATGTTAGGTTACTATGCAAGTCCAACCAGAAGATGTTTAATTTAATGTGGTTAAAATTTGACACGCACTCATTTTGTTTCCATGCGCTATAGGCCTATAGCTTCTTCACCTTAAACTTCCCGTTTCAGTTTGTTAGAAAGCAACTAGAATTGCAAAAATAATAACGGAAAAAACGAAATATCGAATGATATAGAAAGCATAAAAACAACAATTCACTAGCTTTATTTTTGGCTCCACTATGCTGTACCTGAAGATTCCAACTACATCTAAAGTACTCAATTCGATCTTATTGGTTTCCTTCTAGTGACCATACCTCTCACTGCCAAGGGATAATTTTGCTTTTATTGGGAATATTTCTTTTCTTCAATCAATCAAAATATCCCCGGCCATCTTTATTCATGAACTATCATATCTTACTTGAAAACTACCAACTCATACCACCCATTGTCCACATGAATCAATTATTAATTTGGACCTACTTTTGCACTCCCAATTTGAATGAATGGTATAGATGGCAAATTAAATATACTACTATACTAGCTAGAGAAAACCTAAATAATATTTTTTTTATCAAAAGCAAATAACATAAAATAAATGCAGTAAAAAAGACAGCATTGACCCATGCAAGTCCCGAACCTGCTACCTAGCTGAGCATAGGCAAGGAAACGTGGTAGCCCTTAAATAGCGATTGAGCAAGATACCTATCGAGAGAACCATATACTTATAAGTGCAAACACTATAGTAAAGTGAAAATTGAGAGAATTGAAAGAGCCATGAAGGGTTATGAGCCACGTTCAAGCTCTTCTTGTGCAGCTTGCAAGTTCTTGAAGAGAAGGTGCATACCCAATTGCATATTTGCACCTTACTTTCGCTCTGACGAGTGCAAGAAATTCGCCAAGGTGCACAAGGTGTTCGGGGCAAGCAATGTGAGCAAGATCCTCGTTGAGGTTCCTGAGGAACAAAGAGAGGACACGGTGAATTCGCTTGCTTATGAGGCGGAAGCACGGCTTCGGGACCCGGTTTATGGATGTATTGGTGCCATAGCTCTGCTGCAAAGGAAGATGGTGGAGCTTCAACATGACCTTGCCATTGCTAAGGACCGTCTTGCTCGTTATGCTGCTGCTGCTACTACTGCTACTGCTACTACCACCGCTTCTGATGCCTTGATTAATGGCCATGTTAGTTTGCCACCCTTCCCTGATTTTTTCACTTGTGCTGATAATTTCAATAATGACAACTTCTGTCACACCTCTTCGTCTCAATCATCATTGACCAGACATGAAACGGTGGATGATTTCATTCAAATGCCATATATATTTTGAGATATGTTGTTAGTTATGACACCCCCCCCCCCCCCCCACCTTTTGGTTGTAATTGTTCTGAATTTTCTGATCAATCATCAAAAGCAGCGACTGTGTTGTATATGCTAATAAATAATCAAGCAACTTCTAGAATGAATTGGTCTTAATTGAAATCTTTTAGCTTCATAATTCCTATGCTACTAGGACAAAAATTCGATATACTGTTGCACTGCTGCTTTCAGTGTTGTTCTTCTGTCAAAATTGGAATTTCAATCTTAGTAATTCATGCAATAAAGGTTTCTATTAAATCATGATGCAAAATTATTGAGGTAAAATTTCAATTCTGATCGAAAAATAACAACAAAAACACTCCTAAAGGGATCAATAGCTAAGTTTTCTCCATGCTATTATTATAGGAAAATGATGATTTTCTTTGTGTTTTGAATTTCATTTATGTAATAATAATTATAATAAGATTTTCACGGATGATGATGCTTCTCTTGATCACCCAGTGACCAAAAAGAAATTCTGCTTTCCAAACGCATGTACATATGTTCTTCTGATTATGTCTTTCCGGTGTTGTTTGCTTAGTAAAGACACCACCGGCCACCACCACCAAAACAAAAAAATATTAATAAAAAAAAAGAAAAAGAACAAAGACCCTGATTGTGAATTCAGATAACCTATTTGTGATGTAGACAGTGGACCAGATGAACCTGAGTATTGAATGGCACCACCAACATGTGTGAGACACCATTTAGTATAGAGACAGCAACACTACTATAGCTACTTTGATTCTCGCAAATCTCTCTGAAGTGGGTCTAATTAACCGTACTGTTTATTGCAACGCACGGAGCACCCGTTGTGATTTTCAGAGTCACGCAACAACCCCACCACCATGGTCCATATATAAGCTTAACCGTGTCATGTCATAGGAATCCAAAGACTAATGCCAATACCGTAAAGCTTCAACAGTTTTTTCTTTGCTGTATATGGCACAACAGTGTAGTTCCTTACAGGCCATGGCCCAAAAGATAACGCTTGACATTTATTCAAGTTACGTTAACCGTCTCTTACATTAATACACCACAAACCCATATGGATGAACTTGCCTTATATTAATTTATTTCGTCCTTAAGGTCGTTGTTGATGGATTCAAATCATCTGTCCCCAAATTGTCGACATTAATAAGCTATTGCCGACATTAAGGTGACGTTTATCTTGACTTTTGTGGATCTTAATTAAAATTACTTTGAAATTAGAATTAGAATTTTTTAAATTCAGGTTAAAACTGTTTAGTAATTTTAATATTATGGGCTACTACAGAACAAGTGGATCAATGTTATTGTTTACACGTGGCAATAAAAATTAAATATGTAAATACCCGTCGAATCCTATCCAAATTTTCACTAGAAAAACTCACTTTGATCAAGGTTGGATTCGAATTTTCCCTAACTTGAAAAAGTGAGAGCGCAGGATGGGTTGGATCAAGTTTCGTTTTTCAATCTCCTCTTTTATAAATTTGAATTTGAACCCATTTGACATGTTGTGGGGATGAGGCTGGGAATAGATAAATTTGTCCACGACCTATTCCATTGTCATCCCTATTGTTTAATTGATAATCTTATTATTTCTGAATACATGCAACAACTCTGCTAAATATTTAGAACAAAAAAATATTTTTAGTAAACATATCCTTCTGGATTAGGATTAATTTTCGTAAAACATATATGTGATTTAAAAAATATATAATTGGATAATATATTATTGAGTCTTGGAACAAAGACATGAGAAACTACTAATAAAATTAGTTCATGACTTCATGTAAAAGCTTAATTTTTATATTTTCTTTATATTAAAAAATTACTTTTGTTATTCATAAACTTTTTAGGATTTTGTTTAAACTAGAAACTAAAAAGAAGTTGTCCAACACTGCCTAGCTCTCAGACTCAGTCTAATAGTATTATAGTATGATTGAAAAGAATATAAACATTCCCAGTTGATCTTCATGCCATGAAAAAAATCTAGAAAATTAAATTTTGCAAACCATTTCAATCAATACATAATTTGACTTCTAACTTGACATCCCTTAACAGGTCTGATTGAGCGAATTACAAACATTGGAAATCAAGGCTAAACATAAGGTTAAATTTTCGATCAATCAAGTATCATTTATATACCATCGCATGGTACAGATGAATATACAAGCATCGAAGGACGGTAAAAAAAATCAAATATATAAAATCAATTCATATTTAATTCATTTTAAATCAATTAAAATGGTCTGATTTCATATATAAATATAATTTTTTAATTTTAAATCCAATCCAATTAATTAGATATTTATTTGAATTTTTAAATCTAATACAATTTTTTGGACGATGACAGTTAGGCTTTTTGGCCAACTTCGGTAGAAACTATTTTTTTGTCGATGTCATCTAGAGTTATTTTGGCCGACATCAACTGATAATGGTTTTAAGCCATCATCGATTGAGACAATTTTTCGAATTAATGTCGATAAGGGTTTTTTGGTCAAAGTTGGTTGGGATTATTTTTTGACCAATGCCATCCAAAGTTTTTTTTGACCGACATTAGTTAAGGCTATTTTTTGGATGACTTCAGCTAGAGTTTTTTTGCTGATTCTATCAGGATTATTTTTTTGTTGACGCCAAAAGAAACTATTTTTTTGCCAACTTCGACTAGGATAAATTTGGTTGACATCGGTCGAAAAACATCATTGACTCACATCAGCAAAAATAAACTAGCTAACGTTAGCCAAAATATTCCTCCAATTGAAGTTTATTGAAAAAATCCTAGTTGATGTCAACAAAAAAAATCCCTAGTCAACACTGACCAAAATAAATAGTCATGGCCAATGTTGCCCAATAAACCCTAGTTGACGCCAACAAAAAAATAGTTTCAACCAGCGTCAGCAAAAAAACATAGCCAATGTCTACTAAAAAATAGTCTCGATTGATGTTGGCAAAAAAATATCAACAACCGACATCAGCCAAAAAACATTAACCAACGTCGGCCAAAAACTCATCATGGTTGGCGTTGATCAAAAAACCCCTAGTCGATGTCGGTCAAAAAATATCACCAACCGACATTGACTAAAAACTCTAGCCGGCCTCAAAAAATATCCTAACCAACATTGATCAAAAATAGTATAGATCAAATTCAGTTGAAAATAGCTCTTAAATGGATAAGTGCTAAGTTTTCACTTTTTAGCGTTTAATTACTATAATTTGTAATAAAAAAATCTTATAACATTTAAGTGGATATAAATTGAATATGACCAAATTCATATCCACTTAACTGGATTCGATCTTAAATCCAAATTATTTTTATAAAAATATGGATATAGATTTAAAATTTAATTTATTTAAATAAATCTAAATAAATTCTTAAAAATTCAATTCATATACACCCCTAAAAAAAGGGCAACAAGCAACCATACATTAGTGCATTACAACTTTAATCCTATCAAATCTTGGGAATAATTAAGTCGATTATTGTCCAAGATTAAAGATAGTGTATGTAGTACGTAGTCTTGGGATTTTGGATGTAAGGACACATGTGATACATGGGAAATGAAAGGAGTATATAGTGTATGTAAATTTCAATATGATTATTTTATTAATTTTAACAATAATTATCTCTTCTAAAAAAACAATAATTATCTTGAACATTATACTTATCATAATTTCTGATAAATTAATTATCTAAAAAATTTATACTACAATATATAGAAGCTAAATTCAATAAAAGAAATAGAAAACTTATGTGTGTCCATTTTATATATTATGCTTGCACACAGAAATGAAAATATGTTTTCATTCTGTATTTGTCTTAACGAAAAGCATTTCTGTTTCTCCTTAAAAAAAAGTATTTCTGTTAGAGGTATTTTTGTATATAAAAGAATACACAATCGTGGGGTGTGAACTTAACATAACATGTGAAGAAAATATCAATTTTCAATCTTACACACTGCTATCAAGCGGCCCGATAAGAAGCATCAGAAACTCTGAACCCAGCTCAATCAATTTCCTACAAATGAAAAACACAATCCATTTATATCACGGGGGCTTCTTTTCGCACCCGCTTTTCTTTAATACATTTTTTTTTTTACATTCTATAAATTAATTTTTACATTAAGGGACTAAAATTGGCAAAAAAAAATTGAGGGACTAAAAACATTGACCAAAAATTAATAAAGGACTAAAAGTTATCAAAAAAATTTGAGAGATTACAAATTAGAATCTAAAAAAGTTAAAAGAATAAAAACTCAATTAACCTAATTATTTTATACATTTCAGCATTTGGAATATAAAAATAAAAAGTGATAGAGTGTGTTTTGAGAAAAAAAAGTTGCAAAAGACAATCATCGTTCACGATTTCTTTCAGAGTGTGTTTAGATGAAGCATTTAAAATTTTAGGGAATTTGAAATTCAAGAAATTTGAAATGAATCAATTAAAATTCTTGAATTTTTAAAATTTCTTATTTGGATAAACCAATTTAAATTTCTTTAATTTGAAATTTCTTGTTTGGATAAACTAATTTAAATTTCTTATATTTTGAATTTTTCGTTTAAATTAAATATTTCAATTTATTATATTTCATTTTTTTTATTCAATTATATTTTGAAAATATAAATCATCATATAAATAAAGATATCAGTATTGAAATATTTAATACATATTATCAAAAGTGAAACCGAAAACTTATGATTAAATTAAAGAAGCCTATGGACTTTAAAATGGATTATTCTAGTTGTAGTAACATTTTTGTTATGGTGAGTTTGAATAATGAAGGAAGGCGAGTGGAGGGGAGAAGTGATGATGTGAGTATTGGGCCCCACTCCCTCTTAGTCTCCATCACTCAATCATTATCCCTTTATTCTTTGTCTCTCTACTCTCTCTTCTCTTCTATCTAAACGTCAAATCCAAAACCCCTTCTTCTTCCTTCTTTTATTAGCATCTCCGTCATATTTTTCCAGTAGTGAACCACCACCACCATCATCGCCCTCGCCGTCAAGAAACCTCCGTCCAAGGACCGCCATAGCATTTGCGGGTGCCGCATTCACATGTCAATCATCTGCGCCACACGTGTCTTCCAGCTCACTCGCAAGCTCAGCCGCAAGTTCGACGATCAAACCATCGAGTGGCTCCTCAGCCAAGCCAAACCCTCCGTCATTGCCGCTACCGGCACCACTCCTTTCAAGCGCGAGAGAGGAACGAGTGCGAGAGGAACAAGTGAGAGGGTCTGAGGGAGAATTTTCAAATTCTTTCCTTTCAGTCAGAAATTACAATTCCTCAATTTTAGGTAACTTAAATTTCTACTTAAAATTTCTTGAATTTTAAAATCTTTCAAATAAGATATCTAAACACTGAATTTTATCTTAAAAAAATTTAAATTCCTAGTTAAATTACTTTCCCCATTTTAAATATTCCATCCAAACATGCTCTCAAGGTAATGAAATGATTTTGTGTTCAAATCCTATTTGAGTTGGTAACTGTTGTTTTCTCCACTCACACTATTACTCTTACACTTCCCATTGTATTTAAAAAATCTCATTCTAAAATATAATAATGAAGGTTAAATTACTGTTTAGATTCTCTGATTTATTTTTAATATTCAATTAGGTTTTTTAATTATTAAGTTTTTCAATTAAGTCCTCTAATTATTTAAACTGATTAAATATAAGCATTATAAACATATCATCTATTAAAAAATGAGATATCACTTGACACATTAGATTGTAATGTTAATGTTAATATTTAATTGACATAAACAACCAAATTGAAACATTTTAAATAATTAGAGGATCCAATTTAAACTATTTAGTAATTAGAAGATCTAATTCACCATTAAAAATAAATTAGAGAACCTAAATAATAATTTAACGAATTATGAATTTCAAAATGAAATTTTTAGAATGGAATGAAAAGTGCATGAAGGTTTAGCCCAACAAATCATTACGATTGTCCAATCTATATGATGCAAACCATGAATAGCCCAATATATATGTTGCAAATACGGAAAGTGATATCGTTACTGAACTTCTTAGTTTCCATTGATTAGGGCATTTCTGTTTTGGCTTTTTCTCATTTTCTAAGCAAAAGCCCATGAAAGCCATGGTGATAAGTTATAATTAAGTATTAGTTTCCTGTTAAGTGGTATAGATATTTTTTAGATTTTTTACTTTTCTATATCATGTTGCTGATTTCAATTATTGAGTTTTCTTGTTGATTCACTCATCTATATATGTTCGATTCAGCAAGAAGTTTAGTTATGAGAAAGAAACTGATTCATTGAATGATAATTTGGGGTCAAAGGAGGAATATTTACAAGTTTGGGTATGTTTGAGGTAACATTGGAGAGATATCCAACATACGTTAACCAAAGCATTTCCTTTCTAACCTCTCCATCTACGCACCACGAAATTTGTGCGACCAAAGTTCGGACAGCAAAGTAAACATGTGCTTTTAAAAGGTAGAAGAGAAGGGATGGAATGAGCGAGAATATCACATTGCATTGATATTAGTCCTGTTAAAATAAGGGTAATATAAAAATATCTTAATCAGAATATACAACTAATTATAAAGTATTTTACATTGTTATTTATTTATAGATTATCATATAATTACATATTGTTAATTTTTATAATAATTATTTTAAAATTATATTTAAAATAATTTATAATTAACTGATAGTGTAAATAAAATTATACTAATCATGTATAAAAAATTATAATTTATTTCATTCTATTCAGTATACTAAAAAAATGAAATAGAAACTTTCTTCCAATCCATCATAAAATATTTAAATAACACGGAATGGAGTTTTTATTTTAATAGATTCCTATCTACCTAGCTAATTTTATTATGTTTGAATCGTCTCATTTCATTCATGATTCCAATATTGCATAAATGTTTAATAATAGTATTTGGATATCAATAATTTTAGATGATGAAAAAAATTAGGCAGAGGACAAAAGGATATTCTTGGTCAAAATACTAAAATTGTCTTGTAATAGAAAATCAAATTACTCTTTTATGGTTCCCTCAAAATATGCCGTTTAATCAGCATAAGTTAGCGTAATGCCCCTTCCGTTGGCTCCCTCGTCAGCCTTTCTAGGTCAAAGATTCTTGTCATGGAACAGCGGATCCGGAACATCTAACCTTTGAAATATTGTCAACAGTTATCACAGTTCTCAATCCCGTGCATGGTTGCTGAAAATTATGCGCGCTGCAGGAGAAATTTGGGCCTTTACGGAGTAAACTTTTACAAGATACTGCTACTATCATACTTGAATAACGAGAGAGTCAATTCTCCTGGTCAATTTTTTGTGTTAACACCCTGATTAATCGGAAGAATGTAACTCTTACTAATTTAAAGTTTGATAGAGAGTTATCTTAAATTTATTCAAAAATTATTTTCGTTAAAAATCAAATTCAAATATTATATAAATAATTCAATATTAATTTCAATATATTAATCACTTATATTTAATTATTAAATTATTTTAATGTTAAATTTGGTACAGACTACAGATATTCTTTACGGTAGACAATTAAAATTACTATGGCCGTCAAAGTTCAATCATAACTTTTGAAAAGTCAATAACCCATCAAAACGAATGCCAATAATGTTGTTTCTGAGGAAGTTTAACACAACGTGACTTATAGGAATCACTCTTCAATTAAAGTCCAACAATTGTCAATGCATATTCTCTTCCAAAAATGATATACATTCTCTAGAGTTCTTATAAATATACACTTCATTCTCTTAAAATTTGTAGGTTTGATCGAATGGTAGAGAAATATATTTAGTTTTTATTTAGTTAAATAATATTAGTCAAAGTGATCACAGTACAATAGTCACTTGGCCACCCTTCCCAATGGACAGAAGTTTTTTTTTTTCATCAGCCAAAAAGAGGATCATATATTAAGATGGCACAAGGGGTGCCTACCCACAAAAACATGGTTTTGTAACTGAACAACAAGAATAAGCCAGCAAGGCCAAGAACCAAACTTATGGTGCCCAAAGGACAGAAGTTTATCGTGAGCATGCATAACGTTCTGTGCTACTAAATTTAAATTTCTCCATCACATGTCAAACATATATTAATATTGCAGCAAGAAGAATAGTATCAGGCACAATCTTTATCTTTTATTGTTACGTGATCACTAATAAGTCTAAAACTATTAAATGCTAAAATGCCAAATTGATAGCTTCTCACTTCTATCTACATTTCTTTATTTTATTTTATTTTTTATTGCAACGTTTGTAGTATGTTATCTGAATGTTTCAAATTACTTCATATGCTTCAATTAAACTCATCACTCGTGAACACATAATAGATTTAGTCAACTAAGTGACAAGAGGATACATTGACTAAAATTACATATGTTCGATAGACTAAGAAAATTATGCTATACATAATTACATAGTATAATATAGCGTAGGCACAGATTGCATTCTGTTTTACATTAACTGTATGTAAATAAAATTTTATTATCCTTAATTTCTTTACTAATTATTAAGACCTTATCATATAGATAGAGAAGTAGTGTCGTAGTGATTACTTTGAAAGCTACTAAAGGCGCATCCTTGCATTACATCATTAGAAAATGGGAGATCATGTTCCTCCCTGTACTACATGATCGATAGAGCTTGTGCCACTTGGTTCGTTGCAACAGCGCCTCATGGTCCACCATGTAAGATAGGCCATGGTGGGCATTTCATCATTTTGCAAAATGCAAACACACTACCCAACCTCGATTCTTATTCGTAAAGCCTCAACCATAACCATTCAGCGCATTTAATCTAAATTCGATCCCAATTCAGTTTGTTTGAATGTACATTGTCAAAATTAATTTTTAATAAAATTGATTTTAAAATATAATTTATGTATGGATGTTTCTAAGTTAAAATTAAAATTTAATACAAAATTTTGAATTCAATAAAAACTACTAAAAATTGATTCAATCCAAAATTAATTATAAATTTTTTTCCACAACATAAAATCAAATATATAAAAATTATCTAAAATTAATTTTAAATTCATAATCAATTCTTCAATAAATAAATAAAAACTAGACACACATGTAAAACTTGATACATAAATAACTTACGTTTCAGAAATTCATGATTTTTGTCTAACCAAGCAGTGTACGAAAATTACAGATCTACCGTGATTAATAAGTTAGATTTTGGGTCAAAACTCAAAAGCTACAAAAAGTAGGACAAAACACAATTGTGAGAAGTGTGGGAATGAGTGAGAGTGGGGCATTTCAGACATTTATCGTGAAAAGTTAAATTCGATTAATTAAGTAAAATACGTAAGTTATAATTATTATAAATTTTCTCACGCTATCTTCGGTTCTTCTAGGGGAAAAAAAAAAACATTTACGTCACAAGTCACAGGTGCGACGCGCGCATGAAAAGCTCGTAATTGTCAACGGCGTGAGTGGGGACAGCCACCATGACCTTGACACTCACACACTCATCCCTCACCGGCAAAAACAAACAGTACCTATCGCAGCACACGGGTCCCACGTGAACAACCTTCCCCATACCCACGTCAATCTTCTCCAACCCTAATCGAGACCACTGCGACACTATCAACACCCCAACCGGGTCAGGGCACGCTTTTCTCTCCCACACAAACTCCATCACGCCCCTCACGTGCTCGTTCCCCACCCTCTCCTTCGCCCGCTTCACCAAACCCGACCCGAACCCGATTCCTCTTTCCTCCAACTCCTTTGCACTAGTCTCCGCACACCCCAAAACAAATGCGTTCCCATAATACCCCTCCGGCAAACCCGGTTTAACTCGGTTCCGCACGTTTACACTGAACGCCAGCTTCAGCTTCTGGTTCGGCGGAAACCTTATTGCTCTCGCCCAGCTTCTCCACACGTGCGCCGCAAGCACCTCGAACGACGTGTAACACACCGACTCGCCTGGTTGACTCGTGCAACGCGCGAGTCGCTTCAGCTCGTTGAGTCTCCTCTTGTCGAAGGTCACCGATGTTGGTTTAAGCCCCGTCGAGACCTTGTTCATGAAGTTGCATAAATCAGCGACTCGGTTGAACTCGGGGTGACTCGTTGAGTCAACCAGCGTCTGCTTCCCACGCGGCGGGTTCAGAAGGTGACGCTCCCAGACAGGTTTTTGTATGGGCCTGAGACCTAATAATAACTCGCGTTTCTCGTTGGCTAACTCGGCGAAGTGGTTTAGAAACTCCGCGCTGCCGATCCCGTCGCAGACGCAGTGGTTGATCCCGACGCCGAGTGCGGCGGCGCCGTCGCGGAGCCACGTCAGCTGAACCACCAGCGGCGGCGATCCTTTGAGAACATCTGGCACTTGGAGCGACAAGAGCGACCTCCAGTGCGTAACTGTTTTAGGCGCTTTCTCGAAGTCGTTAACATTGTAACGGTCAGCGGAGGCTTCTATGAACACCGCGCCTTGGGCTCCGCACACCACCTCCAGCCCCGGACCATCGGGCCTGGGTCTGACCCGGCCCGCAAAAGGATAATAAAGAACCAACGCTCTGGCTAATGCGGCTTTTAAACGGACCGTGGTGGCAGCCTGGTCCAGGCCTGGGCAAGGGTTGTAGACCAACAGATACTCTATGGTAAAACGAAGGAAGAGTTGTGAATCAAGAGCTGATAAAGCCAACACACTTGATGGAGTGGGCTCAGAAGGTGTAATCACTGATGCTTCTTTGACGCACACGGAACTTCCCATGTTTGTTCACTGATCAAGTTTTTTGGGCTAGGAATTTGTGTAATTTTTGCAAGTTGGACTTTGGGAGGAGAAGTTTAAGATGGTGGTGTTGAGATGCATATACTTTGTGGAGTGAACGAATTCAGAAGCGTGTAAGTGTGAGTGCGAGTACGAGTGAAGCTACAATTGGATGATATTTATAAGGAATATAAGAACAAGTGAGTTTCTCGTGGGTTCTCAAAACTTAAGACGCAATTCTCAACGACTTTTATCATTGGAGTAAATATTGTAGTAACAGTAATTATTATAGTTTATATAAATAACTGTTTTAAACAGTTTTTTTTTTCATGATTAGTTTTATTAGACAACTTAATTCAGCACCGTTAATAATATTTTATCTTAATTATATTTTTTTTCATCTACATACTTAAAAGTATCCGAATTCAATTGGTAACTATTTTAAACAGTTCTAAGTTTTTAAGAATTAAGGGGGGAAAAACTTAATAAAATTCCTAAATACTATGTAGGGGCCCAACTCTACTATAATCAATTGCAGCATTCGAGATGTTCGGAGAAGAGTGTGGTCATGCATTTATTTACGAAGTTGATATTAAGGTTCCAAGATTCTCCGGGCATCGCTTTATGGAAGAAAATGAATATCAAAACAATTAATGTAGTACACTGTAGAACAGATGTGCCCGCTAGCTTTTTTTTCTGTTGGGTTGGACTGATAGCTATTACTCCCTCAATCTCAATCATCGCCAAGCACAATTAGTTTTCAAATTCTGTTTATTACATCGTTTTTATATATACTTGTACAGTATAAGATTAGTAAAAATTTAATTCACATATGCAAAATTTACTGATTCTTTTTGGATGGTGTCGTGTTTGTGAACCGTGAATTCGTGATGAGGTTGACGTCAGTAGTTCAGAATGACAGACAGGTCGGTAACAGCATTGGGAGAAATTCAATTAGGTTTTTTAACCAATTTTTTTAGTATCTATAGTATTTTTTATGATCTCTACAGCGTCATGTCATTCCTAAAGAACTTACTTAATATTTTGTTTCAATGCAAAAAATTATAAGGAACTCAAAAAAATTTATGTATTTATATTTTTTAATAAAATTTAACATTTTTTTAATTTTCATAACTATAAATTAAAATAAATAAAAAATGCTTAACAATATAAAACAAAATTTTACATAATAATAAATAATTAAACACAATAACATCGAAATAAATAAAAAATTTAGACCTCAAAAAAAAATTACATAAATTTAATTATTGTTATTTTCATTTCCGAAATATTCTCAAATATATTCAACTAAATAATGATAAGAATTATTTTCAAATGTTTTAAAATATACGAAAATCAAAACTATTTTTATTTAATAACCAAAATCAAAATAAGTCTTGTTAATAGAAATTAAAATACACTGTGTTTTTTTATAATGGAATTAAATACTATTTATTAAAGAGTAACATTATTGTCATATATGAAGAGTTTACTCAAATTTTTTTTATATTTAAAAATTTAAAGGGTATTTAAACGCAGCTGTTGCGGTGCAGAGTTATACTTAAAAAATTTTAACTTCATTCACCCTCTTTTCTCTCAACACTCCAACACCCTCCCCTCCCCCCAAACAGAAAAAAGAAAAAGAAAAAACTCTACGGCAGCGCCCTCCCCTCCCTCCTCCGCACCCTCTTCACCGTCGCCGACCTGGCAACTACCTTCTCCACCCTTTCCGCCGCCGACCTACATTGTTCAAGAAGCGCTTTTGTGGACCTTCACGCGAGCGTCACGTCAACCACCTTCGCGCTTCTGTGTGAGCGTCCTCGTCGTCGTCAACCTCGCGCCGGTAAGGACCTTCATGCGTGCCTGCCTCCTCCACGCGCGCCAGCCTCCTCACGCCGTCAACCACCACCGTCGCCTGCACCAAAATCTGATATGTTTCCCTCCTTTTTGTAGGTAGTTGATGAGAATATTCTTATTTTATTCACAAGTTTCGGTTCCTTATATAAGGAACGCGTTTGAGGGATGATGGAATAGTTCCTCCACGTCAGCCACCTTCATCGCTGAAGCTTTTCAAGGAACGATTTCTTCAATTTAAGAAACCCTACAAGCACTCTCGTTAGAGATGCTCTAAGTTTGATAACTAAGTCACTAATTCAATTAGTGGATTATTAATTAGTCTAATTTGAATATATATATATATATATATATTAAAATTTTAAAATTATACACATATATATTTATAAATATATAATTAATATTATTTGAGTAAAAAAAAATTATATATTTCAAAATTTAAAATAATAATTGATAATAATTTAAATTTTTTAAAAAAGAATTATAAAATCGATTGGGTTATATCTTTCCAATCAAAATATGATAATTTATTCAATCGAATTTGATGGAATCATTTCAAGTTAACTTGTATAACTAATTTAATTAAAGAACTGATTTAATTAGATCACTAAATTTCAATTCAAGTGATTGGACTAAATACTTATCCCTGTATATAGGCTAGCTATACCTGGCAGAAATTTTGTGAAGAAAAGTATTAAAATGCAATAGGGGAAAAGCACTCACTGGGAGGATATATAGGCACGGATAAAAGTTCAAAGCATTGCCCATATAATAAAGACATCATGTTAGATTTGGTTACGCATGTATCCATGTGGCATACACATATTATTGATGGAGTCACAGTCATATATAAATTTTATCATGTTACTTTTTTAATTTAAAACACACAGTTCGTGTTAAAATAAAATAATATTCAAAGGGATTTTCTATGTACTTCTTTATGAAATCTAATAGTACTTAAATTTAGTATGTGTTTACCTACTTGTTGCATATTTTTATCGCTAACCCCGAAGACAGACAAATTACAGTTTCATTGATCCACATACTTGAGAACAGTTTAGGGAGTGGGGTCTTAGGATGGTTTTTATCTTTATCTCTTCTAAAAATATATGTTTTATATTACCTTCTTTCGTTTGAGATATTCGAAGGATTCTAATATGTGGTTAGATATTGCACAAGCTTAGAAAAGAAATTATGTGCAAACATTGCTAGTGGAGTTGCTTGTTCATAAGTACTTGCTAGTGACGATAATCTTTTGTCAAATGGAGGGTGTGGTCCAAACATCAGTGCTTAGCCTTATAATCACTCCATAATAGAAACCAACTCAAGCCATATGATCTACACTCACTAGATCCTAAGGATCGACCCTAAACCTATAAGCTGCATATCCCTTGCCTTGTACACATATATAATAAAAAATATACTCTTCAATTAATGTTATTGTGTTACTATGAAATTGCTTAAGTTATAACTTTCATTTGAAAACATATCACTGAAGATATGTTCTTAGTAAACGCTTGATCATGATTATTTAACTTTGATCATATTGTAATGGAGTCAACTTAGTTGTAAATTAATTATTCTTGTAACTAATTATTTAATCAACTATAATAAAAAACACTTGTAAGCTAATTCAGTCTATGCTAATCAAAAGTTTCTTTCATTTTTTTTTTCCTCTCTTACTTTCTCTGCGGGTTATCTTAAGTTTCTTCCTATCCATGGATAGCATGAGTTCTGTTATGGTATCAAAGAAGAGCTCTGTTGTGCAACTTATTGTTCTTGTTTCCTCTTTCATTTTTCTGACTCCTCGTCATGAATGGAGAACAATCACAACAATATCAATCACTAAACATACATAGCCCTAACTATCTTCATCCAGGAGAGAATCCTGCAAATGCACTAGTTTCACTAGTTATTGATTCGTCAAATTACAATTCGTGAAGTTGTTCAATGCTTACTGCATTGAGTGCAAAAAATAAAGTTGAATTTGTCGATGCTTCGATTCAAGGATATGCATCAAATCATGCACTTCACGCGATCTGGAAGAGGTGTAATAACATGGGAGTTTCTTGGCTTGTCCACTCAGTTTCACCTTCAATTAGACAAAGCATACTTTGGATGGATGATGCACGCGATATATGGAAAGATCTGAAATCAAGATACTCACAAAGAGATATTCTAAGAATCTCTGAATTACAACAAGACATGACCTCTATTAGACAAGGTGATAAAACTATAACTGACTATTTTACAAGATTACGTATTATTTGGGATGAATTGGAAAGCTATTGGCTTGATCCAATGTGTACATGTGATTCAAAATGTACATGTGATGCTCTTGTTAGTGTTATGGAGAGGAAGAAATAGGATTGTGTTATGCAATTTCTTAGGGATTTAAATGATCAATTCAGCACGGTTAGATCCAATGTATTGATGATGGATCCATTACCTAGCATAGCTAAGATTTTCTCATATGCAGCTCAACAAGAGAGACAAATAAATAGTAATGATGTGATAGGAAATACTACTAGTCTGGTTAATGCAGCAAGTACAACCTCATCTAACTCAAGTTATTCGTGTACTTATTGTGGCAAAGACAATCACACAGTTGACAGTGCTATAGAAAGAATGGTTTCCCTCAAAATTATGCTTCTAAAGGAGGTAGAGATAACCAATGTGACTTTGGTAAAGAAAATTCTAATGGAAAATGAAGCAAGATTTGCACACACTATGGTTAGACTAACCACATTGTTCATGAGTGTTATAAAAAACATGGATATCCTCGTGAACACAAGTATCATAAGCCTTAAGGTTCAACCATTAATAATGCAAATGCTGTGAAGGAAGAAGGTGATAGCTCTGCTCTAGAACAGGATCAAGATGATGTTAAGTTGACTTCTCAACTATACAAGGCTTTGATGGCACTGCTGCAACAACAAAGCTCATTTCACAGCAGTTCACATGTGAATCAAATTGGTACTATCACTGGTTCCAACAATGCACACATAGGTAATATTTTTATCAATTACTTGTAATATAAGCAAGATAGGACCAAGTGAATGGATCCTAGATTCGGGTGCCACAAATCATGTCACAACTTCCCTTCATTTATTTTCTTTTTGCAAGAAAATAAATCCTATAATTGTTAAACTCCCTACGAGTCACACAATCACTGCAACACATGAAGGCACAATTCAATTCTCACAGTCACTATACCTTAAGGATATTCTATACATACCTAACTTTCAATTCAATTTGATTTCAATATCTAAGTTAATGTCTTTGCCTTGCAAGCTAACTTTCATGAATGATAAATGTTTTATTCAAGATATGCAGAACCTGCAAAGGATTGGTACAATTGATATAGTGGAAGATCTTTGTAAGCTTAAGATACTTCCTCTCAAGCCTCACAAGGAGTATAATCCCACTTCTATTATAACTTTTGTTTCTTCTAGTATTTCAGCTCTTTCATGTAATAAGTGTCTATAGACTTGTGGCATTTTAGATTAGTCCACCCATCTTTTGAAAGGTAACTATTGTTAAAGCAATCATACCACTTCTTACAGCTGATAAATAATTTGTAAGTGATACTTGCCATCACTCAAAATAGAAAAAGTTGTAATTTCCTGGCATTGATTCTTATTCTTCTAGCCTTTTTGCTCTCATATATGTTGATATTTGTGGTCCTTGCAGTGTGACTTCTTTAAATGGTCATAAATATTTTCTTACTATAGTAGATGATCATTCAAGGTTTGTTTGGATTTTTCTTATGCGTTCAAAAGCTGAAACCCAATCTTATTTAAAGAACTTTGTTGTCACTGTTGAAAAATAATTTGATACAAAGGTGAAAATGATTAGATCTGATAATGGCTCAGAATTCATTATGAGACAATTTATGATAAATCTAACATTATACATCAAACTTCATGTGTTGAAACTCCCCAACAAAATGAGATTGCTGAGAGAAAGCACCAACATTTATTAAATGTAGCTCGATCCTTTTTGTTTCAATCAAATTTACCCTCTACATTTTGGTCTTATACTCTAATCTACTTTGTTGTTCTTGTAAATTGCATATGAACTACTTTTCTTGACAATAAAACTCCCTATGAAAAACTGTATGAGACTTCTTATGATATTGGTTTTTTTAAGAGTCTTTGGTTGTTTATGCTTCTCTAGTACTCTAACTACCAATATAAAGAAACTTAATCCAAGAGTTGCTAGTTTTGTTTTTCTGGGTTTCAAGTCAAACACCAAAGGATATATCACTCTTGACCTTAAAACCATGGCTATTTTTGTTTCCAAAAATGTTATTTTCTATGAGAATTATTTCTCATTCACTGCTCAGGATGGATAAACCTGATCTTATTATTGTCTTACTTGTACCAACTTTTTCTTTTAATGTTACCATTGATCAGTTTGATTATCCTTCTTCAAAACCATCAATTGGTCATATTGCTGCTAAACCCAATGTTACTAATCTTGATCCTTCTACTTCTCAAAAAGCCACTCAGACATCTAGAAGATCCATGAGACAGGTTCACAGACCAAGCAAATATAAAGACTTTCACATCACATATTCATCATCAACTGTTGTTAGTCACTTTACAGGTACTAGCCTTTACCCTCACTGTTCTGTTCTTTCCTATAACAGACTGTCTCTTTCTTATCACAGTGTTATCCTATCTATCACACAACAAGTTGAACCTAAGTCATATAGTGAAGCCTCTAAAGATCCTAATTGGATTGAAGCCATGAATGCTAAGATTAATGCATTGGAGCACAATAATACATGGATTCTTAGTGATCTTGCACCTCACAGAGCTGTCATTGGATGTAAGTGGGTATATAAGATCAAACACAGGTATGATGGATCCATAGAGAGATATAAGGCAAGGCTAGTAACCCAAGGTTACACTCAAATAGAAGGTCAAGACTATCTAGATACTTTTTATCCAATGGCCAAGTTAACTACATTTAAACTTTTACTGGCTTTAGCTAGCTACTGCCAATCAATGACATCTAAAGCAATTGGATGTGAATAATGTATTTTTACATAGTGATCTGAATGAAGAAGTGTATATGGTTCTTCCTCAAGATATGCAGTCAGACAAGCCAAGACAAGTTTCTAAACTCAAAGGGTCTTTGTATGGTCTAAAACAAGCAAGTAGGCAATACTATGTCAGACTGTCCTTTTTTCTGATTTCACATGGCTACAAACTGTGTGCATCTGATTATTCTTTGTTTCTCAAGCATAGATCCAATTCCATTACTTCTTTACTGGTCTATATGGATGATATTGTATTGTTAGACAATGATTTGGCTGAGATTCGAAGTATTACACATCTATTAGGCAGTGCTTTTAAAATAAAGGACTTAGGTGATCTGAAGTTCTTTCTGGGTTTTGAAGTAGTTAGAACACCTACTAGCATCAATCTATGCCAAAGAAAGTATGCTTTGGACATTTTCAATGACACTGGCATGCTTGGTTCTAAGCTAGTGTCTACTCCCTCTGATTATAACACCATGTTGCACCAATATTCAGGTTCTCCTATTTCAGTTGAGGATGTTTCTTCTTATAGAAGATTAATTGGAAGATTGATTTATCTGACTAACACAAGTCTAGTCTAGAAATTACATATGTTGTTCAACATTTGAGTCAGTTTGTGGCTGAACCTACCTCAGCTCATCAACAAACTGCATTCTGAATCCTTAGATACACAAAAGGATCTCCAAATGCAGGAATTTTCCTTTTTGCTAATAGTGGCATTCACTTGAAAAACTTTAGTGATTCAAATTGGGTGGGTTGCATTGACACAAGAAGGTCAAAGAAAAAGGCCATTGTGTCCAAAAGTTCTTCAGAGGCTGAGTATAGAGCATTAGTAAGTGTCACTTGTGAGCTGCAATAACTTACTTTTTTGCTAGACGAGTTCAATATCCATTTTCAGCACCCTTTTATTTTGTATTGTGACAATAGGCTTGCTCTCCACATAGTTGTAAATCCAATTTTTTATGAGAGAACGAAACATATTGAGATTGTCACGTAATTCATGAAAATATGCTTGAAGAAATTACTTCATGTCTCCTATGCAAACCAGCTTGCAAATATCTACACTAAGACTTTTATGTATGATGCTTTTCAGTTTTTACATTCCAAGGTAGGAATGTCCAACATCCATTCCTAGTTTTAAAAGGGGGGGGGCTCATTGCTTGATCATTATGATTATTTCAACTTGATCATATTGTAATTAGAATTAGTTTAATTAATTATATATTAGTTATTATTGTCACCAACTATAATAACAAACACTTATAAACTAATTCAGTGCTAATCAAAAGCTTCTTCTATTTCTTTTTTTCTCTCTAACTTTCTTTGCAAGATATCTTAAGTTTATTCCTATACATGGTTAGCATGAGTTCTCTTATATGCCGTATTATTATATATAAAAAATTAAATAAGCTTGGCTATTTCACATGTCCCGAATACATACATACATGGCATATAATTTATTACCCAGCATGACGTTGACAAGGACACATCCACAGTCTTTACCTTAGTCAAATTCCCAATTATCGCCGGCCAATTAATTCTCTTGCAGATTCTCTCTAACGTGGTCTCCTTCTTCCACACAAGACAAAAATATGGCCAGTGCAGAGATAGAGATGCATATGGTTCTCAATTAGCGTAATAGTACACTAGAGAAGGTAAAAAAAAAAAAAAGTGTCTGTGTTCAGGGATTAGAATCGTACAATAGGAAAAGAGATTTTTTAATAACATTTTTTTATGAATGAATAAAGTATAGGTGAGGCGATAGGACCTCTCCTCCCCCCACTTGGATCCAGTTCGAGATTACTTAAGATAATGTGCATCTATCTAAAGGCTTTAAATTAAAGTGTTGTTAATTAATATTAAAAGATTATAGGGTAGGGCTTATCAGAAAAGTAATCAAAATCTTGTTAACTTTGTTTCTTGATGGATATGCATGGATATCTGCATGTAAGATTTGGTAAATTTGCTTGCACTATTATCTGATTCCTTGTTGCTTTGGTTGCCTCTTTTGTCTTGCTTGGTGCATGCCCATCACGTCTTTTCACAAAAGTAAAGACACAAGATCAATATATAGATGGACGCTAAAAATTGTAGTATGATAGTATCTATTTTATAATAAACTATATTTACATATCCCTCGCGGGGCTGTGTAACGCTGATTTGAAGGTTTTGTTCTCAAGACTATGGACAATACTATTATATATATATATATATATATA
>CM023954.1:5146309-5157667 GCA_013407115.1 Glycine latifolia
TGTGTGTGTGTGTGTGTGTGTGTGTGTGTGTGTGTGTGTGTGTGTGTGTGATCCTATTTTTGCATAGCTTAGTAATATATATAGGGTAAGGGCAGAATCAGTGCTAATGCCGAAAAAATACAACAAGGGTCCAAGTACAGACCATGATAAACGACAGATTAACAAGTCGTATATTTATTTATAAGAATGAGAATCGGATACACATTAAAAAATATCTATGGTAAAAAACATCTTACTTATTCAGAGAGTTTAGATCTGAATATTTATTCATAAATTTATTTACTATTTAATTATGTTCATATCTGCATTCCATGTTCATCATATTTTACAATTAAAATTAAAAAATATTATTTAATTAAATTAAATAATTTTATTTGTAATGTTTATAGTTTTTTTTAAGTTGTAAAGTTTCATAGTTAAAATTAGATTATTGTTAATATTTTTTAATTAATCAAGTTATATATGACACTTTTAAATCAATTCTGTTCTTTTTAATTATTAATAATATTCATGTTAATCAATATTAATGTTCACGCTTTCTCAAATATTTGCATTTTACAATATAAAAAATATATTCTAGATTATCAAAAAGTTAATTATGACTTCAAATATTCATATGTAGATATGTAATAAAAAAATAAAAAAAAATTAAAGTCATCATCTGCAGCACAAAAGTGTGTTAAGATGTAATTTTTAAATATATATATATATGAAAATAAATATTATAACAATATGTACTCAAACCTTTCTCCTTTCTAAGTAAGTGGAGAGACAGAAGCAAATATAGTTTTTGTTATCACTGCTTTTCACTGATTTCATGCCACTATTCACTGGCGATGCTTTTATACATCTTATCTACATATTTTCATGCATTAAAACATTAAATATTTATGTATCTTTAACTCAGGTACACTTATTAATAATTAATTTTGAATATATAGTTCACCATTTTAAAAAAATCTTAAAAATTAAACTCTAAATTTTAATCATATGAAAAAAATTGAATACTTTCTCTCTCTTAATCTATATTTTTGCAACTTGGTTAGCAGTAAACAAGAAAAACAATATTAGATGTGATATCTATTAAGTATTTTATTACTTGCCAGTTACATTAAAACATAATATAAAATTAATATTTGATATATATTTAGTATTCTCTTCTAAGCGCTTAAGCACATCTTGAGCATTTTTAGAGTAATTTTTGTGTATGGTTAGTTCAAGTATATACTAGCAAAAAAATGGGTTTAAATTTCTTGAGTAAAATCTCAAGATTTAGTTTTGTAAAAAAAATAAAATGTAGATAAGAGAGAAAATTTAATTAAAGACGATCAACCAAAATTTTAAATAAAAATTAATTTTATAAACAAAGTTATTTTTGAAAAAAAATTAATAAATACTTCGTATTTATAATATAATTACCATAAATTTTTATTATAAGTGTATAACTTTTAATTAAAATATTTTTTTATAAAAATTAAAAAACTCATCACATAATTCAATTTGTAATTGGATAACAATTTGCACATTCTAAATCTCTTTTGTTTCTAAGTTGAAGATGCAAAGCGGGGCCGCAAAGGGAAAGGTCCTTTTTGGTCCTCAATGGCTCAATGGGAAGCAGCTTTTTTCTTTCTTTCTATTATTTCGGTCATTGGTCAAGAAAGGGGAAGGACTTGGACCTCATGTGAGCCCATATAACTGACCTCATCTTGGACCCTCTTGGGCTTAGCTTTACTTGTGGGCCCTATACAGTACAGTATCACATCCATTAACGTTAAAGCAACTTCTATTTGAAAAAATAAAACAAAACAAAACACTTCCGTAAATCGTTGTCCCAATAAGAAATTTCTGTAATAGTATAACTCCTAATTCTTACAAATATTCTGATAACATCGTTCATCTTTTTTTCAAACGAACTAAATCAGTGCAACTGGGATAAAAGATTTAATGCACAAGTTTACAAGTTAAAATTTATGTTATAATAGATGTTCAAAAATTCTAGTAAAAAACGAGACCAAAATGAAGTTAAAGGAATCATCAAATCGTTGTGTGTGTGTTTTATTCAGTATTTAGGATCGATTTTCAGTAACTGAAAACGAAAATTTTCATTAAGAAGAGTGGCTATACTTTTTGTAAGCTTATATAATAAATATTTATAAATAAAAAGTTTCATTTTTTTATTATTTAAAATTAACTATCAAGATTGATTTTCATAAAAACTTTTTTTGTGTGTTACTAAAGGCAGTTCAAAGACATTCATAAGAGAAAAATATGTAAAATGAAAAGTGACGTTATTAAAAAAATGAAGTACTCTTGGAGATAAAAAGTAATAGAATTTGACTTGTGTTAACTCACAGGGTTACGTAAAAAGTAAGTCAAACTAATTCAATCTCACTTCT
Organism: Glycine latifolia; assembly: GCA_013407115.1. Lineage (NCBI taxonomy): Eukaryota > Viridiplantae > Streptophyta > Magnoliopsida > Fabales > Fabaceae > Glycine > Glycine latifolia. Next base: position 5,148,706 of record CM023954.1, read on the forward strand.
TTAGTGAGTGACAAAAAAAATAGTACAATAATTTAATTCACTAAAGGTTGGTTACTTAGGTGGGTGAATTCACAAGCTAACTCACTTATTTAAAAATAAAAAAATGAAAGAAATACAAGAAAGAATTAGAATAATATGAATACAAAAAAAAGTATTCATGATATCAAAGTAAAAAAAATAACAAAATAAAAATAATTTTAAAAAATGAGGCAGCATTTTTATAACCAATTTAAACTATGAGTTAAGTTAGATAACTTTGATAATTTATGTGTTCATGTGAAGGTATACTTGACTTTCATTATGTGTGAAGGAGGCATGGTACGTAGAATAAGGATACGAGAATTTGACAAATATTCCCAAAAAGAGTATTGAATCAAGCCTGAATAATCACTTTGTAAAAGAATTACGAATGGATCTATATGTTCTTTGCATTATTCATGAGACTCTAGATGATGGCATGCATGCTTGAGAAAAAATTTTGTGCAATAAGGGAAAAGTAATAAAACTTAGGAGAGTCTTCAAAATGTTCATAATAAAGGAGTTAATAATTAAGGTGAAAATGTGTCTTCAAATTAAACCTCAAATGTGTGATTGAATCTTTGCACATAAGAATTTTGAATCTACCAATGATTATGTTACAAGATTTATGGTAACTACTAATCAAACGAGGAAAAATGACGAGAGAAATTTAAAAAATCGTGTGGTGGAATAAACTATATATTCATTTGATTCAAAAATTGACCTTGTTAGTATCGTCATTGAATAATCTCAAGATTTAGAGGCCATGACCATTAATTGTGAATTATAATTAATTAAGGATCTTTTCAAGAAAAAATGAAGTAATTAAATGACTAGTACTAGTACTAGCAAAATGCATGTTTTCTCTAATCACATCATCACATGAGAAATGTTTACGACCATTATAATTGGATTTGTTCTAATGCATCAAACGTACTAATTCAGTGATCATATCAAATATGGAAGCATACAAATCCACCATATATATAACAAGACAAGACGGACAAGGTTGTATTGATGCCGTAACTGAAGGGGAGATGCCAGCTTTTGATGTCTAAAGCAACAAAATCAGTTTGGTATGAAAATCCATCCATTCCCAAAAAATGACAAACTTTTGTGCAATTACACAGACAATAGGATGCATCTTGAATGGCATGTGCACTCAAGTTGCAAGAGGGACTAGAAGTTAAATGTCTTTCGTGCCGTATATATAGTACGTATTAATTAGGTTGTGACTTGGGAGTTCATCATCGTGGAAGATGAGCCAAACAAAGAACCGAAATTTTTTTTCTAGCACAAAAGACTTCAATATAGCTAAACCATAATACATATATATATATATATGCGCTCGCGCGCGACAGTTCAATGAAGGTGGCGCTTATGGATGGATGTGTGTACTTTATCCGGCACTTATGACTAGCATTTGAAGAAAAAACTTCCGACATTAGAAACATTTAACTACCACATAATCCAATGCAATATGTGTGACTAAAATAAGGGTGGCTGGATTATGTTTATATGTCAAGTAGTATTACCATAAAATATGTCAGATACCATCAATTAAATCTCCTGAACACCAACAAAAGGAACATGGTTGCCTACTGGGACCAATATCTAGCCATTTGTTTTAAAAAAATGAAAATGACAGTTGTGACATTTCCCACCCTACAAGGTTTTTATTTTGTAGCCCTTATTTTAATTAGTAAAATTAAACTTGTGTGATACTAAGTAGTTAATTTGCCAATATATGCAACAAGAGGTGATAAAGATAAATACTCCCTATATTTAAACAAACGAAGTAGCTTAGTACTCCTGTTTAAAAAAATTACTAGGGAGTATTTTTCCTGATGCAAATGCAAGGCACAATAGAAATAAAAATCCTTAGGTGGCAGTGCAATAATTAGTTTAGTTGTCTGGGAAAGTAGGAATAATGAATTTCGGTAAACAGCACAGGAAGTAATTAATTTAGTTAACTTATCCCAAGCAATAAACACCATAACCCTAGTCTCGAAACAAAACGAAGAAAATCAACAAAAGCAAGAAGCAGAAGCAGGGATTCCAAATTCCGAAACTAATACTATTGTGGTACTCTATTCGATGCACAGCACCAATCCCTTCCTCTTTTTTCTCTCTCCTTTATAAATTGCATGTTACACCGCCCTATTCCACCATTGACAGAGATGACATCGAAACCTCTTCCCACCAGAGCCTAATCAACATCAACACTGACTCAACAACGAGCTTCCCAACAACAAGCGTCTCCATCCATCTTTCCCACTCTAATCTAATTCAGATAATTATAAACCAAACTGGACCCAACCAACCAATGGCCTCTCTCCAACCTCAACCCCAAGAAACCAAACCCACCGCCACCACCACCACAGAAACCACTCCCAGCGAAACATCTAACAATAACACCAACAACAAAAGCAGTAGTCGTAAGTGCAAAGGTAAAGGTGGCCCCGACAATAACAAATTTAGGTACCGCGGCGTCAGACAACGAAGCTGGGGCAAATGGGTTGCCGAGATCCGCGAGCCACGCAAGCGAACGCGCAAGTGGCTCGGAACCTTCGCCACCGCCGAGGACGCCGCCAGAGCCTACGACCGCGCCGCCATCATCCTTTACGGTTCCAGGGCACAGCTTAACCTCCAACCCTCCGGTTCCTCTTCTCAATCTTCCTCTTCTCGCTCCTCTTCCTCCTCCACCCAAACCCTAAGACCCTTGCTTCCTCGCCCTTCCGGTTTTTCTTTCAATTTTCCATTTAACACCGCCACCGCCACCGTGCCTTACCCTTATAACAATAGTCACAATTACACTTACACCCCACCGGTTCTGTGCCCTAATGATAATCACAATCATAATATACTGCAAGTTCATCATCCTCATCACCATCGTTGTCCTGAGGAAGTAGTGCAAGTGCAAGTGGCACATACTCCATCAACATCGTACCAACATAATTCGGAATCCGATGTGGGTTTAGGTGGGAATAATAATGTTGTTGTTGTTGATGGTTCTATTAGATCAACCTCGTACCAAAGGCATGGTTTTCTGGATAGTAATAATAATCATGTGCATGTGCAAGTGCAACATGGAGTTTTGTCGAATCAACAGCAACAGCAACATCAGAATGGCATGGTGGTGGAGGGATTGAATAATTCCCCCGTTGTGGGTTCGGTTGCGTCTACTATGGACGCTTCTTCGGTGGATCCGGATCTGGCGTTGGTGGGGACAGTGGGGCTTGGATCTTCTTCGCCTTTTTGGTCCATGGCGAACGAGGATGACTACACTGGTAGTTTATGGGATTATAATGATCCTTTCTTCTTTGATCTTTAAAGAAATTTGAGCTTGAAATTGCTTGATTAATTAATTAGAATTATAACATATGTTTGTTCGAGTTAATTATATCGTTCGATTGGTTTGAACTTATAGTATTAGTTCAACGTGATGGAAGAGGATCACATATAGATTGATCGATACTGTTGTGAATAAAATGTTGGGTAGACTACGACGCTGAAAGATTAGTGCTTGTTAGTATTAATTGTTAATTGTGGATAATGAGCGTGGTAGAATTAAATAAAATCATTTTCATGGTTGAGATTTAGTGCTGTTGTAAAATACTAACTGCAGTTCAAATACATTTTGCTGCTGGTGATTGGGAAGCAAATCAACATGGAGTTATACATCTCGCCATTATTTTCGTCCGATTATGCGGTAAGCCCTTTCTATTATTTGGACTTCAAGTCAATGTATGATTAAGTTATATGCACTGATCACTGATGCTTAAATGTAAATGTACATAGTCATTGTTGTCTTGGATCAAATAATTCTAAGGTTTCATTGGAATTTTAACTGTGAAACCATAAGTTGAGAAATTGAATGATTGGAAAAAAAAAACTGTGTTATTATTATTATTATTTTGTTAATAAATATTATTCTTAATTAGTTTGTCTATAAAAAAAATTCAATTTATTTGTCTAATTGATGCAAACATTCTCCTATCTTCAGAGTTATGGTCTTGTTAGCATGACCCAATATTGATTTGGGGAAGTATGAAAATAAATTACTTATTACAAACTCTAATTTATTTTTATAAATCTAAACTACTTAATTTCTTACAATTTTATTATTATAAATTATTTCTAGTTTATTTTAATAAATGTTATTTATCATAGATTTTTTATTTAGTATATAAAGTTAGCTAGTGGGTAAAATAATCTACAAGAATGTGGAGACCCAAAAAAAGTATGGTGTTTATAATTGTGTATTAAAGTTTTTATTTCTTTATCATTTCGGTATATGATAACTTTTAATATCAGAAATCATGTGACTTATGAAATGATATGGAGTAACATTTTTCATTAAATTATTATAAACATTTTGGTTAAAACGTAATTTTGGTCCTTTTATATTTTAAAATCCATAATTTTGATGTTACTATTTTAAAATAGAAATGTGTTGTCCTCGTATATTTCAAAATATATAATTTTAGTCTCCTTATTTTACAATAGAGGCATTTGATCCTCCAGTTTTATTATAAAATTAATCCTCCAAATTTATTATAAAATTAATCTAATGTGGTCCAAATTTAGTAATGTAATATAAGATTAGTTGTTTAATTTAAGTCTCAACATTAATCTCTTAATCATAAATGCTTTCAGTTTTATGGAAGGATCATATTTGTGAATTTAATAAAAGTGAAGGATTAAATGTTTTATTTAAAATAGTGAAACTAAAATTATGAATTTTTAAAAATAAAAAATTAAATATTTCTATTTTCAAATAGGATACCAAAAAATTATGAATTTCAAAAAATAGGAGACCAAAATTCTATTTAAGTCGAACAATTTTATTTTGTAAATTTTTAATATCCTTTATTTTACTCTTGTTTCCAACTTCACACTGTTATTTATTTAATATGATTTTACTCTGCATTAAAGTTATGTTTGGCCTATTTTTATTGAAACTATATTAAAGTTAAAAGAGTTAATATGAAAGGTATAAATAAATGAAGTTTTCTTATTTAATCTAAAAACCGCAAATCACATTGCAATTTTCTATTTGTGGACTATTTGATGAGTTAATATTCTCTTTTGTTGTGTAAACACTTTTTGAAAACTATGAATACTCAAATTTATATTTTTTGTATTAGATAGGTATCTTTTTAGCGATGATTTTTTTCTTTCTATAATGTCATTAACAATTAAAATTAAATTTAAATATTGATGTATTTATTTAATTATTTTAACTAGTCATATTGTAAGATAATAGATTCATTTACAAGGGTTCACTTTCGTAGGCATAACCTTGGACCTTAGTTGAAAAATAAGGGTACTCTACTACACTAACATTACATAAATCAAACATTTATTAATATAAAATTATTTTATTTAAAGTAAGGGTATAGGAGTTCAACAAATATATTTTTTGTTGATTTTTAAAACATCAATAAATTTGAAACAAAACTAATAAAACAAAAACATTAATATGTGGAAACGTGAGTACTTTTTGTTCTTTCCTACTTATATTTGCTTTTTTTTAATATATTTGTCAAACTCACAGAGCACTGTGCTGGGTTATCATGGAACAAGTTGTATTCATTCATAGCTTGTTAGACTTGTCAATCTCTATATATAAATGGTAGTTGATAATATATATAATTATTTTAAATACAGTTGAGTGTAGTTCTTTTAAATAGTTATGGTTGTAGATATGTTAATAAATTCTTACAACTATTTATTTACGTAAATTTGTATTGTTATAAAATATTATTTCTAAAGTTAAGTAAACAAATTTCATATATAAATTATACTACGGTTCATAAGGTCATAAAATATTAAACAAATGTTAAATTTTAAAATTTATTAAGTAAATTTTAATATCTCTAATTTCACCCATATCAAATCAGATCCGGACTTAGTTTGGGAAATTTGTGTTTTTGAGTGCGTTTGTTTTATAGATTAAGAGTTAATTACCGAAAATATGAACATGGGAATGTAATATTTTTATGTTTTTTACAAGTTTTGAAAATTTATTTCTGAGTACAATTTATTTGAGTATTTTTATGTATAATAATGTTGTAGCTTCTTTTTTTATTATGTTTTTTTTCCATAATTTTCCATGTAACTTTCCAAATGGAGAGGGATATAATAGTTATTTTTTACAATCAATGTATGTCACGAGAATAATCCATGACAAATAAATAATTTAGTTGATCACCTATTTTAGTATTTTATTTGAGAAAAAAAGTTCAAAATGATAAAAAAAAGTCAATGTTTTGTCGTGAAGGCCGAATGTGGTCTATTTGTTTAGATTTGTAGGCTATTTTATGCTGTTACTTTTTGTCAGCATCTTTTTATTTTGTATTTGTCTTCTGGTGTTAGTTATAGCTTGTAGGCTAGACATTTCTATTGGTAATAATATTTTTTGTCCTTTAAAAAAAATGAGTTGTTTTGATTTTGTCCCAAATATTATTGGGACGAGTTTGAATTTACAAATTTAATTTGATAAAACTTCAGGTCGACAAGAACAACAATAAAGATATTCAAACTTATCCCATGAACATTAATAAGTCGTGGAATGAGTGGAATAAGGTTTAATTTTTAAAATAAGTTTTATGTTTAAGTCTTTGTGAATGAAAAAATCATGATTAATATTTTTTATATTAAAGATAAGTAAATAAGTTTCTTGATAGAGAGTTTATGAATATTTGGACTCCATAGTTATAGTGATTAAAAAAATTGTTCTACAAACATTCCACTTAAAAGAAACTAATAGGCAAAACAATGTTGGATAATGAATGATCCTAAATCAAGTATGTGAATTGTGGATATAGCGGTTTTGTTTTTGATATTTTATTTTTGCGAAATATATTTTTAATTTACAAAATGTTATCAAAATCAATTAAATATATTTCTTGAGAAGAAAGAATTCAAATCTTACAAAAAAATAACAAATACTAGTAGGCGCTCACGGAATAATAATGCTCATAATAACAACTATGACTTCTTCAACTAAACTCTGTGCCGGTTATTCCATGCAGTCTAAATTTATGTTATTCTGCAATTAGTTATGCAAATCCCACGATTTTCTTGCAATAACATAAATCGATTGAGCGTGAAGTTAATTCAAAATTGAACCTTTTAATGAGACATTGGGTCAGTACTCCTCATTAAGTCTAATTTGTTTTATTCAGTCAAATATGTCACATCATTTATTTGTGTAAATTCCCCGATTTCATGGAGATTCTTTTTTTAAAAAATATAAATAAATATATCATTTTTTCCAAATTTTTTGTTGTTTCTTATATAAATCTTCAATAACCGAAAGAAAAAAAATATAAAATATATAATACATCTATAAACATATATTATTTCAAATTAAAATGATTTAATGAATCTCTTGATTCTTTTTTAAAATTTAAGATAATAATTATTTTAAAATAAAAACTAAATGTAGAGTTATATTATTTATGCAAACATTTTTAAAACATTTTCTATAGCACGTTAACACTTATTTTCTCTTTAATACTCTCGTTTCATTGTTTTCGCTCTTCTCTATTTATCTGTTTCTTTATTATATAAACATTGTTGAAACTAGTTATTTTAGTCATTCATTTTTCTATTTCTTATTCAAGCAAATCAATGTTTTTTTTTAAAGATAATTATAAATTCTCGATAACTTCATTATAGCAATTCTCTTATTGATCAAGTAAATTAAGAAGTAATGAATAAGTTTAATATATTTTAGATATTAATGTATTTTTTTATACTTAATATTGAAAATATATAAAAGAAGTTTCAACTTTCAATAGAATGTAAAAGCTTTTGTTGTGGTTGTATATTTTCTGTCCTGAAAAAAAATAGTTAAATCCACATGTTATATTTCCTTATTATTTTAAGTTAGAAATGGAAATATTAAATACTTTTTTACTTGATTTAAATAAAATATTATGAACGTATTATTAAAGATTTTGTTACTACCGGCTAATTAAGGTATTATGTAAATCCAGTATCTAGTTCGTACTACTATTATATATATATATAGATGAGAAGAGACTTTGCCTCATGGAACATGTCCAAGTCTACCAGAAAATTACCATGCATTCCAAAATCAAGTAATGTAATATAGAGAAAGTTCAACATAAGGGAGAAAGTCTTGAAAAAGATTCTTTCCGGACTTGAGCCTCATCCAAGATAGAAACTCTATTTTGTGATCGCTCTCTTCTGTCATGCTCATCTTTTGATAGTTAATATATTTAACTTGATTAATTAAATAAATTGTGTAAATTATTATAAATTTTTTAATATTCACTTTAACACGGACTTTGATTTTTATAGATTAAAAAAATATACGGATAAACCCAAAATTTTTGCGTGAGACAAAATAGTTGAATGATAGACGTAACATTAAAACCATTTGGTGTGTACGTATACATCCAGTAATATTGTTGCATATCCGACATTGTTACGGATAAGCTACCACGGTGTTAATGACCAAGTCCCTAATGGACCGAAATCATGTACGGTACTACGGTACATGCATAAAGTACGAACGTTTGGTCGACAATAATTGATAAAAAAAAAAAAAAATTCTCCTTCCAATGATTTTTTATTATTAGGTAAATATAACAAAATTACTAACGACAAGAAATTTTTACCGTCCAGTTCAAACGCGTAACGTGAAAAGGCCGTAAAAAAATTGAACTTGTCGATCTTATCTACAAATGTGAATTCGGACATCATTCTCTACATTGATTCAGATAAAGTCAAAGATTTTCTTTGAGCACATGTAACTGGTTATCAACTGTTCAAGTCATAGAGTACGATAGTTATAAATTGGTTGAGTGATTACTCGCAAATTTTACTGCATAAAAGTTTGAAGATAGGGCTCAATCCCCTCTGTCGGGGCCGGCTGTAAATTAAAGTGAAAAGTAATAGTGAAAGA
>CM023954.1:5157677-5180699 GCA_013407115.1 Glycine latifolia
ATATATATATATATATATATATATATATATATATATATATATATATATATAAATAAAATACAAATAATGATGCATTTTTATTTATCTTATTGAGAGAAAATAAAATGAAAAATTAACTTTCTATCAATATTATTTTAATTTTTCGTTAATTTAAATTAAAAAAATTTAATTGTCATTTTTTTCCCTTTCAAATAAACAAACTTAAAATAATCCAGCAAGTAATAATCCAACAACGATCCATGTGTGGCACGTAGTTTTTGAATGGTAAGTTTATTCTTAAATTTTCAAGTAAGTAACCTCATCCAATTTGTTTCGTAGTGATAATGTATTTGTTTAGTGTGTTATAGTATGATTTAACAAACACTCCCCCCTCGTATTTGGGTTCCCGCGTACGAAGTTTGGCAATTTTCAAATATAATTATATTTGAAAATTGTCAAAATATAATTATTGATAGAAAATGACTTCAAGTAAACGTTTCGGCTAGAAAAATATAAATAGGCAAATAATGATATTTAAAAATTGCCAAAATATAATTATTAATTATAAGCTCAAACGATTATGCACATGAGATTGTTTTCTTTTTAAAAAATTTATAACATTTTCTGATATAATTATTTTCCTATTTATATTTCTATTAATTAATTATTTAAATCAACCTTAATTGATTTTAAATATTAATTTAAATTATTAAAAATATAAATAAATAATAAATCATTGACACAATTACCTTTTAAATACTAAGTAAGGAAAAGTTTTATAAAAGTACAAATTAATGTTTCTAGCAACTTAAAAGTAAGTGTTAATTTTTATATGTTTTAAATATAATAAATCATTTTTTAAATGTCATTTTACTTTTCTTTCTTAAATTAATGCCTACTTATTAATCATATTATATTATAGATAAGAAGTATCTTTGGATCTCTCTTGAGATAGGTGGTCATTTTTAATAAAATCTCTTATCTTGATTATATGTATACTATCTACAAGAACTCCAACCCCATATTGCTTAAAATCACTTCTTGAGATTTACGAAATACATCACAGCATTTGCACTGTTGTTTTTTCTTCAACCAGGGAATTCATACACACATATGTTGACGCGGGATCAAATCATAGACACTGTGGATAAAAATTAAATATGAACGTAAAAAAGATGGATAGAAATATCTCTCCAAAAAAGCAAATCTTAATTAGTGCATAATTTTTTTAGTAAAATAAATAAAAAAATATTTTAAAAGGAAAAAAATATCATATAAAAATCAGATAAACATTTAATACTTACTTTTTAAAAATATTAAAAATATTGAATATAATATTTTTAATACTCTTACTAAGTGACCTTGACCCTTCTTGTTAGAAAAACCATTTAATAATTATTTTCTTCAAAAAAATTGACTTTATTTTTTTGGCCAAAAAAACCTTCATTCTTTGTTTTTTACTTTCTAAGGGAAACAGTTTAACTTATTTGTATAGTATGTGTACGTGAAAAAAACAAATAAGTGGACAACATGTAACGTAAGAGAGCAATTTAACTTGTTTGCTTGAAAATCACTTAATTTTTCTTGTAATCATCAACATATACTTTTCAAAATATTAAATTAAATAAAATACCTATCGACTAAATTTATTATATAAAAACAATCCCTTATTTTTGTACTAGTTTAAGGGGAAAAAACAAAATTAAACAATTTTTTTAAAAATAGATTGTGTATTTAGTTTAATTTTCTAAAAATACTTATTTTTATAGATTTCTTTTTTAAAAACAAATAATTAGATACTATTTCTAAAAGTAACCGTTTCTAAACAGACATTTGTAATAAAATGAGATTAGCAAAAGTATTAGCATCCTTCTTTTTTCGTTTAATTTTTATTGGTTGGTTAGATTTTATATTGAAATTTGTGCACAATAAGTTAGATGTAAATCAAACATGATGATAAACCAAATACGCACTCGTTTTTATTTTTTATTATTCATATTATTATTATTTTTAAAAGCATTTTTTCATTATTAAGATAAACACTTGCACTTAGTATAAAATTGAAAACCCCAAAGTGTCGTGTGCCCCACTGAGAGAGTATACCTAATCCTAATCACCAAACGTAACTATAAATAATGCTATTTGGATCCTCATTTCTATCCCTTCTCACTAAGCAGTCTGAGCCTGAGCAACATACAGAACCCACTCAAAAAGCTGTTCTGTGCCCATTGCAGGTTCACACCACATCACTGTGTGGCGATTCTAAACGCCATCGTTTTGCTCCACGATGTCGATTCGTGACTCTGAATCACTGAATTGGCACTACGACACTGAACTCGACGACGAAACCCTCGAAATCCGCGGCCGCAAGCTCTTTTCCATTATCGTCCTCTTCTCCATCATCCTCCTCTTCACCGCGCTCTTAGTCTTCGCGCGCCGGATCTGCCGCCGCCACCACCACCACAACGGCCTCCTCCTCCCCGACGCCGTCCCGCCGCCACAGAACACCGGCCTCGATGCAGCCGCGATCAAGAGGCTCCCGATCGTCCTCCACCCGCGGCGCAACCGCATGGCGGAGGCGGCGGAGGAGACGGAGTGCTGCATCTGCCTCGGCGCGTTCGCCGACGGCGACAAGCTGAAGGTTCTTCCAGGGTGCGACCACAGCTTCCATTGCGAGTGTGTGGACAAGTGGCTCACGAATCACTCCAATTGCCCTCTCTGCAGAGCTTCGCTCAAGCTCGATTCTTCTTCCTTCCCCGAGATTTTGATCCAATCGCCACCCTTTAGAACAAGTCTTCCGGTCTGATCCTTTTTTATTTTCAGTTTTCGATTTGTAACTTCAACAGTAAGTTAGTAATAGTAATAGTAAATCCCTAATCCACTTGTTTTGGATTATTTGTCTTGAGTAATGTAAATCGTTGTAAGAACCAAGAAGGGAATCCATAGAGATATTGATAGTTTAACAGCCTTTTTTTCTTTCCATAAAGGGCATTGCTTTCAATTAATCTTATTTTTATGATAAATAACAAATATAAATAATTAATTCAAAGTTCATATTCCTAAACTACAAGTAGTAGTAGTTAACTCATTACTGACATGGTTTGATACGTTGGATAAGTAACTAGTATATCTCTTACATATGTGGGCAGAGTTTTGAATTAAAGGTCTCTGTAATGTTCATCGAATTATATTAGTTTGAATTTTCTTACCTCTAGCAACATATAAACTTTTTATAATTTCTTATATTCTCGATATTAATGACCATCTAAATGTAAATCTATTCGTTAAAATCACCGCTGTTTAATATCTAAATATATGAATTAATGAGATATCAATTTTTTAAATAGATTTTAATAATTTAAAAATCAGTCACTGACTTTTAATTAGGAGATAGGTACCTAGGTTTACCCTCAAAAGTAGTTTTCTGATTCAGGTAAAGAGGCACTTAATTTTGGGAATAAAGAACATCAACGAAATTTATTATTTTATTTTAGTCTAAGTGGAATCCAAATAATTGAATCTAATTTACCATTTGAATATTAAAATACAGAAAAAGGTATGGTTAGCTTTTTTAAATCTTTTGTTGTATTTTTTTAATTTGAAATGTTGTGGTAAATTATTAGTCGCATTTGCCGAAGTTTAAATATTTATTCAGAATTAATTAAATATTGATAATAAGTTGGAAGATGCCAATTGCCAAAGCCAAGGAAAAAGGGTTACCCAAGAAATTCCTTCACATGTGACAAAGGTCCAAGACAGGGATTTTTTTTATTTTTTTATTTTCTGATTGAGTTTTGTTCCCACGTTGGGTGATGGAAAAGTACAAGACCGGGGTTCAAAAAGGTAAGAATATAATTTCCTTGCACCCCTCATCTATGCAAGTCCTAAAATAATATTGCTCTTATATGTTCTGTTTATATTGTGCAACTAGATAATGGGGACTTTTCGTTAAGTTGGGACCCCGAAACATGAAAAAGTACGACTATGCTAAGACCCCCCATCCTTTTTTCATTTGAGAACGTTATATTCTCTTATTTTATCCCCCTAAAAATCTTATTATTATCATTTATGATATCTTCTAATTCGTTGATCATTTTTAAAACTTTTTGAACCACCTCAATTTCCATTTGCAAGTCATGAAAGTTTTGTAATAAAATATCAATTTTTTTTATAACTATTCATTTTTAAGATGAAGCAAAGATTCCAGTTCTTTTTCTCCTTCAAAAACATTGCTAATGAAAACATTTTCAAAAAGGATATCATTTTTTTCTTCATAATTTTTTTGGAGTTAGATATGATCTTTAGTGAGTTTTTTTCATTCAAAGATTGAATGAGAAGTAAAAATATTTATTATTTTCGAAATATAAAAAACATTTAAAACTTACTATAAAAAATAATAGAATAATTTGTAAGATGATAGAGTATGAAAATTTATAATTATTCTTCTCATTTTCAATTAGTTCACTCCATTGTCGATCCATGTGACTTTATGTCAAGACTTTTGTTTTAATTTTTATATATGTTTTCTCTAATCGCAAGTTGCCCACCATTTGGATTACGTTTACAATGCATGTTTCATGTTAAGTTAGCAGTTTTCAAACGGAATTTGAAGTCTCTCTCTCTTTTCTTTTTTTTTTTTACTTTTAGGAAGTTAAAGTACAGAGATAAAATGTTTTAGGACATCAAACACAAAGAAGTAGTATATAATAAGTTTAATATGAAGAAAAGTTCTATAAATAAAAATGATAAAATTTAATTTACTAGAATTTTAAAAATATGATATCTTAATATAAATAAAATAAAAAAAGTTTAGGGACAATTTTTTCGCTCAAATTAGGAATATTTCAAACTTTAAATGAAACTAGTTGTGGAATTTAAGGACTAACCAAAAGAAAAACATTGTTGCTTAATACGATAAGATTTCGCACGATGGATGAACCATGAGGATACATCTTTATGTCCTAATAAAATAAAAATAAAAACCTTAAATATATTTTAATTCTCTGCAAATATAGCTGTCAGGTTTTAGTCTTTGTAGATTTTTGTCACTTTTAAGTTCCTAACGAGGGGTGGAGAAGGAAAAAGAAGAATTTAAAAACTGATTCGAGATTGTTTCAACAAAATTTGTGATCTTGAGATTGAACGTAGTAGATACTAGTGGTGTATATAAAAAAATATCCAACTAAAAAATTGATTTTGTATTTTCTTAAACTGTAAAAAAATTTAGTCTTTTAAGTTTTTTCTCGTTTACAATTAAGTCATTCTATCCTTATTTCATTCAATATTTAAGTCATCAACAAGCTCATAATAAAAATATATTTTTTGTTTTGTTTATTGTTATCATACAAATATTTATTTACTATAAGGATCGTCAATACGATATTAATTCAGTACAATTAGAGCGCCTTTAGTTGATACATTGTATCTGCTTAATTTATTGTAATTGATGTCATGTTTAGTTCACCTCATCAACTTATTTCATTGAATAATGGATGAAGTCAAAATGGAGGTACAAAATTTTAAATAAGAGAAAATTTGAGAGAAAATTTTTATGTTATTGAAACCTACCTAGAAACAAAAATTAAAAATTGCTATACTAACACAACTAAATGAAACAGTTCAACTTTTGTTATATATATATATATATGGGATAAAATCTTTGATATCAAGTAAAGACTTATACCAAATCTACATTGTTAATATAGGTTAATTATACGATTTATAATACTTTAATAAATATGATAATTTTAACATATTTTATGACTATTAGTTATAATCAATGAATTAGATTATTTGATTGATTTTTTTAACTATTTATAAAAATTATTAACAAAATAATATTTTCTACAAATGTTTCACATAATAAAATTTATAATTTTTCTAGTTATGATATATATTTTTCACCGTTAATATGACTAAAAAAAATACTACATAATGGTTTATAATAAAATGTATAAAATAAAGAATACAATCATAAGATTTATAAATAAGTTTAAATCGTAATTACATTACACATTTATTTTTTCTATTTTCTAATAAGTATATTTTGTAATGAGTCATAAATAAATTGTTATTATGAAAACAATAAACAGAGACAAATAAATTTATACTTAATTGCATAAAAAATTGTAAAAAAAAATATATTATTGTTAACAATTTTGATAAGTAAATAATTTAAAAAATAAATTCAATTAAATAATATAATTTATATTAATTAAAATAAGTAATTGGTTGTCATTAAATATATTAAATTTATCATATATATTAAGATATTATATATCAAAAGATTAACATATATACTAATGGTATAGATTTAGTGAAAATCTATAAACTTACTTAATTCAGATGTCAATCCTATCCCTATATATATATATATATATATATATATATATATATTATGATGAAGTGAACCCCACTATGCTTTGACTGATGGTATGAAGTATAATGGATGGAGTTGATCAGTAAAAGGATGAATTATTTCATTGTTTAATTTGTAAAGTTATAAGGATATAACACAATTAAAGAGGATGATGAATCACAATCCATTTCATTCTATTTACTTAATTCCGTTTTTCCCATCTCTTCTCATTTTAAGGTAAATTTAATGAAGCAAGAAATTACTATCAATTATGAAAATACTATTTTAGTACTACTAACTTCGCCGCCAATAAGCCTCTTTAATTTACTGTCAATTATTATTGGCACAGGCTCTTGCTTGGTTGAAGTTCTTGCTTGTTCTAGTTTATTAATTTCTACAAACATATCGTCAAAAAGTTGTGTGCCCTTCTTGACTTCTTGTTATGCTCTCCCCCTTTGTGAATTTTGTACTCAATCTTACATCCCTAAAATATCTATCCAAAATACAGTACCACTACGCCAAGACAGCCACAACAACAACTTAATTGTGTGTTTAAATAATTGATTTTAGATGTGGATTTAAGCAAAATAATTTGGTGTTATATGGCAGCTCTAATAGTATTTAAAAAATTAATTTAATTAAAGATAAAGTCACAGCAAACTATCTTATAAAATGCTATTTCTTCAAGCAAAACTTTATTTTCTTATAAAATATAAAGGATATTTATTAGAGAAATAATCATTTTCTTACAAAATGTTATTTTCTTGTAATATTATTTTCTTGGTTGTAAATATATTTTTTGTTTTAAAATATATATGCTTTAAGCTTGTTTTCTTAAAAAGTATTTTTGAATATATAAAATAAATCAAATGCAGTAAAAAATAATTTAAAAATAATAATAATATAATAATTGAAATGTTTTCACAAAAAAATATACTTATTGAAATGTTATAATTCGTTTCATTTCATTTTTTAAATCGATTAAATGAAATTTCTGCTTCATGCCATTGTAAAACTTTCAGATACTGAAGTTATATTTTTATTCTATTTCATTTCAATTCATTCTATTTTGTTATGTACCAAAAATTTCATTTCATTTTCTATTGAGAATCTACAAATACGATGTTCAAGCATTTATATACGTAGCACAATGAGTTTTTCTAATATTAATTGAAAAATCATAGTATAATTAAGTAGCAGAAGTTGTGTTTATATAAAAAAAATCATATAAAAATCACATGAGAAAAAAGAGATAAAAAAGAAGAAAAAAATGTGTTATAAAATAATCTAAGTGATGAAGAAAATAAAAAATAAATAATACAATGAAAATTACAAAAAAAATATTATATGAATTGTAAAATCCATTGAATAATGGATGGGCTAAAAATAATTTATATAAAGCCCAAGACAAATTAATAACATTTCTTGTCTCACATTTCCGTGATTTAAGTTATGTATTTTTTTTAAACTCCCAAATTCATTCTTATGGAAAACAAAAAATATATAGTTTTTTTTTGTTTTGTTACATCTTTTTAATGAAGCATGTGTTCAAGTGTGGAAGTTCCCCTATTTATATTGAATTAACATATTTTTTATGCTTGCAGGTATTTTATTTTACAGGTAAATGAAGAATATTTATTGATTACCAACCTTTGGCACAAGATGTGACAAAGATTAGTGAATTCATGTTTGCAGGTTACTTAATTGTGATTAGATTTTGGTGTGAGTTCGACGAATTTTATGAAGAAAAAATTAGTTGAATTTTATAAAGTCTAATTATAATTGTTTTTAAGCATTATAGATATTTCTTTTTACCAAAAAAAAATGCCTTTATAATTAATGTCATAGGAGTTACAAGTATTCACTTGATTAACTTCCAGCCCTACAAACCTATATTAAGTTGATAAGTTTCAGGGAAAATTATTATTCCCTCCCTTTGTTTTAGGTGTCAATTTTTAAGATAAAATTTATTTCATTATATTTATCATTTTCAAAGTTTAACTTTAAGGTTACATTAATTTTTTCTTGTCAATTATACCCTTTCCCCACTAGTTACGTTATACATTTTTTAATTGTTTTATGTATTTTTTAATTGACAAGTTAAAAAGACGAAATGCAACTTGACCGGTAATGATAAAAGGAGAAACATTAGACTTGTTTAGTGTAGAAAAGAGAAGAAATAAGCACTAGATTTCAAGGAGATAAGGCATGACAATGAATAAATTAATACTTTTGTGTTAAGGAAGTATAGCTCAATTGATTAAACAAGATATGTGTATTATTATAAATTTTTTAATATTGTCTTTGATTTTCACTAAAAAAAATAAAACTTTTGTAAAAAGAGAACAAAAAATCAATGCCTTTAGTAGTATAAAAGAATTTTTTTTTTGGACAGTAATATGAAAGAATTGACACTTCATTGTTGTGAAAGAACAAAAAAAATAGCATGACTATTATTTAGAAACAAAGAGAATATTAAAACAACTCCAGCACAACGTAGGTGACGAGACATACTAAATGTGTAGTTACTATAGTAATGTTGACAATATATAAGTGTTAGAGACAAATTGAAATCCTTAGCATAGTACTCAATAGTTACCCATTTTAGAGTATTGGGACTTGGAAGTTTTGTAATATGAAATAGGCTAAATTTTAGATTGTACAAAAAAACATCAACTCTGATTTGGTTGTATATAAAGAAAAAAATAGGACTTGTGTGGGCTTTTAGAGTATTGGGAATTGGAAGTTTTGTAATATGAAATAGGCTCAAATTTAAGATTGTAAAAAAAAAACCTCTGATTTGATTGTATATAAAGAAAAAAATGGTTGATATATATATATATATATATATATATATATATATATATATATATATATAATAGACAAATACTAACGGTTAATTTTGTTAAAATATTAATGGAAAGAATGCAAAATCACTTTTCCCTTCTTCTTCCTTTAATCACCAAACTAACATTATATATAATGAACAATTGGTTTCTTTCTATATTATATGCTCTCGCCTTTTCTGCCCAAATATAGACAAATTATTTTTTAAGATGTGTCCTACTTTAATGCTTTGTTTGCTGTAAGAAGAATAATGAAAGGAAAAAAAAATATATACAAAATGATACAAATATCTATACTAAAAAAAAGAAGTATATAAAATTAAGAAAAATTCAGTCTTTTAAATGTAATAAGACATTTCTATCATTTTCTTCTCAAATGAGGAAGAAAGCAAAACAAAATATGGGTTCCGCAGGAATTTTATTCCTTCCTTCCATGTTACTAACCAGTAACCAACCAAACAAATATGATATGAAAACATATTTTTCATTTTTTTAATGCTTTGATTTTAATTTATTGAATTAAATTCATTTTAAAAAAATTGAATTTCATTTATTCGATCAATAATATATTTCAGTATAAACTTAAAAGAAGAAAAAAAACAACTTTTTTACTGGTCTAGAAGTAAACTAAAACTGTATCTGTATACATTTCACATGTGCTTCACTCCAAACACAAACCTAACGGGCCATTCTAATTGTTGAGGCATTCCTAAGACCATTGACTCATTAATCTTGCAGGCTGGGCCTTTGGGTTAGAGCCCAAAACTTCCTCACAATTTGCTAGGGTTTCTCGTAGGCTATAAATTGTTGCAACCTTCACAATTCATTTCTTCTTAAGCATCTGTTGCTCAGCAGTTTCGGCTAGGGTTCAGAAACGAAAAAGGGTTTGGTGTTCTGTTCGCGATGAGAGCGAAGGTGAGTTCAATTCTTCACCGTTGTTTTGCTCATTTCCTTTTCCTATTTGTGTTTTAAGAGTTGAGGTCTGATTGGGACTTTTTTGTTTTTTTCAGTGGAAGAAGAAGCGTATGAGGAGGTTGAAGAGGAAGCGCCGAAAGATGAGACAGAGATCCAAGTAGTGCGTTAAACCTAGTTTGTTTTTGTTGCTTTTACAATTGCTTATGTTTTCGAATGGGACACCCAGTTGTTAGTGACACTGGTTTCTCCTTTTTGATGTTTGATACATTTGGTTAGATTCAAGTAATTTATGTTCGTCTTATGTTATTAGCTCAAAAGAATGTTGTTACTGCTTTTGCGAATCAACATTATCTCTTATTTGCATCTCCGATTCTCTTGGGGTTATTATAATTTCACATTATGTCTGCTCCAAATTTTTTATGATCTAATTGATATTCTTAATTCCAACATCTTATCCCCAAATTTAGATCTGAAGGCTTAATCCGTTCAATTGTTTTATTGATAAAGAAAATTTCAATTACTTAGGATGATTTGGATGGTATTTGTTTAGCATTTTCTAAAAAATTGTTGCTGCATTACCACTTGGAATTTTATCTCATAACTCTTGAGTATTTGTTAAACACCATTTATGAAATATGATCGGGTACATGATATGCTGACACCCATAAAAGCTTGTTGATTGGTAACATATCGCTGAGAAATTAGGAATTAAAGCCAGTGATGATTTCAGTTTTTTTTGTTGATGTTTAAGTCAATTTTAAAGAAAACATAAATTTAGTGTTTCACAAAATAATTCGAACCTCCGAATAGCGGAACCAAAACCCGTTGCCTTACCACTACTTGGCTACGCCCCATTTTCTATTTCATAGATAAATAATTAGGCACGGCAAAGCTTATCATTACGAATTACAATATAGTATTCAAGTAGTGTCAGCGTTTCATTCGAACATCCCATCCCTGCAGAGAGGTGAATTTCTCATATTCCCTTGATTTTAATTCTGTGCGCCATCTGAAATGACCATAACAGATTTGATTCGTTAGGATGATTAATTGTCATTAGGTTATGTATTAGATTATATGATTTTTTTTGAGAGAAAAATTTGCGAAAAGTAGTTTTTTTATGTTTCTGTTAATCAAATCAGTCTGATATTTTAAATTTGCTAGGTTTAAAGGGATCATTCTAGGATTAAATGAATGTTTTGAGTTTGTAACCAAGGTTTGCAAAACCTCATTATGCTATATGTCGAAAAGAAGATAAAGGTAAACACAAATAACATGAAAGAGAGGACTATGAGAATCTATAGTCTGCATTCCGCAACAAAATGCTGTTTAAAATCCCACCAGTACAAATCTTTAAAAGGAGCAAGTGAGGCAAGTGTCTGCTCAAAAACTTATTTCTTGTGTCCTACAAAATTTGTGGTTTAGTTAGGTAGTAAAAAGACTGAAGAATCTAATATTGGCTCTAAAGCCGAGCAATACCCCGGGAGAAATTTTTCGCGGTGTTCATCAACACATCACTTTTTAAGAATAGAGGATGTGTTTGGATTTTTTTTGGGATTTTTCAAAAGTATGATTAAGGGTAAAATGAAATCAAAATCATATTTGGTTACTTTCGTATATTTGAAACCAAAATTTTGCTTGTAAGGAATACTTTTGCAAATTGGGTTTGAAGACACGCATTAAGTGTGTGATTGATTTCGGGTTAAAGAATTGATTCCAAGTTAAACAATTGATATCGAGTAAATAATTGATTTTTGATTAATTTTTACATTGAGTATTATGTTAGAGTAGAATTGATTAAGTTTATAATTGATTTTTGATAAATTTTCATATTTAATTTTATGTTAGAATAGAGTTTAAATTGATTTTGTTAACACTTATTAAACAGTCACTAAATTATCCCATGATGTTTTGAGATTGTAGAAACTTTCTTTACTTTTATAACCATTATTATAGCAACCTCCCTAATAAGAACATGCGATGTGCATTCACACGGCAATTCTTATGTTGTTGTTTTTTTAATGTAAGGCTGAAATTCATATTATAATTACTAAGGTTTGATTGTAAAATTTATCACCAAATTATTTTTATTTTACCAATTTTACCACCCAGATTTATATTTGTGAATTTTAACAATCAAGTTTTTAATTTTGACACATTTTACTTATCATGTTTTATTTTTGTGAATTTTACAGTCAAAAGTTTCCAATTTTTTTTTTTTTGTATTTTACCATTATTTTGGTAACAAAACACTGTGGTTTTGAACTTCAAATTATGTTTGTGCATAAGAAAAGTTGTTGTAAATAATAAAAAAGGAGAATTTATGCAATATAAAAAAAATATCATGGAGTGTCATTGATGATAGTGTTGATGAGAAATACAAAAATTATATTCACAAAGAAATTTGTAATTTAACTCGCTTTTATTTCTATTGTAACATTTTTTAGAAGGCAATATTTATACCTTCAAACAAAGGTCACCTTTGAGTCAGAAATAGAGATGGTGTATTCCTTTGGTTATTTAAGTGTTTTATTTTTTGCGATTCTATTTCAATTTCTACTCCTTACCTTTCAATTTCCCCTTATTTCTAAACTCCATTATTACACGCTTGTTAAATTATTGCTTTAACTTTAAAAAGAAACTTATTATTTGACCAACATTTAATAAGATGTCTGGCTTGGTTTCTTATCCACAGCCATCTTAGGCTCTTAATATTCCTCCTAGAACAGTCTCTTTAAGGAAAATAATTGCAGGTGAGAACAAGGTTATCCACAAAAACCCTAATTAATTTCTATTCATAATTCTAATTTCTAAATATTAAAGTAGAAATCATTTTTCTTAGCATTGGAGGGTTTATAAAGAATGTAGTCAAAATTTCATGTGATTATTAACCAAGGGTCTGTTTCGAGTCTGAGAAAAATTAAGAAATAAAAATTTAAAATTTGAATCAAAAGAAAAGTAGAAAAAATTATTTAATTTTTGTTTATAAAAATTAACTTTCTTTATCTCTTACTCATTCTCTTCTCTTATTTTTATTCTTTCCAACCATCAAAGGGTCTAACTCAATTGATTGAAAATATTGCATGAATTATTATAAACTCTTAATATTTTTCTTCAATTTCTATAGATTAAAAAAAATTATCCCTAAATTAACAAAACAAAAACATATCATGTTCTGTATTTTTTTAACGTTTAATGAACATACTGGCATTTAAGCTTTAGTTAAAAATAAAATAAATCATATGGTATTTATTAAAAATTAATTAAACTATAGGGAATTACTCTAAAATAATTTAATATTTTCCTTTCCCAATAAAACATGGAGTAAGAAGATGAACATGTCTATGTAAATATATGATTTTGACTAATGGATGCAGTTTATATTGTTAATAGTCTAATAAATAAATATTTTCATAAAAAAATAAATGTCTCTTTAATAGATTTCATAATAATTAAGACTAAAAAAATATTTAATATATTTAAAAAGTGATCTATGTTTCTTATAATTAAAAAAAAAACTCTCATTGTATTCCTATAATATGAATTGATGAAAGAAGAATTCTAACAATACTCTTTTTTGATATTCTTAATGTTTATTAGTAAAAATACTTATATATCATTATTCTATTATTATATCACTTAAGCTAAATGACCTGCTTAGTTTTTATCTTTTTTTTGTTTCATTTTTCTTTTATTTTTAAAATTTTTATTTTAATCTTTTATCTTTCTTAAATAATTTAAACTTTAAAATGGTCCTCCTTTATTTCGAAGTTGACATACTATTAAAAATCACCATAAAATATTGAATAAATTACACTTGTTTTCCATGTGTTTTATTCAAATTTCACTCGATACTCCTCCATTTTTTGTACCTTAAAAAAATTCTTAATTGTTTAGTTCATATTACACCTAAATTCCCTTCGTCCTAAACACAGTTTAATAAAACACATGGATATAAACCCAACTTTTTGTTGAATGTGAACTCACTTTGTTGATACACACATCACGATCAGTTTTAAGAGAGAGCATTGTACCACTAGCACTAAAACAAAATCACAAAATAAAAGGGTAACAAGATTACAAGTCTAAATCATTAGCAATGTTGTTCATTCCAAACTTATCAGGATCACCGTAGCGTTGGTTCATAAAGTTGATCAAAATATTCATATTGTTTGGTTCAAGACCAATGTATTTCAGTTTATCCATTGTGTTCTTGTGGTCTTAAACATCAATATTATTTTAATCAACAATAATAAATAAATGATTTTCAATTAATCTATCATGTATCCTGTTGTCCCAAACATCAATATTTTAATTAACAATAATAAACAAATAATTTCCAATTCATCCATTGTGTTTCATGTTATCTCAAACATCAACACTATTTTAATCAACAATAATAAACAAATGATTTTAAAAATCATAAGTGATCCCAAACTGGCCCCCATTGAATCCCATTTAAAAATAGACAACAATAAATAATCAAAATTAAATAAATAATCTTAAAAATAACTTATATACAAGGTCCGGTAGTCACTTACAAGTATAACCCTAGTGTGAATAAAAATTGTGGAACAACAAAGCGCTCGTGAACGTCGAAGAAAAAGACAAACAGAATGGAGAACTCGCGAACTAGAAAAGAAATAATTGAGAATTCTCGAATTGGAAGAGGAATAATGAAGAACTTGCGAACGGTGAAAAAAAAATAAAACGTCAACTTCATTTGTGCAAAATACATATTATAATTTACTCTAAAATATAAGTTTTTTTTACTCTTCTTGTTCCTTCTCCTTCATCTGTCTTCAATCCTCTTCATTTCGTCTTATGCCACATAGCCCTTTATCCGCCACTACATTGTGTAGCTCATTCTCGCTCTGCTTTTGCCACTACCACGATGTCGTTCACTACGACCTCAAGCCACATAATCTCCTCCTTGACGCCATCAACAACCTCAAGGTCTTCGATTTCAGCCTCTCTACCCTCCACAATGGTCTCCTCCACACTACTACAGCACGCTAGCCTTCACCTCCTCGTCGGCCACCTTCCTTTCAATGATTCCAACATTCCCACCATGTGTCGTTGTATCTCCTACCTCTCAAATCCATGGACACTCTCAAACATTTCAAACTCGGAAAGCAATGATATCAGGAAAGGAAGGTGGCATGTGGTGGTTGTTGTCGACGAGGTTGTGACAGTCATCTTCCTCGTCGGAGGTGGTTTAATTGAAAAAAAAATAAGGGTTTGCCAAGGAAGAAGAAGAGAATACTTAAAAAGCATATTTCGTTACAGGTTTTGATCTTCGATATTTGGAAAATATTAATTTCAAACGATCAGAATAATCCGATAGAACTATTTTTTAAGAAAATAAAGAATTAATTTTTTTTTTTAAAAAAACAAAAAACTAAATAAATCATTTGCCCTATCACTTTATCACATGTAATTCTCTATGTATCTATATATTTCTTTTTCTTAATTTTTATCACTGTTTCCTCTCGAAATCTTCCTCAAATTGGTATAAAAGTTTATATTTTTGCAGTATAATCCTCTTTTGAAATGTTTCAAAAAATTTCACATTAACCTCATCTTAAACCGAGTAAATTGAATGTTACTAACGAATTATTGAGACTGTGATCATAGGGAGAAGTAACTCCAAAAACAACAGTCAGAAACCCCCGAAAAGAAGAAAAAAAAAATAGAATCATTTACTTTTGGAAGCGTCGGAGGAAGAAGATCTAACCCAGGCTCAGTGATTATGTCTCGAGTGTGAGACCGTCCCTTTAGCAATTGCGCAAAGTCTCCATGTAATTCCTAACTTCTTCCGCTATCATCCGCTGCATCATCTGCATTAAGTAATCCTGATCCGAAACCTTGTGATTAACAAACTCTTCTTTCTCCTCTTCCTCTTCTTCCTCTGATTTTTCCCCAGGAGGGAAAAGGCTCAACGACGTCGTAACGAGACTCGGCGCTCGCTCTCCCTCATTTTCCTTTTCAATGCACTGCTTTTTGAGAGGCTGAATCGTGTCAAACAAGGATGAGGGACGTTTGGCCTGCGGAGACCCCGACGAGGAGGAGGAGGATTGCTCCGCCGCGCGACGGCGGCGGAGCGTGGAGTTCCAGTGGTTCTTGATGGCGTTGTCGGTGCGGCCGGGGAGGAGGCGCGAGATGGTGGCCCACTTGTTTCCGTGAATGGCGTGCGCCTTAATGATCATCTTGTCCTCCGCCGGAGTGAACGGACGGTGTTGCACTTCCGGACTCAGTTGGTTGCACCACCGCAGACGACACGACTTTCCGGAACGGCCGGGAATGCCGGCGCTTATGACGGACCAGTTGCGTGCCCCGTGCTCGTTCACCAGTTTCAGCAACGCCGCATCCTCCTGAGGACTCCAAGAACCCTTCACGCGATCGTCGCCACCGGTCATCGTCATCGTCATCGTCATCGTCGCCTTTCACCTGTTCGAGAAAATGCCAGAGAAAACACACAAAGGTTGGTGCCTGTTAAATATACGTTTTTATGCGATCTGCTTTCTTGTTTAGATCATAAATGAATGAAAAAAGGATTTAGTTGGCACGAACCTTAAAAACTTAAAAGTATAACCGCTTTTTGAACATAACAAATGCGGGAAGGTTTTGGTTCCAATCTGTTCCACAACCTCTTGGTGTGTGGGTGTTTTTGGTTTGGACTTAGGTAGGTGGAAGTTCACAGGTCGATTTTCTAACTTTTTGAGAGAATTGAGGGTTTATGAAGAGGGTGGGTGAGAAAAGATTAATTAATAATGGAGGAAGTTATAACTTCCTCTTTTATCTAACCGATTCAAATAAAGCCTTTTCCTAAAAACTCTAGCAAGGAAGGTGGATACTGGATAAATTTGACCGGTTTGTTTGATCGTGTTCCTGTTCTGATTCTTTCGTCATTATTTTATAACGTCTCACGGTTTGTTTCATTAATTTAAAATGTGTGTTGTTTTAAACTTTAGTTGAATAGACATGATGATTTCCAAGAGTGTGGCAGTTAGGATGGAGTATTCAGTCAATAAATGTAATTTTTGACTTTTTATTTATTTGTTTTATAACGGGAATTAATTGTTATTTATTATCATTATCTTGACGTAGCCAGGGAGGCCAACTAACTGATGGGAAGTCAAAATGAACATGAAGGTGTAACTGCCATCGGTTATAATATATTTAAGAGTGGTTATATGTAGTTGGTTGATGGGATCATTGGGATGGGACTGGGAAAGAGGGAATTGGATGAGTAAATGGAAGGAGCAAAGAGGGTTTTTTTTGCAACTGTAAGTTGTTAGTGCAGTTAGACATGCATATGGTACATGCTCGAGTTTGGAGGAGTTTTCAAACTTTAAATAACTCGATTCAATTCTTCACCAACGCCCATAATTGGTTGTCCTCTTATATAGTTAAAAATAAATTTAATTAGCATAGATCCAGGTTTGTTATACATCTATCTCGTTATCGATTGTCATATATGATAACAAAGGATGCTATATAAAGGTTTTTTTTTTTAAATTCAGATATAAAGGTTATTATATGCAAAGACTTTATTATTACCTTTTTTATTTTTTTTTATTTTTCTTTCTTTTTCTCTTTGGGTGTCAATTAACAATGCGGTGTTTATAATTTTTTATACAATATGATTATGGACTTTTGTAAGAATTATTTTAATAGTTATATTTATATAGTTTCCAATAATTTTTTACACTAATAATCTATAAAAATTAACTAAACTCGCTAAAAATTCTATGAGAAGGAAAGATTTCTCATACTAATCGAAAGATGTCATGAACCTTAAGAACAATTTCCATATATTGTTTTTTTTTTTATAAATGTGACAATGACTAAACTCCAGTTATGCGCGCTAGGTTCCAGGGTCCAACATGCTGAGAGCGGCTATATATGTTTACCCTCAGCGTGAGGTCGTTGTAACAACCTACATTTTCATCATGTTTTTTTTGTCATTTTTATGATATTTTAACCAATGAATTATTGCCTAAAGATGCAATATGTATGTATATGAATGTTGAGGAGTTTCCTTTGGTGGAGGTAGGAGGATAACAACATACTAACTTAAGGTGGCTTTTTGGTATTTGACAACAAGTTTCATCAATTTCTATCTCCAAAAAGTGATAGCACCTCTTGGACCTGCGGGGTATAGAAGTCCGAGATGACGAGATAGACAAGAAGAACTCTCCTTGAAGAATTAATTTGTTCAATACTTTGTTGTAAGACAGAAAAGAAGAAAAGTAAATGTTAAGCATGCAAAAAGTTAATGTTTTATATTTATGTGCAACGCTTAATCAAAGTTTTATGTAAACTACTCTTTTGAACTCATATATAATTAAAAAAGTGATATTGTTTGTTGTACTTAAATATAAATAAATTTAATTAATTTTATTTTATTTAATGTTATCATTCCTAAAACATTCTTCATTTAATTTTATTTCTATTTTGAATGACTCTTTTATTTATTATAGCAAGTTTTAATGAAAAATATTTTTAAAAAAAATCTTATTTTTTTACTTGAGATCAATAAAATTAAATGATGTCAACTAATTTAGCTTCACGTTCCAGATTAAACAGATATAGATGTGTGAAGTGGGCTTGAAAATAGATGTGTTTTGTTGATGGTACTTTCAAAAGCTAGTTTCTTTAAAAGACCAACTTATTATGTGGTATAGAGACCCCTTATGTCATGTATATGATAGCATTACTTAAAAATAATGCATGACTTATCTCATGGAGTTCTTAACCGATGATAATTATATATGATAGTTTGTTCATTCTTTGATATGCTTAAGGTAATACCCCTAAGGTGTTTCACACATAACACATGGTGATACTCCTCTGATGAGAAAGAACTTCACAAGGTAAATTCATTTGGCACATCTACATATCGATATCATACCCCCTTGGTCTAGCTTCTTTAAAGTTTGTTTTCATGAACCCTAAAATTCACCTTGTTGCCCGAATTCTTTATCACCATTGTTTTCTTCGATGACTCTGTCCAACTCTCTTATTCGTTACTCTTATTCGTTATCTATAAGGGGCACCTCTAGACTTGGAACATAAGGCCTTACAGTTCTGTCCTTTTTTACCTGCTTATATCATATATTTTTTTAGCATTTCTTCATTAGGAGTATCATCCATTTCCTTCCTCAACTAAATTAGTGTCCTCCCCATGATTGGGGAATCTATCCTCGTATATCATGAGCTTTTCTCCTCTTCCTCATTTAGTACCACCTCCACATCTTCATTTACTTTTGATGTGCATCCTCCCCTCCACTTTCATCTTGACCTTTTTTCTTTAAAATTTGTCTTCCCCTTGGCTTGAAAGTCCCTTGGTGTAACTGTTACTTTCTTGAATCCTAACAGCATCTATAAGATTATTATTTTCTTCTTTATATTGTTAACAATATATATATATATATATATATATATATATATATATATATATACTGTTTGTATCATTTTTTTAAATAAAATTTAAAGTTGCAAAGTTTGACTTGAACTCACCAAGTTTGGCTTAAGTATAATTTGTTGTGTTATGACTTGATTTGCAAACTTAAAAAATTGCAGTTATCATTTTTAAGTTTACCTCAATGATATTTTGAAATAATATATAGATCTATTTTTAATTAATTAATTATAAACATTTTACTGTAATTTGATTTTAATTTTCAGTATGAATTGATTGAATAACTTATTGAAAATTAATACTTTTGACTTTAATATAAATAAATGAAATGTGTATTCCTTCTGGAAAAAAAAAACTGTATAGGGTTTATTTTGATCACTAATTTGCTAGCTCGACTATATAATATTCACCTATTAGCTTTATATGATTATGAAGTGTTGGAAACTTTTGTGACATGGCAATGGTATCACTTATAAAAGAAGTATGTTCATCAGTTCATGTCATCATGTGTAGTTCATCCTCTAAAAAGTTAAGTAGACTTGTCTTTCATCACATTTTGTCATACAAATAGAGTGACATTATAAAATTGAGCTTCCATTGTTTAAAATACGTGGCTTGGCTTCACCATTTAGTACTTATCTATTTTTCTAAACCATTAGTTATTTTCAAATTTTCTTTTTAAAATCTCAATCTTTTCAAGTTAATTACTTTTTAGGATTTTTGTATAAAAGTTTCCTTTTTCTTCCCAAAATTAAAACTGTTTTTACTCTCAAATTATTTTTTGCAAATTACCATAATTTGGAGACTAGTCAGAAAATTATATTTGAGTTTTCAAATTTAAAATCTAACTTTGTTCTATTCTAGATTGATTGATTATAATTTAAGTGCATTATATTCTACCAATCTCTTTTAGTTCTTATTTACTAAGTTTTACACATTTTCAACTAAATGTATATTTAATTTCGTAACTGCTTAGAGCATCTCTAATAGAATATGTTTGATAGGTTTCTAAGGATAAGAAAGTGTTTCTTAGAAGAAATTATGTATTGGAGAGTATCTAAGTGGCATGAAAGTTCTTTCACAAAAAATTTGGGTTTCTAATATAAGAAACTCTCTCTAGAGTTTCTTATTTTTCAAACATCACCAATCAATGGGATTTTTTTGAGTTTCTTGCAATTTTTTGTATTTGAGTAAAATTTTGTAAGATTTCTTATGAGTAACATGATATTATAGGGATCACAAAAAAGATGAATAAGAGACTCTAAAAAATCCATATAAACACTTTGCATTGGAAATGCTAATATTATAAATTTGAGCTTCCATTGTTTAACATACGTGGCTTAGCTTCACCATTTAGTACTTATCTTTTTTTTCTTCTAAACTATTAGTTATTTTCAAATTTTCATTTTAAAATCTCAACCTTTTCAACTTAATTACTTTTAGGAATTTTATTATTATAAAAATTCCCTTTTTCTTCTCAAAATTATAACTATTTTTACTCTCAAATTATTTTTTATTTGATTTTTTAAATATCTATTTTTATCTCTCTAAATCTAAACTACTTATATTTTTTTTACTTATTTATTTAAATTAATTACACACATTTTTTTTAAATTTGAACTTTTTTTTGTTATATAATAATAACGATGATATTTGAATCTTATATATATTATTCAAATTTCCTACTATTAGTTAGTATTATGAGTTTAACTATTTTTTTCAATTACCTAAAATATATTCGTGCAATATTCAAGATAATTTCTAATAAAGTGGATTTTCATATAACGAAAACCAGTCTAAGGCAAAAACTCATTTTTTTAAGTATCCTAATTGAGTAATTTGTCTCTAAATAGTCCTCACATTGTTCAGAAAGCCCCAAAAAGCTTTACAAATTGTGATCATATTAGGTGATGATATCCTTTAGAATCTGTTTTGTTTTGAGAAAAAAGTTAAAGCAAAGAAAGTGAAAATAAATAAATGAAAAGAGAGAAAAAATTGAAAGTAAGATGATATTTTAGGTTTTTGGTAGGAGAAAAAAATGAAAAAAGGAAAGTAAAACTTTTCTTTCATTTTGTATGGTTATGTACAAAGTGAAAAGAAAGAAAATAGACATGAATATGAAAAATATAAATATCCTTAATTAGGAATTATAAGTACGAATTTTAAATTAATTATGACAAATTAATAATATTATTTATAATAATTTATGATTAGGTGACAATGTAAAATCTCTTTATAATATTAATATATTTAAATTAAATATTTTTTATACAAGAGTAGGTTTATATTTTTGTCTTACATGCTACAAATTAATATACAAGACCATGCAGCAAGAATAAAAAATTGTTACAATAAGGTGACACTTTATTTGAGTGTTTTCTGTTTTTTTATACAATAAGGTGACACTTTATTTGAGTGTTTTCTGTTTTTATTTATAAAAAAACAGAAAACAAGAATAAAAATATGTTTGTTTAAAATTTTGAAAACATTTTCTTTAAAAATATTTTCAAAAACAAGTTCAAAACTAAGAATAACAAATCAACGTTTTCGGCCTTCTTTTAAAAGGTGGAAATTTTAAAAAATTATTTTTTAAAGTACTTTTTTCTTTGATGCATGTTTTTTAAATCTTACAAATTTTAAAATAAAAATTGTTTTTAAAAAATAAACACTCAAACTAATCACGACCTAATATATCCTCTCTTATTGTTTTTCTACTTTTTGTCGTACAAGGAGGATTACCTTTTTTATGTGGGACTCACTCTTTTTTTTTTCTTTTATGCCTTTTGTATTGAATAAGCAGCATTTAATAAGTGTAAAATATTAATATATTTAGTCCAAGATGTTCTTATTTAATATAAGATGTAATATGAAATGCATTTTAAATATGTTTTAAGTATAATTTTTCTCATAAGAATCAAATCTAGTAATTTTAAATATAAGGAGATATATGTGAAAAAAAAATTTATGAGATGTAAAATTTGTAAAACATTTATAGGTTTATGGTAGAGACTAAATGTATATATGTTTTATATTTAGTGAAAATAATTATGTTCAAACCAAATAAAATATATTATAAAAAATATTACTAGTTTTGGAATAAAAAGAGAAAGCTAAAACAATAATAAATTTAGGTCGAAAGACGAAGTATTGCTCTATAAAATGTCGAGCCATACACTTGTGTGCAGGCAAAAGAATCTAAATAATACAATTTTAATAAAAAATTACGAATTTGGGGTTGTTTGGAAACTAATTACCAAGCTGTGGGGCTGTGGGTCAAGCCCAAAATTGGGCATGACCAGTCACGCCCAGATTCAGACGTGACCAAGGGGGGGTCACGCCCAATTTTGGGCGCGTTCCACCACAGGATGCCACGTTCTCCTTTGAATTACGATCGTTTTGACATATCATACGCCTCAATTGGACATTCCAGTCAAAAGTTATGACCGTCCGAAGTTTATATACGCATCGCTCCATCTGTGCATGACACGTGACATCCT
>CM023954.1:5180799-5239353 GCA_013407115.1 Glycine latifolia
GGTCACGCCTGAATCTGGGCGTGACTGGTCATGCCCAATTTTGGGCGTGACCCACCAGATTGGTAATTAGTTTTCAAACAGTCCCAAATTCATAATTTTTTATTAAAATTATATTATTTAGGTTCTTTTGTCCTTCTGTGCGTGTGCTTACGTATATATTCTTTGTATATGTTCTCATTAATGGCCAGATTTGGAGAATTAGTATGACAGTTGATTCAATATATTGAAATTGATTTCATATTATTATTATTTTCTTTAATTTACATAGACCAAAACAAATTAACACATCCTTGTTCCTAGTATACTTTTCAATAATATTTATAAAAAAAATGTGCTTTTAGATTGGCAAATAGGTGCTTACATATTCCTAAGAACACCAATGTCAATAGCATTTACTATAAGCAACGACGGGCCATTTGAATATTTGATACTAAGTTAGATGTAGAAAGAGATGCATCAAATTCAACTCTCAACAGTACCTAACTACAACCAAGAGTAGTTGGTTAGAATTGTGGCAATTCAGAAGAAGACTATTTTGGTGGGATCGGGAGAAGTGGTTAACAGTAGTTGAATATATATGTTAAAAAATAATAACTGATGTACAAAGGAAAAGGAAGTTGAGGATGGAGATTCAATTCAGTGAATGAAAGGCTTAGACAAGAGAGATAACTCTTTTCTCTCAGTGTGTTTTTTTTCTTCTTCTGTATTTTGGCCTTTTGAAATAGAAACCCATCACCAATTTCCATTCACAAATTATAATAATCTATAATTATATAGAAAGGAAATAAAATATTTTGGTATATATTTTTATGTCCATTTTATTCCTATGACTATATTCATAAGTTATTATTTTATTCTTATAATCATCCTCATAAATCACCCACTAACTTCTATTATTTTTTATATATAAAAAATATGAAAAAAAATAATTAGATCTATTTTTTCCTAATAATAATAATAAGAGTAAATTACACTCGCATTCCATGTGTTTTGTTCAAATTATCTCTCCATTTTTTTTTCACATTACTTTTGTCCCTCTCTATTAACACTATTCACTAACGTCAATTGAAATATATGAGCAGACAAAATTGCCTTTGCATTTTAATTGTATAACCCAAATTATTTCTTCCCAATTAGTTTCAGAATTTATGATTCACGTTCTGTTCCTCCTCACTATTAGTGAGTTCATCTTCTTCTTGTTGGTGAGTTCTTCTTCAGCGTCCAGGAAGTGCGAGTTCATCTTTCTCTCTAGACGTTCATGTTTCATTCATCTTCATTGTTCACGAGTTCTTCACCGTTCCTATTCCAGTTCGCGAATTCTCTATTGTTCCTCTTCTAGTTCGTGACGTTCATGAGCGCCTTCGTTTGTCTTCCTCTTCGACATTCACGAGCGCTCTGTTTCTCTTCCTGTTCCACGATTTCTGTTCACGCTAGAGTTATGCTTGTAAATGACCACTAGACCTTGTATATATGTTACTTTTTAATATTATTTATTTAATTTTGATTGTTTATTGTTACTTATTTCTGAATGGGGTTATGGAGGACCAGTTTGAGACCACATATGATTTTTAAAATTATTTGTTTATTATTGTTGATCAAAATAGTGTTGATGTTTGGGACAACAGGAAACACAATGGATGAACTGAAAATCATTTGTTTATTATTGTTGATTAAAATAGTATTGATGTTTGGGATCACATGAAATACAATGGATGAACTAAAAATTATTTGTTTATTATTGTTGATTAAAATAGTATTGATGTTTGAGACCATAGGAACACAATGAATGAACTGGAATACATAGAATACATGACTGTGTGAACAACATTGCTAATGATTTAGACTTGTCATCATGTCACCCTTTTATTTTATGATTTTGTTCTACTGCTAGTGATAAAATTTTTTCCCTTAAGACTGATCATGATGTGCTGAAAATGTTTGTTGAGAATCAAAAGTCATTTCATATGTATGTTAGTAGAACAAAAGATGAGAAGAATGTTGTTAACACAAAAAACAATCAAAGTATTTTCAGGTTGAGAGGAATGTTGTTAACACAAAAAACATACCAACAAAGTGAGTTCATGCCAACAAAAAGTTGAGTTTACGTTCAACTACACAAACCAACTACACAAAAAATAAAAAAAAAGTAAGAGTATTAAAATATTTTCAGGTTGAGATGAAGAAGATAAATGTATTTTAAACATAAATTTTCATTAAAAGTCATGTGAATAACATGTGCCTAATTTCTGTTAGATTATTAAACAGTATTTAGGAATGAGAAAATCTAGGTGTAATGTGAGCTAAATAATTAAAGATTTTTTGTAGGGTGTAAAAATAGAGAGGTATAAGATAAAATTTAAATAAAACACATGAGATACGAATGTAATTTACTCTAATAATAATAGTATTCACTTATTGTCTTTGTAAATTTTGAACTATTTAATCCTTAGTTAATATTATAAACTACACTACTATTATATTTTAACCACATATTAAAATAAACACCCATTGATTACATATAAAATCCAATCTCAAAAATAACTTTTATTTTGCTGAATTCTCAAAGTAACTTAACACTCTCACTTTTATTTTATTTTTATTTTTAAATAAAAAATAGAGAAGCAGGAAGTGTTTCTCTTTCCGTTAGCATTAATAAATATTATATCTATGTATTCACTATCTCATTTTTGTCATCTGTCAGTAAAAGAACACCTTTTTACTAGCCACTAAAAAAGATGCATAATTCAATAATAATGAAAAAAAAGTGTCAAGTTAGACTTCGATCCGACAAATATTTTATAGTTAGTTTTAATTTTTTTATTAACTGAAAAATTTATTTTAATTGTTGGGTGAAAATAAGTTTATTTTAATAATTTTTAATGTTTTTTTAAAACATTACTAAGTAATAATTTTTAAAATGTTAGTTTCTAACTTTTAGTTTTTTATATATTTTTAATTTTTATTCTTAACATATTTATTTAATTTTTTAATTATCATTTTTAAATGAATCATAATTTTATATTTTTCTATTATTTTATATTTTTAAACTACTTTAACAACTAATTTCATCATACACTTATAATTTAATAAATTATTTTTTTAACTTTCAACTACCTTTAGCTTTTAATTAGTTTTTTAGCTAGTTTTCTTACACAAAATTTTAAAATATTTTTATCATCAAATTATTTTTCTTAAAAGTAACGCACCATCACATTAATTAATAGTTATTTATTTACTTATTATTAAGATAGTCTCTTAAATACATAGAATAAAACAAATTAAAATACGTAAAGACTCTTCCTAAAAAAATCCGTATATAAAGAAGTACTAAATTTGTATTTCATTATTTTTTAAGAAATTATTTTATTGATCAAAATCTTTTATGCAAAAATGATATTGAAGGTTAAAAACCCGTCGGATATAAAAATTCAGGAGAAAAAAAAAACAATTCTTAAAAATAACACAATTCTAAAAACAAAAAGAGAGAGAAACACATATTGCAACAGGGGATTGCCTTTTTCCCCTTATAAATCATTTTCAAAGGAACATTTTCTATAATGTTCCTTTTGTTTTATAGTAATCTAACTGTAGCCGTGGTTCTTATCTACAATGGTATCACTGATTGTTGCATCTCATAAATCGTCTGCTGCTTCTGCGTATAAATAACCAGAGAATATTGGGCCCCATACAGGAACGACTTGTTGCACCACATTGAAGATTACTCGACTAGACGTGTCAATATTTCCCAACACCATAAATCATTTCTAAAAGTCACATGTAGTATGATTTAAGAGTAAAGTATCTACCAAAAAAAATAAGAATAAAGTATTGTTTTAAATCTCACGTTCACTAATTAAATGATTAAAATAGTACGTATATGTGAAGAATAATTTTCAATTACTGACTAATGTTGTTTTAAGTTGAGTTAAGCCATAATATAGATTTTATGATAATATTAAAATTTATCTTAATGATTATTGTTTACTTTACTGGGTCACCATAATTTAATTCTGTTGGGAGGATGTAGTGTGCTTTTGAGAAGTAATTGAATTTGACGGACTTTCTGATGAAAGCTACAGCATACTTCCTTTAATATTTTTGCTTTGAAAAGTATGTTTTTCCGTTGTTTCAATGTGTATATCAATGTAATTGTTTATTGTTCATGATTCTTCTTTTTCCAATTTTCCTTCTAATTGGATAAAATCCAAATGAAGAAAGTTACCAAGATTTTCTCTGAATCCCCCTCCTTTTTCTTGCATAAATTGGTAATTAAGCTGGTGTTTCTATTTTGGAAGTAACATAACAAGTGGTCTTTGAATATGCTTAACCGGTTACTTTTTAATTTCAGTGTAACCTACCATAATTGGAGGCACAAAATTAACACTTACGCTTTCCTTAGTTTTATATCTGACCGGTAAACAAATGTTGAAAAATGGAACCAATAATTTGAGCTACTGACACGACCCATCTAAGAATTAAAAAGAAAAATGAAAAAGAAAATTGCAATGAATTATTGTACGTAATGAGAAGGCAAGAAGAACCTCTGCCTCTTACTTCTAGTGGGACAATTTGTTGCCACGGATAGCGAAGCAATTTTGTTCACAGCGGATTTAAGTGATTGTTTGAGAGTGCTAAGGCAAACACTATTATTCTCTTCACTATCCTTTGAGCAAAGAACCAATATGCTTTTGATTCTGCCACCAACACTGGCTATGTCAGCTTTAACTGCTGTAAGTCTCAACCCTTTGAGGACTTGGATGAGCTCAGGGAACAGTTCTGGTCGATCATCACAGCAAACAGAAGCTTTGATTATGATGTTTTCCTTTAATATGTTCACTTTTTTTGTGTAGCTTTCATCTGGAGCTTGGTGGTAGTCAATTGTTACTTCATCAGTTTCAGTTGGAACAGTAATGACTTTGCTGACATCCATGGCTTTTCGCTTTAGATCTTTAACATGGTCTACCACACTCCCTAGTAACGCTGCTTTGTCCATCTGCAACCACATAAATTTACCCCTTATAGTTTCTTTCTCTATTAAAGATAGGGGAGTTAGTGGAACTGAAATATATGGCCTATCATACAACCTTTCGTAAAGCTAGTCATGCTATAATTCTTTTTTCTCGTATCTTCTTTTTTTTTTACTAATGATGGGCAAGTTAGTGGAATTGAAATCTATATGGCCTATCATACAACCTAGTAAAGCTATTCATGGAATTGAAAGTGACTATGCTATCTATCATGAAAAAAGAAACATTGAAATACCACAATTTTACACTGGATCAAATCTTATTTTCTTTTTTTAACCCAAGATATTTTTGGCTGAGAGTCAAAACTAATCCCTCAAAATATTAAGATGTATTTAAGGAATTAATCTCTCCTAAGTCCTATCAAATGTTATTCTATATGAATGGACATGAGGATCAGACCCTGATCACATTGATCACATGCTTAAGTAACACAATTATTTATCAATCATATCATAATGTATACATCGAATCTAATTTAATTTAACTTAAATGATGCCCTATACATCATAGAATAGGTAATTCACCAATTCCACTTTCTTGCTTCTTGTCCAAAACATTATGCAAGATTTAAAAAATAGTATACTTGATAGGAGTAACTATGCTACTTATTAAAAGAAACACGTCATGATTTTTTTTTTCCTTTTACCTTATCAGACATGGGAATGAGTTTTCTGAGAGTTGCAAGCTGTGCATTAATCCTGTCCCTGCGCCTTTTCTCTGCTTGGCTGTGGCTCTTGGAAGCACTTGCAGCTCTATCTTCTGCTGCAATGGGCGCAGGCCACGAAGGGAACTCACCAAATTGAAGAGAGGCTGCTCCTGCTGCTGCAGGATCAGAAGTTGAAGTAGCAACAAGAGGGAGTGCTTGTTGTGTTGTTGTTGGGACTGAAAAAGGAGATAATTGATCACTGTTTGGTGCAGAGTTGCATTGAGCCAGAGGCCAGCCAGAATAGTAGTAACTTTCCATATGCACACACAACACAAATTACAAACCATTCTAATGCTTGTGCCTTGCTTTGTGAGCTTTTTATTTCCCATTTCATTGACACTGTTTGCTTAATGGGCGATCTTCTTATCTTTTATGGTGATTGGTGTGATATGCAATGACCTTTAATGGGGTCAGATGAAAATCATTTTTGGCTGTATCCTCCTGTCACTTCACCACGAATTTTTTTTCTTTGCCTCCCTAATAAATCTCACTAGACTTTGTAAAGAATCTCTCAAGTTTAAGAAGGAGAAAAAGGAAGAGCCAAAATAAAAAGCAAGAGGGTGTGGCCTGGCCCAACAAACAGGCTTATCTTAATAAGTGAGTATCCGTGCTGACTAAGAATTTGAACCATAAATGAAATAGTATCTTGCAAATGGACTTGGGAACCACTGGGTGGAACTTTGGAATCGCTTGACCTAGTAAGAGCAATTGATGTAGTGGATGCACGAACAGTATCTTATTCTTTTATATGTGTGTATAGCCATAAAGTTATTTGTCTGCTCTGATGGCAATCATAACCATTTGGGCTCACCATGTGGATTATAGTCCAGATCTAGTAGTACTTATCTTGAAATTTAACTTCATAAGATTAAACATATAGTTTTATAAAAAATGGTTTGAGATTGCGATTTTAACCTCTGGTTTTGAACTCACGACAATTGTATCGTGGCCGCAATTGTCGTTGCATTTGTCTGTAATTTTCCATAATGTCAAAGATTGTGACCCACAACTCGACTGCCATTTAAAACCTATATTCACCTTTGCAGTTAAAAATAACAATGCTCCTATATTTTAAAGCCTTAACCTAGGATATGGGCTACAGATGAAATATATTTAAAGATATACTTTATCAAGGGCTTCCACATTGAACTTCAATATGGTTAAGTTTCACCACATAAGTTGCTGTACTATTATATACTGTCCCAACCGAGGTTTTAGTCTTTGCCATGATGAGGAAGATGAAAAAGGTGACTGAAAGAGAACATTTGTACACAAAAAAAAAAAGAACGCAAGATTTTCTCGTACAATTATACAAATGCCTGATGTAACAACAGTGATAAACGGATTGTCCATTAAGTTTAAGACAACTTATGTTGTGGACCTATTTTATCCATCTCTATATTATTTTGTGATTAAAAAGTAATAGAAAGGAGACATTTTATACTACCAGACAAGACATCAATGATATGTCGAAATTGTTAGCAGAGACTTACTTAGGGGATTACTTCACCAGACGAATCGCAAGCAATTCTATCCTGTTACAATTACTCAATTACTACATTTACTACCAATCTCTATATATTGGACAAATAAGTGGATTTGTCCAATTGTGCATGCATCTGGAAGAGAGGTTAATTACTTTTATTTCTTTCAAATTATTATTTCCTGGTGAATTCCCCATGTATCTTGATTGAAAGGTGGAACTTGAAAGCAGGCCACTGAGTAAAAGCGGCTTATTTTGTACACTTTAATGGCGCTCTGATTGAAAAGCTCACTTAGTCTGTCTACAGCACAAGCTAGCAAACAAAGGAAGCTTCAATTACAATCACTGGAGGGTCCCATTTTCCCTCACAATTTGTAACTCGTAATAAAGCACCTTAAAGAGTGACACGACTACTGATCCAACCACTCACTTTGTTAGCCTCAATTATCTCATTCAAATTGTGTGGTTTCTTGTGATTCCGTATTTTTTTTTCTTCAATCTTTTTCCTTGTTTCTTTCTTCTTCTTTCTTTCCCTCAACCCATGCTATTTTATCTGATCGAAATTTTAGGCTTTTGGGTCCCATAATCTCAAAACATATCTTCAATATTTATCTATATATCATCGGCAAAGTGAAGGCATCACGGTGAAAATGTGGCAAACCAAAACGATCAAAGTGAGATGTCATGTCTTTTTTTTTTTTTTTTCAAGTTCTAGATCACATGTATCTTCTTTAGTGAAGGAATTAGGAATGACAAAGTATATGCAAATCATATGAGTATCCACAAAAGTGTATCAATAAGTGGGTCCAATAATTATCCGCATTATTGGTACAGGCGGATGCGCACGCACACACCCACACACACATATATATAATACATATCTTATGAGATAAAATATTTTATATGAGAGTGAGATGATTAAATTTAGACCATATAACTATATATTAAGGGTTAAAATCTAATATGATGTGACTACTTAAAAAGTCATGTGACTTTTTAAGATTAAATTTTGATCGTCCATGTTTGATGATATAGTTTATATTCAATCCACTCACTATTATATAAGATACATTTCTCTTATGATATGTTATCTATATGTGTATATATAATAATATAATATGTTACAAAATAGGGCAAAAAAACTCAAATAATACATTTTAAATAAATAATTATCAATTTTGGACTGTTTGCAAATTATTTATCAATATGGGGTAGTCAAACACGTCCAAATTGGGCGTGTCTCCCCCTGTTGTGCCACGTGTCACGCTGCAGGAATTGGTGGTGTATATAAACTTCAAACGGTCATAACTTTTGATAGAAATGTCCGCCTGAGACGTACGATATGTCAAAATGCTCAAAATTCAGAGACGAAGGCACAATGAATATGCGAAGGGAATTTGGTCCACTTTTTTTTTTCCAAAAATGTCTCTAAGTGCCTCAAAATTAGGATTTATGATTCAATCATCCAAAAATTTCCTTTTTGTTTACTTTTTTAATTATTTAATTAGTTAATTTAATGCTATTTTTTATTTTTTTAATTATTTTTCTTAATTTCGAGTGTTTTGACAAATCGTACACCTCAATCGAACATTTCTATCAAAAATTATGACCTTAAAGGACATATCGTATGCCTAATTTGGACTAATTTTTTTGCAGACGTTAAGATGTAAAAATAAAAATATCAACTTAAAAAATCATGGGTGAATTAAAAATTATATACATAAATGAATTTGAACAGATTAAATTGAATTTTAACTCAAATCTTAAAAAAAAATTAAACCAAAATCAAAAACTCAAAAAGTGTATCTAGACACAAGTTATTTTCATGAAAAGTAATGCTTCGTAAAATTAAAATATATACCATTTTTATGAAATTCAGTTATAAAAACAACAAATTATCAAAAAAAATTAGCTCAAATTAGGCGTACGATATGTCCTTCAAACGGTCATAACTTTTGATAGACATGTCCGATCGAGGTATACGATATGTCAAAACGTTCGAAATTAAGATAAGTAATTAAAAAAAAATAAAAAAAGCATTAAATTAACTAATTAAATAATTAAAAAAGTAAACAAAAAGGAAATTTTTGGATGATTGAATCCTAAATCCTAATTTTGAGGCACTTAGAGATATTTTTTGAGAAAAAAAAGTGGACGGGGATTTGCCCAGGCCTTCCTCTCTAAATTTCGAGCATTTTGACATATCGTACGCCTCAATCGGACATTTCTATCAAAAGTTATGACCGTTTGAAGTTTATATACACCACCAATTCCTGCAGTGTAACACGTGACACAATGGGGGGAGACACACCCAATTTGGGCATGTTTGACTATCCCATATTAGTAAATAGTTTACAAACAGCCTCAAATTGATAATTATTTATTTAAAATGTATTATTTGAGTTTTTTGCCTACAAAATAGTAGTGTGTGTGTGTGTGTATATATATATATATATATATATATATAATTGTGAAAAATAATTATATTTATTTACTAATACTCTAAGTCTCTAATCTCTAACAATATCACTCTCAGATAATTAAAAACGTTAAATCTTTAATTAGAGTTTTTGTTAGGCAATTATAACATTAATTTTAACAACTAATATGTTGGATAACTATTTTTTAATTTTGTTTATTTATGATTTGAGTTTAGACTGACCAATATTATGTTTGTTTGTTTTAAATATATTATTTTATTGATTTATTATTATTAACCTTAGACATAAGTAAATTGCAGGTCGTACGGGCGGGTATGAGTATATAGTTAGGATGAGATGGAGATTAAAATTATTACCCATATAAGTATGAGACCGAATACAAATATTATTTTTTAATGTGGGTATGGAAACAGGTGTCTTAAGATCTACCCATTATTATTTTTAGAAGGAATCATATTGGAGACAAATAAAATTATTATGAGTGACAAAACTCTTCTTTTAAATATATAATACAACTAACTCAAATTTAAGATCACTGAATTAAACTCAAATAAAAATCTTTGATTTTATCAAGAAAGGGAATGATAAGAAATAAAGCGTTATAAACACTGAAGCTAATTAAGGTTGGAGGCCTATGCACTCCTCCTTGTCCCTTTGGTCAAAAAAAGGTTAAATAATGTAAAGATAAGGTGCAAGCATAGATTCATAATTAATGGCTCAATGGAGAGTTATTATTAGTAGACGGCAAAAAAAATGGACACCTAAATGGGGAAGGCTGAGATACACTGGATGCAATTGAAAAAGATGGAAATAATTATGTAATTGCACATGAGGGGTAAAAATGATTTGATTCTACTTTTCTTTTTTGTTGAAAATCATTTTATTCTACTTTATCCTAAAATTCGATGTCTATCATTCAAGTCAGTTTTTTTGTTCTTTTAACTTTTACTCCCTTTTTAATCTCTGCACTGTGTTATATATGTTCGATATTTTTAAGTGAATAAGATGAGTGGGAAGTGAAAATGTTCAAAGAAAGGGAAGGATATGCATGGGTGTTGTTTGTGCTGTCATTTCTTTGTTTGGATGTCAAGTAATGTTTGAAAGATCAATAAGTTAAATTAGATGTAAATATATGCATTGTATGTGATGTCAAATATAATTAATCACATCAAGAATTAAAAGTGTGTTTGAATAGAGAGTTTTAAATGAAAAAAGTAATTTATTATATAATTTAAAATTCTTTAATTTAAAATTTATTGTTTGGATGTTTTTATATAAAAAATTTAAATTTTTTAAATTTAAAAACAGAATTTTAAACAACTAAAAATGTAATTTTAATTTACTTAAAAAATGTGAGAAATTGAAATTTCATTTTTCTATAAACACTCGCATTGCACCATTCTCATTTATTGTTCCACTCCGCAAATGAGGCAATCCAAGATTCCGTGACAGAAAATTCATCGGGATGAAAAGTTTATTTCTCCGCAACAAACTTGCTATAGAGAGAAAGATAGACTCATGCCATCCATAATTAAAAATCCTTAGAAATAGCACACAATTATTAGCTTGTAGTGAAAATATTTCATACATACTATGTAGGCAACACAATAATTTATGGAACCTCATTATTCTTTGTTAAGATAAAGATGAGAATATCATTACCGTATAATAATTGTCAGGCAAAGACACATAAGTTTGCCATACTAATTGTTGCCTGGAACGGTAGATCAGGTCAATTCCTATGACTTTGATAGTTGTTCGAAAAAGATACATAAATACCAACAAACGTTAATTGTCGCTAGCAATGGTAAACCGAGTAAAGTTTATAGTTTTATCTTCCTAACCTTATTTGTTGTTGGGTATTTCAATAACTTTACATAATGTTAACCTATTAAAGTTGGCTTAGTAACAATATACCAAGTCAATGTTTATTCCATGAATTCATTTTTATCGTTAGAATAAACACACATATACCAATGACTAGGGATGTCAAAAAAATCTACTTGGACCAAACTGATTTTCAGCCAAACCGGTTTGAAAAAAAAAGAATTGAATTGTTGTAAAAGTAAAAACATATTTGATTTGAATTGAATTGTTATT
This sequence comes from Glycine latifolia, assembly GCA_013407115.1. Classification (NCBI taxonomy): domain Eukaryota; kingdom Viridiplantae; phylum Streptophyta; class Magnoliopsida; order Fabales; family Fabaceae; genus Glycine; species Glycine latifolia. Next base: position 5,192,557 of record CM023954.1, read on the forward strand.
ATAAGGAGATTCGATTCATTTATAATTGAACTTTTTTTATTTTGATTCTCTCATTGTATCACATCACTCACCGTGAACTAGTTTAAAACCAATTTAATTCTTAAACTAGTTCAAAATTGGTTTGATTTTGAACCTGTTCTTTAAAATAAATCAATTTTGAACTGGTTTGATAAACAGTTTGTTAATTTGGATTTAAGAATCAAACCTATTAAAACAATTAAGTTCAATTTGATTTTTGTACCAAACTAATTTTTGCACACTCTTAACAATGTAATTGACTTTAGTAATTGTTTAGGAACAGAGATACATAAAAATGTTAACTTAACTGTTCTTAAAAATAATAGTCTAAGTTAAGGCTCATCACAATGACTATTTTTCTTGCGAAAGAAAAAACTTGTATTTGCAGCGACACTAATTATTATTTAGAATGATACAGGTGTATTGTTTTTTTGTCAGCCAAAAACAGTATGTCTTATAAAGAAGGTACAAGGGAATGGGGAGTACCCTCATACTCCAGCGCTTATACAAGATACAAAGTAAGTCTAACTAGTCAATGACCTACTAATCTCACCGCAGCGCCATTACTGCACGCATATAGTATTTTCAAATATGTTATGCTTTCATTGCTTTGCACCCTACAACCACTTCCAACTGTCCACGGAATTTATTGACCATTCATAGAAAGAAAAAGAGAAAATTTTCATCCTTTGGATAACTATGTTCTTATCTAATTCAACCAACTCAAAAACACATTCAAAATTAGGATTCTCAAGTTTAAAGTATATTATTTATATCTAACCAAATAGTGGCAAACCAAACAACTACCATGCTTTGTTAACCCTATTTGCAAAAAAACCACGTGTATGTTTAGATTCCAAATGTAGCGCCATTTGGAACCCAAGTCAGCTATAGCGACGCTTTCAAATAAGTATTGAGATTATGAGTTAATATAACTAAAAGCAAAATATAGCTGCATATATAAGTTTGTGGTTTTTCAAGGAACACTAATATGGTTGTGGCTTTTCTATAAAAGTGTCTCCAAGGGTGTAGCGTGGATCTGCAGAAACAGGGTGTAACAAGGGTGCCTCCATAATCAGGTAGCTTCCATATCTAGAAAATGTGAGGAAATTTAGGCCACAACATGCACATATAAAGCTGGCTGTTAAAGTCGGTAAATTTCTTATATATACTAGATGAAATTCATTTTTTGTTTGGTCTACCTAGGACTAACTCATTTAATACAAGAAAAATGGTAGAATACAGAAATTTATCGGTTAGCTAGAATCAGCAGCCCAAAAAATGCCTCGACTACAACACAGAAAAAACCATAAACTTAAGACTATTATGACACAATCTAAACCGAAAAACTTCACATTATTTTAACTTGGGATCTCCCACCGCCACCCGAAGCAAAGAAAGAATGATGCATCCAAATCACACAAGATATTCTTCTACGCAAAACTTCGAAGTTCCTACATTGATCTTCATAGGGGCCGAGTTCATGCTAAACTTGTCAAAAACTGCTGCCCATGGGTGGCATGCCATAAGGAGGCATTGGGGGCATCCCCAGTCCACCCATGGGAGGGGGGAGGAGCAAAGCCTCCTCCCATACCTCCTGGGCCTCCCATTCCAGGCATTGGTGGTGCAGGCAAAGCAAGAGGCAACAACTGAGCATACATGTTCTGCAACAAAAAGCACATCTCATTCATATCAGTACTACTTTAATGTTCAGTCTGTTGAGAAAGTCGAGGATGAAGGATGCGAAAGATGATGATTTATCAACAACAAACATTTCTGAACACTCAAACTGCTGACAGAGTGACATAAAATAATTACCTGTTGTGCAACTACATCCTTTTCCTCTTGCTCTTTAACCTTCACTTCATTTTGTGCTTCAATTTTGTCCTTCACTAGTTCATCGACTTTGCCAGTGTACTCACGAATAAACTACAACAGCAAAAAATTTGATGATGAGAAAAACCTCTGGATAAGATGGCAATAAATAGATTCATTTCAGCTCAATGGAAGGCAGGAGAAGATAATAACTGCATTAGTCAACCTAGATTTGCTTGCTCACATAACCTCTGCAATACCGGAAGTACATAAGACCAATCACAATATTCACAAGCTAAGCACCGCTAATTGTGCATTTGGGTAAACTGTTTAATCAAGTACTTATTGAATAAGTGCTTACAAATAAGTTGATCTTATAAATAAAGAGGAAGATTAATCTGTTTCACCAAAAAAGCAGTTCAAATGGACTGACTTAAAATTGCAACCCTTCATAAACTATCAGACTTTGCAAATTATACGATCAAATCTTATGATACAAATCAATACCTAGCTGAATCACATTGAATCATGAAACATAAAATTCTAACTACAGGTGATACAAATTAGCAGCATAAAACAAATGCAAACCTGCAATAGATAGGGGAAGGCAAAGTCAATCATATTGTGCATCCAAGCTAGTTCAAGAACAATGTCTGCCCGTATCAGATCATAGCAAACGAATAGACATGAGGCAAAGCATTCCTTCTTTCCCTGCATAAGCATATGAAAAGAAAATTTAGAAATCTCAATTATATGCATATAAATAAATTGAAATAATATCACCCCATAAGGACAAACTAAAACGCTTGAACCCTTGGGTAAGAAGTAAGAAGCTTGAATGGCAATCCTTCCATCTGTAGTTTTGATTGTAAGACTAACATGCTATTGCAGAACAAACAGCCACTAGGCTTTGACAAAGAAAATACTAATAACTCGGGAATCAAATAATTTCTCTGTATGACTTCGAATTACACATATTATAAGAGGTCCCACTAGTATGTAATAACCATTGCTGCAAAGAAGGTTGCAGAGTAACTGTACGCATAGACATGTACAAAGTATGACATAACAATTAAACAAAACACATTATCCAAGAATAACAGTAAACCTAATCAAATAAGATATTGCAAGAAAATGAATTATATATAAAGTTTGAAACTGAATTTAGCACCTGATCAATGAAATAAACAAGCAACTCCTCAGCAAGTTCACGCTCGCCAGATTGGGAGGCTGTCTCTATGGCATCTTTGTAAAGATTATCCTTCTTTGACAAAGCAATAGACTGCTTCCACCTACCTGCCTTCTTGTAAATATAAGCAGCAACACGTCTCATCTCAAGAAGCTCGTGCTTTTCAATCTGCATCATACAGTAATAACAATAATCTGAGATTTCCACAACTGAAACCAAAAAATAGTTCCAATTAATAGCAAATTTCCACACCTTTTGAGCAAGGCCTATTTGATCAAAGTTATCGTGCAAATCAATTGACTCGCGCAATCTATCATAATCTTCCTCCTCGACATATATCTCATTCAACGCTTCATTAACAGCAGATACATTGTTGCTTTGAACTGCAACCATATATGGTTTCACAAGACGGAGGTGACCAGCCTATAGCACTCAAAGTGAAATTTCCCATTAGTGTTATGGCATGCAACAACTAATATCTAATGAAAATTTTGCCAATGTTGATCCTACCTTCCGCATGATGTCAACAACACGTGCATGGTCCACACGAAGTGCAAGGACGTTCAGAACATCATTGATAAGATCTGGATGCTCTTCCAAGTAGAAATGAACAGCCTTGTAATACAACTCCACATTAGCAACTTTAACAACAACATCTTTGAATTGCATGTGATCCCATGCTTCAGGTGAATGGTTCATGATGGTAGTTGCAGCATTATCAAACTCATCATATTGTATATACAAATAGGTCAATTCTTTCCAATGCTGTTGTTCATCACAAGCTCGTATGAGTTTAGGAATATTGAGGCGGGTTGAGAATAGTTTAATATGCTCCATAAGCTTCTCAGGGCGGTATCTAGCGTACAGAACTCCTAACTCAGTAAAGATGCCCATATGTGCCCGTTCTAACCCTAAACCACTCTCCATGAGAGATATGAGCTCATTGAAGCAACCTCTGTTTTGGTAATATTCACTGACTTCTTCCAAGTCATCCACCTATGAAATTAATTAAAAAAATGACGCAATAAGCATTAGAAATTCAATAAGATCACTACAAGCAAATCAACATTAAGTTCATATAACAAGCACAACACCCTTTCAATCATAAATCATGCGCATTCACATGTTCACAACATACTTTTAGGGAAATTGCTTCACCATCACATTCTGAAAACCCAGATCACTTAAACTCTCTAAATTGAACTTGGTCTGCATCAGAAATTAAGAAAAAAGTTCCTATATATATACACACACACATGCACGCGTGTGCACACAGTTCATCAAAAAACTGAAATCAACATATTACCTGAATAATAATGTTGAGTCCACAAATTTGGGCCAAACGAAACTCCTCTGCATCAACACAAGCAAAGCAAACTTCCTTCCATGTCTTTGAGCTGTTAGCTTTCCTTGCTGCATCAACAGCACCTTGAAACTGTTGTAATTTGACCAGTGTGATAGCCAACTTGGCCCAGTTAGATATAAAAGCAAATATGATTTTTGCAGCTTCATATAATGCTTCATCGTACAACCGGTCACCAACATTTTGAAGATTAGCAACATTTGGCATAAGAATGAACTCCTCAATGTCACTCAGCCTATCAATTTTTGCATATGCATAAATGAGCTCACTGTCGACCTTGGGTTCTTTTGCTTTCCCTCTTACCATTAGCAAGTATTTCACCAAGTCATGGTAAACATTGCCATCTTCAGCAGCACGGATAACATCTAAAAATTGTGTAGCATCATCCGCTCGTATAAATGACTCAATTGCATCACTTACTAGCCCATCCCTGAGTTGAGCCTTGGCCACCTGACTCCAAACAGCATCTTCTTCAACTCGGAAAGCAAACTCAACAGCTCTATCAATGCTATGAATATTATCAAGCAACACATTGACTGCTTGAACATTCAAGTTGAACTTCTTAAAAATGGCAAATGCTTCCTCATATAACTGAGCTTCCACAGCCATTTCTCCAACCGCGGGCCCATCAAAATTATCCAATCTATTAACATAATCCATAACTCTGGATGGATCAGCCTTTATTGCTGTCAAAATAAGAAGATTCTGCAAATTAAAGTTTCCACTGAATGCAGAATTCTGAAGCACAATCTTCTCAAGAAGTTCAATCAATTCATGAGGCAGATCGGCTGTCATGAAAGCTTTAACAGCTGCAGAAACTTGCTCAGGGCTTGAGCTTTCAGGCAAAGCAGTAGATACAACCTGATCAATAAGTTGCCTTCTATATTCATTATCAGGATCAAGAACTTTAGCCCACAAATCACCATCCATTCTCTCAACAACATATCTGTCATCACAATATAAGCATGTGAACATTGTATTAAAGAAAATTGATTTGGTGGATTAAGGATCACAAATATAGCTCCTCTAAAGTGACGGAGGTGCATTTATAACCATTTATTAGAAAATCGACAATTGAGAATATGATAAAATACAAGTACAACAAACTTCAAAGTTGTAACAATTTTAACTACTGGTTTTCTAATCAATTGTTGCAACTACACTTTTATCCGGCAAAGTATACTCTCTCACTTTAGAGGAGCCAATATACATCACAAACCTTGCTTGCAGTTTGAACAAAGAATTTTTGTTGGTGACATTGATAAGTTCTTCGTCACATTGTCCTCGCCGATAAGCTACAACTGCTAAGGTGGGATCACGTTTCTCACAATACTTGCCCACAACTCGAGAATCATAGTATGGGTTGGTTGTGAGGAAATGTTCTGGGTTGTTGTTGCTATCAATGATAATTTTACCCAGTGCATTGTGAACGTGTACATCCTGGCTTCCCTCACTTACCAGATGTTCCAAGAACTGTGTGAGCATACGAAGTCGATTCCTGCATATCAAAAAGCCACAGGATAAAATAAGAAACACGAATGCAAAGTAATAACACATAGGATCAAAGGGAAAACACCACCTCTTCTCACATTCCTCCACAAGGGGCTCCACTGGCAGTAATGAACGAACAGAAAGGATCAAGCCTTTGATAAAATCTTCTGCGCATTCATCATCTAGCAGCTGCCCAACAACTAAAGGTGCATTCCCTGGGTTTACCTGTATAGAAAGGCACAAAGTTTTACAAAGGCAGAGAAAAAAGAGTAGATAGCACTCATGACATAAGCAAGGCTACTATTATACCTTCTGAACATAGCCTTCAATGTAGCGAACCATGTTGTTTGTGTATAGATAGTGTGTTAGATCTGGAACAAATCCAAAACGATCGCAAACATTAATCAAAGGCCGTGCATCTGGAAGCTTAGCCTCCATCAGAAAGTTTTTGGTTTTCTCAGCATCATAGAAATTTGATTCTCTTGTCACACGCTCAACCTCCTTGATTTGACCAGTCTTTGCTGCTGCCTCAATGTACTTAAAGTGAATGTCAGGATCCTCACTGTTCCATATTATTTAGAGGAACATACATCAGCAGAAATACATTGGACAATATCTCAATAAAATGAGGTCAATTACCAACAGAAAAACAAGTTTTTTTTTTTTCCAAATGAAAGAATTACCTGGAGCTCAAGTATGATCCAAGGAAAAAGTACAGTCCCTCATATGACCTAAATTGCTCAAAAAGTTTTATGCAGGCATCAACGCCCAATTGCTCACAATATTCTTTAGCAACCTGAACACACATAAGAAAGCTTTATCAACAACTATTAAATAAGTTCCAAGTTATAGAAAACAATTACACCACCATACCTGCACAATGATCTGTAGGTTGCCCCTAAGATTGGCCAGCAGTAAGTCTTTCATGCACTCTAATGCCCATTCTTTTGACAGTGTACCAAAAAACTCTACGAGTGACTGTAACAACCACATAATGAGTAGGTATTTCAAAAGCTCACACAATGGGTTTTAATTTTTAAACTCTTAAAGAGATTAAAAGCAGAACAGCACATAAACCTGAGGTTCAATTGCATGTGTATTAACAATCACACGTTTGATGTCTGGTAATTCTGTGTAATGCTGCACCAAGAATAATGCAATCAACAAAGGGTTTGACTTTAAGATTAACATAGAGAAAGTAATAAAACACATTTGGAGAGTCCTTACTTGCAAAGCTCGCACATAAAGGCCAGCTTTTTCACAAAGTTGGGCAATACGAGGACGATCATAATGGCTGAACATGCCATTAGCCAATATTGCATCAGCAACATTGGGGAAAGTCACCAGATTTATCTCCAACACCTGAACAGCGATTCACAAGATCGTAACACTTCAAAGAAAGAATTTTCAGAGTAAAATGCCCATAACAGATGAGAAACAAAGGCCACACTTTTGTCTGAAGGAACCCATGTTCTGGTAGATTTGGCTTTAAAACATCCAGGAGAAAAGCTGTTGCCTCTCGGATCAGATTTCTCTGAGCAGAAAGTAACCATAAGGAAAACAACAATAATTTCAAGAACCATTCAGTACTAAATCAATGATTATGAAACAAAAATATCATATTAATATTCATCATAATTGCTAAATCACAACATATAATCAACCTGAAGAAAGAGATCAGTTATTGTGTTGTAATCAACTGGGCTACCTCCCTCCATTTGAGACATCATTAATGCAAAATTAACAGCGCCCTGCAAATCAAAATGAAAATGGTAACTGTAAGCAGACATTTCAACTTAATGTACATATACTGTTCAAAACAAAAGCAGTTACCACAGATATAACAAGGACGCAGACAATAAGGGGAGCTACAAAGAAATGGTTCAGGTTCAACTAAAAAATTATATGAACTGCAGAGGTTTCTCTCACCTGAGGATCTGTCCGGAGAATTGTTTGCAGAAGGAAGAGGTAGTCAGGTGTGTACCCAACCTATAGAAACGAATAAGTAATACAATGTTCAGGACCAAATGTTTACAGTAAAATGAAAGGGCAATACATGCAATGATAATTATACAGGCTGACAAAATGATATACATGCCATAATAGCATTAAATTATTCTATGGATTAAGCATCAATATTCTTTGATAAGTAAACAGGCACCTGTTTAGAGTAAATCAGAATTTTGTCAAACTCCCTCTTCTCAGCAAACGCAGCAACAACTTTTGGAGTAGCTCTGGCTTTGATATATATTTTTAAAGCAAGATCAGTGTCCACAGTCTACAAGGGAGCATGCGTGTAAAAATTAATAGAATACAACATTTCACAATAAACAGGTTAGATGAGAATCAGTACCCTATTTTTGGGAGCCAATTAGAAAGATAGAGTACAAAGTTATAAATAACAGAATAATATTGAATTTTTCAAATTTTAATGCAACCCAACCTTAACGAGATCTCCTAGCTCCTCACTGCATTCAAGCTTGTCCTCTGCCAACCAATTTTCCAACAGATTTTTCTTGTTCTGGTTCACAACCAACCGTGACAATTCTAATGATTCAAAGGCATTCAGCTTTCCCCTTGTTAAAAGTGTTCCAAAATACTGCAACAGAGGAGGAGTTTGCCCAGCTTGCACAGGAACACTCTGCCACATAAAGCAGATAATGGCATTTTAAACATTATAACTAATTGACCAAACAAAAGGACACCACCTAAAGGCAAACAGTAAACAACCAGAAAATGAATCTCTGTGAATGAAGTAGCTAAAAATGCAAGAGAAAATTCTCAGATAGCAACATCTTATCAAGAAACCTGAAATTTGGCAACTGTGTCAGGAGTTCGAAGGATTCCTTGTGGAGATTCAGCTGCAAGCTCTGCAGCTTCCTTATATTTTGTTTGGGCAAACAGTTCATGAAAACGTTCCACTACCTGTAATATCAACAAGTATGGACATCATATCCATGAATAAAAGAACCAAAAATACAATAACAAGAGAGATTAAACAGCATGGAAGTAAATGACGAAAGAAGCAACAGATCTACAGCATGCATCATGAGGGTCACTCACATACCTCCCTAGACTTGAGCACAAATCTTTTACAAAATAGAATCTCTAAAATAAAAGGTTGACAGTTCAAAACGAATATGCAACAAAAAACAGTAAGGAAAAGAAATGTCTGTCAAACACCAACGAAATAAACTGAATTAGTGTTTGGCTGTCTCAATGGATAATGTAAAAGCTATTAAGGTCATGCTGAGAAGTTTTGAATTAGTGTCCGGTTTGAAGATCAACTTTGCAAAAAGTAATTTCGGGGTAATTGGTATGCCTCATAGTTGGGTACAAAATGCTGCCAATTATCTGAGTTGTAGACTGTTGTCCGTACCATTCTCGTATCTGGATATCCCTATTGGGGCAAACCCAAGGCGTAGGGAGACTTGGGAGCCTATAGTTCAGAGATGTGAGAGAAAACTGTCCAAGTGGAACCAAAGATATCTGTCTTTCGGGGGAAGGGTAACCTTGATAAAGTCTGTCCTAAATTCAATCCCTATTTTCTTTTTTTCTTTTTTCAGGGTTCCGAAGAAGGTGGTTGGGAGGTTAGCGAGGCTGCAGCGGTGGTTTTTATGGGGGGGCAATTCTGATCAGCAGAAGATCGCCTGGGTAAACTGGGAAACCATATGTCTTTCCAAGGAGGATGGTGGTTTGGGAGTGAAGGATCTAGTGAGTTTCAATAAGGCATTACTTGGGAAATGGAGATGGAATCTCTTCGACGATCAGGATGAATTGTGGGCGAAGGTATTGGAATCCAGATATGGGGATTGGAGGACCTTGGATGATTCGAGAAGGAATAATAGCGATTCCATCTGGTGGCGGGATTTAAGCAACGCAAGTCTTCTGAGGAGGGGAGTTGGTTTAGAAGTAGTGTAAAATGGAGCATTGGTTGTGGATCAAAGGTGAAGTTTTGGGAAGATGGGCTGGGTGGTGGGGAGTCGTTGTTGGAGATGTATCTGCGTATGTACAACATATCTCAACAACATCATCACTTTATACATCAGTTGGGGTGTGAAGTAGAGGGGGGGTGGGAGTGGCAGCTGCAATGGAGGAGATTGTTATGGTTGCTAACTTCATGGACAGTTGGCGTTGGGGGGCAGATCCTAGTGGAAGATACACAGTGGCCAGCGCTTACAAATTGATAAGTAGTTGTCCATCAGGCGTGAATAATGATGGTCTTTTTAAGGAGTTATGGAAAGTCAAAGTTCCCAGTAAAGTGTCATGCTTTGCTTGGAAGTTGATTCGGGATAGATTACCAACAAAGATGAATCTGAGTAGGAGCAATGTGCCTCTGAATGACGTAATCTGCCCTTTTTATAGAAACAATGAGGAGGATGCGTCACATCTTTTCTTTGGCTGTGACAAAATCCGGCCTCTATGGTGGGAAGCATTATCGTGGCTAAACATCGTCGGTGTTTACCCGGAAACTCCTAGAGATCACTTTCTTCAGCACACGCATGGTTATCTCAATGGCATAAGAACTCAGCGCTGGCAAACATGGTGGATGTCATTGCCATGGTGTATATGGTACCATAGGAATAGGGTGGTCTTCTCAAAAGAAAGTTTCAATGGTCAAAAGTTGTTGGATGATGCTATATTTTTCTGTTGGTCATGGCTCAAAAATCTGGAAAAAGGATTTGATATCCTTTTCCATTCTTGGGCCAGTAATATAAGGATTGGATTTTGTAATCAGGGGGGGTGGTTTTATAGGATATTTTTTGTAGAGGCGTACAAAGGCCTATATAGTCTTATGGACTCCTAATTCTTGCAATACTGCAGTATTAGGAAGTATTATGGCTCCATAGGATTACACATGTAGGGCATCAATGTAAATAGAAAAGTACCGCTTGTACTCACCTTTATTTAATATAATACATATATTTTTGTTGATAAAAAAAAAAAAAGAGTTAACAATTACTAATTATTAGTGTATTTAGTAAGTTTTACTTTGTGGTTCAGTTAGAGCAGCTGTTATTCTGTTAGAACAGCTGTGAGTTTTTTTTAATTCTGTTAGAGCTCTTAGAGTTGTTATTCTGTTTTCTCTATAGAGAAACAGAATCTGTTGTAAATATCCATTTTATTCATTCTGAATCAATAATATCTTCAACCTTTCTTCTCCCTTTCTCAAAATCTATAATGGTATCCAGAGCTTGAATTTCTATCCATGGCAACAAATCAGAATTCCGCTTCCGCTACTCCTTCTTTTCATCCGATTTCTCAGAAATTAGATGATTCTAACTTCCTGCTAAGGAGGCAAAAGGTAGAACCTGTCATCAAGGCTCATAAACTTCAGCGTTTTGTGGCAAGTCCTCAGATCCCGATGCGCTTTCTCATTGAGGCAGATTGTGAAGCTGGAAATGAAAATCCAGCATACTCCGATTGGGAACAACAAGATCAGATTCTCTTGTCGTGGCTCCAATCTACTCTTTCAGATTCAATCCTATCTCGCATAATCCAATGCGTTCATTCATATCAGCTTTGGGAGCAGATCCATGAGTATTTTCAAAAGTAAACACATGCGAAAGCTAGGATACTTTGAATAGAACTTAGAACTACAATGCTTGAGCAGAAAACAATGCGTGAGTTTCTTCTGCGCATCAAATGCATAGTTGATTCGCTTGGATTGTGTGGAGATCCTGTTCTTCCGCGTGAACACCTTGATGCGGTTCTTGAAAGCCTACCAGAGGAGTACGGTCTAGTGATCTCAGTGATTGAAAGTAAGTTCGAACCTCTTCCGATTGGAGAAGTAGAGGTATTGTTGCTCACACATGAGGCACGCATGAAAAAGTTTCAAAAACGCTTTGCTGATTCACCTTCGATTAATGTTGCTCAAGGTTTACAATTCATCTTCGAATTCTTACAATTTGTCCTCAAATAATTTCAATTCACAAAATCGATCCAATTATTTTGGAAACCATGGCGGAGGTCATCGTAGTGGCGGTAGAGGACGTGGTCGTTATGCAAACTTTCAGTGCCAAGTTTGCTTCAAATTTGGTCACACAGCAGCAGTGTGTCATTTTCGCTATGATTCTGATTTTCAGCCATATGCGTCTCTCACTCAGATGGAACCAGTGTTTCAAAGCAATTCATCAAACATCTTTGGTTTAGAACAGAATCAGGAAACTAATTCTCACTAATACCAAAAAAAAGAAAATATAGATTTTGAGAAAGGGAGAAGAAAGGTTGAAGATATTATTGATTCAAAATGAATAAAATGGATAGTTACAACAGATTATGTTTCTCTATTTATAGAGAAAACAGAATAACAACTCTAACAGCTCTAACAGAATTAACAAACTCACAACTGTTCTAACAGAATAACAGCTGCTCTAACTGAACCACATAACAGAATAAACAGACTCAGCTGTTCTAACAGAATAACAGCTGCTCTAACTGAACCACAAAGTAAAACTTACTTAATACACTAATACTCATCAAAGTATAGCACTTTTTATTGTAGTTTGTATCAAAACTTCATGCAAGTAAGCATTTATCAGCTACATGAAACCCCAAGAGTGTGTTTGTTTCACGGATTAAAATCTCATTCCCGAAAATGTGAACTAGGGAATGTAGTATTCCCTGTAACCAGAGTTTTAAAAAAATATTCCCGACAGTGGTTATACCATGATTCAAGTCATTTCTATTTCTATGATAAGGGGTGGGAAATTTATATTCCCATGGGAATACGGGAAGTTATTTTCTAACCCAACTATACCATCCATTCCAACTCTTATTTTTATTTTCAATTATTTTTAAGTTTTAAAAATATTCCTAGGAATGTTAAAATCTAGCCAAATGTACTTTTAAGTATTCCCAGGAATAACATTCCTGGGAATACAATATCATTTTGTGAAACAATGCCCCCAAGAGATTAATTGACAATGCATCCAAGTTCTTTGAATCTCACTGAAAACACCCTTGAAAAAAAATATTATTACTAAAATTGAGTTCTGCACAAAATTGACATACCAGCTTCTCAGCACCGGGAAGATTTCCTCTTTTGGCAAGACTAACTGCTAGCTCCAAATTGTTTAACTGTGATAATAACCAAATGAAATTTGTAAAAATGCCATTCATACCCCACTTTACAACAAAAAAGTTATAACAAGGTCAGAAACATACTTGGCCACTGACAAAATTCACAATGGTTTGTTCATTAACAGTAGCCAATAAAACCTGGCCTCTCCTGTTGATGGCATAAAAGCCTCCCACAGATGTAGCTTCTGAGGTCAAAAATATAGGATCTGGACTGATTCTGTTCCTATATACGGCAGTAGCTGTCTCCAAATCATAGACAAATAGTAGGCCAAGTTTCGTAATCACATAAATCAAATTGTATTTGTGGGATATCTGCCAAAAAATCAAAATAGAAATCAAATATTTACACTCTTTATAAAATGAAACACAAATACTAGCAACTTCTGTACCTGCATGGCAACTGGAAAATCATCAGCAAAATCTGGGGGGAAAAAAAGATCAGCTTGTTTCTTTGTGAAGGATGGCCTCCCTGCCAACAAATTAGTAATGTTTGTCATGGAACAACTATTGGAAAAGGTTAAGTTGAGAGGTAAAGTGAAGATGCATGAGTGGTTTCATATTATGTTTCCAACATGCCCCTTCACGCTAGAGCCCTTTGGGCTTGAAGCATGGATAATGAACAGAGGCCCCCACCTATCCTGTGCTGAAGTTCAACTTTTTATTAGAAGAATGGGGACAGGAAGGATAGAACTCTAGACCATTAGTTATAGAGACTTTGACACCAACTATCTCAAAAGCTTCAGCAGTTAGGTGAAGAGACACATGAATGATTTTATATGATATCTCTAACAATTCAAACTCTAGAAGGATGATCAATTCAATCACAGGTGATACAATATACAAGGTTTAATTTCATATTACCCTTATCTAGTAAATATTTACTGCTTCATCTAACTTCAAATTTCACACTTACACATGTTTATCTTCAATATATTTATAAAAACTGTCCAAGGTCATGGTAACAAATGGAAAACAATCCTCATAGTATGGCCTAACAACAAAATATAATACATTTCATGTACCTAAGTTATTGGCAATAATGAGTAGCCTCTTCCTTCATCATGGATCAGAGTAATACATCCACAGATCAAAGTTTATGAAAGTTATATTTTCAGTTCAATGTTTATTAGAGTAGAAGAGTAGAATTACTCCTTTTTTGTTTTTTAACTACTGTTGGTTAGCTGTATTAGTTAACTCAACTAACTTAAGGTTAGTTGACAATTACTAATGTTAGTTGTAACAGCTGTCTAACTCTAGTATAAATAATAGAGATGAAACTGTTTTCAGTTGAGTTAGCTAATATCAAAACTCCATTTCTGAAGTTTGTGATTTTCTCTTCTTTCATTTCTGAAATCCTTTTAATGTTGAAGGTACCATTCTACAGACATCTTCAAAAAGGGGCATTCATATGACCTTTTCACCTTGAGTTATAGACCAGGAATGTTAAATGCATATTGATACAAATAATCAATTTCAATTTCTGATTTACCAGGAAAATTAAAATTCATCAAGTCGAGAGATATAACTAAATCAGCATGCAAGACAGATTTTTCTAGAAAACATAAGTTGACCATAAAATAGATACAGTACAGATAAATGCGAATGAGCTAAAAATATGCAGACCTGGTTGTGCTCCCAGTTCAATAACATGCAACTTAGATATAACTTGACCAGCGTTAAGTGTCTTTGAGGCAAAAGAAATCAAAACAGAAGGGTTTTCATTCCCAGGAACCTGTCCAGCACAGTAGCATATACACAATTATTCAGGAAATATAAAATAAAAATTACAGGAAAATGAAGACAAAAGTTTAAAAAAAAAAAAAAAACAAACTTTAAATTGGGCAAATGATGCAGCATGAGCTTCAAGAGCCTGACTACGTTGTTGATCCACTGAGAAAAGTTGCATGTTTCCCTTCACCAACTGTGGCCTCTACAATGCAAAATAATATGGAGAAATAAACCAAAATAGATCAGGTTTGTTAAAATCACGGTGAAAAGATCACAATTCTTATACAATTATACACAGATAAAGCCAGCAGAAACATAGATAAAGACAACTATTAATATTGAATGAAAAGCCTAAACTAAAGTTGAAAATTTAAAATGTATTTGCATCATGAGAGCTAACTATGTCAAGAGCATGAGCATGCGATAGTGGTGCTATTGTGGTTTAGTATCACAGTGGAGAGTAGAGCACTATAGAAATATCACAAAGCATTTGTGTCAACGCCCAAATGAGTGGCATTTCGTATTTGTTGTAGCCACTACACCAGAATAGGGAAACCTTTTTTTGGCAACCATTTTCCAAGTTCTCCAATAATCTTTTCAGTGACTTTCGTGATTTCACTCCCACCTTTTCATCAAAACATCTTATAGGGTTCAAAACCTTTTTTGAAGCTTGATTCATGAAGCACCCACTGTTGTCTCACCTGTTTTGACACAAACCACCAACACTCAGTGCTCACCAGTGTTGTTTCTGACCAAACCCTGGCCTTTCTGGGAAAGCCTGGGCATAACCACTTCTTTTGTTATTGTTCTGTTGAGTGAAGAAAGGTCATGCCTGCCTCTATACCAGATGACATGATTCTAGTTACGGATCGCTTGATGACAGGTGGAAGGTGACACTTCCAGCAATGAAAGATAAGCCAAAAGAAGACGCCACAAGGGTGATGAATAGCCCCTAATAAGTTTGAACAGATTCAGCTTGGAACCTAGAGAATACTCTCACAATACACAAGTATTTGTCTGAAAAGTTCAAATATGTCCATTCCATTGCAATTTTGTGTACAGATAGGCCACCAGCCTTTAATTATTCTAAATGCACCATTAACTGCATTTATGAAGGCAAGGCTTTGTGCACATGAAAAGAGATCAAGGCTGTCAGCCACTAAAATAAATAAAAGAAAAAAAAACAAAAATAAAAGAATTACAACTTTATTTAATATTAAAAAGAAGTCAGCCACAACATCCTCCCGTTCATGGGTCTTCAATAATAATCATGCACTAAAATAATTTTGGTTCAATGTCCTTCAACGCAGATACAATTTCAAAAATTGTTGCTAACACTCGTTGTAGGGTCTCCTCTGCCTTTCTGGTTCTGGTCATAGGTCCTCCTAGTCCTTGTGTCGGTCCTTGAGCTTCAAGGTCCTCACCAGAGCCAGAAGGGCAGAGGAGACCCTACAACAAGTGGTAGTAACAATTCTTAAAACTGTACCTGCGGTAAAGGACATTGAACCAAAATTATTTCAATGCATGATTATTATTGAAGACCCATGAGCTGGAGGGTGTTGTTGTTGACTTTCTTCTTTTTAGAATTAAATAAAGTTGTATTTCTTTTATTTTCTTTTATATTTTTATTTTAGTGGCTGATAGCCTTGATGTCTTTTCATGTGCACCACTAGGAATTAAAGTCTTGCCTTCATAATTGCAATTAATGGGGCATTTAGAATAAGTAATGGTTGGTTGCCTGTATGTACACGAAATTGCAATGGAATAGACAGACTTGAACTTTTCTAACAAATACTTATGTATTGTGAGAGTATTCCCTGTGTTCTAAGCTGGTTCGAACTTATTAGGGGTTGTCCATCATCCTTGTGGCATCTTCCTTTGGCTAATCTTCCATTGCTGGAAATGGCGCCTTCCACCT
Organism: Glycine latifolia; assembly: GCA_013407115.1. Lineage (NCBI taxonomy): Eukaryota > Viridiplantae > Streptophyta > Magnoliopsida > Fabales > Fabaceae > Glycine > Glycine latifolia. The sequence continues at coordinate 5,209,162 of CM023954.1, forward strand.
GTCACCAAGCAATCCATAACTAGAACCTATGTAGCACCAACACCGACACGCGACACGTGACACGACATGACTCTTCGACACGTCAATCTTAAAAAATTATGAATTTCAACACGTTGAGACACGTTTTAATATTAAATAATATTTTTAATTTATATAGTGTATATTTCATTTAATATTCAATAATTTAACAAAAAAATTAAACTAAACTAATAATACCCATCAATGTAACCCAAAAAAATTCAAAGAAGCTGCATTTCAATCTTCAAAACAATATTCAATTATTCATAGACAATTAATAACAAAACTAATAATAAGTATGAGATTTTACAAACCAGAATTTTAGACAATTAATAAGGGATTCAAAATAAAAATCCTTCAACATTTTAACAATAGCAATTATAGCAAAAGCAAAAATATAAATTTAAAGAGTAACAGATTATAAATTTGAACCTAAAAAGAAAAAAAAAATAGACAATTAATAAGGGAATTGAAATAAAAATCCTTGAACATTTTAACAATAGCAATTAGCAAAAGCAAAAATATAAATTTAAAGAGTAACAAATTATGCTTTTCAATTGAAACGGACATGTCCTTGAGGTCTGTTACAGATTAATGCTTTTTTTAAACAGTAAAAAGCAAAACAATAGACTCATCACGCATTTGGGGTTTATTTACCTTTTTTAATGATTTTTTTAAAAAGAAAAAACCAAACATTAGAGGCTGAGACACATTTGGGGCATTTGGGTTTGTTTGGAAGTTAGAACGGTGGCTGGGTTTCGTGGTGAAAGTGAGAGTGAATAGTGAGTGAACAGTAAAACCCATTTGGGGTTTTGTCGGTGGCTGGGTGCAAGCAAACGGTGGTCGAGAGAGATGCGAACGACATGGAAGCATCAAGCATATCAGACAATAGCAGCAAGAGCACTTACCTGCTGCTGTGACTGCTGAGACACAAACGGCGGTCGGAGGAGCGTAGAAGCGAACAGCTGTTGGAGGTAGAAGGGAACGGCGCTGCAATGAACGTGAAGAAGGGAGAAGCGAGAAATCGTGAAGAACTAAAGGGTGAAGAAGCAAAATTGCGAAACGGTGAGTTCTGAAAATTAATACCTTTAATTTTTTTTCTTCACAAAATTACCCTTTGACCGTGTCGAACAGGGTCAAATTTGCATGTCGGAAATGGTCAACGTGTCGCGTTTGTTGACCGCGTGTCCGACACCGTGTCGGTGCATGTTGGGTCGTGTCGGACGCGATTCTCTCTGGTTTTGGCCGTGTCCGTGCTTCATAGACTAGAACCATGTCAGCCTATGTCGATTTGCTCACTCTTTTTTTTAATGTTTTCCAAGTCCACATTTTGTTCTTCTTCTACTTGCTCACCCCTCTGATCTATCTTAGTGTTTTCTGTTTTTTTTTTTTTTTTTTCATTTCATTGGTCATCCTTCAAGCAATCATCGCATCATCCACTTGGAGGCTTAAACTTATTTGATATTTTATTTCCTTTACATCTGTTATTGATGACCTTATGTGTTTAGTTTAAGAATCTGATTTTGTATTATTAATTATGATTATATCTTTCCCTTAATGTAATTTTTTACTTTTGAGCATTTATAAATGTGAAATGTAAATTATTTAAATTCAATATATAGCTTTAGAATAGCGGTCATCCCGCTATTCGCTATCCTGTCATAACGGTTTTAAAGTTTGCCACTCTGCACCACTATTTGGGATTGATAACAATGACTACAATAGGAACCAGAGATATACCTCAGGTGCACCAGGAGTAATGCCAATCAAAACCAACCATTTTTCTGTAGGGTCACATCGATAATTAATTATCTGGTTGTTTGCCAAATTTGCTGTTCTCTCAAACATCTTAACAGGTTCAGAGTCACCTACAAGTTATATATATCATGAACCATGTACCAGTCAACAATTTGCAGAAACCACAAGCACACTGTATAAAGAATATGTAAACTGGAAAATATAATATAACACATAAAATATTTAGTTAAGCAAATTATCATCTTACCTTCGATTGACCAATGGTATACAGAGGTCTGTGTTACGAGACCCAACATCTTGGGGCTAATCCACTTCCAAAAGACTACCTATACATGATTAACAATATATGTTACAATATTGGACCTACTATGTTACAATATATGTGTCCTTGTGCATAATAGTTACCTGCTCAGGCATCTGATATGATTTCATCTTTGCTTTCATCTCAATGTTAAATATTTGTAGGTGATCTTGAGTAGTCCCTTGCAGTTGGGCTTCAAGAGAATGATGTAACTTGTAAGTGAAGATAATCCAAAGGTAAACAATATTTCAAAAGCAGCACCAACAGAAGCACATGCACAACAAAAAAAACTAAAAAGACTGCTCAACATCTGGGAGCATGATGGTCTATGAACATTGCAGCTTATCTTAATACCAAAAAATTTCTTTTAACCACTGAAAACCTGGTCAAACGATGACAGCATGAAAAATATGTAGGATTGCGACATCTAATAGACCTAATGTGAAATTGGGGATTATTGATATATTAGCAAAAGTAAAGAAAAAAATGGAGAAAAAATATTTATCAGATAATGTTCATATATTTTTATTAAAATTAACCAGAATAAAGTTATAGTTTAAACATAATTTTTTTCTAGTATCTACATAAATAAATTCCTCATCTAATAGAGTCCCTCCTTGTATCCTATTGTGGAAGAGTGAGAGCAATGTACAATACCTTTTTTTCCAACAAATACTATTATAGCACTTAAAACATGATATTTTAACTTCATTATATATTATATATAAAATTTATAAAAAGGATGCCAGTTTATTTCAGCCTCTCAAACCAATCAAAGTTCCCTGCTTCACAGCTCTGTGGCCTAGCGATCAGGATGCATATAAAGTACCTGACCGTGCCAGAGACAGTCCAAGAACCACGGAATTAGAAGTAGATATATTATGGATGACTAGACGTGTTCAAATGCTTCAAGTCATACTAGTCATAATTAAGCAGTTTGTTTCATTTCATCCAACAATCTCATCAACAAAAATAATACAACTAAAGGAAGCAAAAATAAATAAAAGAAAAACTGTTGAAAGAAAGCTTCCAATGGATTTTTTATATCCTCTGAGACAGAATTCATATCAATACCAAGGTGCCGAATAAAGAATCGAGAATATTAGTAACAACAGAACACAACTCACAAGTCACAAATTCAGGAGAATATTGTTATGAAATACGTCGTACCTTTCAAAGCAAGAATTCTAGAATTCGGATTCATAAGAGCGGAATCTGCGGTGATAGGCCTCCTTAAAGGTTGATTTGGCATGTTCATATCAATGATAACCACGCTATTCTGTGGAGCGGTTTCACGAACACATATATACTTATCCGATTCCATCGTCACGTGCGTGAACGTGATGAATTGCGAATTGATGCCAATGCTCGGCAACTGCAATCACAAGACAGATCACACAAACCACATCACTCAAATCACTATCTAGCAAAAGAATACATCAGCAACAACGAACAATTATGCTTCTCACTCTCCAGTTCAGAAAGCGAACAAAAAAAAAATCAGATCTGCGCATACTTCGAAGTAAGCAAACTAGTAAACTAAAATTGCAGCATACTTGACTTGGAGACCGAAATTGACCGATTATACAGCAAAGCATCAATAATCATCACAAGCAAGTGTTCTAGTTCTTGCTTCCAGAGCTATAACTGTGAATTGATCTGAATAAAACAAAGTTCACGGAAATAGAAAAACGAAGGAGAACAAGAACTCACAGTTAGGGCTTCTTTCATGGTGATCGGAGCATTTGCGGCCGCCATGGTGGCTTAGATCAAGGAACTGGAAATCGAAGATTCGGATCTGCAACCGGCGAATTGAATTCGTCGATGGACGGTGGAAGAGTGAAGAGAGAGAAGGAGCTTGAGGAGGATCCAAATCGCTGCGAGATCTGGAAGCAGCGGAAGAGAAGACTTGGACCCTCTTCAAAACGAAGAGGAGAGAGAGAGAGAGACGTGGAAACGAAACGGGAAATTGAAGGTCTGACACTAATAAAACCAGGGAGTGGAATTGAACTGGCGTGCGTCTACAATGACGAGACGAGAAGCATAGATCTCGTCTCCTATTGACACACCGAGCAAGCGAAACGAAAATATTTAGGAGCTGTAATAATAATAATAAATACTTCAAAGTTAAAAGAAAAATCTTAATGGAGACTGTAGGAGCCGTGTCAACGTGCCTTGCTAAGGTGGCTTTGCTTTGATTTTGGACACGTAGGATCGTGTCTTGTCTTTTTCATGCCCGTTTAATTTAAATTTAAAATTGTGCAACAAAAATAGGAGAGGATTTTTCAGAAAATTTTTTGCTTCTTTCACCTCCGACAAGGAATGCTTGATTTTACTCAAATGCTACTCGATTATAGGTACTAGGTTTACCATAGATTAATTATTAATTATTAGCTATTTATTGATATTAACTATTTATTATTTTTGTATTATTAACTATTTATTGATATGAGCATAATTATACGAATGAAATCAGATAGCTTATATAAATATTTTGATTTGAATTTTTTAATAACTAAATTATATAAATATGTTTTGATTTGAATGTGTGACCCAAAATCAAATAAGGTTTTGCACGTGTTTGTCCAACATAAATGAATTTTAAAATAAGAATTACATATAAGATTATCATTATTGGAGAAGATAAAGTTCTTCACAACATGATAGATTTTGAGATTGTAAAAGTTGACAAGGGTGTGGAAGAAGCTCTTTGTTATTGGTTAGTATCTAAATCCTCCAAAATCACAGGTTTTGAAAATAGTTACTATTTGGATTGTGTAATATGATAAATGTTGTATGTTTGTGTTCAAGGGGAGTTATTGTCGTTGGTGGTGTGGATATAGAGATTTTTGCTAAAGGGAATGATGAAATCCTCAAAGTGAAAGGAAATCTCCATGCATGTGACGAAGCATGGCGGAGTGAAGTGAAAATGATGCAAATGTGTTGGAATGGTACAAAGAATAATTAACCAACTCAAAAGTAAGAAAGAATGGGCGAGAAAGGGCACCAAATTATAAGAAGAAGAAAAATACTGAAGCAATCAAACAACATAAGAAAAAAAAAAAGGAATAAGTATACAAGAAGACGAGATAGAGAGAGACATTAAATATTATTGAAAAGTGTTATTGAGAATTAAAAAGGAAAAACATTTTTAATAAATAATTTTAATATGCTAATATAAAATAACAAGTGAGACCTATTTCACTAATTATCACAGTCTTAAAAATTGGACCGGACGTCGAACTGAGAACTAGAGTAATAGACGGGTCGAGCAAAATATTAGATCAAACATGCAATCAAATCGATGTAAATCAGTCATTGCAACTCAATTGTTTAAGTGGTTGAATTGGCAAACCAACAAGTTGAAACGACCAAAATCGGTTCACGCATTTAAAAAATAAGAGTTCAAAACTGGTAAGGTTATGCGCCTATGCTCGCCAGCAATGTAATGACCCGGATTTTTAGTTGTTGATCTGGACGTTTATGTGTGTGTTATGGTGATTAATTACATGTGTTATGTTGATTGATTATTTGTTTTATTTATAAACTGTTGTTTGAAGTGTTTTTGTCTTGGTATGCGTACTTGATAGCTATTTGACGTAAGTCAACTCTGCTGTCTGTGGTTGTTGGTCGTGCACGTTAGTGAGCATGCATTGTCAGCCGTGTTTATAAGCAGCAGAGGGTGTTTTTCCCTTTATTCTTCCTTGTGTTTTCCTCTATTTTCTATGTTCTCTCTCTAAAAACTCACCCAGAACCCTCCCAATCTCAACCCCTTCCTTGCTACCTTCAACCTACGAGAACTATCGTAGCTGCTACGGAGTCCCGACGCCAAGGAGAACTTCGTGGTTGGAGCAGAAGTTAAGAAACAAACCGTCGAGAGGCTCGTGGACGAACCCCTGGTTAGGTAAGGGGAGTTTATCTCGTGTTTTGTAACAGCTTTAGATACCATGATTTGGGGGGCCAGGGAGTTCAACCGTGATGATAATTGCATGTCCCTGGTGTGTGTGTGTGTGTGTGAGTGATGTTTTCTAGAAAAGCTATGTCTTTTATGAATGAGATGTATTATGCTTTAATTCGTTGAATGTCATTTCGTGTTGATGTTTGATGTTTTAGGATGAAGAGTCGATGGTGTTCTTGTGGGGAGTAAGGGTTTTAAGAACCCCCCCCATGCATGTGTGTGAAGTTGGCATTTTGAGGCTGAAAAGTTTCTAAGACACTTGCGGAAGTGTTCGGGAAGATGATGAGTACCGGGATGGGTTATCCGTGTTACACATAGACATCAACCCCTTGTGTTTTGACGTCGGCTACCGAGATGGGTAGGCTGAGTTAAGCGGGTTACGTAGCATGCATACATGCAGGACGTAACTTAGTCTTTGTGGGATGACGTTTGTATACCGGGTTACTTACCTGGGGTTATTCCCTTAAGAGTTGTTAGAACTCGCTTCTTCTTTAGACGTGTCTAGTTCCTTACCCGGAGTGTTATGTTAGAGCTGTAAAGCTCAAGCTACTTCACAAGAGGGAGAGTGAAAGCTACCGAGTTGATAACTCGGATGACCTCGAAGTTTCTCGGGAAAAGAGCCATCGGGTTTTCTAACTCGGATGAGCTCGTGTCTTCTCGGGAAGAGAGCCATCGGGACTTGTACTCGGTTGAGTTTGTGGTTTTTCTCCTAGAACGATCGGGTTCCCTTACAACTTTGTATATTGGTGATATTACAAAACCTAGGATCTTACAGGCGCTATCGGTTATAATTGATTACAGCGCTTAAGCAATCGATTACATAGTGCAGAATCCGTCCTTGGAACTTTATAAGGGAAACCTAAGGACCTCCTTGACCGCCTTTGGCGAATCCTTACCAAATCCAACCGACCTCGACCAACCTCCCCCGACCTCATCCGTTCTTGCTACTCTTGTCTTCCCTTGTCCAAACTATACCCCTTATGATCGACCCTTACCGACCTTGTCCGAGTTCTACCGGCCTTGGTCTGACCTTGTTCGGATTCTTACCTTGAGATGATATGTCTAAGTGCCAACCCGGACACCTCGTACTTCACACCGGTTCATGTGGTTGTATGTGGATGTGAGTGACATATGTAATTACGTTGGTAGCATTTGAGCTCGGCCTAGGCGATGGCTTGAGATGATGAATGTGTTTGTATATACATAAATACCCATTGGGGTGTATGACTGGTTACCCTTGTGAGGAAGGATGTGTTCCTAGCGGGGTCATACATTGATGGTACCGTAGTGATATTTTATGTATAGATGTGAGATGCCGAGACCGGCTGGTAAACCTTGCGAGAACCGCAGTCAGTGCATCGATGGGCCCTCGTTTGGGGCAGTATGTTGGGACATAGGGAGTGTATGACGGGTTACCCTTGCGAGGAAGGATGTGTTCCTAGCCGGGTCATACATTGATGGTACCTATGTAACATACGACTTCTGCATGACTAAAATGGGATAAATGATTGGTTATAGGGTACGGAGGTACTAGGGGGCCACGTCTGTTGGGAACTCCTTCTGACACCCATTGGCTGATCACCATGGGGGGTGATTCCTATGTACGACAGAGTGACCCTAACAAGCTACTGCATCATCGGACCACAGGGATGACCTATTTCCGGGATGGTACCACATTGGATGTTAAGAATTGAGTCAGGAGCATGCATCATGCTAAATGTTATAAGTTGACTTATGAAATGTTTGTGTATGTCGGTGCACGTTAAGTGCTTGATGAGTGCTTGAATTGTTTGTGTTGGTATGGTGATGATCGTGTTGTTTCTTGACCGGGTTGTGTACCCCTGGTCCCCTGTTGTTGTATTTATTGTTGTCATTTAATATGATGAACTCACATTTGTCTTGTTGTACCTTGTGGTTTGGTACCTGTGATGATCGCGAACCGGGTTCGTGTGAGCAAACGGGCAACCGTAGGCACTTGGGAAAGGACCGTGTTGATTTGGAGCCATCGGGTTTTGCCAGGATGTCAATGGACATGATCTCGGGCAGGAGTTGCATTTTACTAGATGCATTTTACTAGATGCATCCTCTTATTTTGCTAATTACACCCCTGACTCTTTTTACTTCTCATTTCATTTGTAAAACACTTGATGTACATATATTGGGACGTGATCTTTTGTACTTGTAATTAAATTATGTCTTATGTATGCATATATTTGAAACATCTTTTGATTGCTGTTATTTACGTGTATTTTCTATGATGATGGTCGATATATGGTCCCGAAAAAAATATTTATCATCATTTTCACAAGTAACCAAATGGGTGTTTTCTTTTTAACGTTAATTTATATCACGGTTATGAGTTAGCAATTCAGTAGCAACGTGGCGGGTTGTTGCAAACAACATGTTTGCACCATCGAAGGAGGGTGTTTATGCCATCGTCGGAAAGTTTTGTCACCTTCGTCTTGCTAACTCCAACCTTTTTTGAGCATCTTTAAAAAGAGAAAAAAAAACATGAAATCGGAGCTGGAAAGGTTATGCATTCACACTGTTGCCCAAAAGCTTTGGCACATTACTCCTACCACCACCAAGCCGCGTTGAACTCTATTTTAGTTTTAAAAAGAAGAGGCAGCAACAAAAGAGTACAAAGAAATGTCCAATTATAGTGATTTAGGATTTTAAAGGTGTGTTTAATGGGAGGAGAAAAATTAGGAGAGGAAGTAATTACGTGAGAAAAGAAAAGAAAAGAAATGTTGGTTGAATGAAAAGAAGTAAAGTAAAAATAAAGGAGAAATATTTAAATTAAAATTATTTAATAAGTAAAACTTTATAATTAAAAAAATAAAAAAAGATAAAACACAATTTTAACAAACAATAATAACCAATCTGCAAGCAACAGTAGTGGATTAAGGCAGTGGCGGACATAGGAAAATTTATTTATGTCCGCACACTTAGTGGCGGGGGCTGCCCTCAAACTTTTTTTTTGTAAAGAAAATTTAAATTAACACTTTATGTACAAGGTTATGAACCCGCTCAAAATATTGTTGCTTTTGTAACAAGATGCAAATAATAGTTTGACCAATCATTTAGCTCCCCCAAGTTTTAGCAATCTTCCAAAACAAATATGAGAATATACTCAAGTACATCTATACATCATCATTCTATTTATAATGGTGAATAAACAAGTCAACATTACCTGTACAGAAGGCAAACAAAATCACATTAAAGACTTTCATATCTAGATATTAACTCGTTTGAGAATGTCAAACCTGACATCAATCATTTATTTTTAAGGCAGAATATGACACATAACCTGAAAAAAAATCCCAATTAAAAAAAGAAGGTCACACAAAAAGTAGGACAAGACTCATTATAACTCACATTAAGAAACAAAGAAAAAGCTTATAAGCGGAAAAATATCTTCCTAAGAAAAATATTTCTCCAATACATGCAAAAACAACAAGTCTCTCTGCAAATGAAGTGGAATTGTAGCTCATACATTATAAGAAGTATTAAAAATCAATATCTATGTTACCTTTGGAAAAAAAAATCAAACCGAATGAATTTTTATGTTCGCACTTGCGGACATTTGCCCTAACGTGGTCCGCCACTGGGTTGAGGCAGCGTAGCGAGCAAAGTTTTTTTTGCACAAAAAAACCATACAAATTACAAACACATCTTAGCTCAAAACATGAACAAAGTCCATAAATAACGAGGTGCTCAAATTAATTCAGATAATTTAGGACAAGCAAATTGTTAAAAAAAAAACACAATAAATTAGCTTCTATAGTAGCCGATAGGAGCTGACGATGAAGAAGAGTCGTAGGGACATATAAGTAATTTCGTAATCACAATATTATCTTCTTCACATCTTAGAGGAAAAATACTATGTTGTGGGTTCCATTCCATTTTTAAAATATTTTGGCTCAATTTCGATCTCGCCAAACCGCTCAAATCCCACATTATAATGCACTTCTTTGCTTGCCCTTCCCTTTCCATGCTATCTCAGCAACTCTAAACATACCTAAAGGGATATAGATCATGTGAGCCAAATGCGTTTGAGTATTTTGTTAGACCATGCAGTTTGAATACATTGAAGTGAAATTTAATTCGAGTCTCCCAAAAGGTATAGATATTAATCAACACTCAATTGACCAATTACAAATTCACATAATTTTGTTTTCATGTTGATGGTAGTATTTATGAGAGATTTATTTTTTTTAATATTTATTTATAAGAGATAAAAAGTATATAATCTCTTGCACTTAATTACATAAATGTCATTTATTCCATACCATACCCTTGGCCTAAAGTTTGTAGCCAATAAACATGATATTTCTTAAATCTTATGTCATGCATATGACGACCAACGAAATATGATATGATAACTAAATCATAATAAAATATAATAAACCAAATAATAACAATAATTATAAAATATAATAAAATAATTTAGTAATAAAAATATAATAAAAATTATTCAAAGCATGACACATAATACAATATAGTAAATAAAAATAATTTAATTAAAGAAAAATATGTAATAATAATAATAATAACTATTATTATATAGGATTTTTTAGGCATGTTATGAAAATTTCAAATCTTTTAATAAAGATTGAGTCAAATAATTCAATTAGTAAATAATTAATTTAATTGAATTGGATCGATGATCGACTCAATTTTTAAAATTATGTTAATTATATTATTAGAGTAAACAATAATTAATCAAATTTTAGTAGAGTTAACATTGTATGTATATTGAATCCGCAAAATTTAATTTTTTAAAATTAACACTAGAGTTTTAAAAAAAAAAGAAACATTAAAGTTGCTATAACAAAAGTATCTTTTGGAAGAATATTAAAAAAATAAAAATATTACAATAGCGATAATAGTAAATATATAGATTGGTTAATTAAAAAAAATTAAATTCGCGGTACGGTACTATTTCAAAAGTCTAGCTAGGGTTTTTTAAAGTTCAATGCCCAGCCCCAGTTGCGTACTTGCATTCGAAACTAAAAAATAAAAAATCAACCAAAAATATAAAGAGCGGGAGACGAAAGCTTAGTTCTGCCTGCGAGTGCGACACACATTTCACTCATCTTAAGCGCGAACTCAAGCTTAGTTCTTCTGTTCCACTCTCGTCACCACCACCGAACTCAAGCGCGAGAAGAACTTGAACTTGAACTTGCTCTGAGCTCCGAGAAAATGTCCATCGGAGTCCGTCGCTTAACAGTGCTGGGCGAGTTCAAGCCATTTGGCCTTATTGCCGAAGCTCTCGACGGCAAGCCCCCCCGACACCGTCACCGACAAGTACGATTACTTCCTCTTCGATCCCGAAATAGCTCGAGACCGAGACGCCGATGACGATTGCGACGACGTCGCTTCTGCGCCGAGCAATCGTGGGGATCACGAGCTATTCATCCGAGGCAATCGGTAATTTATCATCTTTTGCCAATAAAACCCTCGCTTCTCTGTTCAGTTGATTCCGAATGTGCGGAAATGTAGTTGAATTAGAACCTTCGTTTTGAAATTCTGTGTTGTTCTTTTTCTGCTGTGCCTGTGCCTGTGTTCCTATTTGTTATTACTTTGTCTGAAGTTGCACTGTTGCTGCATTGCTTTTATCTAACGTTGTGATGTTTTGTGATAGGATTATATGGTCGACGGGTGCGAGAGTATTTAAGAGATTTACCTTGTCATCTGACATCGTTAAGGTTTGAGTTTTGAGTTTTCATGCTTTGAATTTGAATTAAATGAGTTTGTTTAATTTAACCCGCTGTATTAGTAATTTATAACTCCTGTACTACGATTTTTTTGTTAAGTGAATTGAAAATTGTTGATGGAGGGATATCTCGTTTAGAACGGCTTTTTGTGTGGATTGTTTCCTGTCTGGAGTTTTTTTTTTTTGTTATTTTAATTTTGAGTGAAGCCAAAGCTAATGTTTTGAGTCTGTAGAGAAAATGGTCTTTAGTGTTTCAGAAAGAAATTTATTGGTTTAGTGCTCCCTTCGTGTTTCAATGTATTTGTTCTTTACTTTTGTAATGCTTACTTTAATCTTCTTTATTCCTTACAAGGAGAAACAAAATTTGTGCATTTGCAACCAGTGGTTAGAGGACATGTGATTTGCATATATAGTTCAGATTTTCATACACATTGTATAAGATGAGATCTAGTTAATATAAAAGCAGATGGGGAAGTAAACATTTAGAGGATTGAAGTGTAAACAATCTTCAAATAGTATCTGGAGTTTTCAGACTGTAACAGTTACTTCAGGAAATTTGTATGAGCAATTTTCAATTTAAAAAAGAATTTAATTTTAATGAATAAGATAAGAGGATGAATATTGTTTAGGACTGTAAGAAAGGAAGATTGCAACTAGCAACACTTGAAGTATGCTTCTTGGCATGGTTGGTGAATCCTGGGTGTGTGCTAATAACTTTGGAGCATTTCTTTTTTACTAGTTTTATAGATTTTGGCAGGAGTAAGGTAGGGCTCTGTGATGTACATAATTTATGTTGTCCCTCGAATCCTATAATTTAGTTAAATGTTTCGATTTTAATGATTTGGCCATAAATTATTTCTGGAAGAATAGTTTTTATAGTATATCTTTGGTGTTCAAAAGTTTCTTAGTGGAACTTTTTTGGTAGGCATTCATACAGGTGCTGCTGTGACTGTGAGGCATTGTTGGCTTTACTCTGTTTAATTTTGCTTATTTGTTTAAGGAGGTTATTTTATATTATTCTATTTTTATCCTTCTTTCCTCATAATAAAGTCTTCCTTCAAAACATTCTTCCTTGACTTAGCTTTGGGTTTTCAAAGACTAAGGAGGTTGAAATTTATCCAATCAACCGATGGCTGCAACATTTCCTGTGCAACGAGATATTGCAACAGTGGAGGACTAAAAGTCTCAAATTTGTTTTTTATTTTCCATTGTTGTAAATGTAATGCTGCTTTTTGTTCCATTCACTGAACAGTTCTGCTTTAACCAATTTTTTTGAACTTTTAGGTGTGCTGGTGTCGTCTCGGTCATACCCATGAATCTCTCCTATGTATATTACAAAATGATTGTTTGACTATCTATAATACATCTGGTAAGTGTAATATGAAGTTCAACCATCATATGATAGAAAAGGAGAAAAAGAACTTATGTCATGAGAATGGTACTAGTTTCTGGCTTTGTTGTCAAAAAACTTCATTTTACTTTCATTGAAAACATGTTTCTTTTACTCATTATTGATGTAGAACTAGAACCAAAATAACCAAGAGTCGTTGGGATTCTAGTAAAATTTCGCAATTTCTTTAATTAATAATTTAAAAACTACAACACCACCACCAATGCCTTTTCCCGTAAGGTGGGAGTTAATAAATATCAAAGTGTGAATAAAATAGGAAACCTTAAATGGTATCAATAGGAAACCTTAAATGGTATCAATAGTCAAAAGATGGTTGGAATCCCAGTCAAACACTAGCTTATTGAAATTAATAAGGTTAAATTAAAAATTTGGCGTCTATACTCCACACCATTTTTTGTTTTGTTTCCTTCATGAAAAAACATTTATATATTGGTCCTTGCCATTTGTCAAAGTTATATCAGTGTCAGATGTTTGCTGAGTTGGCTAATGTTTAGTAGCCAGTAAGGTAAGACAAACATTAGTCAAGTCAGCAAACATTTAAAATGCAGACCTTTTCATGTATGGACCCAAAACAGAAAATGGTGTCAAGAATAGGGATTAAATTTTTTAATTTAGTCAATTAATATTTAATAACTTAGTAAAAAAGAAAAACTAGCATACCGTCCGGAGGCTCCTCACTATGCAAAGGTATGAGGAGGGATATTGTATATAACTTTACCCTTGCATATGCAAAGAGACTGTTTCCAGATTTGAATTTATGACCAACAGGTCACCAAGGCTGTGCCAGGGTCACCCTCTAATAACTTAGTCAAACTAAGATAAATTTCATAAATCCAAAAAATAAAAATGACACAAATTACTTTAAAAAAACAGAAGTATGTCCTAATTTTATTTCATATCATTTATGTAAAATCCAAGAATTAGATTATTGTTTTAGTTTTTCTATGTATATTTGTTTTCAGTCATGGTGAAACTGGAGTCCATTTTAATTAACTATGTCTCATGTTCCTTTCCATTTGAATTAACTATATGTCTCATTGCTCTACCATATCTGCACAGTCTCTTCCATTTCATTTGTTGCTTTATCAGGGAATTTAATTAACTACATGTCTCATGTTTGCTTTCCATCTTTTTAAATCTCAACTCAACACTCACACACTTCATTCATGACTAGAGAAGAAGTCATCAATTTAAATCTCCCTTGTATATCATTATATCTATATATCAGATTGTCAATATTTTCATGTATTCAATCTTTCTTTTTTTTTGGTGCTATAGTGACTGAAATTTCCTTCTGTTTAACAGGTGAAGTAGTATCACTTCCATTTCCTCATATAATTACATCTATATGGCCTCTTCCTTTTGGTTTATTACTCCAGCAAGAAGTTGAAGCAAATATACCGTCACGTGTTCCTTTTTCATCTACAAGCCCTTTGCTTAATACACGTGATATGCTGCTTAGTGCATCTCATCATATCCAAAAGGGGGAGGGTACTTCGGTATCCTCTCATCTCATTTTGATGGATCCACTTGATGAACTTCGAGTATGTTATCAATCTCCAGATTGTTGCTGAAATTTCTTCCTTCTAGATTATCCTTGAGTAGTTGTGACATATTTACTGCTATAAATTTTTGTTTTGGTTTGCCTTTTCCATTTGATTACTGACTTTTAGTGTTATTGTAGCCAACTTTTATTGAAGAAAGAGGGAAATTGAACATGATGAAGGAATATGATGAAAAGACAATTTGGACAAGTGATCAAGTCCCACTTATGGCATCCTATAATAAAGGTTTCTTTCATTGAAGTTCTTACAATCAGTTCCTGGTAGTTGTCTTGGTAATTTTTGTGATAGTGTTACTCTGAATTCAGGAAAGATGCAGCACTCTTTGTGGGTTGCAGAAATTGTCAGCTCTAACATTGATGAGGATCCGGCTACTAGTTTATTACATATAGATCCCATGAGTGTATTGCCAAAACATTTGTCCTTCCGTAAAATATGGCAGGGGAAAGGTGCTCAGACAGCTGCTTGTAAGGTGTGATATAGGCTATTAGGCTTCTTGACAATTATGTGGCTATTGTTTGTATGTGCATTTTTTGGTTTTAAAAGGGAAGTGCAATTCATCAGTTAATGACATAGTTGTTTACTTTGCTTTTCAAGTATTAATATTGATATATGTAAATGCAGATGCTTTATATGGCCTCAAAGCTGTTTTATCTGTATTTGTAGCATAGCAGATGACTAATTAATAATTAAAACTTTGTTAATTTAAAGTTCATTAGTTTAACATATTTAGTACTTGAAAAATAATTATTCAAATGTTTTTTAATAATATTTAATTTGATTTCATAATCTGCTTATAGAAGAGGACCACCTTGTTGCGATGTGATAGAACTGGACCAGCAACAGAGGAAAATTGAGTATTTTTATTGATTGGGAGTTTACACTCCTAATGACAGAACAGTGATTTTCGAGGAATCACAAGCCTCCAACAACACACCAGACCCCCCCTCCCAAACTCGCTAACACCCTATTTATATTTTCTCTTCTAACTACTAACTAATAGTTAGTTATAACTAACTATTAGTTATCCTAACTGACTTACTAACTAACAGCTCTCCTAGAATACACATTTCCCCACCTTCTATTCCTATCACGATGGTACTCCCTGCCCTTGCATGGTGGCTATAATAAAAAATATTTACACACAAATTGTATACTAAAAAACTGCAGAATATAATAAACTACAGAGTGCCTTGTGCTTTGCATGGTTTTTATTTATAATTAAAGAGAAACAGAAAAAGAGAGTAAAAGGAGGAGAGAGTGTGAAGAAAAAAAAAATCACTGACCAGTCAACACATGGCAACGGCTGAATAGTTTTGATACTACTATAGACTGTAGATAAAATAGAGGGCGAGCCCTAGCACAACGGTAAAGTTGTACCTTGGTGACTTGTTGGTCATGGGTTTGAATCCGGAAACAGCCTCTTTGCATATGCAAGGGTAAGGTTGCGTAGAATATCCCTCCCCTTTACCTTCGCAAAGCGAGGAGCCTCTGGACAATAGGGCACGTAGTTTTTTTTAATATAGACTATAGATAAAATAGAATGATGACATATATCAATCATCAAGAACAAACTACAAAATGTTTTAACAACACTGGTAAGATTTTGGTTGCAAGATATTTTGAACATAAAAAAGCTAACTGGCTAATTCAAACACACTATTAATGATGTTTGTTTAACTACATTATCCAAAATGCCTCATTGTTTTGTTGTTTGAAGAATTTTTTTATTCATTGGAGTTTCAGATTTTTAGTTCAGAATGATAATGTATATTCCGTATAGGTTATAGTGTATGTAGTACAGACCTACGGGTAGCTTAGAGTTACCTCTTAGTTAGCTATGTTAGCTGTTGAGTTACTTACAACAGCTGTTAGTCAGTTAGTGCTAGTGCTCTATGTTTGTACTCTTTAAATACATATCTGGCAATCAAATCGATTGATGAAATGAAATACAGTTTAGATCATTCTCTAAATCTCTCCAGATTCTTTTAGATTTTACACAGAACAGTGAAATTGCAAGTCCTTAATTAGATAGCTGGATGGATGGATTTCCTCCTTGGATGGTTTATCATTTAGTTTATATATTCAATTTTATTTCTTTTCTTTTGACTTTTCCTTCAAATGACTACTAGGTCTTTATGGCCACTGATGATGATACAGCTCCTGTTGTCTGCTTTTTTCACCAAGAACAAAGAAAGTTGTTGTCTGTTGGTCTTCAGATTGTTGAAATAAATAATGAGATTGTGTTTGATGTCAAACCTGATATGAGCTGGAACTTATCTGCAATTGCAGCTTCACCTGTGACAGTAACCCGCCCAAGGTACATATACCATCTATCTGTACATTGATTTTATAATGATGGACATAATTTTCTTCAAATATGTGTTTTCCAGGGTCAAAGTAGGACTACTTCCATATTCAGACATAATGGTTTTGGCTCCAGAAAATGTTCTGCTTCTCTATGTAAGTCTTACACATGGATGGACACAAATTGATTGTGTCATTCTTCAATCTTTTTAGTGTCCTGACTCCTAGCATTTGTCTCAGTCTATATACTATTCTGTCTCTACATTTGTTTGTCATTATATTGTGTTTTGATTATTATTCTTTTCCTAGCTTCCTTGTGGGTTAATGATTGATTTTTTACAATAAAGGTTTCTTTGCAATTTGCATAGAGTGGATTTGAGACCTCTTTTGAGCTGATGTTTGCATCATTTTTTTTGTTGCTGTTAGGGCTTAGTAGGGTTCCTGATTCTCCTGCTTTGTTTTTATATTTTTTCAATTAATGTGTCCATATAAAAATTGCTTTCTTTCTGTAATCTGATTTTACTTTTGAATAATTGAAGTGACATTTATTTTATTTTTTAATGCTAAATTTTGGGTACTACCTCTCTTAGTACTATTGTAAGTTTAGTTTCATTGATTCGTATATAACTGATAGTGTAGGTTGGTTATTAATGTTGGTTATTAATGTCTACTGACAGATACTTTTTTGTTCCCTGATAAGTACTGGTGCTTCATCTGATAACTTGATCTGGCCTTATAAAATTGGACCTATATGTTACCATAATGCCTGGATATGGTTTCTTATAAATGGTTGGCAGCTTTAATTTGTAGAAATTCTTTTTCATATTGACTTTTTATACTTTATACAAAGGTGTCCGTCTTTCTCAGGCTCACCCTTTTTCATGATTCCATCAAGTGCCATCAAGATTGCTAAAGTTTGATATTTCTTTTAGTAATATGTCATGCTTATATTGTAGTCTGGGAAGCAATGCCTGTGCAAATATGTGCTACCTTCTTGCTTAAATAAAGATAAGAGTTTGCATGATTTGGAGCTTTCAGAAGAATCTCCTCTTCCCAATTACTTAAAGATTACAGGCCTGGCTGATGCTGTTGAGGGGCGAGTCAATGTGATAGTAAATAATAGACAGGTATGTTGACTTGTATTTAGGGATGATTTCTTTTCATTTTTTACCTTGAAGTTGACATATGTAGGTTTCTTGGCAAATGGAAACCTAATAATCTGTTTCTTTGCATCATTTGAAATCTCTGCTTTCCATTTGCAGATCTTTAGATGTGCATTACGACCAAGTCCTTCATCAACATTAGCTAATGATTGCATCACAGCACTTGCTGAGGGGCTTCGTTCTAGTTATTACAGACATCTTCTTGGTCTTCTCTGGAAAGATGGTGATCCATCTCATCTGTCGGAAGCTGAATCTATTGTTGATTCAGAATGGGACTCTTTTTGTCATGTAATTATGCAAATCTGCAGAAAATATAACATTATATGTCAAAAGCGTTCTGATTCAGTACCACATTCTGCTTGGGACTTCCTTGTTAGTAGCCAATTTCATTATAATTTTTGCAAAGTAAACTCCATGTTCGGAATACCTTGTGCAGTGTCACTTGATCAGCAGGAATTAAATTTCCAAAGGTCATCTGTAGATGGCGCACCAAGTTTTGACATGCCATTTTATACTGATCTGTTAAGGGAAAGTCTGGAATCTCTTCATGGACTCTATGAAAGCTTGAAACTTGACAATCTCCGCAAAAGGTATGTCTCTGATCCTGTGTAATATATTTTGGGTTGCCTTTTCATTTTAGTCTCTAGCGTCCTAGCTAATGCATTTTGTGATCATATCTTATTTCTATCCTATTCGGTGTTTTGTCTGGTAATACTGCCCAGTTTGTTTAGGAAGCATCTAGTTGGTTGGGTTAGTAAATCTGGTCAGTAATCTATATTACTTTTAGTTGTAAATTCAGTGTTTTAAATGTCAGCTTGATTTGATTAGCTTGAGGCCAACTTTTAAGCTAAGTAGCTACATCTATTCTTCTCTTTCATTTCATGATGATATACCAACTTTCTTTTGCATTATGTATTGCTATAGACACAGTACAAAGGATAGTTTTCATAAGCCCTGCTCCTGTTGCATTTTTTATTCTGTCACTGTTTTTTTTAAACGGATTTACATGTTTAAGGGTAAGGTAGAACAGCCAACTTGAACATCGGTATGCTGGAGTGCTGCTGTACTGAAACCTATAGAAACAAATCAAACAATACAAGTTAAATAATTTATACTTATATATAAATGCTCAATTTTTTTTTTACATAAAATAATAGATGTATTCACAATTTGTTCATAATAATTAATAATTGAAAGTCACAGTCTCAAGCTAAACACATGAGTCCATAACAACAAAAATCAAGGAATCAAATAAGTTTGTTAGGTACCAGAACAACAGTAACACAATCAGGAGAAATAACTCGCTGTACAGCAGTATTTACAGAATAAAGAAGAAATTTCTCTCCTGTATCTTTCTTTGTTCTCTCATCATTTCCTGATCTGCCCATTGCTATTATAAGTTTGAAATTGCTAGAAGTAAAGATCATACATCAGGCAGCAGTCTTAGACCTGCAAAAAAATTAATGCTGAAGTTTTTGCTGAGACTTCCATCTGTCATTTTCTACTTCATCATGTTATGCAAAATCTTTTAGGCCCCATTTGGGGTGGTTTTCTGTTTCCAATTTTGAAATTATTAAAAACTAAACCCAGTTTCAGTTTTGAATGTTGAGTTTCAGTTTTCTGTTCAACTGTCTTCTTCCAAAGACATTATCTACGAATCATTCTTATCACATCTAAACACAAACTACACTGCTTTCTAATTTCAATTACCAAATCTGATTCAAAGTACTAGTTAGATTTGCAAGATAAATAAATTCAATTGCAATACAACATTCCAAAAAAATTCAATTCATTCTCAGCCATTCTATTAAACAGTTCATAGGCTTTTTTAATTCGTATTTAACGCATTTCATAGGCATTGATTTGTGCTGTATAGAGAACCTTTCAAATGGATTACTGATTGAATACAAAAATTTGTCCCCCCAGAACCTTACTATACAAATAAAAAATGGGAGGAATTTAACAATGTTACAACATCATATCATGTATGAACACCAATCAATGAACAAGGGAAACTTCTCCATTTCGAACATCATATCCAGTTACAAATTCTTATTATCTCCATTTCAATTAAAATACAACATCTATAATCAACTTAAACTAACAGAAAAGGAAATTTCCACTGCAACAATAAAGAAAATCCAGCCAATAACCCCCAAACCATGTAGGTATAGATAACAATAGCACCAAACCATATAACTCATCCATCATAAAGGTTTTCATCCATCCCAAACAATGATTATCAGAGAAGTGATCAAATTGCTTGAAGGATCTTTGGAGAGTTGAGAGAAAAAAAAGAAGGTAGGTTTCCAAAACACCCAAATTTGATGAAACAATTTGGATCTATGAATATCCACCACCTCTCTATTGCTAAACCTGAGATGCAGATCTTGTGTTGCTGTTGTGCACAAATGGTGTCGCAATTATAGACGCAAACACCGTGCTAGCATCGGCATGCAGACCCACCAACAAGCCTTCGCCTTTGGCTTCGACGTGACCTCTCTCCTCCGCACTACCTTCATTGTCTACAAGTGACAAGGTTTGATCTACGGTGACTAGAGGCAACCGGCGGCGAGTGGTGACCACCAGAGGGAGAGGGAGAGTAGACGAGAGACCAAGCCATGTCGAGAGAGAGAGTCATCGAGAGAGAGAGGCAGTCAAGAGAGAGAGAGAGATAGCAGCGTAAGGGGGACTGAGATTTAGGGTAAACTCACAACAAAACTCCAGAAACCAATTTTTATTGTTTTACAAACAAGGGTAAGACTGTTTTGAAAACAATTAAAAAACCAACTCAGCCCCAATTTTACTGAACACGTTTTGGTTTTAAAATAGTATTTTAAAACCATAAACCACAAACTTGCAACCATCCCGAACGGGGCCTTAGATTTTAGCTTTGTGAGGATGCCACCAGACTTACCAAGCTAATGCTATATCATAAGATCAAGAAAAACTTTTGCTTTGTGTTCTGATTATTGACAGCTAAAAGTTTAATTTGATTGTCTTTTGGTTATCCATAATTCCATATATTGTTACCACCATCTGCTTTAAGTATTTCATTGTGTTCTTTAGGCTGTATTTTACTAAGTAGTTAATTTCCCACTTTTAGTTTTTTCTTAAAATATATTTATTGATTCTATATGATAATTGTTGCGTATGATCTATAGGGACTTGGAGCTTCTTTCAATTCTGTTATGCAAAATTGCTGAATTTCTGGCTGAGGACATCTACTTGGACCATTATATTCGTGATTTCCCTGGCCTCTGTAAAAAGTTTCTGAAGTCCGGAATCACCATTTCGCCTAAAATTTGTCCAAGTTTATTCAGATGGTTTGAAAATTGCTTGCAGTATGGATCTAATTATGCTAATATTAATGATCTTCCAGCTTTAGTCTGTAAAGATGGAAGTTCTGTGGTTAGCATAGCCCGGAAAGTAGTTTGCTTTTATAGCATATTATCTGGTGCCAAATTACTGGGAAAGAAACTGTCTACTGGTGTTTACTGTAATGTTACTATGGGATCACATTCTTCAAAGGAGGAGCTTACTATTTTAGCAATGGTTGGTGAAAGATTTGGACTTCAACAGCTGGACTCACTACCTTCTGGTGTATCTCTTCCACTACGTCATGTAAGTTTGTCTTCATTGATGTCAGTCTGTCAGGGCTTTGAGAACTTTTTAAAATCATTTACAAATTAATTTGTTCAGGAGCATGTTCAACATTTGAAATTATCTGTCATCTTACATAATTCTAATGTTCATCTTGATGGCATTCTCATTTATCAGGCATTGCCTACTGTTTTCTTATATTTGTTTGAATTTTTCACATTCCTGGGACAATGTTCTACCCTATTTTCCACGTGTTTTGCCTACTACTATTACTATAATAGTTCTGCTTTGAGCATTATCTCTAGCAAGTTTTAAGTTTTAACATATATTTCCAGAGTTTTTTACATCTATTTTCTGTTATGCCTTTTAGGCATTAGATAAGTGTCGAGATTCACCTCCCAATGACTGGCCAGCTGCTGCTTATGTACTTCTTGGCCGACAAGATTTGGCAATGTCAACTTTGGCACGTGAATGTAAATATAGGGGCATTGAAACACCAACCAATGTGAATGTTATATCAATGTCCACTCCTTATATGTTAAATCTGCATCCAGTGACAATATCTTCTACTATTTCTGATGCAATTGGATTGGAAGGAACAAAGTTTGAGGATACAGATTCAGTTGATGGGTCTATGATTGATGGTATGGAGCATATATTCAACTCTAGCACACAGTTGCGTTATGGTCGTGATCTTAGGTTGAATGAGGTCAGTTATGGCACTTCACTTAAGAACTTTGGAACAAGACTGATTTGATTATCTTTCCTTGATATATATTTTCAATCCTTGTTGCGGCTTGTCTATAGATTATATAAAAGGTTATGGTTTTTGCCCATCAATGTATTTGATAATAGCGGTCTATAGGCACATAATCTTTGATTTAGAGGAACCATAATATCCTCTAGTTACATATAATTAATGTAATTAACCTATATAAACACGCATCCTCAATCTTCTATTTTAACAGTTACTAGTGAGTCCAGAGGATTATTTTTTCACCTGTCTTCAACAACAAAAATTGATAGGAGAGAAGAGTGCTATATGGTACTTGTTAATGTCAAGCTTTTATGCATATAACATCAACTGCTTTTTAGTCTTAGAAATATGAAATTTTTTATACTGTTTTTCCTTACTTGATGGGACATTTCTGAACCTGCAATGTTACTATGCCTCAATGGAGAATTCTTACAGGATCATTCTCTACAGTCTATCAGTATGTGTATTTTGTCTTTAATGATATCTTGAGATGTTTTACTAGTCCACTGGAAATTGATGTATGTTATGTGCTGGTGCAGAAGTTACTTACAAACTTATTTCTTTCTTATCTGAATCATGTCTCTGGCTACTTTTACTAGGTTAGACGCCTTTTGTGCTCTTCAAGACCTGTGGCAATTCAAACATCTGTTAACCATAGTGCTTCTGATCAGGACCTCCAGCAGGTATGTATTGCCGTGGTATTTGTTTTATTTGTGATTGTCTTGTTTATAATTTGATTATTCAAGCATCGGATAATATACTCAATGGTGTTATTCTTAGCAAGTCTGATCCTGCCACCCTCCTTTTGTAAAAATTCTTATATACACCCAATGCAATGATCCCGATCTTGGTGACTATGACATACATGTAACTTGGAAATTAGATCTACTGTTTTGCACTGTCATATTAACTTTAAGTGGAATTCTTGGCATTGTGTGTAACATGCCTGATTTATGTAAAAAATATCTCCCCATTATAAGATGTTCATCACACACTTGTGGAAGCAATTCATTCTTTTTCAGGGGACACTTTAACTATCCTACATATAATTGGGCTTTTCATACATTTCTTTGGTCACATAATGTGGTTGTTGGTTCCCTTGATTTCTTCGTTTATTTTGTCATAAATTTGTATTTCTTCCGAGTTTTAATGTTTAGTTGATTTTTGTTATTATCACCATATTAAGGTTAAGTTATGGTTTTTATATTAGGACACTATTTGATTTAATTATTAAGGTAATGTAAAAATAATTACTTATGAATGTTAAAAATAAAATATTTTGATTCAACTAGTATGGTATATATAACTAAAGGAAAATGTTTATTTTTTTACTCTTTTTACCTTTTCTCCCTTTTGAATGATTTTTTTATTAAAAAAGTAAATCTAGATTGTTATAAATTGGTGTTTTTTACGTTAGTAATCATTTATAATTATTACAGCAGCTAAATTAAATCAATACCAAACTAAAGAAACCTAAGAAATTTGTAATTTGCATATTGTACACGACTTGTCTTGTTGTACTTATACAGGGAAAGGCTTTCTTGAGTTGGTAATTATCCCAATTGTGGGCTATGTTTTAATTCTTCCATGTTTGTATTTGTTTTCTCATTTAGTATTTTTTTTTCTCTCCTAGCAAATTCTATTCTTGAAAAAGATGGCCAAGCTTGTTTTAATTATCTGCTGCACATTGCTTCCTGTTTGTAATTTATATTCTCTTATTTATAACACATAGTTGACTAAATTATGCTTATTAAGAAAAATAGTTAATTTAGGTATTGATATTAAATTTGTCTCTAATTGTAATAATTTTCAAATTTTCCCTCAACATTAATGGGAGGCTATTCATCTTCTCTAAGCTTCATAGGAGGGAGAAAGTGACAATTCAAAGTAGCATTTAATTTTAGAATAAAATAAATAAGAGTATTTTAGTAAAAGAACAATTAATGCACAAGATAGATGAAATAAAGTCTTGTAATAAGGGACAACTTTTTTTGTTGATTATGTCTTATAAACAGTGACGGAGGGAGTATTTCTCAAGTTGAACAGGTATACTTTTTTTAAAATATATATAAATCTGCCTTTGATACATTTCTTTTATTTTTTATGAAGGCTCAATTGTGGCACCTTGCACAAAGGACCACTTCACTTCCTGTTGGACGTGGGGCATTTACCCTTGCAACCATATATACACTCTTAACTGAGGTGCTCTTTACGTTTAACTTTTTTGTATTCCTACTTGCCTTCACTGAGAATTTTGAAATTACCTTTGGAAATATACTCTTTCTGATTGAAATTGTCACAATTTTTAGGCTTTTACCGTTCCAAAGCTTATATTAGCAGGTCGGTTGCCAGCCCAACAGAATGCTACTGTAAGTAGATATCATATTATTGATTATATCTGTAATGCCTGTTTTGGCTTGTGAAACTATTTACTAGTTTTTGTATTTGTTGACTTGAGTCATGTTTATTTATTCACAGGTTAATCTTGATCCAAACATCAGGAACATACAAGAACTCAGGTCATGGCCTGAGTTTCATAATGCTGTTGCTGCTGGACTTAGACTAGCCCCTCTCCAGGTTTAACATTGATCCTTAAGTTACATAGTTTTGAATGGTTTAAACTTGTTTCTGCTAGGAAATTATTTAATTTTTTTTATAAGAAATAAATTTTTTAAGATAGGAAAGGTAGATACAAAAGAGGATAAGAAATCTTCAAGGTTTAAAGATTATACAACGTAAAATAAATAAATAAATTAAGAAACATGCAGCACAACTTACCAATTTCTCTTGAGATCTAACAAGGACACTCCTAACTCCCCTAAAATGACTATTAGATATTGTAGATATATTTGATTATAGTAATTAGGCAATTATTGGATATTGCTAGATATCCTTAATTATTGTAATTAGGCAATGACAATTTCTCTTCACGGCTTCAATGAGCTTCTGCCCCTTGCTGACACCCCAGACCAAGAACTTGAAAAGCGGAAGTCCTTTTTCATGTTATTGACCTTATATGGGTTACTTGCAGAGTATTCTTCTACAAGAAAAGCTATATCCTCCGCCAGAAACCAGCCGGAAGATATTCTGGCACAATAAAAAATCGATACCTGTCTTTAATTTTACGATTAAATTTTCCTTTTAACATTTAAAATGTAAGTTCTTTCCAGAATTACCCTTCCTCACGTGATCACACCCTAGTTTGCCCCAGACTATTGCACACACGTACAGCAGATCTAAGAGGTGTGGGGCCGTTGACGTAGACACACATGTTGATAATGATTACCAACAAAGCATCTTCGGCAAGGTGAATTTGCGAGACTCAACTTCCCTAACCTGAGGCACCAAGGCTGGTGGTCGGCAAATACAACCTTCTGCAGTTTGTGGTTGATGCTAAGCTCGATGGTATTTGTCAAAGCTCAAATGAAATGCAGAAACAAGGAAAGCCAAAGAAGGCGGTGAGGGTTAACCAATAAGTCAAAGGTGGGTTCAGAGAAGGCTCCAAACCCGAACCTCTCTTCTGGCTACTGCAATTGCATTTTTTAAAATTTTAGTGCTGATACAATCACAGATTTAAGTGGCTCACAGCAACTATTAGGTGAGTCTTCAATGCCGTTGAGGTAGTTCAGGCAAGGAGAAAGCTTGTTTTGGCAAGAGCTATCTTGAGCACTTTCTCTTGGGATACATGTTAATAGCACAAGAAACTATGGTGCTGTGTCTGATCGACCTGTAAATCGTCACATATAGAATTTGTTATAAAACTGGTTCCATCATATTACCTTTTTTAGCAGGCAGCCAGCAAAACCAGATATGGCTTTCCATTGGAGGAACCAAATATCCTCTTCTAGGGGTGTTTGCGGGCCGGTTCGGGTCGGTTTTGGCCAAATTCAAGACCCAATCCAATCAAATTTGATCGGTTTGGTTTGATTCGGTTTTCACAATTTTTTTTTGAAACCCAACTCAACCCATTCATGAACGGTTTGGTTTGGTTCGGGCCAACGGGTTATCCAATATTATTAACACAATATTATCAAATGTCTGAAAGTAGTAAAATTGATTCGTTTAATACCATTAACATAATATTCTAAAATAGATTAATACAAATTAAAACAAAATATTTTTCAACGAGATTTACTATAATAGTCTGAATCACAATTATTTCCTACAAACTAATTTCTTGCAATAAGTTTTGCTGCAACTAGATTTGCTGAAACCAATGAACAAAATATGATCCATTAATATTATAAACATGTCAGAAAAAATAAATATAAAAAAAAGGTAAAACAAATAACAATATACCTGAAAGTAATACCTTAAGAAGTTCCAACACTAGTAGTCACAACACTTGCAATTCCAACACTTTGAGTCCTAATATTAGCAGTATTTAAAGCCAAACCAAACAACTCTAAAAAATTTTATTAGTTCGGTTTGGTTTTGATCGAATCTATAAATCTAAACCAGTGACTCAACCCGTACAAGAACGGTTTTGATTGGTTCAGTTCGGTTTTGACCCAAATACATAAATGACCTAACCCAAATTGTTCGGATCGGTTTGGGTCAATTCGGGTTTGTAGGTGACCCATACCCGTGAACACCCTTATCTACTTCAAGACCTTCAAGCCCATCCTCTTCCTCGATGACCACTGCTTCACCTACGGCAACATTCTCATCCGTGTCAAAGGTGGTGAACACCTATGCCAGAACATCTTGAAGGCCCTCGTCGCCTTGTACCTTCTTAACGTTTTCCGACGAGCACGTACATTCTCTGCCAGGTCGTGCATGTAACAGTTTGGATCATGTACGAAAGGGTAAATGTGGAAAGAGTGTAAATTTTACAATGTTAAATTGAACGAATATTTTAATATGAAATTGATAGGGACATGTTGATTTTTTATGGTTTGGAGGCTCAATCGGTCTATACTTGTCGAAGGAAACAACATTTCTCTTCTTCTACTATTCTTCCGTGGTCTATTTCGTTGGAGAACTATAAAGTCCCACATCAGAAAAATATAGACAAGCAAAGATGTATATAAGTGTAGAAGGCTTAAGTCCTTTTAGGATTTGAGTTTAGGCCTAACTCAACTCCAATAGCGAGCTCATAGGGTGAGGGTTTTGCCCCTTGCCCTCCACTTATGTTAAAGTATTTTGGGTATTTGATGTGTAAACAGCATATTACAAGTTGTTGAGTCATAGGATATTATTTGTATAGGAGCTGTTTGGTGAGATCATAAGATAAGACTATAATACCTTTTATGTTGGCATTGTTTTCCTCACAATAGAATTAGGAAAAAAGAGTTTGTTTGGGAGTGGGGTTTTGGAGGGAAAGGAAAGGAGTACAATTTTTTATTTTTATTTTTAAATTAAGAGAGCTGTGTAATAATTATAAAAACAGATTATGATTTCAAGTTTATGATAATTTATCATTTTATTTCTTATTTTTTAAAATTATCAAATTACAAAATATTTATTAGAATTGTGAAATGAAATATTTGCCCTGCCTACCCTTCCCTTTACCTCCAAAACCCAACTCCCAGACACACCCAATGGGAAGGGGTAATTGTTCTTTTTCACTTTTTGTGTTGTGCAACCTGAAACTTTGGTTTTAATTATGCCCAGTCGTGTGGTCCATCATCCATGTAGCTGACCTCATCTAGTGGGATAAATCTTTGTTGTTGTTTAGTGGTAACAAAATTTCAGTGTTTTATGTTGACCCTTGGGCTTCTTTTTGTCCAGATCTTGGACTATTTTAAAAATTAACAAAGTACATTTTTGGGGCTCTCCTGTTCCTTTCTTTCAGCAAAACAAGCAGACCATTAATGAAGTCTGTCAGAAATTAGAGACGCATACCAAAAACTCAAGAGGCATCGTACTGTTTAGAAGCAATATTTCACTCTCAACTATGTTGTTATTGAACAAGCTTTGGGTTTGAGTATTTGTTATTGTGGCTTGCATAATTGTCTGGTTGCATATTTCTGAAAATTGCATATAATTCCTTTTGCAGGGAAGAATGTCAAGAACATGGATTTTGTATAACAAACCTGAGGAGCCAAATTCTGTTCATGCTGGACTTCTACTTGCACTAGGATTGCATGGATATCTGCGTGTATTAGCTGTTACTGACATCTACCAGTATTTTTCTCAGGTTTAATTCCCTAATGCTCCCCTAGCACTCAATGTTGATGATTTATTGTTACAAAACAGAAACAATTAAACTTAAATTTCGGTTGAAAATAATATATTTCATACTTCATAGCATATATTATTTGTTGCTGCCACTCTAAGCTCAATCTTTAATATTTTGACACTTCAAAAAATTATTTAGCTTTTGTATAGTTACCTTTCTAGTCAGGCTGTGTCTAGTTAGAGGTTGAAAGCTCCTAAATTAGGGTATTTGTTGCCTAGTTATCAAGCGTTGTAGTGTTGCATCGTGGCTACCCCTCTCTATAGGAACTGGATTGCAGAGTGTTTGCATGTCTCATCTGTTGTGCCTACAATGCAATAGCACCCAAAATTGTGGGTATTGCAGCAACTATGCTGTTTTTTTTTGTTTTTGTGTTTTTTTTTGGGGGGGGGGGGGGGGGGTGTTGGGGGGGGGGTTAAGTTGGTAAGGTGAAGTAGACAGTTGTAGTCACTGAAGGAAAATAGACGCAGTGTTAATTGTAGAGTTCTCAGTTTTTTTTAACTGAAATATTCTCGTGAGAGTGATTGGAGTCAGAATGAAGTTCAATGAACTAAAACTTAAGTTGGAACATGAATTCTCAAATGGTATAGTCAATAAACTGTTTGGTTTTAAGGGCACGATTGTCACCACAAAATGGTTGATGCCATATAATTCATTTAATTTCAATTAACTTGGGGACAATTTGTCTATCTTTCCTTTTTATGTTATATTGTTATCTTTCAGCTTTTCCATTTTGTATGACATCAAATTATTTTCCCTACATATGTTTAGGAGCATGAAAGTACTACTGTGGGATTAATGCTTGGCCTTGCAGCTTCTTATGGAGGCACCATGCATCCAGCTATATCAAAGGTATTATCAAGCACAATTTTTCTGGTGAAATTGTTGCAGATCTCTGCCCTCAGATACTAGATCATAGTTGAAGTGCAATAGAAAATATCTTATTGATTGCATTGTTTTTTTCTTGATCATGAAGGCACTTGCCCTTTTATTGTAAAAACACATAATTTAATCTAATGGAACTAAATCAGAGGCATCTCAAACTGGAGTATAATAGAAAACACTCATTTTTGTCATGGTTTCCATGAAAATTAAATCTGGGATGTGCCTAGTTCAATTGTTTTCCATGAGCACGAGGAAATGATAATATTTTTATTTGAGTGTGGTGAAATATAATAATAAGCCTGACTATCAAGTTTCTTAAAATTAATTGAATTCAAGGATGTGGTTCTGTTACTGGGATTGACTTTAGGAATCAAATGAGGGGTGTAATTGGATTGAGTTGGCTTTCTTTTCTAATTGTTCTAGGCTAACAATTTAGATTGAACTCCCTCCCTCCCTTACAATGTATACTGTTAATTTTTGCAAACATGATCTCTGTCTTGATAAATTTCTTCTTTTATCCAAAACAAGGAAACAGAATAATAGGTTGTGTTTTTTTTTTTTTTTTTTTT
>CM023954.1:5245783-5281498 GCA_013407115.1 Glycine latifolia
ATGTTAATTAATTTTTTAATAAGAAGACATATATATTATTTCATATATTATAATTTAATATTAATAGCAAAATATTTTCATTTAAGAATAAGTCTTTTGAAATATAATCTTAACATTACTAAAAAATATAAAAAATTAATTAAATAAATAAATATAATAAAAATTAATTATAACATAAATTATTAAATTTTAAATAAAATGATATAAAAAAATACATACAAAATATTAAAAATTAAATTACTTGCATTTTTAAATAATTAAACTAATTTTTATATTTTTAAAAAAACTTACACGAAATTTAAAAAAAATGAAGAAATTTTCAAATAAAAAAAACTAAAAGAAATGAAATTAAAAAAGAAAAGGGTTATATGACCTAGAAGTTGTAGACAAGAAAAAAACTGTATATGACTTAAAGTCGTAACCCATATATATAAAAGACAGATATGACTTCTATATAAATAGAAAAAAGAAATAAAACTCAGCTACGACTTTGAAGTCGTAAATGGGAAAAAAAAAAAACTGAAGTCATAAATTTATTTACGAGTGTTTTTAAAAAAATTAGAAGTCATACAACCTGCTATGACTTATCACCATTTGGTAATTTTTTAAAAATTACCCCTAAATGGTAATTAATTTTAAAAACCACCCCCATTCGATCAAAAAGCCTCTAAACTGTGGATAAGGACCATATATAATTCAAATTAACATGTGCCATAAAATATTTATCTCTAGAAATATGCCATGGCAATGTTTTGGGACAGCTAGTTATCAAGTTCTGTCCACATTGATTTGTGGGCCTGCAACAGATCTCCCATTTAACTCAATGAATTATGTTATCATCCCCAGCACCTGAACAAAATTGATCATGATCCTATATCCGATGAGCTACACCTCTGGGAATATAGAGGCATAATTAGTCTTGGTCAACTTATTTTTCAAACCTGAAATACCATGTAGTCAAATTAATATTCAAATTGGAGACTACCTCAAACTTCCAAGATATAAAGGCATAAACTTTATTGGTCAGATCAGATCATCTTAGCCATGTATATTGGTTGAATAGACTATACAGGAGCCTCATTTGTTATCTATAGTTTCACACAATTACAATATGTTGCATGCTGAAAGTAACCTGGAGGGAAAAGTCACTTTCATCTATCTTTTCATCATAATCAGCTAGACATGCCTGATTGAGGGCTTTCCTTTAAAAAATTTCTTTTCCTTTTCTTTTTTGGATTCTTAAACCATTTACATTTATATTGAAGATCATAGATGATAAGTCAAAGATGATTTAAGTATAACTAAGTATGCAGACTTCTTGAAGATAGTATTACATTCCTTTTGTTGTAAAGACGGTTCAATATCTAAATAAACTAATCAAAATGCTTGCAGATCTGATGTTGATTTCAAGGAATTCTGCTTGCAAGTATTATTTGAGTGTGTGACCAAGGATAGACCAGCTTTATTACAGGTAATGTGCTTAGAAAGTTAATTTGTATTCCCTAAATTCAATAAACAATGATGACCCAATCTAAAAACTTTAATACTGGCTGTGTTTCCATGTTGATCATACAATGTGGCATTTCAAACAAATTGCTTATCCATAAGTAAATATTCAAGCAGTCAATAATCTCTTCTGTTTTAGATTCCACGGCGGTAATCTCGTGTACTAAATTACTATTAGTTATTACAGTATAAATTATGAAATGCCATGGAATTTTATGAGCATGATCTACATGATATAAAAATTTGAGATGAATTGTTTCTTATGAGAGGCTTGATTCTTTATAAGTGTTTGTGTAAATAAATATAATTTGGTCTAATGTCTATGCTTGCTGTAAACCATTAGATAATGAGAGTTTCCATTTTTTATTATTGGAAAATTCTGATATTATTTAATTGATGGCTCTATTATGCAGGTATATTTGTCATTATACACAACTGTTGAATCGATGGCTGAACAAGTTACTAACGGTGCCATTGTTTTTGGTGACTCACTCTCTATATCTGGTTTTAAGGTAGTTTTATGCTTAGTCTTGACAATTGTACTTTCTTTTCAAGTATTAGCTTTCTCTAAACTGGTTTTATGCTCAGCTTTCTAAAAGTAATAAGCTTTCTCTCTGATTTGATACTACTGGGCTTTTGCCATTGGTCTCTTGAATTGGGTTTTATGATCAAGAAATAGGTGATGATTAAAGTGGAGCGCTTTTTGGCATACTTTTATCATATAGGGTTCCCTGGCAAAGACTGCTGATATCATATGCATCACAATTAAACTACAGTTATTGTTTTTCCCTAGGGCTAGGCTGAGTTAGATTATACTCATTCTTTTGAGATCTAATTGTGATTTTTCTTCAGTCTAATAAATCTTACTCCTTTTAAGTTTTTTAAGCATCTGCATGAGGTTGAGTTGAGTCTTGATGCAATGGTAAGGTTGTTTGCTTGTGTTTGTGATGTATCAGTCATGGTTGAGTCATAATTCCTCTCTAGTCCACTAAGTAAGGTAGCATACATTTGACCCATTCCAGGCCCTCTTAATGGGCGGAGTCTCATTCACTAGGTTACTAGCCCACCTCTTATGAGTATGTGTGACTTGATGCTAATTGTATCTGCTTGCAGCTTGCTCTAACATATATTGAGGCATTGATGACTGGAAAATTATCTGCTCCAAAAGGAGGAATTGTGCAATCAACATTTGTCGGTTCACTACGGAAGCAGGTAGAGGAGCTCCTAAATTGTTCCCAGGAATTGAAGGATGATTTTCATAACTATTTGAAATTGGGAAAATGGCCTGATGGAGAATCCCAAGATAAACGTTCAATACTTCTTTCTTGGTTCCTTCAGTGGTTTGATGTACCATCTTCATCTGCAATTAGGACAGCTGTTGATAGAGTCAAACCTAAGCTTATGTCGTCATCTTCAGTTCCCATCTTGCGTCTGTTTTTTCCAAGAACTCACATTCATGTGATCAGTGAGATAGATAGATGTTTGTCATGATTGTATATCAGCTGTAATCTTTTGATTTTGCAAATACTAATGCATAGCAGTCTTCACATCTCTGTAGCTGCGAAAGCATTTTTGCTCATACAAGTTTATCCCTTTGCACACTTTCCTGTTCCACAAACCAAATTGGCATTGAGATTTTAGACTATGTCCCTGGAAA
The DNA here is from genome assembly GCA_013407115.1 of Glycine latifolia. NCBI lineage: Eukaryota > Viridiplantae > Streptophyta > Magnoliopsida > Fabales > Fabaceae > Glycine > Glycine latifolia. Next base: position 5,248,947 of record CM023954.1, read on the forward strand.
CCGAGTACGCATGTGTATATACAGCTGAACTCTTGTTTACTAGTTTGTATAGCCATGCATGCGTCCATGGAACTGTTTTGAGCGAGTACAAGCAAGTCGTGATGAGTATGATGAACACTAGTTGTATCTATAGCTGGTACAAACAAGTCGACTTTTTCATGTTTCTTATATATCAATTTTGGTATCATTGCATTTTCAACTATTGAATTTTGCATCCGAACTTATACAAGTCATTCAATAGCCAGTGATATACTAATATTAATTCATAGGCGCTTGTTAAAATTTCAAGAATTGTAGAATTACCTTTATTTTTTAATAGCAACTCTTACACAAAATTTCTAAATAATAAATTGTTTTTTTTTATGTAATTGTAGAATTATTTCCTTAAAAAGTTATAAACTAAAGGTTGTAAACATGATTTCATTTATTTGGTGTGGATGATAGGCAAACTTATATTTCTTGGTTTTAATTGGATTTCTTAGCAGCGTTGATTCTATTTACTATTATCCAAAAATAATCAAGTTATTAGGAAGGTTTTTATTTGGTCTAAATTAGATGCATTATTTATAATCAAAGTTATCTTACTTTCCACGTGTACAGACGTACGATCATAATATGCAACTATTTAGAAACTAAAAAATGAAACAATTATTCTATGAAAGTAAGCTAAACAAAACCTTCGTGCTTTATTTTTTCTTCATTCAAGGAGAAAGGATTCATTGTACATTTAAGGATCTTGCTGTGCTTCCGTACTTGCTAATTTGGCTTAACAAAGAAACATGAGGAAAAAAGGGGGGAAATGCCCAATTCCTAAAATGAAAAAAAAAGTCAATAAAAAGTGACTAAAATTACAAAAACTGAAACAAATGCTTGAAGCATTCAATGGAAAAAGGAGCATCTTCCATAAGTAAAAGGAGAAATAATAACAATTAAGGAAAGAGGGAAAAAGGAATAGAAGTGTGTGTGAAGATATCTATAGGTTGTTTGTTGTAGGTCAAGATTGAGAGATGATCTGTGTATAGAGGAACTCATTCCAAGTGTCAGGTAATCCCGGTAAACACCAATGAATGCAATCAGCATAAGTATTAGGATCAGCTTGTTGTTCTGGAGTTAGCATTTTTCCTTGGCGTATGGTGTAGACAGAAGTGTGTGCATCTTTTCTCAACTCTGACAAAGAAGTGATGTTAATGAAGTACACTGGTACCTTCATTGATTGAGTTACATTGTTGGCAATTTCAAAAAGGCGATGATCTGTTCCCACATCCAATGGGGTTGACATGTTGAGAATCGGGGTAGTTTCCTTAGCACATTTTATACCATCTGGGTTGTTCCAATCCTCACTCCTACAAAATCATATGGTTAAATGTTAATGTTGAATTCAAAATATGTTCAAAAGTATTCTTTAGTTTGTTAGGTGCACATGGTAAGTTGGTAACTATAAACTTTGTAAAAAAGAAAAAAATGTGGTAAAGGATCACCAACTAGACTATCAAAAGTGAAAACTCCAATCATGTTAAGTAGTTTATGCCAGATATGGTCCCACCTAATCCCATAGTAAATATGTTGTATTTTCACACTGATTCGTTTATGGAGGATTGCAAGTAGGTTAAACTATTTGGTGTCAACGAACCATGGAATGAATTAGTAGATAAGTTTTTCAAAATAACAAAAGCATGTTCCAGGTTACCAAATATGAACCCAAACATTTTAAAACTAAATTATTGGTGAATAACATGTATTTATGTTATGTTGATTGATCATTTTCACCTCATTCACTAGTTAAAAATCATGTTAAGGAAAAAATAGTGTGTAAGAAATGAGATTAATTAGATACAATTTTTATTTTTGTTGTAGATGAACATTTTTGGAAAACAATTAATTTGTATCATTAAAGATATTTAGAATTTTTTTATATTGGATATGACGCAACACTTAAAGACAGGGAGACATAAATTTTATTGTATCTGAATGTTTTTATTTATGACATATTGTGTCTATATCACTATTCTTATTATGAAATCAATGTTTATCGATTATTCAAAAATGAAAAGACATAAATTAAGATGTAGTAGTCATTAATTAATTACTTGATATGAAGAGGGGATGTGCTGCTGAAGAAAACTTTAGTTCGATTTGAGTCAATGTTGTCATCTACCCATTTTGACCATGTCTTGAGAACTCTCCCATATGCTATTGGGCGAGGAACCTCATCGTACTCCGTGGAACCTTCATCAAATGACCCTCGTCTATTGCATCACACCCAAAAATTACACAAACTCATGAATTTGCTTGAAAATCACGAAACCTTAAAGAAAGGAAAGAAATTAATGGGATATAGTTAATCATGTGCTTACAAGACTTTCATAGAGAAAGTGTTCATCCACCAAATGTAGGTGTTAAAGATCAAGTAGTCCACATTCTTCCAATTCATTCCATGCTTTTCTATTGATTCAGGCATTATTATACGGTTCAATATGCTGTGCATGTTTGGATCATCTGAATTTGACTCCACAAGGAAAGGTGCCCAATAGAATTCCACGGTGGTAACGTGCTCTGGCTCCTACACAAACATGACCAGCTAGTACTTAACAGGAGTGTATCCTAAGCAATATTAGTAATTGAATACTCCCTACGCAGCGTGTCCTTTCTTAACTACCAAGAGATTGGCACAATCTTCCAAAGCCAGAACTTTCAGACAAAGGCCAAACAAGTAGGTAACTTGGTATTTAAAAAACCCCATATTTGGTCATCAAATTCAGTGGTCCACCACCATCATACCCAAAATGATTTTTTTTATAGGTAGGAATCAATAACAATGTTAAAAAATTTATAATAAATCATGCATCTCATTTAACCAATTGAATTAGACTTTCTTAACAATTCTAGTTTCAGCTTTGCTCTTAGTCTAACCCAAAAAGGTAAAAAAAATTAAGATAAAACAGTACTTTACCGGTCTATTATGATGTTATGCTTGTGGTTAATCATTATGGCAAATTCATTATTATGATTTCAGATTGGTTCAAATAAACCGGTATATATGAGAAATTATTACCAAGTTCAAACTACTATCCTTTGAATCATTCTTCATTCAATTAACATGCAATTGAGTTTCATTAATTATTTTTGTAAATTGAAAAATTCAACTATATGTAACATAAAAATTGATTAAAACCATTGACACGGTAGTCCTAAACCATGTAATAGTTTTCAGGCATATACCCCAGCTTGAACAAGAGAAAAAGGAGAAAGTCAATTACAAACCTCGATTTTGAAGATGGCAAGAGAACCAGTCTTGTACCAGGTCTTGTTATATGAAGGAACCGCAGAATTCACCATACAAACCATTGATTCCCACTGGTTCCTATTCAGTGAATCTCCAACAAACATAAGCCTCTTCCCTCTGATCTTCTGAAACAAAAGCTTCGGTTTGAACCTTAATAAGATCACAAAAACACAACCAATAAGAAACAAATCTACTAAAAAAAACACAAACTAAGAAGATAGAGAGAAAAAAAAAAGTGAACTAAAAGAACAAAAATTCATACTTTGGCAAAGAACAATCTCTTGGCTTCCACTTCCAATTCTGATACAAAGAATCAGGTCGTCCATTCTTCATGCATGTCACTTGCGAAGTGAGAAACTCACACTTGTCTTCTTTGTACAAAGGGTGTGTCACGTTATCTAAAACCCACTCCCCAGTGAACAAGTCACAATCTTCTGGTGGCAACTCAACTTTCTCATCTTCTTTTTCCTCTTCTTCCTCTTCTTCTTCTTCTTCCACCTCTTCCTCTTCCTCCGCACGTGGCATTTCAATCTTCTTCTCTTTCTCCACAACAGTTTTCAAATCAACACGCTCATCAGAATCCTCATCCTCAGCACCACTCTTCTCTAGCTGAGCCCTTGAAGTACTCTTAGAAACTTTCACTGTGACACTGTCTTCCACGTCCTTCTTCTCACTCTCCCTTTGAACAACAACAACACTGTCTTCTTGAACAGAATCAACATGTTTATTAAGTTCTCCTCCTTCTTGTGTTTCATGCGCTTTGGGACTCGAGAATGGGAACTCGGCAATGGACTTAACATCCTCGTTGTACATGAAGAGCCCAAAGAGGAAGATGGAGAACACCACCACGAAGATGGAGAGGTTGTTGTTCTTGCGACCCTTCATTGCCCCCATTTCTGAGGTGGTGAATAGAGGAGTTTTTCTTCGAAGAGGCTGCATGGGGGGGAAAAGAAGAAGAAGAAGAAGAAGAAGAAGAAAGAGGATTTGATATCAGAATAATAACAATAATAATCACTGAGGAAAGAAGAAGCAAAGAGAGGTAGAAATATAGGGATCACAGCAACGAGAGACATTGAAATTAATTCAAGTAGTAGTATTAGGTTGTGTTTGTTCGTTTAATTAAGGTTTGGTGAAATGGTCTTGTCTTTCAAGAGGTTATTGGTGGAGGGAAAGTTGTATTTCTCAATTCTCAAGCTAGGGAACTATCTATCTATTGATCTATTTTTTATTTATTTTATTGGTTGTGAATTTGTTTCCTTTGTGAGGCATTAGTAACCACTTTCAACATCTTCTTAATTCTTGTGTCTGGGACAATACGTGATCTCAAAGCCTTCAAACAAAGTTGGTAGCAGTCTCAGTCAGGTGAAGGGGTGGTGGTGGTTTTGTGAGGCTCTTGGTGGACACAATGTTGCTGTCTTTCAGTTTTCACTCTTGAGATTGCAAGGTAACTTTAATTGATGGTGAGAGAGTTGTGCTCAGTTTGAGAACCACCCTCCAACGGTAGAGTGTAGATTCAACAAGTTAATAAGTCAACTAATTTAAAATGGCAAAAAAAGAAAAAAGAAAAAAAGATACTAGTATTTTGGTCATGAATCCTATAGATAACTGGTGTCCCTATTTAATTGGATGATAGATTAATTTTGTTCACCACAAAAAGTGATTATAATTCACCAATAAAATCTTATACTCAAAAGAAATCGAATGTATTTAATTTTACTAAATAAATTATTCTTTCATACATAAATATAATGAGATTTTACAATGTATTAACCCTATTGGTTAAAAAATACTAGTATCAAATTAAGAGTTTAATTAATAGAGACGCATTTAGCATGCATAATTTATTCTTAAATTAATTATATGCAGACAAACTAATCTTAATGAACAGATCAGTCTAAGAACACCGGCTGGAAGACAAAATTAAAATATAGAAATTCTTTAAGAATTATTTTTAAATGATTAAAAAAGTATAATAGAGTGTACTGTATTCTTAGATTTACCAGACATTTTCGGAAGGAAAATCTACAGCCATCAAGATTTATGGACTTTCTATTACTAACCTCGATCGACTTAATTAAGCCTCTAGCAATCTTATGATAATTTATTCAATATTGACACGATCGTTGCCTCGGATCTGCTCATGCAAGAAACATCTTGGATAGTTGCACCCTATGACATTAATGAATCTAGGGATCTGAGAGGTAAAATATATGAGTATTTTTTAAGATCAATTTGTTCTTCTAAGTTTCAGTTTCGTGTCAAATTAAATCTTTTGTTAACTTCCATTATAGCGGTGCAAACATAAGTTATTTAGTCAAAATTTGTCATGAATGACTAATTCAAGCTTTGAAATTTTGATATCTTGGACAATTCAAAACTCAAAACATAAAACTATTTCAACTGAACTAACACCTCATGATAAATTAAATCTGTAAAATACTATACCTAAATTTTTCATTTATAAAATTTGTCACGACAAATGATTGTCTTGAACTCCTTAAACTAGCTAAATATTTAATATATAATTTTGTTAGTAAGTCAATCAGCTCATAACTCACTTCTTCAATAAGGTTTAAAATGGGGAGAATTAAGTAAATTCTTAAACCAAAACAAAAGTAGTTCCCTCTTAAACATTATTTAATTAAGCGATACATAAGATGGTGTTTAATGCATTGTTATGATCTTTTATTATTCCTAAATAATGCACTTCTTATAACTTTAATTACTGATAAGTACGTAGTATAAAATTATTAAATATATCACGTTAACTCCTTTTAATTACTTTTAAAGATAGGCATATTAAAAACTAAAAAAATATAATTTATTAAGATACAAAAATTTAAGCATTGGATAATTTTTATCAAATATTTTTATCTCAGAATGTAAATTATAAGTTTTTTTATGTTAATTATAAGTTACATTGTGAGTCTACACTATTTTAACATTCGATACGTAGTAGATAATATATATCATTATTTTATATCAGCAGATAATATCTCTCAACACTTGTTAGCATAATATATCATATAATTGGTGAAAACATATAATGTCTATAAGTTCATTTTTGTTAGATAAAGGATATAACAACGGAAGCTAATTCAACGTTAAACTAAGTAGTAAATGGTATTATAATAGTTTACTAGTAGTTAATTTAACTTATAAATTACTCAGAAAAAATAGCTTATAAATTATCATTGTTTACCATAGTAAAAGTTTTTACAACATACAAAGACAATGAAAACAACAATAATAACATAATAACAATGATAGTGATAATAATAGATGTTAATTGATGTAAAAATTTAGATAATGATAATAATAATAACAATAACGACAATATAAAAAATAATGTCAATAATGTGGTTTAACAGATAAATTACTTTTGAGGTGACTGAGAAAATGAAAATTTGTATTGTTTTAACCTATTTGTTCTAAACCAGTCCTTAAGTTAACTTTTATAGTAATAAATAACATGTAGGATAAGTTTATTTTATCGCATCTTCATATAAAACAAATTAAAACATGATAACTTATGTTTAAATATTACCACCAAACAAGACATATTTTTTAACGTCTGGCTGCAGGTATAGCCTTGATGGTTTGATCATGGTAATTTGTTTGATAATCCAAAAGAATGCTCAAGGGGTGGATTCCAATGCAACATTTACAGGAAGAATATATAACTTAATTATAAGTGTATAATTTGCTATTCATTCTCACATCTAATTCTCCTATTTTTTAGTCATTCTATTGGTAAGACTTAATCAGAGACTCGAGTGTTCTTTTCCCCCCTATCAATAGGTGCATGTGTGTACTAATTAACTTTATTGGCAAGCTTTGCATTGAAGGGAAACATATATAAATTATAAGCAGATCGTTCGAAAGACAAACTTCCGAAAGCATCAAAGCCAAAACATCTGATTAACTTTCAGATGTATACATCATATTAGCTAAACGGCAACATCGATCATGTTAAAGCCAAACTTGTCGATCCTAAAAATATTAACGACCCCCTAGATATATATGTTGAAGATGATCACCTAATCGTAACTAACATGGGGAAATAAATAAAGGAATATAAGGGAAAAGAGCACCAATAATAATATAAAAAAATAAAAGTGGTCCAACGCCAACTCATGTCTCATGCTAACAAGCGAGCATTAATTTTTCTATTGTTTTTAGTTTTTCATATTATTGTATTCCTTACTTTGCAGGGCCCTCCCAACTATAAGCAGTAGTATAATCACATTTGTATAATAAACCTTTGTAGCATTAGTTTTGAGAGTTTGAACTACAAAAGAAGAAAGAAATCAAAATAACAATCGATGAATTTTTTTAATTTCAATGTTTTTCAATTTTTTATTTTGGAAGTATAGGAGAAAGAAAGTCTCCTCTTTTTTTATATAGAAAAAAAATGTTAAGGAAAATATGTAAAAATATAGTGTTGATAACGTTGTATTTAAACTTCAAAGTCTCCATTTTATTAGCTTTTATTACTATGAATTATGTCCAAAAAAAATATTTTCCTATGAATTAACATTTTGTAGACTAATATTTATTTGTCGCATAGTTGTAGTCCTACTAGACATTAATTTATTGCTACTATATAATTGCTACTAAAAGTAAATAATATTTTAGTATGAATGGTAAGGAAAGTTAATTACATATAAGTAAATCGTGGCTATTGCATGAGGATTGTCTTTCTGCAAAACCATGGAAATGTCAAATGAGTAGGCGATGTAGGCAGGAATATTTTGTTCTCTATTTTAGTTCAATATCTTTTTATTTTTAAAAAATAAAAATCTGATATGATAATTTTAATGAAAGTTGAAATAATTTATTATTACAAATTAGTTTATTCTCTAACGTGCGACTCTACCTGAGAGAAGTCCGTTCCTAAGAACCCCTTCTTTTGCCATTTTATTTTTGGTCAATTAGTTCTCTGGTTTAGTACGTTCAAATCCAAACACATTACACATAAGAATGGGCTTTTTTGTTTCTCCACATTTGCGTTTGTTCTTTTTTTATAAAAAGTTTATCCCCATTTGTTTTGAACTGGTAAATCGTGAGCAAAAGAAAACTCCAAGTAGAATATAGTAGCAACAAGCAATTCAAAAAAAAAAAAGTAATAATACATGAATATATTTTAATTTTAAACACCTCATTTATATTTCTTATTTTTTCTATTTTTTTTTGTCACATCACAAACTCTACCATAACTATATTTTCTCTTATTTTTATCTCTCTTTCCAGGTGTCGGATAGGTTGGTGGATGTCCATCAAACATTTTTCCTTAAAAAGTATGTCATCAAAGACACTTCAGTAAAGGACGTCTAGTAGTGAATCTGAAGACAGGGAGAATGGTAGAAGTGGTTGTTGGAGTCTGAAAGCTGTTTTAGATGAAAACGATTACAAGATCGTAGCAACATTCTCCTCATGATGGAAGAGGTTGCCAGTTTCAATATAATTCTTCCCAAACTGGTAAATAAGCTTGGGTGTGTACCTTAACCCAAAGAATCAGGAATGTTTATGATCCATACCATTCCACTAATTTGATCTGATTTGAAATTACTTTTAAGAAATTAAAATCAGTATATTTTAAGGATGGATACAAGTTATACTTCAGATTGTTGTTCAAACCTAGTTCAATATCTTAGATTCTTTTAAAAAAGTATAAATCTTTTTATCAATTATGTATTAATAATATATAATTCTTAGTTTAATAAACAATGTTTTGTTTGACATGATATTATACTATATTAATATTATTTATTAAAATATACATTAATTGTGAATATATACTTCTTTAATTCTACAATTTAACTATATATAATAGTAAGATTGATATATTATATCAATAAATTAGATTGACTTGATTATATTCTATATATCATTAGATCTTAATCAAATGGAATTTAAATTTAGATTTAAATAAATAACTCTATTGGGTAAAGATACATCCCATGACAGTTAGAATTTTCAATCAGTAGTTACCTGTACTTCCACATTTCATTATACGATTATCCAGTATTGTTCTATAAAATTATATTACAAACATTAACTAATTTTTAAGCATATTAGTTGAATGAAAAAACAAATTATTTCAATTTAATTTAAATACACTAATAGTGTATAAAATTGTAGAAGTTATGGGATGGGGCTTGGGAGCCTGTATAAGATATGACCAAAGTCAATCTGTAACGGCATTCTCTGATTGGAAACCTTTTATTTCGCAGGTCCATGAAGAGAAGGAAGCAATTTTATAGCTTCAAAATCTTGACATTGTTATCGAATCAGCGTGTTGTCAACGACCTATATAGTTGTAGGCAAGACTTTTCTGAATTTGGTAGCACTACCTCATGCTAGAGTGTACTTTATTTCGTGACAAGTAAATTTAGTTGCTCTTAGTTTTTGACAGACGATTTGATCATATGGTTGAATACAAAAGCTAAAAATATTTTTAAGAGTCTTTTGATTGAAAAATTTATACTTTTAGTAGAAAAATTATTAAAAATATATTTATGACTTATATCCAAACATATCTTATATCTCAAAATATTTTTGTTTTGTTTTTTTTTTATACTTTATCATCTTCTTCGAGGAGCAACCCCATAAAAAAAATTCTATCATAGATTATCCTACATACTGAATTTATTATTTTATAATTATTATTCTTAAAAAATTATATTTAAATATATTTTTAAGTAATTAACAATATAAAGGTGCAATGATAATGTACAAAATTGAACTAGAATAAGAATTTTTTATTGAAAAATATTTATTATTTAAAAATATAAAAATCATTAGTATATACTTTTACAAGTAAATAAAAGTATTTATGAAATATATTTGATGTTCTTTTATCGTTACTTTTTAAAACTAATTAATAAAACCCAATTTTTTTCACATTTCATAAAAACATATATAGATACATAGATATTCTATCAGGATATTCAATATTTAATGATACTTCATTGAAAGATATATAATTGAAGCCACTGTCCCGTCAATATCGGCATGCCAGAGTTGGACCCCAGGAGTAACTGACAAACTCTGAATTCTTGATTGAAAGCTAAAGTAAAAAATAAGTGACACTTCTCTAACTTCAAAATCAATCCAATAAATAAATGGAGCATATGATATACATCTCATTATTGTAGTCCTCTAATATTTCCCTTTCACCCATCCAAAATTCAAATCTTACTAGACTAACTAACACTAGCATGACAAATTAATGGATCTCACACAAAACATAGATGGTTGAGAAGATCAAACAACAACTTCTAAGCAACACGGTACCTATCCAATGGATCTTTGAAAAGGATGCGTTCATGGTACACTCTCCAAGCATAGTCCTCAAAATCAAAAGAGTTGAACACCCTCTTCAGTTTTTCACCACCATCATTGCTTTCTTCTTCAACTTCTTCTTCCTTTTGGTCCTTGTTGCAGGTTGCCTTGGGAAGGAGTGGAGCCACTCTGCTATCTGTAGGAAGAGTTATCAGCAATGACATTGTTATGCAGCGTGAACCATTTTCATCTCCCACTGTGGCCATTGGTCTGCCTCTCACTTTCTTTAACTTGCCATTGCTCCACACCTGCACAGTAATTGTTTAAATTCATATAGTAGCCCACTTTATCAATGCATCACCCCCAGGATTAATGTAATGTGCTCTTCAAAATAAAACAATTTATAAAAAAGATACATGATGGTACGATACAAAATAGTACAAATAATGAATCTTTTAAACTTTTTAAGAAATATGAAACCAACTACTATGAAACTAAGGCACCACACTCACAAAAACACTTATTGGGCATTGCATATGATTTTTTTCCTCCATATGAAATTGAATTCATCTTCTATTCTTAGGAAACGATGTGTGGTATAACATTTGAGATTTGAGGCTTTTGCCTAGTCCACTTTTTCTGAGCTGAATTAGAGATTTTTCTACTTTAGGCCACATCCCAATGAAAAATGAAGAACAGACACACCCCGACATAGGGACATTGCTACACAGTGCATTGTGACCCACCTTGCTAAAGAAGGGGGCCCAACCAACATAAATTATCTGCAGGATCAAAATCAGAATTTGCATGCCAAAATGTTTGACTGAAAAGAACAATGATTATTTTACTTTATAAATACGCAATAAAATATTTTAATTATAACTTCATTATCATTCTTAAAAGAGAAAAAAAATTATACATTGATACATAATTTATTTTACATAATCATTTAATTATAATTTATCATATATAAAAACTTTATTTATTTTTAAAATAATTGTAGAATGACATTACTAAAGCAACATTTCTCTCGTTTATCGTGTGACCCAACAACTAAAAGAAGACTCCATACTAAAAAAGAAGGGTTAATTATTAATTTGTTTGCCCTTTACTGTTTTGAACTTTATGTGAAAATTGAAAATTTTAGTCTTTGAACAAGTAAATATAATGTGATTTGGTTTCTAATGTTAGTTATTTTTTTTTAACTTCGCTAAAGTTAACTTTAGCCATTGTAACATCCATACATTGTTAAGCCATCTAAAATTCTTTCCACGATAGAATTTTTCTAACAATTGGTAAACCGTGATAAATATTGTAGTTCTTCCATAAATTTTGTAGCGATCATAACAGCTACACTGTCAACCACGTTAGTATGGCTATAAACATTAGTAACAAAACACATTAAATTTATTTGTACTAAAACTTTCAACATTTACATACAGAATTAAAATAATAAAGTGTAAAGAAGCATAACAACCAAAATAGACTCATTCATATAACTAATAATGCCTGTCTCATTAGGTGAAATCACATGGTTCAAATAAAACGTGATTAGTTCAGTTTGTGTCTTCAAACCTTGTTCAAACTTCAAATTATACATACAGGTGTCAAAATCAAACTACGGATGTACCTAAGGGACAATAGAGTAATTACAAATCATAAATATATAATTTTATACTGGCCACCATGATTACCTAACAAACTAACAAACTTATGCACAAGCTTTTCCGATTTTCCCCCAAACCATAATTAGGAGAAAAAAATTTGAGAAAAATGATTATGTATTAAAATATAAAAAGTTTTACACAACTATTCAATCACAAATTATTAATTTTTAAAAAATAATTATCTTAAAATCATAAAAAAGAATGATTAGTTATTGAACAACAATTTGTACCTTAAGAGTTGGATTTATTTCGATCGCTACGCACTTAGTTCTACACACTTCATGTTTTAAGCTAGGGGACTATGTATTCTCTAGGTTGGATCCTGATCCAACCACTAAACTTTGGCTTATACCCACCTAGATAAAATACAATCGGTACTAGTAATATCCCTCCTGATTGGTCGCTACATCGGTCATGAAATCAGGGGTTGATAATCGGCCTAGTCATTGCCATGGTTACGGATGCGCCATCTAGTTGGCATGTACATTACCACGCATCGGCATCCACATGATATAACATAAATAATTTGATACGTCATAATATTCCGACTGTGATTAGAGAGGAGAAAGGTACAATGAACAATGATAGATAGCTTGTTGGTTGACATAAGAAGGAAGGTTAGGTAATACACTTCACTTGACTATTTTAGAATTGGTCGCTTTTACTACGAGAAATGTTTTTTTAGAATGAATATAAAACTATTTTATACTGTAAATACATAAATATTAAAGTAAAATGAATAATCTTAAAGTTGTCGATATATAAAGAGTCTTAAAATAGACCGGAGAGCAAAATTAACAAATATCCAAAACATAAATCAAACAAGTTGCAGTAATTAAGAAGCCACAAAACATTAATTAATTAAAAATAATAATTTACCTGAGCAATGTCACCAACAGTGACCAAAATCGAGTCCACGTTTGGCAGCACAGAAACCCATCCCGAATCCGACAGCAATGAATATTTCTGATTCCTTATCTGGTACTGCAACCCGATTACAAACGGGTAAAACCCACCCGATTTGCTCCCTGGCAGAGACTCCGAAACCCACAAAACCGAACAGAACCGGGTCGGGTTATCCGCAACCGGATTCCCACACCCCAAGTCCTTTGTTAACCCATCAACGATCTTTAAACCCAGTTTCTCCAGTTCACCCGCAAACTTGCGCAGGGAAAAGAGTGCCAACTCGTTCGATTCGGACGAACACGCCGAGTCGAAGCGGAACGACTCGGCGAGCTCGTCTTCGTCTTCGTCTTCGTCGTCGCCGCCGTATCCGAGAGGCCAGTTTTTGGGGAAGAGAGAGTCCTTCTGTTCTTTGGAAAGGTCAAAGAGCGCGAGCGCTTCCGACTCGGCCGTGTTGGCGAGTTCGGAGGGGACCGAGTGATCAGTGAGTTGCGCGTAACCGAGTGTTGAAACGCAGGAGAATACGTCGTTTAGGGAGAGGGAGGGGGGACACTTGGCGGCTGCAGAGGAAGGCGATGGGAGGCGCGTGGGAAGGGAGAGCGTGGGCGGGAGGCGGTGGAGGAGGCGGGAGAGGGCGTCGGCGGCGTCGGAGGAGGACATGATGTTGTCGTGGTGCGCCGCCGGGGTTGGCGGCGGAGCTGAGGTGGCGCTGCCGAAGAGGTTTGGAACTTGAGCTGAAGACGCCATTACGTGAGAGAATAACAATAAGTTAATGTAAAATTTTGGGACCTTGTGGGTTGTTCTTATATGTTGGGCTCGTTGTTGTGGTGAATGTCCGAGCGTGCGAAATATGCGGAACAAAGGACGATTCACACGTGTGATGGGCCCGTTTCCATTTCCATTTTTCAGGACGTCTGATATGGTTTTTTCGTTAATATAATGATTGATCAAAATGAGACAATCTAGTTAACAATGTCGGAGTTGGCAGGCAATATAGACAATATTGGGAAGCTATAAAAAAAATACTATACAATATTGGGATACTTTTTAACGCATTTGGCAAGATCATGAAATGAAATTTTCCTTTTTGAAGATTTTAATTTAGCATAATTAATTATATTACTAGTATATCTCTTCCATATTGACAATTATTCTATTTTTACTTTAATTTATTTTAGAAAAACAATTACTTTCTTAACTTACTTATTCAAATAGCTTAAGGAAAATATTTAATTCTTAAAATTTAAATTTTCTTAAATAAACAGTTATATCTTCCCATCTAATATTTTTATTGTTACCAATTCTATTTAAATTTAGTTATGTACTTTTATTTAAATTTTTATATTATATTTTATTTATATAATACTTTTTTTGATTTTTTTATATGCCACATTTGATTGCTGATGTGGGTAAGATCTTGTTTGGTAACACTTTCATTTAATCAATTGTTTAAATAAGTTGAATGTAACCTAGTCGTTTTAATTTGGTTTATAGAGAACCCTGCCTCCCCACTTACAGACTAAGAGCCTGTCTATTGGTTTCGACTTTAGATTTTTATGGATGCTTTGGACTATATACAGTGACAGTGGAAACCCTGGGATTTTGTTGTAACAATGTGTTATTGAATCACTCAACCTTGGGATTTTGTTGGCCACATTAGTCAAACGCTTTCATTTCATCAAATTGTTTAAATAAGTTTCTTTTTAATTATAATTATAACTTTTTATGTTTGATTAATACACGTATGTAACTAAAAATTATTAATTATAATATATTTGTTTGAGATTACGTATGTCATGACATTATGCTTGTTCAACATATGGCATCGACATAACATTAATTTATAGGTTCGTTTTGATTTTGTCCTTTAATTTTCTATTAATTCAACTTAATCACGTAACCATCATCTAAAAAAAAACTTAGTCACGTAACTTCTGTTTCTATATCACGATAATCTTTTTGTTATAGTTGCATTAAATTTTGAAGAAATCTCGATCGCCAGAAATTGATCTGTTTTTGTCTTTCAATAATTATTGAAAATGATTGAGAGGTTCCTCTAAGTACTAGCTAGATTGTGACGAACATATCCAACTTTTATGTGATTAATTCATTACTAACTTAAATAAGAAAATGAAGTGTGGAGATTAAGAATCATTTTTGTTAAATCATAATTTGGAGCACTCGTTTTTTTCCCATTTTTTCAACGATTGTTATAATTGACTGAGGGATTCTCTAATTAATGCTAAATTACAACAAATGTATCAAATTTTTATTTGATTTCATTACTTAAAATGGAAGATCTATTTGGATAGTTCTTAAAGACATGTTATTTCACTTTGATT
The DNA here is from genome assembly GCA_013407115.1 of Glycine latifolia. Lineage (NCBI taxonomy): Eukaryota > Viridiplantae > Streptophyta > Magnoliopsida > Fabales > Fabaceae > Glycine > Glycine latifolia. The sequence continues at coordinate 5,264,429 of CM023954.1, forward strand.
ATGAAATCTCTATATTCTAGTAAATAGTAGAGATTGATTGATTATTTTTTTAGAGCTTCTAATCATTAACATGAACATAAAAAAAAACATCTCTCTCTACAAATTAAAGAATAATTCATCGTCTATAATAATAAATATGCAAATATTTATACACAATTTTGAATAAACTTAAATGCAATTTTGATTTTTCTATTTTACTCAATATGTACTTTTGATCTTTTTTATTCAAAATATAAACACTTGGCACCTTTATTTTAAAAAAATCCATCATTTTAGTCCTTATAGTTTATAATAAAGATATTTTATCCTTCTATTTTAGAAAATTCATAACTTTAGTCCCCATATTTATAAAAAAATTAGTTTAATATTCAATTTTATCTACTTTTTATTTCTTTGATTTGTTCCATTATAATTAATTATTTTATTTTTTTATGATACCTAAAATAAATATATTAGGTCTAATTAAGGTTAAATTATATCAAAATAAAAGAAATAAACCATTGAAAAATTAAGGATTTGACTAAAATTGTAAAATTTCTGAAATAAGAGTATCAAATGTCTCTATTTTGAAATAAATAATAAAAAAATCATAAATTTTTTAAAATAGTTGAATCAAATGTCTCTATTTTAAAATAGATGAATAAAAAATATGAATTAATTAAGTAAAATATGAAGACTAAAATTACATATAAGCTATTTATATAAATATCTTTGTCAATTATGAATAATAACATTTTTTGGTGTCATCCACTACTTTTGCTTATGTGTTAACCTAACACTTATTTGCACACACAATTACTTATGCACAATTATTTGCATACAAAATAATTTTAAGACAATCATGACATTCAAAAATAAAAATTTACCTCTATAATATCTTTTAATTAAACATAATTTCACAACCACTGTAATAATTATGAAAATTATTAGTCTCTAATATTTCTATTTTTAATTTAAATAGAATTATAAAATAAAAGATAGTCAGGGAACAAAAAATGACAAAGGAATGTATTTTTGAAGATAACTCGATCTTAGGTAATTATATGTATCAATAGTTAAATAAGTTTATAAAAATTGAGTAAAAAAGTTTATGTCGATAGAAGAATTTTAAAATTTAGAAACAAATACAAATATATTTTATTTGCATAGTAAATTAATCAAGAATTTACTTTTGATTTGATTGATTTATATATTAAAATATATAATTATATTTTTATGAAAAAATATATAATTCTATTAAGTGTGATAAAATAAAAATTATATATTTTTTTGAATCAGAGACCACACATAGTATTCTCCAACTCATTGTAATTCAATAAGTAAAAAAATATTTTAAATATAAAATAAAAATATTCAACATGAAATACTCAACTATTTATTTTTTTAAAAATATTTAGCTTAATTAATTTAAAATAATTAGGATTAATATAAATTTAATTCATATTAATTAATAACATTAATATATTTTGATTCAAAATTACAACATATTCAAATTAAGATAAATATTAATAATTTATTGAGTGAACATAAATTTAATTCTTATTTTTATAATTTCCATATTTTAAAGATATAATAACTAATTGAATCTTCAACTAACTATTTATATTACACAATAATAATGAATAACTTAAAAATTGTTATATTTTTTTATACATTATTGATAATATATCTAGTATAAAATATTAATTTTAGTTTATAATTCAAAATTCAAAATTTTAAAATATTTTATATCAATTTTCAGAAATTAACATATATGTTATGAATAATACACCTCATATGAATTTAAGTTTTATTTTAAAAATACATAATTAAAAATATTATTTTATAAATATTTTATTTTAATTTTTTATTATGATTAACAATTCTAAATTTAGATTGTTTATAATATTATTCTTCCCAATTATATAAATCATTAACCTATTTAAGATATAACTTATTATTATTTCTCTCATTATATTTTTTTTAAAGTATATTATATATATAATAACAATAACAATAATGAGACGATCCTAGATGCATATGTAAGAGCAATAGTTTGTTGTTATCAAGAGTTTGTCATCAAGAGAGATAGAAGTAGACCTAAACTTATATAGGAAAAGGTAATTAAATAAAATTTAATGGAGTGAGATATAAATTGACAAAAGATTTGTCTTAGGACGTAATAGAGAAAAATTATAAATTTGGTGGAGGGTTAGACCTGTTATTTATTTCCATGTTTATGTCGCTTTTTAGTTTCTTTCCTCTTCATTTTTTCTTCTCTGTTCACCATTCTTTTCTTTTATCTTATTTTTCTTTTTCTTTGTCTTATTTCTCTTTTTTCTTAACCTTTTTTTTAACTTCTTCGTATCTATCATTGAGTTCATCTATTAGTGATCACAATTAACTTGGGTTAAAAGCGATGTTGATGTTGATGATAATATAGACAACAATAACTAATAACTAAATGATTAATTAGAATAAAAAATAAAAATTATAAATCATTCTTACAAGAAAAATAAAATAGTATTAACCTGTGCATGACACGAGTTTGCACAATATACAGGTGGATATTTAGTATGTAACTTTGGGTGTGCATGGATATAGTCTTACTTTTTTTTTTTTACATGTTTTGACTAATTTTTAAGATATTTCTAAAAAGGACCTGGACTATTGTTTATACCATCTTAACCCTTTGTTTCATTATTATTTTATCTTATAATTTAACTATATTTATTAGGGAAAATTATTTTTCTAACTAATTATGATATAAATGCACAGGATGATAGTTATAATAAAATACAAACAATAGATATATTTAAAACGATGACTATAATATTCATAATGACAAAATCAATCAACATCAATTTTTTTATAGATAGAAAAATCAATATCAAATATTAAATTTAGTAAAATATATAATTTTTCTTATAATTTTATAAATATTAAATTTTATTGATCTAACTATGATATAATGTTTTACAAAATAAATTAAATTTAGAAAAATCTTAAATAATTTAAAAATTAACTGATATACTTTATTTTACCAATTTATTTCAATATGTAGTATACCATCTAAAATATAAACAACTTCCCACTATTGCATAATTCTTATTATTTTATTATTATTAACCTTACCTTATATTAACATATAATTGTATAATCTTATCAAAGTAATATGTTTAGTATGGTGTCTACCACTCAGTGTTCTTAAACTAAAGAGGCACGAGACAAGGAACAGTGGAATAGTCAGGGCTTAATTATTCAAGTACAGTGGGAATATCTCGATTGAAACAATGAGTCTAGCCCAGCATGTTCATTATTTTATGTGTGGCAGATTTTGCATAATTAAATAGTGTCTGTGGTTACATAGAAAAATGGTAGCTTTTGAAGCCATGCAAGTTTAGGGCTGATAGTTAGTGGCGGCCCTGTGCCCTTTTGTGAGGAAAGACGCGTCTCTCGTGGCAGCAAGCAGGCCATGGACAAAGGTGGTAGTTGAATTGGACAGTTGGACAAAGGCATATATAACTGTTTGTTTATTTACCTTTCTATTTCATTTTTAATTAAACTCTTTGTTTTCTTAATGTCTCAAAATTAATTTCCTCACTTCTAGTTTAGGATTTAATAAAAATTAATAGTTATAATGATTTAAACACACCTTAAACTTTACTTGTTTTTTGTTCATTTCGGTTTAAACTGTCTGGATTGCTCACAGCCCGCAACCCACTCAGCTTAATTAATGAACTATGAGGTCGAAAACAAACCAAAATATAATTATTTTAATTTGGGTCATTATAATTCAGACTTTTTATTTTTTAAGTCTGATTAACTATATGCGGCAGATGCAGATCTGGATATCTTATGAATTTTTTGTCTTCCTTTATAATTGTTTAAATATCTAATTTTCAATAAATAATATTTTTTAAGAAAATTTATATTTTTACACATAAAATTAAAACTAATTTTTATATTAAATGATAATAACCTTAATTATTATCATAATAACAATAAACACATAACTAATTTTACATAATTTTACATTAGTTATCTCTTTAGTCATTACAATAAAATAACTAATAAAACTAAATTTACACAATTTTTCACTAACTAACCTTAATCATTATTATAATAAAAAAATACAAAATTAATTTTATACTAATTAACTTAAATATATATATATATATATATATATATATATATATATATATAAAGTTTCAAAGGAATTGAAGGACACTTAAGCCCTTGTCCATCCCCTCGAAATATGTTCCTTTGTCAAATTATTGTCGACACTAATATTTTTCCTCCAAAAGTAAGATTGGAATCTCAGCTATATGATAAAGTTAGAACAATTCATATAAGTTAATCTATATACTTAATAATAGAATCAGTAATTAAGAATATAAGACAACCAACTGATTAGAGATGTTTTTTTTATATAAAAAACTTACAACTTTAGAATTAATTATCAATCAGACAAAGAAGAAAAACTATTGATCAAAGTCCTTTATCAATACTTTTTGAGTAAATTATAAAAATTTTCTGTATTTTTTTAAAATTGTACCCGATATCATTTTCTTTCTATACATTACTTTTACTCATTTTGTTAATGTTGTTAATTAACGTTAATTGAAATATCGGAGCAGACAAAATTGTCCGTTATAATAAATTACACTCGTACCCCTTGTGTTTTTCTCAAATTACACTCGATATCTTTCTTTTGAATCTGACTTTGACAAACACACCAAGGTTGTTGATGTCATTGGTCTCGACGACGCCAGTGTCCAAAGAACTAGACACAATAGTGATAATGGCCAAAGCTACAATGAGGAACAAGGAGGTGGTGGAGGTGAATATGGTGGTGGCAGTGTCTATGGTGGAGGCGGTGGACAAGAGTGGGTGTGCCCCACTACTAGAAATATTAGATTTAACATTGCTAAGTTAACATCAATTTTCTCAAAAATCGATGTTAACGAAAATGCGATGGCAATTTCGTAGTTAACAAGACATGGTTAACATCAGTTTTGATGAAAATCGATGTTAATGTGTACACGTTAACATCGGTTTTTTTAAAATACCTAAAAACCGATGTGAACATATTCACATTAACATTAGTTTTGATGAAAACCGATGTTAACGTGTACACGTTAACATCAGTTTTTTTAAAACACTTCAAAACCGATGTTAACGTGTTCACGTTAACATCGATTTTTCAATAAATATTGATGTTGTTGTCTATATTTTAAAAGACATCTAGCCCCCAAATTAAACACTTACCCTTCACTCTCGCGTGTGTATTTTCCAGAAACTTCAGCTCTCATTGTCGCCATCTTCCATTGTAACTGCTATACGTGGTTCATGCTCTCTCTGACGCTCCTTCGTCTTTGTCGCCATCTTCCACATGCTACTTCACTGTCGCTCGCACTTGAAGCAGTCCTCGTGAGTTGAAATCCGGCCTCGTGTCTCCATTCCAGGTTAGTAGCTTTCTTGCACCTGTCTGAACATGTCACAGGTGTCTCTGTGTTTGGATTAGCATTTGAAGGTAATGTATGGGTTTGAATGTGTAGTAAATATGTGATTTCTTTCTTCTTGCCCACTAAGTGCTTGATAAAATGCCCATATGAAACTTTTGGTTGTGTTAATTGATATTTTGCTTTTTGCTTAATTAGGGCCGATTTGAATAAGCTAACTATGTGTCTTGATATCCTGAAGGAACAGTGGAACCCTGCCCTTACCATCTCCAAGGTTTTGAACTATCTCATTAACAATAAAAACACTTGTGGATAATGCATTGGACTGACTGCCCTAACACTTGTGGACAAGTTCATTAATAATAAGAATGTCTATATGAAAGATGTATGTTCTATTCTGATATTTTGTATTCTGATACACTTGTGGACAGGTTCATCAAAGATGTACACTTGTGGACAAGTTCATTAAAGATGTAAAATGTATGTTTGTTTGTTTGTTTTTGGGTGATTGAATGTTGAATCCTATTTTTCACCTAGTTAGAGGCATTTTTTGGAAAAAATACTGGAAAGGGAGTTTAGCAAGGGCTTCTCCTCTGAATTTTGAGCATTTTGACGCAAACCACGCCTCAATCAGACATTCCTATCAAAAGTTATGACTATTTGAAATTTATATGTTCAACATCAAAGCCTTTTACACAACTTATTTGCTTTTCCTTCTATTAATTCTTGTTCTCTTCACTTTCTAGGTTCCTGTCTCAGTAATTGCATTGGCAATGACACATGCATCTCCAGTGGAATATGTCAATGTAAAACTGGCTATGCAATTCATGAAGCAAGTTCATAGTTTAAATGTTATTTTCGTGTTTAATGTCATAATATTATATAGTGTAGATTTTGTGAGTTCATTGGTCTTTTTAGTTTATTTCTAGATCTGAGATTATGATAATTTAATAGAGACTTGCTTCTTTGATTTACTCATTGTAATTGTTCCTTATTTTTTTGGATTTTCTTCACTCAACTAAAATTGTAAGAGCTGATTGTTTAATTTTATATATGTCATAATACATTTAGTTTTCATAGTTTATTTTTATACCTTTTGGTGGAGTTTGGACAATCTTTTAAATAAGGGTCAGAAACAATCAAAAGAATAGACATTTTTTTCTAAAAAAAAATTACATTCTACATCGCTTATGTAGTAAAAAATCAATGTAGAAAAGAAACTTTCTACATCGGTTTAGACAAAACCGATGTTGTAAGTACTATTCTACATCGATTTTATAAATAATCGATGTAAAAAGTCTTTTTTCTACATAGATTTTTTAAATAACCGATATAGAAAGCGATTTTTCTAGATAAACAAGGACGACTATGAGGAGGAAGAGATCATGCTGGTAAGTGAAGATGAGTTGTTGACGAAGAGAAAAGTTTGGAAAATTTAAGATATAATTTTGAGGAAAATGAGTGTATTTTAGACATAAATTTTCATTAAAAGTTATGTGATCAACATGTGTCTACTTTCTGTTAAATTATTAAATGATATTTAAAAGAGAAAGAATATGAGTGTAATGTGAGCTAAACAATTAAAACATTTTTTATAGAATGCAAAAAAAGAAGGATATCAAATATAATTTGAAAAAAATATAAAAAATACGAGTGTAATTTATTCATATTTTTTTTCATAGAAAACACCCTATATTTATCTTGTAAATTGTATTTTGTTATTTTTTAAACATAAGAAATTTTTTCACAACGACCCATTTTCAAAACGTTATAGTACATTTCTCTCAAATTTTTCCTTATAAAACTATTTGTCACTTTATTTTGTTTTTTTATGTATTATTGCTAAATATTAATTTTTTTTATTTAATCACTTTAAGTATTATCAACTTTCTATTTAATTTATATTTTCAAGAGGATGTGAATACTTAACTGACAAAAAAACTAAAGAGAATTTTTTTTTCAAAACTTAAATGAAAACATTTAAAACTGAAAGATAAGATGTAACATTATTATTATTATTAATGATATATTTATTAACCTTTATAAAATTTATTTTAAAATGATACCAAGAATAAATTCTAGTTAATTAATTGTGTAAAAAAATTATATTAAAGATGTATATCTAAAATTTTAAAAAAGTAAAGACAAATCTTATTTAGGATTAATTATCAATTTATTAACTAATGAAATTGTATAGTAAAAATTTATATCTAACATTTTAAAATACATCAATTTAGTTTCCAAATATTTAAAGATCCAATTAGATCTCAAATTATTTTAATTCATTAATTAAATTCCCAAATTATTTAAAATACTTCAATTGATTCCATTATAGTCATTTTATTGCTAACAGCGTTAAGTTGGAGATTAAATGGATGCAGTTTAAATAATATAAAAAACCAAATTGGTATTCAAGTTTTTATCTTATTTTCAAGAGGAGGTGGAGAGAGAAAAGCAAAGTGCCTGCCTTCTACGGGCACGTGTTAACTTTCGAGTTTCGTGTGCTACGGAGATCAGATCCCGAAAACTCCTTTGAAGATTGAAATCGGACGGTCCACGTGACCCTTCAGGCTTCGCATCACCGTCCATTTCGATAGGAAAAAAATCGGAAGGAGCAGACGTGCACGATGCACCATACTGGTGATTCACACGGCACCTGAAGATGCAGAAGCACTGCACGAAGAAACAGAAAATCGGAATACAAATTTGGCCAGCAGGGGAAGCAAACAAACAAAAGCCATAAGAAGAAGCTCTTGGATTGAATCATCGTCAACAATGTTCTCTCGATTCTTTCACAATTCTCCACCGCAACAACGCCCTCAGGTCAATAAACAAACGCTATTCACGCTCATTGCAGATTCTAGCATCTTCGATTTTTTTTTTTCTAGCTGTTACGAATGCTGGTGCAGAATGTTTGGAAACCTTTTGTTTTTTTGTTGAATAGTAATAGTGCATTCGTACGAGTTTATATATGAATGCAAATCCTGAAATTGACGTTGTTTCTGAACATTTTTGGCGTCGTTCAGCAGCAGGACGTGGTGGAATATAGTTTTCCGTCGCCGAATTTCGATCCGCGAGTTGTTCTTCACCATGGCGTTCCGTCTACTGCGTCTATTCTGGCTTTTGATCACATTCAACGTCTATTAGCAGTGGGAACACTGTGAGTTATTTGCTTTGCTTTGGAACAACGCGTTCTGTTCATGTTTTCTGCTTTATTTGAATTCTCGATTTCTATTGATACCGAATTGAAATTTCATTAGTTAGAAAACTGTCTATACAGTATATAGAGATTCATGCTATTGGAACTAGCTTATAATACGTTATGCACTTTTTTTTTTTTTAATGTTATTAAAGGAAATTTTTATGTTTTATTATGTGCTTTTGAAATTATATTTTTAACTGTTTTACTTGAAAAATAAAATAAAATCTCTGTTTCATTATTCCTTTGTTGTGATGATTGAGGAGTAGCTTAGGTGTAGTACATTAGTTATTAATAGTTATTATTATTTATTACTACTTTATGGTATTGAGAGCTAGACAGTTTTTGAGCTGACTCTGGCATTTTCTTCCCTCCTGTAGTGATGGAAGGATAAAGGTGTTTGGTGGCAACAATATTGAAGGGATTCTTATCTCTCCCAAGCAAGCATCCTTCAAAAATTTAGAGGTTCGTAATTTTGGATTCATGTTGAAACTTGAAACTAAAGAGTAATGTGCATCAGTCATTTAATCTTATATTGGTTATTACCTGGATATTTTGTTTTATTTTTTCTTTGAATATGCGTATGTGGTGACTGGTGATGCACTAATGTGTGTCAGTGTGTGTATGATGTGCATTTGCATGTTTATTGATCTAACATTGTACATTTATTAAACTCTAGAAATGAAATGATTTTGAGGGATTACATGAATAATATTATATCTTATCTTTTTGCAAATTTCTCACAGTTCTTGGAAAATCAAGGTTTTCTTGCCAGCGTCTCAAGTGATAACGAAATACAGGTACCTTACATATTAGCTTATAATTCTTTTTGGGTCTTCCATATGAGATCTTTTAAACTGTTTATGACCAGGCACCCTCTGAATATGAGTAATAATTTTTTGCAGTAAAATATGTTTTTGGTATCTCAAAATATTTTGAAATTCAGTTTTAGTGCCTTAAAAATTTAATACATTTTTAGTCCTTAGATTTTAACAGAAACACATGTTTGTATTCTTGATGAGGGACTAAAACCGTATCACTTTGGTAAATTTAGAGATTAAAAATGTATAAAATTTTATAGGGACTAAAACCAAAGTTTGAGATATTTTGAGGGCCCAAAAACATATTTTACCCTGTTTTTTGGGTATTCCATATGAACTTTCTTTCCTTGGATGCTTTTGTTATTTTAAAATGGTTAACATTTATGCCTAGTTTTTTTTTTCCCTTACTCTCATTCTCCCCTTTCCTCAGTTTCATTCACTAGTCAGCTCAGTATGTTTCTGATAATGGCAGGTTTGGGATTTGAAAAGCAAACAAATTGCTTCTGCCTTGCAGTGGGAATCCATCATAACTGCTTTCTCTGTTATTTATGGCACCAGTTACATGTAAAATACTTTTGCAGATGATTTTTTATCTGCATTTGCATGCTACTTGTTCTAAGAAAATATTGGTAAATGGGTATTTTACATTTTTTCCCTCTTAATGAGATTCAGGTATATTGGAACTGAGCATGGGATGGTATATGTGTTGATGTTCGATTCTGAAGACAGAAAAATTACAATATTACCCTATTATGTTCCCACAAATGTTATATCTGGTATGTACTCATTCTTGTAGTTCATTTATACCATATTTGAGTTGGAAGCAAGACTAGTATTTTTATACCTGCCAATATTGCTGGCTTAAAAGAAGCATTGACCTCTTTTTTGGTTTGAATTTTGGTGTGTGGTGAGAGAAATTTTATTCCAAATTTCTGATTAAGATATTGGGTAACTTTCTCTGGAGTCTGGATGCAGAGTGTAACCCATTAATGACAAATTTTGAAATGGCCTTGTGGTTGTGTACACGATAAATGTTGTTATTGCATGTTTGGTGTAATCTATCAACTTTCTTGACATGGGTGATGTGTGTCATCCAGAGAGATTTTGAGTTCACGGTTGTTAAGTTTATAACTAATCATGAGATTTTGTATAAATGCATATGCTATTATACAGGATCTAATATTCTATTTTGGCATTTTGCTAATATCCATGCATGTTTACATGTATATAGATGTTCTACATCCACTTGACTTGAAAGTTTAAGCTGTTAGGGAAGACATATGAATTTATTTATTTTTATCTTTAATATATCCCTAAATGCAAAATTCATTTAGGCTTGAGCTGTGATTAAAGCACAGATCCACAACTACCTTGTTGATTTTTTTAATTTTTTATTTATCAAAGAGGCTTTTATACTTGGTTAAGGAATCCCTTGACCATAAAGTGTAAAAGCTTTAACTATTAGGTAAATAATTGTTTGGAGTTTTAGGTTAATGGTGTTGTCCTTCATGGGCAATTTCTTGTGTAATTGTTTTCATATATCGCACCATATTGATGATTTATAAATTGCTATAGATCTTTATTAATCAACTTATGAAGCCTTGTGATCAGCTTCTATGAAATTTCCTTATTGGAGCAGATTATTGTTGGTATGTCATAAATGTAACATAAATTCCTACTTCCTAGCCATAAGCATGTTGTTAATATCTAATTTAGATTGCCTTTTTTCACGTGGGTAATCATACATTTTCTCTAAGTCTATTATCTAACATGTTACAAAATGTTGCTCACCTTTGCAGAAGCAGTTGGGATGTCACTTGATCATGTTTCAGTTGTCAGAGTTCTCCATCAACCTTGTTCTGATGGAATCAGGCAGGACAGGAGCATACCTAAAAGTTTCTCTAATTAATTTCCTTATGTTCTATGAAGATATGTGAGACATGAGTTATAGGAAATTTTGCATCTCTGTCTAGGCTAGTTGATTTTTCTATTAAATAGTCATATATTTGGGCATTTTCTAAATTATGAGTCGGAGTAAGTTTGAGTATCATAAATATCTAGATAGGTTTGAGTGTTTGACCACAGAACCCAGTTGATTTATAACCATAGGATCAAATGTTCTTATATAGTGAAGTTTGAACAAAGTATATGCAATACCTTAGCCATGTTTTGGGGGGAAAGTAAAGTTTTATTCACTATTGTTGTGTGGCAATGGATTATACTTATCCTATTCAAATGCAATTTTAATTGCTTGGAGTTTCTTGTTTGAAATATACAACATGGAGAATAAACTCTATCCAGATATAATTCAACATGGCGTTACTTCTTGTTTCAATTTCAACACTAGGTGATTGTAGCCGGTTGAAAACATCATCACAAAATTAATCTACGACGTGTTTAACATTCATGCACACACATCTAAGATACACTGTTGTACACATGTACATATGTTTTCATAAAGCTTAAGGGAACTTAAATTTTGTATTAGTTGATTTACTTGAAATTGTCATTTTGCAGACTGCTAATTGCATATGAAAATGGTTTGATGGTACTCTGGGATGCTTTTGAAGATCAAATTGTTCTCGTTAGAGGCCACAAGGACATCAAATTGAAGAGAAAAATAGTGGCTAGTGATCCAAATGACTCTAGGGTTCAGCTTTCTGATGATAAATTTGACCATGAAGAGGAGGATAAGGATATAAGCTCTGTATCTTGGGCATCTAATGATGGATCAGTTGTTGTTGTGGGTTATGTAGATGGTGATATAATGTTTTGGGATTTGTCAACTGCCGACTTTCCCCTTGACCAACAAGTTAAAAGATTGTCGAATAATGTTGTCAAGCTTCAATTATCATCAGCTGATAGAAGACTCCCTATTATTGTTTTACATTGGTGTGCCAATAGTAGCGGAGGGAAACTTTTTGTCTATGGTGGTCATGAGATTGGATCTGAAGAAGTTCTAACAGTAAGCTTCATACGCATACTAGCTATTTGACATTGGCGTTTTAATAGTTATTGTAATAATTGAAAACATCATGTGAACTATCATAATGTTTACATTTGCAAGAGATTATGCTTAGATAAGAAAAAATTTTCTTTGTTTTGGTTATAATTGTAGTGTTTGAATATAATAACAGAAAAAAAGGCATAATAATGAGTGCCACAAGTTCAAGTTGTCACAAGATCCTTACCTTAACAGGTAGTCTTGTGAAGGTTTTGGAGGAAGTTTAGTTGAAAGAAGAAGTGAGCTGGAGGCAAAACTCTTGTGTTTAAAGGGTTAAGGGTGGAGATTGTGCGAAGTGGCCTCTTGGTAGGAGAAGCAAGAGTTTTACGATTTTATCCCAAAGGTTGAATAGGTTAGAAGAAACATTGTCAAGGGTCTATGCTCACTTTAAGAATGTTTCTGCTTTTAAGTTCCTTTGTTAAAAAAATTTGTTTCCAAGTGCCTAGAGGTTCCTTGCTATGCCAAGGTGATCAAGGTATGGGGAGAGGGTTATTCAATAATTACTATTTTGTTGAAACTGATTGTTGCTACAATTAGTATTTCACTTTCGCTACATTAGATTTGAAAGTTTATTTATGTAGATAATTAACGTGTCACTATGATATGCCCCTTTCATGTTTACAGGTTCTGAGCATTGATTGGTCCTTGGGGATTGAAAATCTTAAGTGTACTGACTGCATAGATGTTACACTTCATGGTTCTTTTGCTGATATGGCTTTGTTATCTACTGATTGCCATACAGATGGGGCTTGTAATATGCTATTTGTATTGACAAGTCCTGGACAGCTGGATCTTTATGACAATGAGTGTTTGTCTTCTACAATGTCTCAGCAAGAAAAGAAGGTTTCTGTTCCCACAGTGCAGTATCCCATCCTCATACCCACTCTTGAACCACACATGACAACAGCAAGCCTTGATGTGGTATGTCAAGATGTGAAGTCATTTAAAGCCCTGTTCAAGGTACTGCACATGTATTAGGTCTAAATTTCTTTTTCCATGTCTAGCTGTTAACCCTGGTGTTAAATGTTATATAATGTTAAGTTTGCAGCACCAACATCTTTAACTTTTTATAATGATAAAAAATTTGATTGTCACAACTCAACACTAATAGCAAACAATGTGTAGATTCTTGTAGCTGCAAAGCATCGTTCAATACAAAATCAGAAAAGTATTGGTATAAAGTGGCCTTTGACTGGTGGTGTTCCAGGTCAGCCATTCAAAGAAGACCATCCTATTATTCAAATATACATAGCAGGTTACCAAGATGGATCTGTTCGGATATGGGATGCTACATATCCTGCTTTGTCAGTTCTTTACAACATAGAATATGAGGTTAGATAATTTATTATGCAGTATACAATCTTTAAAAAAGAGATTTTTCCCCCACCCCCACCCCTGTTGCATTTGTATATTTATTGAAACTCATTTATTGGAGACATATGCTGGTGGTCAATCATGAAAGAAAAAATAATTTTGCTATTGGCAGGTTAATGATGTTAAAATTGGCAATGCTAGTGTGCCAGTGTCAGCATTGGGTTTTTGCCCTGATACTCTACATCTTGCTGTTGGCCATGAAAGTGGTGTTGTAAGATTTAATAGTATTTAGCATTTATCATTCTCTTCTTATTTAATAGTCTTGAATGCTTGGTAACTGTATCCTATGGGAATATGTAGGTTCGTCTATATGGGCTAATAAGGAGTTCAGATGACACCACTTTGCACTTAGTGACAGAAAATGGAACTGAAGGTTGGGTATTTTTTGTTTTCAATTTGAAATGCCATACTCATAGTGTAAGCGTTATCAATAAAAAAGGGTACTTTGCTTATCTGCTCCCCAATTGCCAAGGGGAAGTTAAACAGTTTAATTGTCATGACCTAAGTTACTTCTCTTGTATCTGTTTATGCTAAAAAATGATTTGATATTTTTATTTTCTAATCTAGGATTTTAACCTGGTTTTATCTAATGAGACAGTTCATAATATGCCTCAAGGGGATGGACCTCATTGCAAAGCTGTGTTTTCCCTTCAAAATTCTGCTGTATGCAGCCTACAGTTTGCAAACTTTGGAGGGAAGCTTGTTGTTGGATATGAACATGGGCAGGTGAGATCACCCATTAATTCTTTTCCTTTTTGAAGGAGACGGTTTATTTGTTTTTGGTCACTTGGTTGAGTTGTTTAGTGGCAATTCGAATTAAACTAGCACTGTATTTGCAGCTTATATTTTTCTAATTCATTTTACAGGTGGCTATGCTTGATATCATTTCATCATCAGTTTTGTTTGTTACAAAAACTGAATCTAGCACTTCTTCGCCAGTTGTTTCTATGAATGCAAAATTTTCAGATAGTAGCTTAAACAAACCACTGGAATCTGTATCTGATATTTCTGACACTCCTGGAGTGGGGCTAGTCTATGTTATGACAAGGGATGCACACTTTGTTGCAATAGATACCATGACGGGGAATATGGTTTGCAGTAGGACAATGAGCCCTAGCGTAAAATCAAATGCAATTTCAATGCACATTATTGGCAAGTATTTTCGATGAGAAAATTAAATATTATAATCTGTTATCAATTTTATTACTTATGTTGCTGTGTTATTTCAGATGGTAATACGTCTGACCTATCTGCTGAAAAACTGACATCCAACTCGCCTCTGAAGAGTGATTCGAGAATGCAAGCTAACATCCAATCTGAAAATGCACAAGTTGAAGTTGAAAGTGCTACTACCGTAGAGAATTCATATTTTGGGCAGATGATATTGAACTCGCTCATTTTACTTTGTTACGAGAGTGAATTGAGCTTACACTCTTTAAATTTTGTGATTGAGGTGCTGCTCTTCACATCCATCTTCCTTCAAATTTCAATCCATTCCTTCCTACTGGTAATGAAATTTCCCAATAATAGGGTAGCAGTAAGTACATACGAAAGGTGAACCTTGTACAACAATGCTGCTGGACTACAACCTTCAAGAAAGACGAGAAAGAGTGGGTTTTGGTTCTTCTGTATCAAAGTGGAGACATTGAATTAAGGTTATACTTATATGAATATTCTTTCTTGTACTTTGGTCACAGTAATGCTATTCAGTTCATGAGTGGAGCCTCATTAAATGAAAATAGCCAACACAACCCCACCCAGTCAAAAAGAAAAGGAAATTTTGAATTTTGTTAATGAATAAAAATTGAACTTTGTAATTGCCTTTATAAATTAACTTAGTATCCTTCAAATAAATAGTTTATAATGGAGGTTCATTAATTTTATATTATTTTTTACTGGGACTTGGATTACCCCACATCCCAACATTAAAAGTCCCAGTTTTGATTCATAAAATATTTGAGTGTACCTACTCTGTTATCATTGGTATGATGAGAACTATCTTGCTACTATTCCTATGGCTTCTAGTACCACGGCTTCTGCTACTTCTGCTGCTTCCTCTGCGATTTCGACTGTGGCTTCTCCTGTTGCATCTACCACTACTCAAGCACCAGCTTAGTGGTGCCCCCTGTTTTGGAATCCCTCTTACTTTCACCAACCTCAATACATGTTGCCACCACAGTTTGCCTACCCTCAACTATATCCAACTCAGTTACCCTATACACCTAATCCTGTGCCTTCGAGTTCCACATCTCATGCAGCTTCTCAGGCTTATCTTACCAGCACTGCTCAGTCTCCTTCACAGAGCTGGTATGCTGATTCTGGTGCATCTCACCGTGTCACCAATATGTCCCAAAACATCCAGCAGCTAACTCCTTTTGAGGGTCCTGACCAGATTACTATTGGTAATGGTCAAGGACTTAACGTCAATTCCTCAGGTGTCTCTACATTTCCCTCTCCTTTAAAACCTAATTTGTTTCTTGTCCTCAGTAATCTGCTGTTATTCCCTCAATTACTAAAAATCTAATTAGTGTGAGTCAATTGTGCAAAGATAATGATGCTTTCTTTGAATTTCATTCTTCTTTTTGTATTGTTAAATCACAAGACACTGAAGAAACTCTTTTTCAAGGGATAGTGGGACGTGATGGTCTCTACCACTTTCCCGCCTTAAAGTCTTTGGTGCCTCGGACTTCTCAGTCTCTTAGCACTGCTGATTTTGCTTCTGTTAATTCTGTTTCTGTTGATAGAAGTGATTCTGTTGTTCCTATTGTAGATACAAATTCTTGTACATCTGTTGTTCCTATTGTAAATGCAGCTACTTATACTTCAAGTTCCTTTTCTACTTGGCATTCTAGACTAGGTCATCCTAGTGTGGATGCTATGAAAATTGTCTTTAAACTTTGTAATAGTCCACCAATCAATAAAAATTATTCCAATTTTTGTAATCATTGTTGTGTTGGTAAGTCTCATAGACTTCCCTCTTCTTCCTCTAAATCAGTCTATTCAAAACCTTTTGAACTTATATTTACTGATTTGTGGGGTCCTGCTCATATTCCTTCTCCCTCATGTTTCAAGTATTACATTACTTTTGTTGATGCTCATAGTAGGTTTACTTGGGTATACTTAAAACTAAATCAGAAACTTTGGAGGTTTTTAAACAATTAAAAGCTATGATTCAAACTCGGTTTAATCTTCCAATTAAAGCTGTCCAATCAGATTGGGGTGGGGAGT
>CM023954.1:5281598-5293832 GCA_013407115.1 Glycine latifolia
TAATCTTCCAATTAAAGCTGTCCAATCAGATTGGGGTGGGGAGTTCAGACCCTTCACCAAGTTTCTCAATGACCTGGGAATTTTGCACAGATTAATATGCCTCCACACCCATCACCAAAATGGGGTTGTGGAAAGGAAGCATCGACATATAGTGGAACTTGGTGGTCTAACCTTCGTCTCTCAAGCTAACATGCCTCTTCATTATTGGGATCATGCCTTCACTTTAAGTGTCTATCTTATCAACCGGCTTCCCTCTTCTTCCATCAACAATGAGGTTTCATATCAAAGGCTGTTTTAGAAATTACATGATTATACCTTTCTTAAGGTATTTGACTGCTCTTGCCTTCCTCTGCTTAGACCTTACAACAAGCACAAGTTGCAGTATAGGTCACAGGAATGCATCTTTTTGGGGTACTCTACTTCCCACAAAGGCTATAAATGCCTTGCAGCTGATGGTAGGATATACATCTCCAAAGATGTTACTTTTAATGAGTCCTGTTTTCCTTACAAAACTCTTTTTCCTAGCCCCTCTTTAATTACCTCAGAACCACCTAACATTACCTCAACCCCTACTCTCCTCACACCTTCACAACAGCCTTTGCCTACTCCCACCACTGTTACTACACATAGTTCTATCACCATCAAATCACCTTACCCCACCATTCTTACAAGTAAATGAACCTGAACCATCCTTTCAACCTATTGAACCTACCTCATCAATACCAGCTACTGAACCTGAATCATTCACACCACTCAGTGCACCCACACCATTCAATGCAACTTCAGAACCCCCTCTTCATTCTGAACCTCCTTTACAGCCTTCCCTTGTTAAACCTGACTATGTACACTCAGTGTGTACTCGTGCTAAATCTGGTATTGTTAAACCAATAATCAATCCAACATTACTTCTCACCCACCTTGAACCCAAAACTACCAAATCTGCTCTTTCAAATCCAACTTAGCTTGCTGCTATGAAGGCTGAGTATGATGCATTACTCAGAAATAGCACTTGGACCTTAGTTGACTTTCCACCTTCAAGGAAAGCCATTGGATGCAAGTGGGTTTTCAGGATTAAGGAAAATCCTGATGGGACAGTCAATAAATACAAAGCCAGGCTTGTTGCCAAGGGCTTCCACCAGCAGCTAGGATATGATTACAATGAAACTTTTTCCGCTGTCATTAAACCTGTCACTGTCAAGTTAATTCTCTCACTTTCTATCACCTATAAGTGGCCTCTACAACAGCTGGATGTTAATAATGCTTTACTCAATGGAACCCTTCAAGAGGAAGTCTATATGACTCAGCCTCCAGGCTTTGAGTCCTCCAACAAACAGCTTGTGTATCGGCTGCAAAAAGTCATTTATGGCTTAAAACAAGCTCCCAGAGCTTGGTTTGATAAACCCAAAGCTACTCTCCTACAATTTAAATTTTCCTCCAGCAAGTATGATCCTTCTCTTTTTGTCTATTCTGAGCAAAATTCTGTTGTTTACATCCTAATCTATGTGAATGACATCATCATAACTGGAAGCAATTCCAGTCTCATTCAGTCCCTTGTCTCCAAACTGAATGCTGTTTTTTCCCTAAAGGATCTAGGTGATTTGGATTATTTTTTGGGAATAGAAATCATGCACTTTTGGCTTTCAATTTCTAGTAGTTATTCTAGAGAATGTTATGTTGTTGCTGTATCATACTAGCTTTTTGAGATGTGATGGTCCACTTGCTATATTCCCCACTCTCCTTTTTTTATAAGTTTTGATGGATGTTATCTCACTTTGAGCAGGTCCTTGCCAGCTTTGGAAGTGTTGGGAGATACATCTTTAATGTCAATCCTCAGATGGAACTTGGAAACCAACATGGAGAAGGCGATATGTTCTTCATCAAATGGAAAAATTATTCTGGTTTGAAATTTTTCTTGTTTTTCAAATGAAGCTATTTTCGTACATGCTGCCAAAATTTACATGATTTGTCTGTTGTCTTAAGCTTGATATGTCACTTTACAAAATGTTTAATATTTTGAGTTCAGTATATGTCTGTTGGATACTGTTTTAGAAAATTAGAATATACTGTAATTGGCATTTGGCAGATTCTGTTTTCCTAGGTCCTATGAGTTGGATTTGGACCAGATGTAATCTTTTTTATTTACATTCCTTAAAGGGATTATTTGTATATAAAATCCCTTTTGTTTTTAAATTGTTTAGATTAGGGAATGACTTCATTCCTTTCCGTTTTAGTTTCCTATATTAGTGTACAGTTTTCATTATTTATTTCTGCCTTGTAATTCATATCCGATCAAGGAATTAAAACACAACATTCTTTCTAATTCTAAAATACCAATTAACCAATATCTATTCAGTTAAAGATTTTCAAACAGTTGATCATGCAGGAGATATAGTAAACTGAACTCTCATTTGGAAACACTTAACAAAATATTCCAGTTTATTTTCTTTCGTCCTTATTACCTAGTGGGATAAGACTTTTGTTGTTGTTATTCTGTTTCCTCCTTTGTCTGATTTTCTTGCAAGAGTCACCAATGTTCCAGTTTAACAATGATCTAAATAACTACCTTACATGCCTTGAACCGGTTACTAGAACAACTCCTGAAATATAGTGTGATATATCTAATTACACTGAATAATTCATGTTAGATATAAAACTGTATATGAACTTTCACCTAACAGCTTGAACTATAGGGAAATTTCATTCATATATAGTTATAGTGTCAAATCATCAATAACCAACTAGTTAGAAGTTTGATCCTTGCTACCCTCATTGTTCTAATTCTGAATAATTTAAAAAAAAAAGGTAAATTATGCCCTGCCTCTAGGTCTAGGAGATGTATATATAACACTACCTTCCCTTTATTTTGAAAAATTACACATTGATAAATTAATATATGTCACACTTTAATCTATTTTTATGTGAATGAGCTTCTTATGGCTGATTTTTTTCTGTGACTCTCAACATCTTCAACTACTTTTGAATCCTTATTATTGACTTTGGGACTCTAAAAGATGAAATTAAGATTCTGGATGAAGTTCCAAAACTAATAGTAGGGGTGTTTAAAATTTCATTTCATCTTCTAAATTCCTAAAATTGATAATATAGTTATAAAAATCAATTGTCAGTGAGATTGAAATTTAGATAGGAAAAATGCCATTGAAAAGCTCATTTGTAGTTATTCACCAACACTAAGAGGTTTGTTCACATCAAAATGAAGTGTAGTATATTTTTATCTGAAGTGAGGGGAGTGTAATTTTTAAAAATAGAGGGGAGGAGAGGACAGTGTAATTTGATCATAAGGTATCGGAAAAAATTAAATTTCAGCACCACATAGGTGGGCTAGTGCATATCCATGCTGCAACGAATGGCTCATGTGAGGGTGTGTTAGATATACAACCATTTGTGAGTTTTCATCTTGCAATTTAAGATTTTGGGAGAGTCGATTCATGATAATCAACAATTAAGATCAATAGTTCTGCTTTGAGGAAAAAATAATTAAAACCTCCATACATTTACCTTTTGTGTGTTTTGGATTCTTCAAAAGGATTATGCACAGAAAGTGCAAGAAAACAATGTTGCATGCAAAATAAAACTCATGGCCATCTTGTTTTATAGGTCAACGGGAATGAAACTGCTTGCATATCACTGTTGAACTGTGAAAATGAGTTCTGGTAACTTCATCATTCCTCCCTTTTCTGGCCATATATGTTTTATTGAGCAATTAGTCATCAACTCTCGACCCCACAATTTAGAGCACTAATGTTCATATTCAAAGTATTGAATAAAATGTTTCAACATAGCAAAGCTTCTAATGACAAATTAAATGAAATCAAATTTGAGGGCTGCTATAGAAGAGAGCCTGGGACAACCCACAGGTGGTTTCTGAATGTGATCAGCCTCTCTACAAAAAAATGTTTTAGAAAATTATATCTATTATCTCGTTAATAGTTAGAACTTTGGTTTCCAACATGAACTTCCAAATTCTTGTAGGACTCCAGAGTCTTTTCCTTGTCTTCATGATGAAGTTCTTGCAGCTGCAGTAGATGCTACAGCATGTCTATCTCCAAAGCAAAATGAAAGACAGGTCTAGTTTGTTCAGAATTGCAGTGCTTTTTCTCCCATTATTTTTCAGGACTTGTAATTCAACTTATCTTGCTATAGGGAGCATCTGCCATCTTTCTTAATATAGCTAAGAACTTTAAAGCGGGGAATGTGGATCAGAATGCAAGTCAAGCAGTTCATACTAATAGATTGGAAAATTTAAAACAATTATTCTCCAGTCCTCCTTTCTTAAAGTCTTCCTCGAGCACAGTAGATAAGCAAGATGCTTTTGCGATTGACATAGGTTTGTCCATAACATTTTCTACTGCCAACTATTCTTTATTTTCTTAAAATGTTACCTTATCTTTTGCAGATGACATTCAAATTGATGAACCTGTAGTCTTTTCATCTCCTCAGAAAATCGATATTGACAAGAGAGGTACATCCATATTGTTTTTTTTTCTCCAAAATGTATTTTATGATTTTATCTTTGGAATATTGAATGGTTGCCTTGCAGATAAAGGGAAAGGAACAGACAGACAGAAATTACTTGAAGAAGCGAACACAGACTTGAAACCAAAAGCTAGAACAGCTGAGGAAATTAAGGCTAAATACAGAAAGACGGGGGTAAATCTAGATCTGAAAATTCTGTAATTTACTCATTTTAGATTATGTCTTGACTTTTCACTGGTGTCAGGATGCCTCGGCAGCAGCTGCACTTGCAAGGGATAAACTTGTAGAGCGGCAAGAAAAACTCCAGGTAGATGATTGTTTGATTCCTTAATCCATTACCCGTATCTTATTTTTGACAATTTCAAACTTCTCCTTTTCAAAGAACATAAAAACCTGAATCACCAAAAAGAAACTCCATTTTTATCAAGTTTCTAAAAACAGACATTTCTTACACACACCCACGCACTTAGCTGTATGAGAAATCAAAGTATTTTTTAGTTACGATGAATTGAAACTCGGCTGGAATTCTCCCAAATGCGTGTATTATTTTTCTATCTAACCATGTCTTGCCATTCTTTTACTAGATACTCAACGAACGTACTGAGGAGTTGCAAAATGGGGCACAAGACTTTGCATCCATGGCAACTGAGCTCGCTAAAAGAATGGAAAATCGTAAATGGTGGCAGTTATGATTGGTTGCATTTCTTATTTTCATCGATACGCTTATGCATTTCCTTTCGAAGTTGAAGTTCTGGAATGGAGAACTGGCCTCGCATTTAGCAAAGGTAGCTGATTCCATCACTTACTGTTTGTAAACAAATTTGTTCCAACGTGGTGCGTGTTATTATTATTTTATTTTTCTGACGAACATATTAGTTTAATTTTTTTTAGGAAATTAGTGTAATTTAATTATTTTGTACAGCACATAATTTTGTATATTCTAATAATATAATAAACCTCAATAAGTTGCATGCTGCATAATGTATTTTCAGGTAAATTGATACTTTTTAAATCACGAATAAAATGTGAAAAATATCAATATTTTTTTCCTCGAAACTAAATGTTAACAATTATTTAATGATGAAATTAGATTAAAAAAATATGTCCATGTTTCATTTGAGAGAATGCAATTTTTATGAACTTGACAGATCTAATATGCCATGGTTTTGTATTAAAAAGTTGTGCTAGAGAAACAGCACAGAAATTCATCATAACATTCTAGTCGATTAGTAAGTTTATCTCTAGTTTATGGAGGTTAACTTTACATTTGTTTATAGAAATTTAAATTTAGTTGAGCGGCATAAATTTTATATTTTTATTTATACAGTTTTCGTTCATTTGGCGGTATACTTCCTGAAATAAGTCCAGAAGATATCTCACAAAATGCGACAATAAGAGCATATTTAATTATTTATCTATTGATTTGTTTTATATATATATATATATATATATAATATCAATGGAATTTAACTTAATTGATTGAATAAATGTGTATAAATTATTATAAATCTTAATATTTTCTTTAATTCCTAAAAAAAAATACATATTATATTAATATCTTACAGCACCATTTTGCATAAAATTTAACGATTACACATAACGTGTACTTTATGCCGATCATGTCAGCGTTTATTTCATATCGAAGATACAAAATGTACTTCATGCATTTTTTTTTTTTGGTTTGCCTATTTTACTAACGTGCCTTAAACATTATCCTTGACAAATTTTAGCACGTGGGTTGCTAAACTCCCAAAACAAACTCTATGAACCAAGACCAACTCATTCTGCGAAGGACTCAACTACCTATAGGAACCATTGGACCGCCATTCCGCCACGTAACCCTCTAATCTGGATAACAATGTTTCCCGACATTGCCTTCATTTGAAAGTTGTATCTTTCTATAATAATGGCATACATAAATTACTAAGTGCAAATTAGATCACCTTCTCTTAATGAGCTTGTGTTTTACCACACCTTATAAGTGTTTAGAGTCATTTCAATTACAAGCGAACCCTTTCTAGTCCGCGACACAAGCCATTGATTCTTCTCCAAAAATTGTCTCAACTACGTGTCAAGAACTAATAAACTACCATTCCGATGCAAAATTTAGGTTGTAAAGAATAAGTAGCTCAACAAAAACAGAAATTAGTCAAGATCCAATAAGCTAACATTCGTGAAAGAACATAAGCATTTTAATTCAAATCACAAGTTCCTAGAATGATTACTCTCCATTTTAATTTTTCTCCAGCAAGATAAAGATTAATTCATAATTTAAAATGGTAGGGAAATCAAATTCAAGGAAATAACGTGGTAAATTTTGAGTTTTTTTTTTTTTTTTTGTATTTGTACATCTTTATCACTCTCATCCCTTTATTTAATAAAAGGATACTACTAACATACTCTAATAAAATCTTTAAACTAATTATTGTTAGCTGAAATTTATTGAAAAATATAATCTTATAAAGGGAAGCCTTCAACAAAAAAAATCAGAATCCTTGTCTTCAGAACCAATTAGGAGGCAGTCTTCCAGCACCTTCCACTTTGCAATGTCCCTCCATAACAAAAGAACTCACCCTGCAATAGATAGGCATTGGGCCTCTTGGCCTAATAAGACAAAGAACCATCACTATAGTCTGAAAAGTTAAATCATACTGCCTCCTTATCATGAGAAAATCGCCACATTCTTTATCATGTACTTATGCCATAAGATAAACACACACACCCACACACACACACACACACAAATTGTAAATAAATTCTTCCAACCAAATCTTAAGGCCAATTCTGTTTGTATTTATACAAAATATTGCATTATTTAAGGGTTCATTTAGTCTCCAATATTTCTTAACTATTTTTAATTTGCACGGACTAATCTATTCATTTTTATTATACCTAACTTTATTTTCATAATTTATAAATTAATAAAGGGATAAGAGTGATAATGATGTACAAATACATATTTAAAAGAAATCAAGTGAAGTAATTAATAATGGTAATGTATGAAAATAATGAAATCTCATGTAAGAAATATTTAGGATTAACTTAATTTCATTTTAGTTTCTTTAACTTAAACTTATGAGTAATTTATCTTTCCTAATTTTTAAGCAAATAAAATCTCTTTATATTTTATATTGAACAAATATATTCATCTTGTCAATTTTGTAGATCTAACATTTCTTAAAATCTTTTTTTTCTATTTAAATACTAGAAAATTTATGATGAGTTCGGAATATCAAATCCTTTTGAATGTTTATAAGTCATAAATTTAGTGAAAGTTTCTTAAAATTTGAACAATTTTGAAGGAATTGAGATTAAGATTTGAAAAAGAGGAAAATTGGATATTTTTTTATTTTGAGAAAAAATATGATATTTTGGTCAGTATGTTTTGAACGAAAGAAGATTTAAGACTTAATTATAGTTTTGTTGGTTTCTTTGTTTTAGATTATATGTATATGCAATTAATCTAAGATTTAAAATAATTTAATCAATTCAATTTATTATCATTTTGAGTAATAAAATAAAAAAATGAGAATTTAAAATAAAAAAAGTTGTGAAAGGTCATCATTTTTATAATTAAAAAATGGTTATTAAATTTACTTAAAAGTTATAGAGAAACTAAAATCATACATTAATAATATTTAAAGAATTAAAATTACAGTTAAGATTTTAATAAACAAAACCATTAATTTCATGTTACCACTAAACACTGGATCGGAATTGAAAACAAAAAGAGACATATAGGGAGTACCTAATATATGCAAACAGATCATGCTCTTTAGAAGGGGAAAAAGAAGCAACATATGAACCAATTCAATAAAAGTCCCAACAAACACTTCGGGACAAAATCCCAGCCTCAAACATTTCCAGAGAAAGCAAGGCTACAAATCTTAATGGCTTATAAGATTATTGAACCCAGAATTTGTCTGGTTCAGAATTAGACATATGTATTAAAATAGCAAAGCATAAAATGATCAATTTGTGCACGGCGCCGGAATAGGGCTATCCCTTTCAATCCATATCTGTCGACATGAGTTTTAGCTAGCTAGTTTTTAATTAATATTGTAGAATGTATATTGCAATAATAATATAAATTGTACGTTACTATCGATCAATATTATTATCAAACTACGTATCAAGAAAATATTATTATCAAACTTCTGTAATTAATTAAAAATGTTAGTTAAGACTTTTGAGTAACTTATAAATTAATTTAACCCCATGATGATTAGTTATATAATATTTTTCTCTGGCTTCTTATAGAAAAGATAGTCCAAAAACATGATATATGATGCTTCTTATAATATTTTTTAGTGATAATCCATTTGTTCCCGTCAATAATTTGTTTGGCTGTCATATGTAACGTAAGCAATATACATGACATGATACTTTATAGTACAATTTTTTGTTTTAATTCCTAACTTAATTTCTCCTCTTACTTTTTGTTTGAAAAATGTTTCTTGAAAAATCTTGATTTATCTATAGCTTGAGAGAGAAAAAATATAAATGATTAATTTGATTGATGATATATTATAATAAAAAAAGAGATAAAAAAAGAGTTATTAATTTGATGTTTAAAATTTTTAATTATCAAAATATAATCCTTCTTTTTGGTTTTTATTCCTTTTAAGTATATTTTAAATATATCTCGTTTTTATTATTTTAGCCCTTGACTTGCTAATTCTCCTCTCATGACCACGATATTTACCACGAACTTCCTTCCTTATAAATGACACACTTAATATTTTTAAGAATTTTACACCAATTATAAATTAAATCACTATTTAAATTATTTTAAAATTTAATAAATTTATTATATATAATAAATTGTGATTGAATGAGTGTTAGAGTATAATTTATTTTTTAATCCACATGTATAATTTGATTCTTATTAGTGTAGCACGATTCACAGTCTTTTCCAGCGCCAAATTTAAAAGGCACAGACAATTATTATTCTTGATCGGATGATATAGATCCTCAACTACTGAATCTCAAAGGCAAAGACAATTATTATTCTAATTCAAACCATTTATCTTTTATCTCTTTTTTTTTATTATAAAAAAATAAGATATAAAATACCTGATGTACAGTAAACATTTTCGAAATAGTAAAATGAACCAGAGCCAATAAATTCACATTTGATATATGCTGTTTTTATTTCTTTTACGTCAACTTCAAGGAGACCTGCTGCCAGCCCCACCTTTGCAAAAAATTCCCACTAAATTGTCTCATCCAATTTTTTCTTTTGCATTAACTTATGAAGCATTCACACCTATTAAACCCTCACGAATTCCACGTTTCATATTCAAGTCCATTTCACCCCATGCCCCATTGCGCCCACCTCTCTCTTTCTTTATCTAACACCCACGTACCCCAACTAGTTACCTCATTATTTAGATGTTTTTCGTTATAAAAAGATAAAAGAGAGTAATATTGTATTTAATCTTATTTTTTATATGTAAAGAGATGGTTTCTTAATTTAAATTTATGATTAACATGTCGCTCAAACACAATTTTATAGTTATTCGTCCTCTTCTTCACGTACCCCAACTGTTGCAATAAAATCAACACCCTTTGTTTTTTGTTTCGCAGTAAAGAGCTGGACACACACACACATATATATATATATCCATGATATGAACTATGAAGAGTACGTTGGAGAACAAGCCTAAAACAAAGACTTTGTGTAGTTAAAAGTTAAAATGATAAAAAACAGTAGCCCTCAAGATTGGCCTGAGCCAATAGTCAGGGTTCAGTCCTTGTCCGAAAGGTGCACAGATTCAATCCCTGAGAGGTATATCAAACCCCTCAGTGACCGTCCATCTGATGCCGTTGCTGTTGATGATGCCAACATCCCAATCATTGACCTTGCAGGGCTTTATGGTGGTGACCCAGATGCTCGAGCCTCCACACTGAAGAAAATCTCTGAGGCTTGTAATGAGTGGGGTTTCTTCCAAATCGTGAACCATGGTGTTAGCCCTCAGCTGATGGACATGGCAAGGGAAACTTGGCGACAGTTCTTTCACATGCCTTTGGAGGTGAAGCAGCAGTATGCAAACTCGCCAAAAACCTATGAAGGTTATGGTAGCAGGCTTGGGATTCAGAAAGGTGCCATTCTTGACTGGAGTGATTACTATTATCTTCATTACCTTCCCTTGTCTTTGAAGGACAATAACAAATGGCCCATTCAGCCTCTCTCTTGCAGGTACATATCTAATTTAATAAACTTGTAATAAATTTAATTTTTACGAGAAGATTGTCTATGAACTGATTAATTAAGTTTATCAGTTTTTACATTATCGTTCATTACCATATATTCTTATAATAAGTATATTTGACTTCTATTTCTTAAAAAAATATTTTAAATTTAGAAGTGATTCTTGTCATGATTTCTCTTAATTAACAGTATAATTAAAATCGTAATAAATAACAATTAAACTCTTTATTTATATATCTTTACTATATGTGGTCGAGTTCTTAATTTGTATGTCTTGTCTTTTGGTATATAACACGTATGATATCGAATTACCCAATTTTTATTATTATTGAGAATTACCCAAAATGTTTAAAACATAATGATATATACATGAATGATTAATTACATTATATGTCTAGCATGTTCTATAACCCAAGATTCCTTTGGACACAAAGCATGCATGAATTAATAATGCATAAATTCACTTGCTTTTCTATTGGAAGAATGAGATTGACTAAGATTGAATTCTAGATTACAATTGAATACAAGAGACTCGAATACCATATTTAAAATTTTAAAGTTATTAACTATATTATATCCCTAGCTAAGATGATAACCATATATATTTATATAAAAACTTGAATTAATGCAGGGAAGTGTGTGATGAGTATGGGAGAGAGCTGGTGAAGCTATGTGAGAGGTTGATGAAGGTTCTATCCATAAATCTTGGATTGGAAGAGGATGTTCTTCAGAAAGCTTTTGGAGGAGAAGATTTTGGAGCATGCATGAGGGTGAATTTTTACTCAAAGTGTCCAAGGCCAGAGTTGACGCTGGGTTTGTCTTCGCACTCAGATCCAGGAGGCATGACACTTTTACTTTCTGACGACCAAGTCCCTGGTCTTCAAGTCCGAAAAGGCAACAATTGGATAACGGTGAAGCCCCTTCCCCATGCTTTTATTGTCAATATTGGAGACCAAATTCAGGTGAATACTCTCTCTTAAATATCCTCATGGAATCTTTGGCTACAAATTCATGATACATGCATCTGTCCCTTGGAGGGGACATGTCAAGTTGAGGGTTGATTCTTTTTTAATTTTGTCCTTAATTCGTCGGATTTTTTTGACGGATGTGGCTATTTCAATGTTTCTACACACATGCATGATCTCATTTAGGGTTTTATTTTGTTCAATGAAAAAATATATCATGAACATACTGTAAAATAGTTATACATTAATATTTAATTGTAGATTTTTGTATTTAATATTTTAAAACTCATATTAATAATCATTTCTAATTAGTTGATAGTATAAAAAAATTTATATGGAGAATATAAATCTATAATTAATTAACTTTTATTTTATTTATTTATTTTGGAAGGAACAATGTATTCTTAATTATATTGTTTTAGTTTTCACATCTGACATCATAGTCAAGCACGGGATTACGTGTGGTTTATTGTTCGGTTAGTTTTCGTGACTGTAGATTTTTCAACTGGAAATTAAATTATTAGTATAACTATTTTGAAATGCAATATTAATAGAGTAAAC
>CM023954.1:5300664-5371568 GCA_013407115.1 Glycine latifolia
ATAATAATAATAATAATAATAATAATAATAATAATAATAATAATAATAATAGAAAATACATTAATATCAATAAGTCACTTATATAAGTTGATTTAAGTAATACCGAATTTGTTCTCCTTAAGTAAGATATCGAAAGAGATATGAGATTGACTCACTAGTTGAAGAATGGTGAAGAAAAAAAGGAAAAAAAAGATATCAAATCTTCCAATTAGATATTTTTAATAAAAATTAACATTTGTCAATAAAAGAAATAAAGTCTCGAGTTTTATAGATTGAAAAATGTGATTAGAGTGAGAGATTTTACTAAGAATGGTCAAATTTGTTCGTATAGTTAATTATCAATAAAACCAATAAATATATATATTATATATCAATAACATAATAATGAAAAAGGGCATAAGACTGATTTATTCTATTATCTAATTACAAACTTTGTTTTACTGCATTATTACAAACTCTGATACTAAACCGTGACAACTGATGTAGTTATTTGAATTAGCTTTAATTAGAGTTGTTACATGGTGGCAAATGGGGGGTGTTTGGGAATGTTGGGTGGAGTACGCACATGTGAAAGTCACTTTTGAGAGAGCATTCTCATTTTTACTTGCGATTTAACTAAGCAAAAATGTGTATGTAGGTGGCTCTAAGAACACGCTACTATTGAAGTGCTTTTTCAAGGGCCATTAATGAGTGTACTACCATTGTCTCCTGGGGATGGGATTTTCGGCAATGTTGTCATCCCAATCAACAACAAAGCATGAATAGGGTCATTCGGTGCAATCAATTTTCTTATAATTATGATATAATCTACTACTATTCTTTTTCCATTGGAGAGAAATTGATGATGTTTTTTGGGGGCTCTTAATTATCATTACTAGTAGTAGTACCTTTCAAACGAGGCTTATAAATAATCAATGTAGCTAGTACTAATGCAATTGTTGTCTCAATAAATATGTCAGTGATCAATTTTCTTGTTTGACAATTTGTAATCCATAAATAGTATAAATGAAGGATTTAGTTTAAAAATATCATAGTGCAAAAGGTTTTATATTATTATTTAATAATAAATTATCATGTATAAGATTGTTGAATTTTTAATAATTATTTTGAAATTTTCATATCTATAAAGATTTCTAATTAGTTAATAGTGTAAAAAAATTATACTGATCATGCAAAATAAACTTCATAAATGAAATTTCCATTTTGAGGGAAAGGCAGAAAAACAAGAATAAAATTTCTTAGGATAAAAAGAAACAAAAACTGAAAGAAATTATTTACTTAAAATTGAAATCTTATTAACCTAAAAAATTAGGAGTGGTAATGACCCAAATCAACTCTAAAATAATTCAAAATTATATTTGCTAATTAGTTTATTGAATTTAGTTCATGAACTAAATGAGCTAAACTTAACTTAAAAATTAAGCTCGATAAATAAATAAGTTAAACTTGAACTACATATAATTCGACTCATTTAGTTTATGAATCGACTCAATATATATAACTGGTTGGATTTTTTATTATTTTATATGTGTAAGGTGAGGTAATTTTTATGTATGCATACTTTGGTTGTAATTTTTTTTTGTCATACATTGGGGTCCTACAAAGTTAATAGGATAAGTTTAATTTTTCCATTTTAAAAAAATTAAGTAATCATTTTATCTAAAATCTATTAATAAATTGAAAATTGAAAATTTAAAATGTATATGATTTTAAAAAAATTGACCCTTGGTTCATGTGATTCGAGCTAAGGAGCTGAATCAAACTGTCTACGAGCTTGAACTGAGTTGAGTTCGAGTTGAAAAATGTTCATGTCGAACTTGAGTCTATTTTCAAGCTAAACTAAATATTAATAAGTTGAATCAAGCTCGACTTTGCTTAATTCATTTTCAGCGTTATACAAAACCTTACATAATTGACACATACTTAATGGGTATTTTAAATATGACAGAGATCATTTTCTTAAATAAATTTTAATATTTTAAGATATTAATTAATCATTATTGACTCTTAGGTGAAGCATACCCTACATTTATAAAAGAGAGAGGGATGTATTGTCTTTTATAATAATATTATTTTGTTTTATTCAAATAAAATTATTAGGAATGAAAAAATTCTCTTTTCATTCATATGTTTGAAAAGGCTCTTATAGAAAATGTAAATAACTAATCTTTATGTGTCAAAGAAGGGGAAATTAATGTTAGTATACTCTACAAATGAAAATAGAAATTATTACTACAAAATAGTCTTTCAAATTCAGCTATTTAACACTTTTTAGGATTATTTTCAACTGTTTTTGAATTCGTTATCGTACAAAGTCAACACTTTTCACGATAATTTTTAAACTATCTTAGAATTTTAGTTTCTACATCGATTTTTTTAGAAATTGTCTTAAAATGTATTATTTAAAAAAATGTTAAAAAAGGTAAGAATTTAAAGGTGATTTTTTTGAAAATTATCTTAAAAAATAGACATTTTAAGATGATTTTTTTATAAATTGATGTTTTTATTTTACATTAAATCCAACCTGTAATTTTAAACAAATTGTAATAAATATATATATATATATATATATATATATATATATATATATATATATATGCTCAAATAATTGTCAATAAATTATTACGTGATTATAATGTTTAAAATACACATTGATATATTATATAAATTTCTTCCATATCATTTAAACTTTTCTAAATAGTTTTTTTTATGATGCCCATTTCTTGCAAAATAAATTTATGGTCTCCATGTCTAATAGTATTCCATCACCAAATCACTACAAAATATAAAAAATACAAATTAGTCACTACATATAAAATTATTAAACTAATAAATAAAACTTGTTAAAGTAAATTGATAATGATGAGTCAATTGAATTAATTACATCAAGTTAAAATGAATTAATCTTTTTTTAATAATTAAAATAAAATTTATATTAACTTTTTAAAATTTTATATGAAAGAGTTTTTTTCTTTTGTAATAGTGCATTTATGTAAAATGTATATTACATTATTTTGTATTGAAAAATTAATATCAAGATTTTATAAATGCATCATATATTTATTTTGTTGTTGTGAAATTATATATCAACGATTTGGCATTAAGTTTTTTATTGCTATATTTTTTATGTAACAGAAATTATATATAGTATTAGTGTAAACATTATAAATAATATTATTAATAATAATATAAGATATCTCAGATTAACATATACACTTTCACTTTTCTTTA
Organism: Glycine latifolia; assembly: GCA_013407115.1. NCBI lineage: Eukaryota > Viridiplantae > Streptophyta > Magnoliopsida > Fabales > Fabaceae > Glycine > Glycine latifolia. Next base: position 5,303,896 of record CM023954.1, read on the forward strand.
CATCTTTTACATTACTTGGACTCCAATATACATGTTACATATATATATAAATACATAGAAGACAATTAATGTGGGAAGATTTGAATAGCATGGAGTTCTCAAAACAAAAGTGATTACTAAGTTTACTATACACAATGCACTGTCATTATCATGATAACAAGTGACTAACTAGAGATGAAAACTGCATTTATGTTCAAACTAAGTATTTAGTTACTATTTTTGTTTGTCTTATTTTCGATTTATTATTGAATTCATTTACTATTAATTTTAATTAACTTGGGTTAAATGTGTGGTTGATAATGATAATATATGTGCCTAAGTAAAAATTGTATTCTTTTAAGAAACAGAACTCCATCCTTTCCTTGAGGCACCGGCGGCTGGTTTCTTTAAAGAGAATGAGCCATCAGCTGACTTTGTGATAGCTTGGGGAGACTCCTCAGTATGGAATTCATCAATACCTCTTAATGGACGTTTGTTCTGAAACAAAATCTCTAGTCTGCAGACATGTTTATTAAGCTGTAACAATTCAATATTTGTATCATCCATGGTTGCATACCTATCTTATAAGTGATATATTTTGACGGATAGCAACAACAACAACATCCTCTAGCTCTGGCACAAACAGATTAGATGATGAAACCTGCAAAGTTAAGCATTTCTCATTAAATCACCACGGCACAACCCATTAACTAGGTTAAGAAAACACTTGTTAACGCTGACTAGTAAGTAGGGAATTCTAGATTTGTATGGGTAAACTAACGGTTAACCAATTCATAGAGCAAATCAAACCAACTCTCAAAATAGGGCAGAAGGAAATGCAGTGATTCAAGGCAGCACAATCGTAAATGCTCCTCAAGATGAGTGATGATTCAACAAATCAAAATGCTCGATGCTTGAGAATAAATTTTTTTGACTAGATTAGGACCTACAGGACAGTGAATACAAAGGATAGAGATCAAACATACTTTTGTATCTAGCAGCATATCTCCGTTGTTATCAGTAATTATGCTTGCCCCATGTGCTTTCAACCATTCTGAACACTCTTTCAATGCATCTGTCTCTCTCTCATCACTTGCTCCATTTGTGGCCACGCCAGTTGAAAACCCAAGAAGCTGAGAAATATATGAAACAGGTAGAGTTGGGCCATATGACCAGCACATGTAGTTCACAGCCTTATAACGCATCTTTTCAACATAGAGATCTGTGGATATTAAAAAATTCATTTCACTTTATCCCCCTTGACATATTTGTTACGTGTTACCAACAAGCTACGAAAACCAGTTAATTAAGAATACTCACCCATAAGGCAGGTGTTTAAGTTAGGAGCTGTTTTGTACAGTCTAAAGAATGCAATATAATTTGTTGAAGTTACAGCGCGCAGCAGGAACGACAAGGGCATGTTTTACAGCTTCATCCTTCTTTGCTTCGTGAGATAACCTAGTATTGACAAACACTAGACATTCAAATTCATGACATTCTATGATAACATGACAAAATAATTGAGACTACATCATTATACTATTATCACAATAATTCAAGGAAATATATTTACGTATAGTCATTGAAAGACTTGATATATATTGATGCAATTCTCTATTTTGCTTATCAGGACCTGAGAATCACCGATTTCCACCCAAGGACCCAAATGTCCCAAACAGCCACCAATTTGAGCCTTTCCCTCACAAACCATTTTCTAAATTCTCAATAACATGTTCCGAATTATTAACGTATTTTTCAGGGAACAAAACTCCCAAAGGACCCAAACTAGAAAATTCCAACAGTGCCGGTTATAATAAAATTAGCACAATATTCTGATAGATGAAACATAATGTAATTATTAAAGCATGTCTCTGGGAATATAACTCCAAAATGACTCAATCTAGTAACTTTCAACGATGAAGATTTTAACAATAATATCACGAAATTCAAATAGATGAATCACATGACATAATTCAGTTCTAACAGTTTTTTGGAAAAAAAGAATCAAGTAAGCTTGTAAGTATGGGGCTAACCTTGCCATTGATGATATAAGATCTCTGTTATTATTTGAATGCATTATGACACAAAGCAAGTTGTAAGCAGCAAAATCCATATCGGACCCCTCTATGCCGTAAATTATGTTATTCATAATTTTTTTTTTATATTTTTCTATTATTCCCACGATAAATATTTTCTTTTTTAATTTCATATATAACTAATGTCTTTTAAAATATTTGTCCTTAAAATATTAGCCCGCAAGACCCTTAAAAAAATAATGTTCATTCAATAAACGGTTTGTTCACTTGTCATTGTCTAAAATTTAGCCATTCAATCACATTAGAGAAGTCAGTCACAAGATGTAAGTAATTAATAGGAAAAAGCTCTTTACATAACCTACTGGGAACACAGCGCACATGCACGGATCGAGTGGCCAAATTTTAATGGCTTATATTAGGGGTGGTAACTATCATGTTGGACAAATTAAGTTAGAATGTATACCGGGGTTAAACTTCAACCTAATTCAAATCACAAACTAATGTGTTAACTTCCTGTTTGCCCGCTGAATTATGTTAAAGTACTAGTAAGATCAACAATATTATATGGAACGAAATGTTGGCCAGCACATAGGTAACATAAGCATAAAATAAGGGTAGCAAATGTAGATGTTAAGGTGGATGTGTGATTATACAAAGATGAGTAAAATAAGAAATGAAGATATTCGAAGAAAGATATCAGTGGTATCGGTATGTGAAAAGATGAGAGAGCATAGATTGAGGTGGTTTGGACACGTTATAAGACAGCAACTGGATGTTCCCATAAGAAGAGTTTGTTATCGAGAACTCGACATAGAGAGAGGTAGATGTCGACCGAAACTTACATGAGAAAATGTAGTTAAACAAGATTTAATGAAGTGAGATATAGATAGGCGGCCGATGTGTCTTAAGACGGAGTGGAAAAAAGCTATAAGCTTGGTGGATGGTTAAACCCTTTAATTCTTTTCCTCTTTATTTTTTCTCTCTCCCTTTCACTCCTATTTTATTTTAGTTTATTATTCCTTTCTTTTGTCTTATTTTTATTTTTTTCTTCTCCTCTCTTTTTCTCTTTGTTCTTCTTTTTTTGCGATCTATCATTGGGTTCTTCTATTATCGACCCCAATTAACTTGAATTAAAAATGTTGTTGATGTTGATGTTGACTAAATAGTTTATATGAATTAAAAGAAGTGATGATGTCGTAAGTTAAGTAGCTAATTGCATTACATTCATATATCCAATATACATATTGCATGTATATTCAATGTAAATTAATTTGAATTCTTCAACTCTTTTGATCGTTGGGGGGTCTTTATACAGGGCTGGAAAGAAAATGGAATGTAGTTACCAGAAAAAAAAGAATTGGTGGAATATGATTCACATGCATGTGTTATGGTTCAGTTTGTTAGTACTTATGTCTTAGCTCTCAGAGAGATATGGATGTTTGATTTACACTTGAAAATATTATGATAATAAATTTAACAGATAAAAAGAAGGTTTTTGATCTATAGACAAAATTATTTTTACTTCAAACATAATTTTACAATGAATTCAAAACCATGTTCTAAGTCTACAGTGAAAGCAATTCGTCACTGAGTTAGTAAGGATTAGGAAGTGAAATAGTTACTCATAATATATGTGTAGCATTAGGGAGATCAATATGTTTAGTTAGTAGATCATGTAGCCGGTTAAGCTCACACAGAGGACCTTGGCTTAAGTCTTCTTTGTAATCCACTTGCAGATTGCCTTCAGTTTCAGCTGAAAGATTTTATAGGATTGTTTGTGCCTCGAAATATTTGTTTGTAGTTTTCCGTGGGGCCATGCCCCTCCTTAATATAAATATAAATATTCTACAGTACTCATATCGCATGACATTTTATCAAGATAATTTTATGCCTATTGTTTATTTTTAGAGAGAAAATTTAATTAACCTTTCAATTAAAAGTTTAAAATGTTAAAACATTGGTCATCTTTAAATGAAGGAAGTACCATTTTTAGAACTCATGCACACAGAAATTCACTTATTCACCTAGTAATTCATATTACTTTTTTAATTAATTCTTCATAATTATCTAGATACACTAACACAGTTTTCGATTCTCATAGATTAAAAAACAACTTTTACAAGCTCTTTGACAAGTCTCAAGAGTATATTACCAAAAATTTTGTTGCAGCTTACGGGCTCTTTGAATGAAATTTCGTAGAGGTTATAAAATTGCAAATTGGCGTATGATATTAATTATACTTTGGGCGGGGAAGACGAGGCATAAGGGGTAACTTCAGTGCGTGTCAAGTGGACAAACATGATTGGAGTTGGTCCGTCACTTGCCTTTGTTTTTGAGGCAGTTGTTTCTAAAACGCACGCCGGAAATAATTTTTTTTTAAAAAAATTAAATAATTTGTCAAACAGCACGTGCTTGAAAATGAAAGCTGCCCATTTTTTTAATGAGGTTAATTAATGCACTCCGTTTAAAAATGAAAATAGCATTTAATATTTTTTTTCTTATGACTAATAAATATCTCATAAATTATACACTTATAAATATATATATATATATGAAATATAAAAAATATAATTTAAAAACAATTTTATTGATGGTAAAAGTATGCATTAAATTTTTTTTTAAAATATAAATGTTTATATTTTATTTTTAAATTATTTTGATTAATGTTAATTTATTGGTGATTTATAAATATATTATTATATGTAACATTAATTTGTGGAAATTTAAGTATCGAGTAAAATAATTAAGGAAATTAAAAATCATTCTGTGGTTGATGACCAATTAAAGAGAACAATGGATTTAATTTGACATAAAAATTCATAAAACACTTATTACAAGACAAGAAAGATATATTCAGTAAAAAAAAAGATATGTGACTAATTGACTATATGGGATTGTTTATTTAATGGAATATTTTTACATTTTCGGAAATCACATCCTAAAAATATTATATCTAAGAATGTTATTTCTTAGCACATATAAAAATGTTTGTTCAAAGAATATTATTAAGACTTTTTAAATTATAAGTGCCTAATTAGAACCTTGGTATAAAACTTGAAGAATCATTTAACCTTGAAAACTTTTTTAAGATGTGAACTTCAATCACTCAGAAAATAGGTAATTATATTAATATTGAATCAAATTATAATAAAATTTTATTTTGTATCATTATCCCTATTTTAAATTTATTAAAAAATAGTGAAATTTAAATTTTATTAAATATATTTAAAAATGATTGGATTATATATTCTAATGAAAAAAATATTTTCATGTGTAAAATATTAAAATAAAGAATGATTTAAAATAACAAACATTTATTATTAAACATTAACCATGTACTTTTTGATAAATTAAAATATTTTTAAGAAAAAAGTTTTTATATATGATCTCAAACAAGTATCACATCTTGTTGACATTGTTGATGATGTAAGGCTTCACTGCCCTCCTTGTTTATTATATACTCATCATTACTTTAAAAAAAAAACTATTAAATTATACAAATACTAAGATTTTTCGTTCTGTACATGCATACAAGGGGTGAAAGGGTTAGAATGAATAAGAGAATAATCAAGCAGATTTCATTTCATATTACTGCATACCATTCTATCCCATTCATTCATGATTTAATGTCCTTTGGCTAGCGACTAGTCTTTGGTTTAATTGTTTCACTTGTAAAAGTCGAACGGCAGAAAATTGTCGAAATAGGGGTATTTTTTTGTTACAAGATTCTAGAAGACATTTGATTATATTTTTCCTTCAGTATAAAGAAGATTATTGATTTTACTATGCAAGGAAAGTCACACAAACCACTAGCTGAGTATTACATAGTATTTGCAATTATAACTTGGTCAGTTAGATTAAAAAAAAACAGAAAAATTATAGTTGTATAGGCTAGAATAAGTTTAACTATGTGCTACATCTAAATTATACATCCGAATTGGAACAACATTTTCTAACAGGAATTCATTCCATTGTAATACTTGGAAGAAGGTATTCACTTGATGTTTGATGCTTGATGCGAACATGTAACAAGTTTCACAATGGAACTAGCAGTAAGGTTGTGCCTTCTCTGTACTTCCGTAAATCCTCCACAGAGAACTTCTTCTACCAAATTTTCAATGTCTTTACCTCTGTCTGAGACATATGCAGCTGCAAGCAGTTGGTCCATGGCTTCTGACTCTATCTCTAAGGCACACTCTGATCCAATAGTTTTGTGGAAGCTGCTTGTCATAACTTTCACCACTCTATCCGCAAGTGCATCAAAATTAAAAGGTTTATAAACCACTGTTTCATCAACCTGGTCATACAAATCTTGCAACCAAAGATTTTGGTTCTCAGTTGAGGCATGTTCCAAGTTTCCATCTTCCATTTCAGTGTCTTCAGCTGGAAGATTCAAATCTAAATACCAATTTGATGTTGTATGTGCACTTTTAGCCGTGTCTGAGATTAAATGCTGATCATAAAATTCATTATGGCCAATGAACTTTCGTTTATTTACTAAAACTAGATTGGAAATGCTCTCTATTGAACCATCAGCCACACTAACACTTTGGCTTCTGATGTCTCCACTCATATGTTCAACTGTTATTTTGATAGGCTTCACTTTGACCTTTGCTATTCTTTCCTCGGAATAGTTGTAAGGATCCTTTGCTTGGTGACCAGAAAAAGAAGTCACAAATATTGCATTGTTTACACCAACTTCTTGTCCGTGTGAGTGAATAAGCTTTCTGGTCTTGATGGCTTGGGACAAACTATTTTGAACCAACACATCAGCCTTGTCTACATTTTCAAGGAAGACCACAGAGAAGCGTTTCTTACAAAACTCACCCATAATAAAATCAAGAGTAGTCTTCCCTCTGAATTTCACATTGCATCCTCTCATTTCTTCAGAACAAAGATCCACAAAAATAAAATTATCCCGGCTTCCTTACAAGAACTTAACTAGAGAAACACAACTTTCTTTTTACCATTCCTATCAGGTCCCACAAAATTCATCCACACATCACCCCTTTGATTTGCTCCAACCCTTTTTGCATGGCAGCCAGCTATTGTTCTGCTGATAACACTTGAGGCTTCATCTTGCCAGCTAACCTTCTTGGTAAGGACATCAAAAAGAATTTTGGGATTTCTTGCATCAACTTCTCCCCAAAAGTCAATTTTTTTTTTTAAAAAAGTTTAAAGGCTGGGATGGATGTTTCAAGATATTTCCACCAGCAACATGAAATTTTGAAGAAAAGGAACTTGAGATTTCCTTTGGAGGCTCCATTGTATATTGAGTGGAAGGTTTCTTAGATTGATTGCTGGTAGGAGAGGAGCACATTCCTAAGCCCACATCTGTGGTTACAGAAATCACAGATGTGGGAGACATCTGGCTTCCATCACATACAAATGAAGTGGACATGTTGCATTTGAAATATTGCTGGAAAGGTTTGAAACTTACTTGGGCCTCATGGGCTCAAAAAGGGAGTTGTTATTCTCACCATGACACTACTATTCACCCTCCTACTTTTTTAGATTCAGTTTAAAGGATGAAACTATCCCCGAAGCCAGTTTCCCACACCCCCACCCCTCCTCCTTCTCTTTCAACTGCTGCCATCTTCACACCCTCATCTCCTACTTCACTTCTTTTACCCTTTTTCCCCACTACCTTATTTCTTTGTCTTCATAGCCTTTGTGAGGTGCATTTTTTCTGCTTGTGTTTGTCCAACAGAAACGCGATTCCATTATGTAGCAATACACAACAGAATCACATTTCCATTGATAAAAGTGCACAATAGAAATGGGACTCCATAGTGTATGTGATAAAGAGCTACTAGCTAAATTAGGGTAAAGAACGGTAAAGGCTACACTACAACTACAACTACTAAGAAAAAGATGCATAATTCATTTCATAATAAGTATTAGGAATACAAATCACTTAATATACCTAGCTAGGGTTACTTTAAGGATACTGTAATAAAAACCCAATTTAGTTGGCCCATTCTTGTCTGCTGGAAGTCTTTCAGCAATATGAGCTGGAAGTCTTTCTAATGGGCCTACTGTGGTCATAATGGTTCGACCCACTATCAGTATGCTACTGCGATAATGAAAGCACATTTTGCTTGTGTATCTCACCAAGATGCACCAGGGAAACACATTTTTGTTATACACTTTTATTAGATACCCAAGGAAAACATATTTGTACAACAGAATCATATTTTCAGAAATAAGAAAATTTTCAGCAAGTGGAGGTGAAAATAGAAACTGATGGCTGTGAATAGTAACTCTCGCACAAAATATGTAAATTCAACTCATGGGACATTATTTATTTTCTCAATCATCACCTTGCCGTTGATTTGATTTGAAAAAATATGGGGAAAAATCATTTTTATTACAAAAAGTATTATCTTATGTTCATTTTATTTTAATATTTTTAAATATTTGTATAAAAAAAATCCTATTTATTATTATCATTAAAAATAAAAATAATAACAAACACAAAATATTTAATGAAATCAAACACGCCCTTAAATTTTTATGTAAAACTTCCGTTCAACAATTTTCATTTCAATATGTTGAATTTGAATTAACTTATTGGGGAAAAGTTTATATATCTAATTTCTTCAGCATGTGTATAAAAAATGTGATTTTATTACACATATATAGTTATATATTATAATTTTTAAAACTTGATATATTAAAGCGTTGAAAAAATAATTAAAGTTTTTATTCATCAAATTAAATAACTATTATAATGTTTTCTTAGGGAAAACGCAAATAAACATAATTCTAATTTATACAATAGTCAATTAGGAGTGATCCATTCTTTGATCTCATCTCTTGGGAAGTGGGGGCGGGGGGTCATGATGATAACTAATTAACTATTCCCCAAAATTGTAATCTCTGATTAGACATTAAGCAGCAATCATTACCCAATATTATATTTTCTATTTATTTTTGTTGGTCTTCCATTATTCCTTGAGTCACTTTCCTTTTGAATGAGATTAGGAAGCAATCAATTCTTTGCTCTATTTTCTTCCACTCCTCAATCTCCGCAAGGTGCTTCAGAACATGGGCATCCGAAGATACCTCCAATGTTGATAATCATTATCATACGTGGGAATTCAGGAATCAGGATAGCTATTAAAGTATTAAGTATTAAGCAAGCACAAAGCCCCCATTATCAGCAACATAAATTAATTTATGGTATAATAAAACAAAAAAAAACTATCATCATAAATAATGATTCTACGCGCTTTAAAATATTCACTTTCAAATGGATCTGAGGGACAGAGAATGACTCAAACAATTGTTTCTTTTTCTTTGTTGTGTATACGTTGGTTATGTTATACCATATTCCCATGGCCCCTAATTGAAATGCTCTCAGTTTTAAAAAGTGAGAGAAAATAAAAGTCACTTATTTTGTTAGGGATTATGTCATTATACTTGACCATTTAGGTCGGGGTCTTGTCCATACAAAGACGCAATCAAATATTGACAATGGAGAATAATAACCCTTTTCCAACATTACAAGTAACATAACAAAATTTGCATTTATGCACCTTATTTGTTTATATTTTGAAGTTCATGAGCTTTATGAAATTACATATTAATACTATTAACCTAAGAAGTGGTACTACCAACAACTTTGGCACCCCATTTATGGATTACTGCCTATATTTAGTCTAGGTTTTGTGCAATTTATAGAAGAAATCTAAAGATTGATGCTGAATTGCTGATGTTATAAATTAGACCACTTTTTTTCACAAATCATAACTGACTAAAATTTTCACCTGTTACATTTATTTGGAAGTTACGCTAACGGTAAATGCTTTGAGCTTCAACCATGCAATATATGTACAACCTGTCACTCATCCTCTTAAATTAACATAAAAGTGACATATTTTTAAGAACTTGGCATGTTTCGTGTGTGGCCTCACTAACGGGCAACTCGTTTGAAATTCAAATGTTGTCCAGGGCCAGAGAGAAAAATAGAAGAAGAAAAAAAGGGATAAAAAGAAAAAAAAAGGAGGGTGAGGACAACAATAATTGTAAAGGGAGCAAATGAAAGGAGGGAAAAGAGGTTAATGATTCTACATGCCATGGTGAGTGTGGTGTGGTGACTGATCAACCTGGAAAAGAAAGGAGTGGGTGGCGACTCAGTTTCATATATAGAATTGTGAAACAACATTATGGTATATGGTGGGTCTAAGCTATTGATTATTGACCCCCTAATCAAAAGTAGGTTACACCAGTAAAAAAGTTCAATTTACTCTTAAGATTGAACATGTGCATGTGGTCCTACTAATTTTATTAATCTCTGCTTCTTTCTGAATTCTCTCTCTCTTTTAATTTATAATAATCACAATCACAATTATATCATAACATATTCGCCAAAACATATCCATTCTAAAATCGGGTGGTGAGTTATCCATATATGCAAAACGGAAAAGAAAAATACTCATCTCTAATCTCTATGACCACTTCTTGAAGTAGTTTCTTTGCGCCACAGCCTCCAGCCACATTTGCTTATGAAGGCATTTTGTCCATGTCGGCAATCGATTTGATTCTATTAATTCATTGTGTTGGAATACAAGTGTGAGTTAAAATCCTACATCGGATAGAAATAGAAAAGTTGAACACAATATAAGTGAGGAGAAGACCCATAAACCTGAGCCTTAAGGTTTTGGGTTAAGGTGTGGTGTCTAATTCACTTATATGGTTACTCAGGTGTAAATCTCCCCGATATTTATCCCCTTCGGTATCCCAACAATTGGTATTAGAATTGATGGTTTGATCCGGCGCCTGACTCAGACAAGTAAGAAGGCGTTTGTGAATCCATGAACATTGAGAGGCGCTCGGCTCGGACAAGTAAGAAGGTGTTGCGGCGGTGAAAAATGACTTCCGCTCGAGGGGAAGGCTACCATGTGGAAGAGACTCACACTTGAGGGGGAGACACTTGGAATACAAGTGTGAGTTAAAGTCCCACATCGGATAGAAATAGAAAAGTTGAACACAATATAAGTGAGGAGAAGACCCATAAACTTGAGCATTAAGATTTTGGGTTAAGGTGTAGTGTCTAATTCACTTATATGGTTACTCAGCCCTCGGTATCCCAACACATTGGACTTTTTAATGATCCAGTTATTCTGAAGGCCGCTCATTTCAAATGTTTTACAATCAAACAATCATAAAAATTCAAAGAAGAAGAATACTCAAAGCATAAGGAACATTTTTAAGGCGGCTGAACATAATCCAATAATAACTATCAATATCTTCATTTGGTCTAACCCAAAAAGTAATACATCCACTAATATTGTAACATTCCATTACAAACCGTGAAATTAATTTTCTTTTATAATAGTTATCTTAAAATCACAATAAAAGAATAAATGATCAAATGACAAATAATTTTTATCATTAATTTAGGAGTCATAGAATTTTTTTAATGAGAAATATTTAAAAATTATAAACAAATTATTTCACCATTAACTTTAATTTTCTAGCGATGAATAATTTCTAATTAGTTTATTATATAAAATTTTTACATTGATAATCCATGTCTAGAAGATAAAAAAAAATGTCAGAATTATTCTAACAAGTAATTTTTGACGTTTTCATTTAATATTGTCATGAAAAAGAATGAACTCCCTAACGAAAAAAAAGGGAGAAAAAGCTACGAAGGTAACCCAAAAGACACGTTCAGGAAATGAACAGTAATAAAAATCACTAAAGGGCAAAAAAAAAAAAAAGCAAAACGCGATGGTCCCATGCCATGTTGACTTCTCACCATAAAAGAAAAAAAAAACACAACAAAAAACAGTGACGTGACGTGGGCGTCCATCATGACTACACGTGTTAAATCGAACAATTCATAACGTCTCTGGACCCACCAAACAGCAACTTCTCACAAACTTTTATTCTCTCTCTTTTCAAAGTTGGTAAGACATAGGCACCCCTGGTTTGGGTTATGTTTTACACAGAAAAACAAAGAGAGAGAGAAAGAGAGACACGCAGAATCTCACCTTCATTCTCTCTCTTGCAACCATTACCAGAGCATGCACATCATAAACCATGCGTTTTATTACGCTTTTGTCCCTTCCGTGTTTCTTAATTCACATGTTACTGCCCTCCTTAATCAGCAACAACAACGTTTCTGAGTTGCTCTTGTCGTGTCCATGGCTGTGTCCAACGGCGTCGATGCAGTGTTAGAGTTTCTGCGCAAGAATGGCTTGTCGGAAGCTGAGTCCGCTCTCCGACAAGACATCATCGAGAACACCGACCTTGGAAACTTCGACTACGAGAAGTTCTTCTTCCCCATGGTCCCACCGCCGCCGCCGGTCAGAGTCCGATCCTTCTCCCGGCCATCCGAGCTCTCCGCCTGCGGCAACTGCTCCAAATCCAGCTCCGATGAGTTCGTCAGCATCGGTTCTCTCACTTCTCGTGTTTCTTCTTCAGGTACTCCAAAGTGGAAGCTACTATTCAAATTAAAATCAAATTGTTCAGTGCTAGTGCTCAATTGCATGTGTTGATCAGTGATTGGTGATCACTCTCTGTTCGAAGTAACGGAGACGTTAACAGTTAGTTACTGTGTTGTTCAGCTACTATTCTTGAATCGGATGCTTTCTTTTAATGTTTTTAATTTGTATATTTGGATCATATAAATTTATTATCAAAATTTGAATTCGAGTGTTTGGTTTTGTTGATCACAACTCGATTGCATGCTATATGCTGTATCCAGTAATTCTAGTTATTATGATCTGAACTTAGGGGATGCAACACAGTGGTCCTATCCGGCGTGAACAGGATTGTTCTCTAGTAAAATATTGGGTTTCGTACACACACAAAAATGCTAATATTCAACTTTTGTTAGAAATATATTTAGTAATTCCAGAAAAATATCAGTTTAGTTTAGTGGTGTCATTCACCTATGTCAGAGAATAGAGCATCCTAAAACCTAGTTGTTTTTGCAGAATTCATAAATCCGTATGGAATTCATTCCTCGTCTCAGACTCAGAATGACTCCGCATCTTCGTCTGAAAGATTATCTCAGTTTGGCACTGCACGTGATTATCATGATTTTGAAATGCAGAATGAACCATATTGGTATAATGAAAAAGATGATGACTATTTCATGACTCCTAGTTTTGAAGGGCCAGATTTCTTTGCTTGTAAAAGTGAAGATAAGTTTGTCATGACAGCAGAAACGGAAAATCAGCATGACAATTCTCTGGACCTTGTTTACAACTCTGAAGAATTTCTATTGAAGGGAAATGGTAATGGTGGTTACATGGACAAGGCATGCCTTTATAATCATTCCTCTGTAAGGGATGGAAATGTTACTTATTCGAAAGAGTATTGTCATGTTGATAACAACAACTTGTTTGAAGGGGAATTAGAGGGCAAGGCTGAGAAACACAGTGTTGCCTGTAGTTGTGAAGTTCCATTTTGCAAAAGCAGTCCAGTTTCAGGTGGTTCTTGCAGTTTGGATCCTACAAACTTCGGCTACCCTAATTTGAAGGAAATCCATCAGAATGGTTTTCATTTGAAGGTTGTTGGGGACATTAACTCTTTTGACTCTACTTCAGAGCTAACTGTGAATCAAAGTTTTGACTACTGCACTAAAAATGACAGCAGTAAGGAGTACAATGGTCCATATGACTTAACTATCAAAGTTAATCAAAAAGATCTACCAAATGGACTTGACACCTATAAAGCACGAGATGGTGGAGAATTAGCTGAAGAGTGCCAAGATCCAGAGATTACTGCAGATGGAGAGGATACTACTGATGATGAGCTCTTAAAGTATACTCAAGAGGAAGAATACGAAGTATTTGATCTGAGAATTATACATAGAAAGAACAGGTTTGCTTGAAAGATGATCTTGTATCCTGAACTTACATTTCTGCCAAATATTCCTGTTAATGCTGGCGAATTAGTTGATTTTGAATGTGTAGGAGATCACGAGTTAGTAAATTTTGAAATTAAATGCAACTTTGTTGGCTTTTACTTTTCTTATTTTGAGCCGTCAACTTTTTCTTTTTTGGCTTTAACTAATTGCATGGTGATTTTGACTTGGTATTTATTTATTGTGGAATTTGAATTTTGGTTTTTCACATTGGCTCTTTAGGTATTTTAAATAGACTTGCATTGCATGAGTGTAATTTATTTATTTGAGTATAATTTGCTCACATCCATTATCGCTTATACAGGACTGGATTTGAAGAAAACAAGGAACTGCCCATTGTGCTAAATACAGTCTTGGCTGGAAGGTTTTATGTAACAGAATATCTTGGTTCAGCTGCCTTCAGTAGGGTTGTTCAGGCACATGATCTTCAGACAGGAATAGATGTTTGCTTGAAGATTATTAAAAACGACAAAGACTTTTTTGATCAAAGCTTAGATGAAATCAAGCTTCTGAAACTTGTGAATAAGCATGACCCAGTAGATCAACACCACATTTTGCGCCTTTATGATTATTTCTACCATCAGGTATGTTGTATGCTGCTGAATTGATTTCACTAAGTGATCGAAATGTTTAGGTCAAGCTATATCCAAAATATCTGTGAATTAATACTTGCTTAACAGGGAAGCTTTGGACTATAGAGCAAGAGCACAAATAAATCCTTTTTATATAGCTTTTAGAATGATCTAGTGGAAATTTATGATTAACATTTCTTACTGTATCTTCTCCCATCCCATTTAGTCTGAAGTCACCTTGAATTAAAACTTCACAGGAGCATTTATTCATTGTAACTGAACTTCTGCAAGCAAACTTATACGAATTTCAGAAGTTCAACCAAGAATCTGGAGGGGAAGAATATTTTACGTTGAACAGATTGCAGGTTTGTTCAAACAGAACAATAATTTTTGTACTCTTGCACATGATTACTTATTCAGTCTTTATATTGCTAAAGTTAGCTGTCTAAAGCACCCTTGATCCTTCAAACCTATGATCCTCAGCAATATGTGGCTTCTATTAATACATTGCCTATCCATTGTTAGATAGTTAATTCAGCTATTTGTGTACAATTGCTTCTTGTCAGATATAGAGTTGTCTAAATGATCAGGGTTGTTGTTATCCTTATTTTCATTCAGCTCATTACTCGCCAATGTTTGGAAGCATTGCAATACTTGCATAGCTTGGGAATTGTTCACTGCGACCTGAAGCCAGAGAACATTCTAATTAAAAGTTACAGAAGGTGTGAGATAAAGGTTATTGATCTAGGAAGCAGTTGCTTCCAAACAGACAATTTGTGTCTATATGTACAATCCCGATCCTATAGAGCTCCTGAAGTGATGTTAGGCCTTCAATATGATGAGAAGATTGATATATGGTCTCTCGGCTGTATCTTGGCAGAGTTATGCTCTGGTGAAGTATGTTCTAATTTGCCTTTTTTATGATATTCATGAAATACATTTTTCTATGGCTTTAACATGAGCATGGAAAAAAAATTTCATATAGTTTAATCAGGTTTTATTTTTGGTAAGCTAATATAATTGAGGAATAAAAATAATTTCAAAGAATTTTTTGTTATTTACTCATCCGGAATTCTTGTTTCTTCTGCAGGTGCTGTTTCCGAATGATGCAGTTGTGATGATTCTAGCACGCATGATTGGAATGCTTGGTTCTATTGATATGGAGATGTTGGTAAAAGGGCAAGAAACGCACAAGTACTTCACCAAAGAATATGATATTTATTATGTAAATGAGGTTTGTTCCCCCTATTTTTTCTCTTCATAGCTGTTCCTTTTTTTTTTATTAGATTTATTGTTTTTTTATGAAATCATATGTGAAAAAACACTTTCTTCTCGCTTCTGAATACAGTTCATATTGACTCATTTATTTGAAAGAAAAAACAGGAAAAAGTTCTCTTCTTGTTTCTAGAAGTATGAGCATGCTATGATCTAATTAACACAAGAATGCAGTACATCTTTCTTCATTTTCTTAATTTCTTTATGAGCACTGATTAAATCTTATAATCTTACCAAAAGAATCCTATATTCTTATCAAACCACATTGTAGCCAATTTCAAATTTGCCAAAGGCAGCCAATGAAAATCCACTAGCTTTTTAAGAATATATGAACGAGAAGGGTAAAGTTGATGTGAAGAAAAGCTCCGATGGATTAGTATGTCTATTTTGAGTGAGAAAGTAGAGTAAATGAAAGGGGAATATACACACGTACTAGTTATGCACAATAAAGGGAAGAAAAATAAAGGCCTTTCATGCATCAGCATAATTTTGAATTTGAATCCTCCTTCTAAATTTCATTTTAGTTCTTTCCATCTAATCTTTAACATTGTACACAATGCTCAGGAGACTGATCAACTGGAGTACATAATTCAAGAAGAGTCATCATTGGAGCAGCACCTACAGGTCACTGATACTATGTTTATCGACTTCGTCAGATACTTACTTAGCATCAACCCCAAAAGAAGGCCTACTGCAAGACAAGCACTGAGGCATCCATGGCTTTCCTATGTTTATTAGTCCTTTCTCTGGTGGAGAGTTCAGTAATTCTATTGGAGTTATCCTCATCAGTCGTGATCTCTAAAACTTATTTTCCACATATAGCAAAGCTTGCAATCACAATTTTGGTTTGTTTATAAACTACACGAAGTGAATTCACTGTCTCATGCTGTATATTTTTTTGCCTGTTGATTTACAGTTTGTTCTTTGTACAGAATTTCTTCCCATTATTTTTTCGCCTTCCATGAATTGGGAGGTTATAATAATAACATTTTAATGCACCCCATTTGGTTCTAAGTCCTAACATCATCTCACATAATACAGGGGTTCCATGAATTCACAGGATTTGGATTAATTTTGTTTCATTACAAAAACCATGGAACTTTCTAAGTGATCGGTGCTGCCAATTCAAATGCCAGACTGTATTATTTTATAAATGTAAGTTCTCTTATAGATTGGGCTAGTGGTGAGAGGCTCAAGTAATTTGATTGACATCAGTTTAGATATTTAAACCTTATTTCTATAATTATTAAAAAAAATCACACTTAAACGTGAAGATCCTCTATTATTTATTTTTCTTTCTTATAACATGAATTCATTATTATTTATCACTTGTTTTCCAATATATTCTTAAAATTTAATTATTAATTGTTTTTATATTTTCTTTTACATTCAATTTTTTTCACTCAAATCATAGATTAAATTACTTTTGATTTTTCTTTATTAAATTTTTCTCTTTCATCTTAAATTTCAATCATTAATTCTCTTCATTTTTTAAAAAAAATTCATTTTTTTAAAATTTAAATAAATTTTTATTTTACTTGTTTATTTTATTTAAATTATTTTTAAAATTCTCATTCTGTGGATAAGCATGAATAATATACAAATTTAAAATAGATTTTACAAATATATTAGTATAAGTATTTTTAAAATTCTGTCAACAGAAATTTTTTAAAAACAAGATAAATGAAAATAAGTATAATTATAATTTTATAAAATGTAAAGAAAAAGACCATTTAAAATAAATGAAAATAAATACATGTATCTTATATAATATATATATAAAAAAGTTAGTATAAAGACATTTTTCCCACTTAAATTGAAGCTACTTCTGTAATCTTCTTCTTTTAAATTTAATGTTCTAAATGATATATTTTATTTTGAGTCATTTTATTGCCCACCCATTAATCCAAGTAATGATTTGTATCATTTTTCTATAATAAAATTTATTATTATTATTATTATTCATGATATGAGAATTTTTGACACACAAATAATTTCATTATTCTATGCATTCAAAGAATTTAAAATAAAAGTTTGATCATAATATGAGGAAGGATCATTGAGATGAGATTAGGGGAAATGGACTGAGGGATAATTGAGGTTCTGGATAATGGGGCTTATATGTCTTGGACTTTTTTCTCCTTCCTTTGTGGGTTTTAAATTTTAATGAGATGCCACGTTTGGTTCCCACGCATTAGGCTTTTTCTTCCTCAGTAAAAGGCGTTTCAAAACCCATGACCCCCAATTCTCCTCTCTATTCTCCATGAAGACTCCTCCACCGCCTCCCCCTCCTACGTCACCATCATTCACATCCTCACTTGTTCCTTCCCTTCCCTTTCCTAATTTCTTGTTCCATTTCTCTGCCGTTGAAAAAGTTGATGCTGGGTAAGGCTCCGACGGTTTCAACTCTTCATGTATGAATCTCAAATGACATTGGTAGCTCCAAATTTCTGTCCATGCTCCTATTTTGTGGTAAAAACGGTTTGGCCTGTAAAAGAAAATATAAATGTAAGATTTTTGGGACATTGGTGTCGGTGTAGATCTATCCACACATCGAACCCTCATGCTAGAAGTCCTGGCAGGGGAAAGGGGAAAAAAAGCTCAAGAAATTGTCAGAGAAAAGCGAGACAGGGTGGAGGTAAGGAAGGAGAAAAACGTCGTCGCCGACCGACATCGGCGAAGGTGGTCAGGGGAGTTGCGGTGCGGCAAAGGTATGGGGGATTTAGTGTGAACAGACCTATAGTAATAATATTAATGCTTAAGAATTATGATTTATTATGGATTACTTGTGCTTCATCCTAAAATTAACCTTAAAATAGAGTGTAAAAATATAAATCATCTTATTTTACTATTCATTTCATTCACTTTTAGCTCTCTTTCACCTTAAACAAACAAGAGAGGATGAATTAATTCGTCACATGTTTTTTTAAAAATAATCAATTTAACTTGACTTGCTTATTAAATAAGTTAAATAATACTGTAAAAATTAATAATCTAACTCAATAAAATGATCCATCGTGAGTTAATGAGTTAAGTGTTTTATTATATACATATATATAAGAGAATATTATATCCAAAGTAGAAAGATTTTTTTATTAGCGATAAAAAGTTAAATATAAAACATATGTTTTAATTCTTTAATTTTATAAAACTTGAAAATAAACAAGTAATAAAAAATATTATTACTAAATTGTGATTTTGTCATTATACACAAATATTTAGTAAGATTACCAAAAAAGTACTATAAATTAAAATTAAAAAAACATTAATTTAAAATATAAAGAAATGCAACGTGAAGGTTCGATGTTTCAAAAATTGAATATTTATTACTAAATTGTGATCTTGTATTTGTATATAGCAAATGATGTTTCAAAAATTCAATATTTATTTATCAACAAAAATATCAATTTTTTTAGTTATTGCTAATTTGATATTCACATTGAATTATTTGTGACATGATTATCTTGTTTTCTTACAAATATTTTTTTTATTAGAAGGTTTATTGAAACTATTTATCTTACTTTTGAGAGTGACCAAAAATTCCTTGTGCTACACTACACAACTTGCATAGGTCATTGCACGTCGTCTTTCATCAACAAATAATTCCAGTGGCGATGATGTGCATGTCTATGCAAAAATCGATTTTGGAAAAAAGAAAAAGAAAAACCCTTGGCTGAACTGGTTTTTAACTAGTTAAACCGATTCAATTTTAACTCGAATATGTGAACCGATTTGGTAACAAGATTGATTTTGAATCAATTTTAAATTAATTTTAAGAATGGAACCGATTTTAAAAACTTCTTTTTTAAGAATATCAAGTTGGGTTCTTCTCTTTTTATCCAATAGAACATGTTGAACCAATTTTTTTTTAATAAAAAAAAAGTGTACTTTATTTGGATTGGAAAAATGAATGTTTTTTTTCCTTCCGTCATGAAATTTGATTTTAAACACTTAATAAAAAATATTAGAACAAAAAATAAATACGAAATTCTATAGAAGATGTACTTCTCTTATATAGCTTCAATAAACTAAGCATCTAAGTAAAAGTTATCATACCAATTTATTATGCAACTTACTAAAAGACCAACACTCTTCATTTAGACATATATGACTATGAGCAAATAGAAGTTATACAAAGACGTTATTGATCCACCTAAATTTAGTATCTCTAATCCTATCAAATTCTTAAAGTCAAACTAATTCTCAAAGGAATTCAAAATTGTGTTACGATATTCCAACCATAAATATAGACAAGGTAAACAAAGTAATCTCAAAAATAGAACCTGATATTTGAAAGCATGTCATACAAATCCTTCATAACTCGAACCTGAAGGAAAACAAAGAATAAAGCTTATTCTAGGCTCAATAAAAGATAAGTAAATAGAATATGAAAATTATTCAGCAGGGGCTGTAGGGCCAAATGGAAAAGTTTATGTACCTGCACCAATCAAATCAAACATGTATTTTGAAAAACAGCACGACAATTATTGTCCGAGAGCAAAACTGAAAAATATTTGATGCACATGATATTTTATATTTCCTTTTTAAACTTCACTTGAGACAGAAAAGCAATTGAGTTGGATTTGATTTGGTAGACATCATCATCGGGCATTCTTGGACATGTTTGGGTTTTTTCTAAAAACACTTTTATGAAAAGAAAATAAAGAAAAAAAAATTGGAATAAGTTTTTCTATAAAATAAAATTAGTTTGTTATTAATTAATTTGTAAAAATTCTTTCATATAATTCATCTAAAATATAATAAGATATTTATAAATGAGCTAATTTTATAGCATATGAAAAATTGTATTTCATTTTTTTTTCTTCTAAAAGTGTTTCTATAAAAATTTATCCAAAGAATCCATCATGTACTGTAAATTAGATGCAGACAAATAAAGTTGTTTAAGAATTCAATTGCAACATAACATCAGGGAATTGATGAACCAAAACTACCAATTATTAGGTTTAAAATATGAACAACAACCCAACAATAATAAAGCAAGTCAAAACCACTGCAAAAGTTCTTAAAATCACATTCTTCGATGCAAATGAGGCCAAATGCAATCAATGCAAATCAAAACTAAAGGGGTAGTCAAACAATAGAAAAATGCAAAATCACAAGAAACAAATGTAAAAATGGTCTTCGAAAATTGCCTGAGACGGTGAATCCTCAAATGAAGCCAAACAATCAAAATGCAAAATGAAGTGAATCAACAATTAGGGTTCACTGATTGTGAGGTTGAGAGTGAGCAACGAGATTGAGTCACGAGAGAGAGCGGGACTATGCCGAGAGGAGAGACGAGAGAGAAAATCACACCGCAATGTTTTACACCCCTATTGATATGTTGCTAACTACATTAATTTTTATCGGAAGAAAAAATAGTTTTTTTGATCTAATATATTCTTTATTGTTATGCTGAAGTTGGATAAGATTATTATAAATTATAAATTTATCTTTTTTAATATTTAATATAGTTGCAATCTAAGTGTATATTTGATAGAGTGAAATGAAAATAAATAAAAGTTTAAAATTAAAGTAAAAAGTAAAAGTGTGGATTGCACAAATTTTTAGTGTTCATTTCATTCATTTTTTTACTTTATTTGGCTCTACCAAACGAACCTTAAAACTTAATCTAGAGACCAGGTAAAAAAAAGTTAAACACTATAAACTTTTGAAATTAATTTTTATTTTAAATTTTAAATTTCAACATAACATATACAAAAGTCATTATAATTTGTTATCAAAATTAATGAGCAGTGTCAGGAATATACTTTCAAAAATACAAAACAAGATATTCATTAAATAAAAGTATGATCCATTAAAGTTTGTAATTTTCAATAACTTTTGTTCAATAATAAAGAATGTATTCAAAAGAATAAATAATGATCCTGTTTTCACCAAACACAACTCAAATTATTATTATAGTTATTCTTAAGTGTCTATACTTGAGAGATATAGAAAGAGAGAAGAAATAAATGATTGAGTTTATTATTAATGTGATAGGAAAAGAAAGATGAAAAAAAAATTAAAAGTATTGATAAAGTATTTATAATTTGTAGATGTTTAAAACACGAGGTCCCTTTTTCTTATTCAACTAGTATCATGGACATGTTAGGCTAATTGTAACATATCTTCATTGTGGATTTTACTATTTATAGGTGAAAAACATAACCTAACAATTTTATCCAACACAGACTTTGAATTTCATAAAAAAAAAAGTATAACAAAAATATGAATATTGTTTGTTAGTTAATGATAATTTCACTTCAAAGTTTAAAGAAAAATTCTCCATAACTATTGAATAACTAAAGATCATATTCACCGTAATTAAACACTAAAGTTGTGTTAAAAGAATTTAAACCAGTTGGATAAATAAAATGAGTAAATTATTATAACCTTTTAATATCATTTTTAATTTCCACATATAAAAATACAAAACAGCAAGGTTGTTTCATATGTATTTGTTTATAAATAAAGAGTATATTTATATCAAATTTCTTAAACCTTTAAAAACCAAAAGAAGACTAATTTAATTTGTTACAAGTTACAACATTATTTATTTTGAATGTGATGACATACTTCTAAAGCTTTTCAGTTTCTAATTTCATCACTCTCAGAACCATTTGCTGCAACAATCTTTTCAGTTTTCAGATCCTGACTCGTGTTGTGTCTGTGAGTCCATCTAATTTAATTGATTCTGAAATTCTAATTTAATAATTTGAAGAAGAAGGACAGACTCTTTAAAGACTCAAAGATTGTCTTTTCTTATTGTCTCATTCATGTCATTATCCCCGTAGCTTCCTATTCTTTATTTATCATTTGTTACTTCTTTCGTTCATCACAATCATGAACATCCTCCTCCCCCCTCACGCTCCCTCACTGCGCGTTTTCGGACATTGCCTCAATTATGAATCATTACCACCCTTTGTGTTCCCTCATCCCTGCCCTGCATTATTTATAAAACACTAGTTAATTAATTAAATACATTACTCCCTAATTTGTATCTTGATGTAATATTAGTCTTGAAAATAAGATTATGTTGAAGAAGATATTTTAATTTTTTTTACTAGTCAACAAATTTATTTAATTATTTAGTAAATAAATTATTTTAGTAATTTCTTATGTTACTTAAAATAATATTTTTTAAATATTAGTTTTTAGTTTATAGTTTTTTTAATATTTTTTATTTTTTATCTTTAATATATTTTATCAAACTTCTTAGTTATTTTTATAAATAAATCATATTTTTTTGTTATTTTACCTTTTTAATTATTTTAATGGTTAGTTTTATATGTTATATATAAGTAATAAATGATATTTTTTTTAATCTTAATTGTAAACAATAATGATCAATTTTCAAACTTATTTAGAGTTAAATTTTTAATATTAAATGAGACTCACTTAAAATATTTAAACTTAAAAATATTTTTAAAATAAAATTTAAATTTATAATAATATTAAATATGACTATCACTTAATGATTTGTATATATATATATATATATATATATATATATATATATATATATGAGAAGTTAATATAATTTAATAAATTAATTTTTTAATTTTCAACATTTAACTAATTTTTAACTTTCATCCCTAAAATAAATCCTTAAAACTTAAATGTTTGTAGAGTTTCATTAAAGTTTATGAAATCAATTAATTATAATTTTTAGTAAATAATCAATTTAATTCCATGTTTAATTTTTCTATAGAGAATCCCTAATTTTACGTTTAAGTTCTCGAATTAAGGAGTAAAATTCTAATTGATAACGCAAATAAAATTCAATACTAGTAAGAAGGCGAATTTCCATTTTCGACCCTATTAAGCGTAGTCAATGAATCTCCGGTGACCGCAGAAAAAGCAAAAACATCCAAAATACACAAAAAGGTAGAAGGCAATTTCTGAATAACGCGCCACCAAAGACTTCACGCGCAACCGCAGCGCGTGCGTCAATCTCCGTAGCCCTTTTCCTTTCTTTTCCCCCTCTCTAGACCTCGTCGAAGCACCACCATGACCACAACATCTCTCTGAAAATCACTCACCCGCAAAGGAGAGAGAGAGAGAGAGAGAGTCGAAACACCCCGTAAGCCGCACGGCACAACCGCAACGCGAGATTAATTATCAATTTGCATCGATCGATCGATCGTTGGTTAGGTTTTTGTGTTGGGGGAATATGGGCGAGTTGACTCAGGCGGAGGTGTATTCGCCTCGGACTCAGCAAGTGTGGAGGGCACTGTTGAGTTGGTTGGCCTTCTTCTTTCAGATCTTCTTCCAGATTATAAGAGCCTTAGGTCACTACCCTCTACTCTCTTTCTCTTCTAATTCTTCTTCTTCCTCAAACGCTTCTTCCTCTTCCTCTTCCTTCAAACCTCTTCCCTCCGTTGAGCTTGCTGAACACGATTCGCCTCCTCTCTCCGCCCTCGAAATCTCACCACTTGATTATTCCCCCGCCGATCATCCCGTCCCAAAACTCACGGTACAGTAGCAACCAACCACTTTTTTTCTTTTTTAATTATTTTCTCTGTTTTTGTGTTTAGTGAGAAGAAAAAAAAAGGTTTTCTGTTCGAGGATTAATTGGTTAATTCCTGTTGTGTTGAATATAATATAACTAGGGCTTCAGTTTTTCATCTCAGGATTTGAGTGTCTTTTTTTATAAAAATTTGACTTTGGCTCTGATCTGAGTAGCGTTTGAGAAGGATGCTGAAAGTTGCATATCTAAGGAGATGAATAGGAATACTTGTTTGTAGTTGATAAAGATCACTGTGCGTGTTATACGGGTGAATCTGTGTTTCGGGGATGAGGATGATTTGCTTTTGTCTTTTGTTTATACTTCAAACTTTGTTGTTGTCTTATTGTTTTTGTACCTTTTTTTAGTTTCCTGGTTTCTTGTTTTTGTGTTTGGATTTTGTTTAAACTTGAACATTAGCTGGATGTTCTGTTTTCGTTTTGGTTTTGGTTTTACTTGAACATGCATATCTATAAAGTTTATTGGGACGGTCTTGTTGACTTGCTCAAAGTGGAAAATGGTTGGCTTCCATGAACTCAAAAGGGTTTTTGGAAGCATCTAAGACAGAAGACAAAACATTAGAAATGTCTTTCTCTTGTTTGGGGACATTTGGAATGAGACTGTGGAAGCTTGTCCTCTGGGTTTGGTTGTGTGTACTGATTTCTGTTGCTTGCCTCAGAGAGTTGAGTCACTCTTGTTGCATCATATGCAGTTCAGCTTGAAGCCCCTTGTGTTTTGGATTTTTATGATGGAGGGATTTATGATTTGTTCTTATATTGCTGTCTGCTGTACTGATTCCTTAGTTTGCTTGTAAATTGTAATATATGGTGATGTGTTTCGAAAACTTCCTCATTGATATTTACCGCATGTTTGGATTCCAAGATTTACTGTGTGTCCAAGCAGAAGCTACTCACAGTAGTTTCTGCGTTTTTATCTCAATCTGACTTAGTTTTATTCATGTACACGTTTCAACCATGCTATTTGCGTGTAGCTTCTCTCGTTGAGTTGTTATTTTGTTTTAATTTCCATGTCTTTACATTTACCCTTGGCACACACTTGCAAATGCCCAAATTTGGCATGCAAAACATACCGGTTTGAATTGTTTTTGTTAGTCAGAAAAGAATGAAAAAGGGGTATAAGGTGTATTCTATTGGTGAGCTGTTAGAAGAATGTTAATGATGTCAACTTTAGTAGTTTTCTTTTGTTACTTTCTCTTTTCCTTTTGCTAATGTAGATTTTGATCTTATATGTGCACTTGTAGGTTGTGCTGGACTTAGATGAAACACTGGTATGTGCATACGAGACATCAAGTTTGCCAGCTTCTCTACGGACTCAAGCAATCGAAGGTGGTTTGAATTGGTTTGAGCTGGAATGTGTATCGATAGACAAGGTAAGTTACTTTGTAATTTGCATCTGATTGCTTGTCGACAACTAGAATATTATATCCTCACTTGACCATGTTGGATTTTCAAGGAAGGAGAAGGCAAAAAAATCAATTATGTTACAGTATTTGAACGCCCTGGGTTGAAGGAATTTTTAAAGCAACTCAGTGAATTTGCTGACATGGTGCTGTTTACAGCTGGTCTTGAAGGTTTGTCCCAAAATACTAAGCTGCTGCACTTGTGCATATCATCTTTTGAGGATTATGTTCAACATTTCTGAATGACATATGCCTATAAATTCTCACAGGCTATGCTAGACCCCTTGTTGACAGAATAGATGTGGAAAATCGATTCAGTCTACGACTTTATCGGCCCTCAACAATTAGCACGTAAGGGCATCTACCTTGTTTCCAATCCAGTATTCTGTTTTTATGCAATTAATCTTTCTGTTTTCATGGCTGGTAACCAGCCAACTATATGTGAATTATTATTATAGTTCATTTTATTTTTAGTTATGGTTCTTTATTCCTTGTTTTTCTGGTACCAGCCCATGTTTTCATGGTCTATTCCTGTCTTCTCTATAAGTTGGAGGGTTGGTCATTGAATCTTTACAAAACTGATAAACCACCCACAAAAATTGATATTTGGTGCAAATTTGTTGCACTCATATAATAATGCTGGGCACTTTTGGACCGAATGAGCGTATGAGCATCTGCTAAATTTGACTGCAGTGTGCTGCATAGCTAAATGGATGAAATTTTTGTGCTGTTATAGAAGAACTGTGCAGCAATTATTCTATTTAATTGTTTCTAAATGTGTTCTTTTTTTGTTTTCCAGCTATATATTTATGTTTATGATATTAATCTATCATTTATACTAGATATGTGTGTGTGTGTGTGTGATCTTACTTAAATTAGTAGAGTGTATACAAGTCTCAAAGAATGGTACATCTTGTGGTCATTTTTGTTGTTGTGCTTTCCCCAGAAAAAAAAAAAAAAACATTTGGATGGCTTTTGTAATATCTTCAAAGTCCTGAGGGATTACATGCTTTGGATTTTCTGGCTAAATGTCTTGATTCTTTTGTTGGTTTTAACAGAATCTTTTTGAGAGGGACAAAACTGTATAGAGCCAGTTTGGAAAATTTTCTCATTAAGCACTTCTAGAGACGAAAATAAATGAATCAAGGAGGTAGCATGATCTAACTTCTCATGTTAAAAATCAACTTATGCACCTCAAATTTTTCAATAACTCTTTCATCAAACTTCATAAATTGAAGTGCATATAATGATTTTAGCTTATGTGAGAAGTTTGGTTCATTATATTTTCTTTTCCTGTAAATATTTGTCGAGAAGTTTATCCAAACTGACTTTTGGATGTTTTGTCTATGATTTCATTTTTGATATAATTGGAGTTGTTACCACACCCAAACTCTAGAGCTCTACCCAAATCCCCACCCATCATAACCACTTGAGTAATGCATGGGATTAAATTTCTACGCTTTTGCTTTTCTCTCAGTTCTGAACTAGGTTCTGCATAATCAAGGTCACAGTTGAATTTGGATTTACTTTTTCTTTTTGGGCTTAATATAAACTCAACTGCTGAAATCATGCTAACAAATCATAACATTTAACAACTAACTTTGGCCAATCAAAAAAAAAATGCTAACAAATCATAACAACTGACTGTTGTTCACACCAGGCTGGTTTGTATGTACCATTGATATTGCAAACTTAAAATTTAATTTTTTCTTTTCACAGTATTTTCAGTCTGTGAGGAGTTTCTTTGTAGTTTTTTAAATGTTATTAAATAATCAGCATCATTTCTTGATTTTTAAAGTTATTTTGGGGTGTATGTGTTTGAGTTTGAAGTTCAGAATGGATTCTTCTGGATGAATTTGTACAAGCATTCTTATAAATGCTGTTTGCTTGCAGGGAATATCGGGAACATGTCAAGGATCTAACCTGCATCTCAAAGGATCTTTGTCGCATTGTTATTGTAGACAATAATCCTTTCAGCTTTGTATTGCAACCGGTGAATGGAATTCCGTGCATTCCATTTTCTGCTGGGCAACCACATGACACCCAGGTGTGCAAAGATCTGTGCTATTGAAATTTAAGACCACCAAAAATGCTTAAAATAAAATAAATCACTCATCTGATTCTTTGATGAATTGCTCACCATCATCTCCTGTATTTTGATGTGTAACAGCTTCTAGATGTCATTCTTCCACTTCTCAAGAAACTTTCTGAGCAGAATGATGTAAGACCTTTGCTCTATGAAAAGTTCCACATGCCTGATTGGTTCCAGAAACAAGGGATTCCAGCTTCCAGTTGGACTTTGTAGGATTAAACTAGTTTGCCATTAAGCTCTCTGTTTTCTTTTTGGTGAAATTCATAGTTATTTTACTGGAAGGGCCGCTGCTGATTGGTTGAAATAGATTTTTTGTATAGCATCAATTTGTTTTTGGATTACCCAAGGGTTTCAAATGCTCTGCTTCTTGGATGTCAAATCAGTTCACCACTTGTGTATGTAGATTGCCAGAATTCTGATTCTTGTTTATAGGCTTGCAGTCTGTTGGAAAGTATCTCGTTAGTCCATTGTAAAATTATCAATTATCAATAATTAACAGTTTAAACATTCATTACGTTGCAAAGTTTGTTATGACCAGCTAGTGAAGCATGTAAAATAAATTAAAGCTAACTAACTGCATATATGATTCGTCTTCTTATTTTCTTTAGTCAGGGTCAATTGCTTTAATGAGTTCAAGAAAGCTTGAAGTGATCTATGATGATCTGTACTTTATAGTTTTGGTCGTTAGCATAATTTATGTAATTTATGAGAAATTTAACTTTTGGAGCTAGTAGTATCCTTGATAACTCAGATTGACGTTATTAGGATGCTTACAAAGTCAAAGTCAAAGTCTATGGCATATTTGGCTAGTGTAGCTTCTTTTTTTTTTCTTGGGTGCGTTGGGAGAATTATTTTGGTGTTAGGTAGGTATGATTGGCCTCTGGAAAAATAAAAAAAATGTTATTCCTCCTCCTTATTGTGTGCTAGCCTGGAGTTGCTGGCTTTTTTCTTTTGACTTCTGTAAAAATTTCTATTTTCTATGAATTCATACAAGTAAAATTAATTAATTTTACACTAACTAAAAAAGTTAATTATATTATTTAATTTTATTAATCTCTAGTAAAAATAAGATTATTTCTATAATATCTTTCATTAAAATTTAATATTAAGAATAGAAAAGTTTGAAAATTGAATTATAATTAAATGAATGGATTTTTAGAAAAGATATCATTAATTAGAATGAAATTAGTTAAATTTATTTATATTTGAGTTAAACTTACACGGTATTTTTTTATATTTATATTCGAGTCTAGACTTTTAAGGGTAGTGCTAGAAATAGCTCGAGCATTTATATGCTAGAGCTGAATGCACAGTGTTTATTTTCTCTCTCTCTTGCTAATATTAACTCAAAATCTTACACAGATACACAGTATGATACTTTTCAATCTAATTTTTTGAGCGTTCAGACGCTCGTGTGGTCAATAGCAATCCCCTAATATTAACTAATTATATTTTTATATAAATTCCAACATTTATTAAAGGGTTATCTATTTGTCTTAAAGTCTCCCTAATTTGATTAGATGGTATCTATTTGTCTTAAAGTCTCCCTCCAAAAGATGGGTAGCAACTGGCAAGGCAACCCAAGTGACTTAGAGTATGGTCATATGCCTTATGCTCTTAAAGAAATAAGAATTAATTAATGATTGGATAGAAGCCCAATACCTTGACAAAAAGGAAATAAAAAAGGAGCTGTAAGAAATAAAAATTAAAAAAGAAAAACAATTCTTTCCAGCTTGCCAGCTTAACCTGTCCTTAAAGTTCTATCCGGTTTCCTCAATACCTGACAAAAAGAAGCTGGACCTTAAAGAACCTCTTTTCAAATTCATTCTTAGGGTGATATTTTGTCTCTGCTTCTCTTCTCTTCTACTTGTCTACTTTCATACCCTTCATTTATTCTTAAACACTAATTCAGTTGCGTTTTGTAAATGTCTCCTTTGGCTTAAAAAAAGAAAAAGAAAATCCATGCTAATTATCCTATTCTTGTGGTTGGTATATCATAGTTAACAATTGGTGATATCAAATGGGCAGGTTTCATTTTTGCACTGTAATTGTAATTATTTGATACATGGAATTCCAAATATACAATCTGGGCTCTTGATTAGAAGAATGGGTCACTGGCAGTGCACAATTTCATGTCCAGTTAAATATTGCTTGGAACTTACACAAGCTGCTTTTTGTCTTAAGGAAATGATTAGTTTGCTTTTTGGTAAAAGGGATTCGTTTTACTTCTTTATTTTCCTAATTTAAATGCAGCAGTTCTATTTTGGGGTTTCTCGCAAGCTTCTTTCTTTTATCTTTTTAGATAATTTTTTCTTGGTTTAAAATGAACACTCACACTACTTTGAAAAGAGTTTATGGTTTAGCACGTTGTGAGAAATTATTCTCATTAGATTCAAATTCAACTCAATCCTCATTTACTGAAAAATCATTGATTTAATTGGTATTAAATTTGATTTTCTTAAGTAAAATTTTGAATTTAAATCTTATAGTAAAAAAAGATAATGAGACTCCACTAAAAATAATTAGTTAAATTCTCCAATAAAAATTAGTCATTTATAAATTTGATGGGTCCTCTGCAATGAATATCAGGATGAGAAATTCTAAGTTAAGTTCCCATTAAAAAATGAAAAGAAAAAGCGTGGTTTTAGCGTATCGATTGTAATCCCGCGTGGTTTTAGCATATCGATTGTAGAATGTTAAACATGATTTACTCAAAAGAATAGACAAAGGTAAATTTTTATACTAATTATATGACTTATAAATTAATATATTTGATTACAATGAAGATTTGATGGTAAAGTATATACGTGTCAAGGATGTTTGTCTTCCTATTGTAATTAATTACGTTTTATTGGCGAAGAACATATGGTTTATATTTAATTTTCATTCCATTGTACACCAAGCTTTGGCAGCAGCCATGATTGTAGTTACAACACATAATGTCGTTTTATAGTTTTGCTTTTTCACTGGTTTTTTCTGACCATAATCTTTGGTTTCTGAAGTATTCTATATGATTCGTCCTACACATTTTGGTTGTCCGAATAGTTGGCGCTTTCTCTTTTCCTTCTATTTCTTTATTGTTTGCTGCTACAAATAATGGTCAAAAGTAACCTACTTAATTGGTTGTTTGCTATTGCGTTTTATATGTGTTAAAGTTTGAAACATGGCCCCAAAATTTTGTTTGTACATCTTCGAAGCTGGATAGAATATTTCTAGAAAGGATTAGGTGTGTTAATTATGCTACGAACTATATAATATTGAAGCTTATTTGCTAAGAGCTAAGAATGTTGTCTCTATCTATTAATTTCATTATAAAATACTACTAGTATCATTTTAATGAAAAATTGCAAATATTTTATTATGCTTAATTAATATGAAACAAAAAAATTTAAGTACTAATCAAAAAGTTGTTGAATAATTAGTTACATGAGAACAAAAATTAACTTATAAATTATATTGATTATAAGAATAGAAACACAAATTTATAAGAATAGATAAATTAAGAATGTGATGCTCTATTGCTCTATGTTTTTACTTATTTTAAAATAAATTGATTTTAAAAGAGTGTCACGGCTGAAGTATTGTGTGGTTTTAGCTCTGCCGTAGTGCCGTTGAAATTTGGAGGTGAGTATGATAATTGATAATTATAATGGGATAATGACTCGGTCATCGGAAGAATTAGATATTAACAACAAAACTATGTTCACAAAAATAAAAGACCTTAACAACATATTTATAAACCAAATTAAAAATTTTCATAAAAAAATCCAAATTAATCTCGGTGGTTAAAAAATTAAATTATGTCGCAAAAGAAAAAAAAGAAAAAAATATAATTGGTCATCATATTCATTCATTTCATCAGTTACTTTATAAAACTACAATATAAGAAATATTTATTTTAAGAAGATTAAGTCAATTACCACGTGGAGGTAGGTAAGAGTATCTTTAGTAATAGATTCTAAAATAAATTGGGATATTAGATTATTTTTTGATAAATCTTATAGTGTCAATTTGGATTGAATATTTCTTATTTTTTTTAGATCTTATTTTAAGATACTGAGAAACAAGGAGAAATTTTTTTTTTTTAAAATTTACAAATTTTAAGGATTTTTTTACAAGAAAAAAGAAACGGTGTATCTCCTTTATTTATAGAGGACCAAATCTTAAACTTAATTCCTTCCTCAAAATTTTACACTAGATATACTCTAATAACTTAATATACTAAACAAAACAGGAGTTGGATGTGGTGTGCGTTTAATGGTAATATACTTAAAATATAAAATAATTTTGTATTATTATTTAATTATAAATTATTATTAATTTGTTTTTTAAGATAATTTTATTAAAATAAAAAAATTTATCATATTAGATAACCGTATAATAATTTTAAACTATCAATTCATCGTCCTTTTTCTCATTTCCTATTATCACTTTTCGTTAAAATTTACTTCTTAAATTTCTATATCAACATTATTTAAAAAATATTTGATGTTACTTATTCATGAAAGTTTTAATATTATGGTGTGAAGTGTTAATTGACAATTTCAAACCTTAATTATATAAATAATTTATATTATATTTTTAATATTTATATTGTTGTCGTATTTGAAAAGCAAAAAAAAAAAAAAAAACTGCCTGTTACATTGCCATGTCTTTCTTTTCACATGATAATCGTGAGGTGTTTATAAATTGCAACAAGGATTTTCTATTATACAAAATTCGGAGAGTTCAATTCTAAACTAGTTTCAAGTAAATGGCCCTTCACTC
This sequence comes from Glycine latifolia, assembly GCA_013407115.1. Classification (NCBI taxonomy): domain Eukaryota; kingdom Viridiplantae; phylum Streptophyta; class Magnoliopsida; order Fabales; family Fabaceae; genus Glycine; species Glycine latifolia. The sequence goes on from CM023954.1 coordinate 5,336,433, forward strand.
TTATTCCAAATTTAATTTCCCCCTCTCAAAATTAACTTAATTTGTTGAACAAATTCAAGCCTCATATCCAACTAACTGTTTTTTTTAATCCCACGCGTATTTTTTTTAAACAATCCTAATTGAGAAATTGTTGACACTAACTATAAATACATGTTTCCCTAAAACACACTATAAATGCATCTTTTATTAAATTTTTGAATTAAATTCACCCAATCAGTAATCATTTACCATCATTCTCTCCCTAAATATTAAAGACACTACACACGAAGTCACGAAGTATGTTTATTTACTTATTTATTATTATCATCATCTTTATTATTATTATTATTATTATTATTATTATTAAAGAGATCTCTATTAGAAGGTGAAATTATAAAAAGAAATTAAAAATAATCGAGGAAAAGTAGAGTTTTATATTCGACAAAGCATTTCTTGGCATGTTATTTTTGTAATTCATCAAGCAAATTCTTAAATTTTTATTTAGTTTATAACATTAAATTTACGGTTCATATTCAAAATTTTCCCGCTTATACATCTTAAATTTAAGAGCAATACTCTTAATTTTTCCATATTAGACGTGGAGATTATGGTTTAATTTTTCTGCATGTTTACAATATAGAATGTACAATACAAATGTTTGGATTGAGTGATATATATTAAAATTTTCTTTTAAATAATAAATTTTTTGGAAAAAGTAATTTGCTTTAAGTGATTAATTTTATTTTAAATAATAAGTTATTGTTAATAAAAAAAATTTGAATTCGAATTTTACATATAATAAACAATTAGAGAGAAATAAAGAAAAAAAATAAAGAAAATGCTACTACTATAAGGCCGTGTTTTTAAGCGCGATAGAAATAACTGAGCGGAGACGGAAGTGTGTGGTGAGTCCCACGTAGCAGCACTAGTCATCATTGCCAATCTCTTAAGAATGACCGGTCATTGAACTGGTGAGATTCTGTTAATCCCTTAGGCCGAATTGAAGTCTTATAGATCAAATCAGTTTCATCCAATATATATATATATATATATATATATATATATATATATATATATATAATTAATATAATATAATTATTTAATGTTTTATATTTAAAATATTGTCAATAAAAAATACTTAATATCTCAATTAACAATTAATATTTATGTCAATACAAGTCCATAAATAAATTCCAAAAACAAACAAACATGCAATGTCTTAAAAATAATCATAAGTTCATAAAAAATCATATAGAAAAAATTCATCATTTTTTTATTTTTTTTAAAAAACAACAATATTTAGTCGAATCAAAGATCCAACCTAGATGTGGGATTTCGAATGATTCACAACCCACCGAGCCAGACAATGGCGAGGTGGCAGTGGGGAGTGTGAAACCAGCGATGAAGAAAGGTATGAATCAGGTGGTACTGAAATCAACGAATAGTGCAGATTCTGTAAAATCAAAATTTACACTATTAATTAATCAGAAATTATAATAAGTATAATTTTTAACTAGATCTTTTAAATCCTTACAAAAATAGATTTTGTAAAGATCAATTAATATGTGAATAGTTTAATGATAAAATAAATAAATGTAAGTATAAAAAATGTTGATTAATTAATTGCTTAAGGATTGTACCATTGGAGTAAAATATGAGTAAATTGTTAAAAAGGGGCGTGGCATAATCATATTTATTTCGGACTCGCTTAAAAACTCAAAGTGAAATTCTTAAATGAATGTAATTGTAGATGCGCCCCTTTATCATAAAATAAACAAAATTATTATTCATGACAATATATAATTGAGTGACACGTTAAATATATTTTAATTTAAATGCATAAAAATATGAAATAAATAAATAATGTGATAGAGAAAATTCAAAAAAAGGTGTTGCATAAAAATATTAAAAAAAAAGTTTAATAAACATGTATTGAGAGAGTAGCAAAAAAAGTGTACATTTTTTCCTCAATGAACCAAAAAGAAATTATCTTAGTATAATTTTTAAGGCAATTATAATAAAAATTAATAAATTTATTACAAATAATTTATGATCCAATATTAATGTTAAAATAATTATCATACCCAATGCATATATTATTTATTTATAAAATATAAAAATATTATACAAATAAGTATAAATAGTATATAAATTGACTGTGTAAAAATCTTTTACACATTTATTCAATAACATATTGTTTCAAATAATAAGTTCTTTTTTACTTTTATGATAATAAATACATTAAAAAAAATACCAAAACTATTTTTTGATTAAAAAGATTACCCTAATATTATAGATGCATGCCTGTTGAATTCTATATGTAAGTTAAAAGAAAACATTGGCATCCTATGTTTTCATGTGGAACACTGGGAAGCTGCATTGAATTACTTACGTTACGTATGTCGTGTCATCTCATGAGCTTCCTTTCCAATGGCCAATGGGTTACGATTCTCTTCCTCCAAATTTGGATTTGCTTAGCTTGCTCTTCGTTTTATAATCCAAATTATGGCTCTGTAGTTCTGAGATAAACTGTGATTTCTGTCCAAAAGAAGAAAGAAAACATAAGAACGCAGAATTTTTATCCCACCCAATGCATATATTATTTAGTCAGGTAAAAAACGAGTAATAAGTTTGAATTGACTTCGGAAAAAAATATTTAAATTTAATTATACATTTAAATAGGTTTAATTTAAAATTTAAGTTTAACTTTTTTTTATATAAAAAAATAAGAACAAAAAATATGTAATAATTTTTTTTGTCGTCTTAATCTTTCGATTCATTAGAATTAAGAGACACTAACTAATTCATAATCAAATTTGAAAGATAAGTAAAGTATGATAAAAAATTATTTTCATCAATTCATTATAACATTTTCTTAATTTATGACTTATTGCATAATTTGACTATAAACTATTTTCTCAAAATAATCCATCTTATAATTTCTAGCCTTAAATATTAGAGAAATTATACTTGTACAACAAAATAAAATTTGAAGGCTTCTAAATATAAATTAATATCAGTATTCTATAAATTTTTGAACAAATCAATATCATCAATATCAGTATCAATCGATGTATTGGACACCATTGTTTGGCTGGCTCGTAATCAAAGTCTGCCAACTAACAATTTTTGTGTTTTTCGTCCCCATTGTTTAGATTCTTCTTGTTACAGGTATGGAGCTCTTGATGAAACCATCTTCATTGTCTTCGTGACTATCCTATGGTTACGACAGTGTAAAACATGTTGCGTCTCAATATTACTCAGCCTTATGCCGACGACGATGCTTCTCAGTGGATTCATGCACGGGAACTCTCTTGCTGATCATGGGAGTCTTTTTGCTATTGATTGCTGGTTCATCTGGAAATCTCAGAATGATTTTATCTTTCAAGACGTGGTCCGTGATGATTGGTACGTTCGAAATCAAATTCTCAATCTGGCAAATATGTGTGGTTAGTTGGAGCCCACCAGAGGAAGGTTTTGCCAAAGTTAACTCAGATGGTAGTTCTCTTGGCATTCCGGGTCGTTCAGGATTTGGAGGTATCATCAGAAACTTGGTAACTGGTGTATGCATTTTTCAGGCTATTGTGGGGTCACTACTATCTTGAATGCTGAATTGCAAGCTATGTATTATGGGATAAAGCTTGCTTTGTCTACAGCTAGATACACTAATATCATGTGTGAATCAGATTCTAAGGTTTTGTTGATCTTACCAACAATGAGACTAGTTAGTTTCACGTACCCACTAATATCAAGGATTAAATGTTTCACAGCTTGGGATGTCAACATATCCATCAATCATATAGTTCGTGAAATGAATTTTTGCACGGATCTTCTCGCCAAGAAAGGAGCTCGCATGAATATTGTTCTTTAAATTTGGACACAATGTCCATCTGAATTCTGATGTGCAAAGTTTACTTCTAGCTTATTTGTTGGGAGTAATTTCTCTAAGACAGTTTTTCTGCTTTTTGTTTGTTCTTTTTTCCTCAATCATAGAAAAAAAATAAATCAATCAATATTATACATTTGGGAGTTAATATTGGAAAACTTTCATTTTTTTTTTATTTGTCTCCTTCTTTTGACAAGTGATTTTTTCTGTTGTAATTCATTTCTTTGCATTTCATTGTTTAATTTTGAAATAACAAAGATTGGACAGTTTTTTTAAATAGACAGTTTTTAATTGTTAATTGTTAAAATTTGAAAATAAAAAAAACTAACGTTAATTGTTAAATTTTTAAAAATAAAAAAGTTTCGACGGTTTTTAAAAATGGTAGTTTTTAATTGTTAATTGTTTTATTTTATCATAATAATTAATTATTTTGTGAATATGTGTTAATTATCTTAAATAAAACAAAACAGTACTAAGAGGATATGGAATTTTAGAGTATAAATTATAGATTATAGACAAATAAATTGTTATAGGTTATAGAAAATAAAAAGGACTAACAATCCATTTATTTTAAAAATTGAAATTTTTTATTTGTTAATTATTATAGATTATATTTTTATTAAATTTTAAAATAAAAAAGATTCAACAGTATTTACAATTAATGGTTTTTAATTGTTAAATTTCAAATGTTTCAACTTAAATATTTTGTTTTTCAGTTTTTTGTTTTAAATAAATCCTATTCATATATAATATATGAAAATAAATTTTACTTATTGTTAATTGAAATTCATTTATTGAAATAAATTTTAAATTTAAAAATGTTAGTCTTGAATTTCAAAGTTTTATTCATAACTTATTTATTATAATCCTTTATAAATAGTCAAATACCATGCAGATATTGATGAAGAAACAGGAACGCGTGAAGATAACATTTGAAGTTTTTAACTTTTTATTTTATTTTTTAATTATTTAACCTTTAAATAAAATTTAAATTAATTGAGAATTGACAACATTTTATCATTTAGTTTTACTTTTAATTAATATTGATAAATTGATGTATGGAAAAAATTCATTGAGATCAGAGATAACATTTATATTTTTGTGTCTAGGAGATCAATTTTCAAAGTTTGACTGAGAAATATCCTTGATTCTTTAATTTTAATTTAAATTGATTGCTTTTAGTTTTAATTAATATTGATTGGTTGGTGTCTTTTACTTATTGAAATATTCTTTCAAATTGTTATTTTAATTATTTGTTGATGCAGTTAATTATTTTCTTTAATCCTTTAATTTAAATGTAAATAAATTAAATTGAATTTGTTATATTTATATTGATTTATTGTTTCTTTATATATATATATATATATATATATATATATATATATATATATATCCTTCTATTAATTTACGAGAATGAATATATAGTTTATCTGAATTTATATAAACTAACTTACCGGAATTAAATTTTTTTATTAAATCAATAAGATAGTTTTCAATCAACTTATGGGGATGAACAAGTCACCTGAAAGTCTGAAACTACATTAACATCTAATTTATTAAGGTGGACTTAACTTTTTTAATTCATTGTTATATAATAACAATTTTAAAATAAATATTTTTTTATAGAAATTTAGATTTTAAGATTTAGGAAAATAATAGAAATAATTTTCATGTTTTTTTTTTTGTTTTGTTTAGACCAGAGGTATCCTTCACCGAATATAATCCTTTTCCGACCAGCTAAAATCATTATAAACATAAAATTTCTTTCAAATATTTAACATAATTATATGCATAAAATTTGAAAGAGACATACGTTCAAATAGGAACAACCCCACTTCAGTTGATCCATGCAATTGTTGGTAATACTTTTTAAAAAAATAAGAGAAAATATTAATTAACTCACAAGGATAAACAATCTAAAATTACATTAACATATGATTGAATTTCTTTAACTTATAACTTATTTTCACTATAATTTACAACTTATATTTTTCCTTAGTACATTATGAATTAAATATTTTATTTTATTTAATATAAAAGATCTACGTAAAATTAATGACTTAAATTAATTTTTAGACAAATAATTATTTATAGGTTTTTTATTATATTCTTATATAAATTATTAAATATTTTATTTTGCCTGTATAAATTTTAAATTTATTTTATATTTTGATATCTATATGTAAATTTTTAATATAGAAATTATATAAAATTTATGGAAACGGACATTATTTTTATGAAATAAAGTAAAAATAAAATATATTTAACTCACGGGATAAACAACTTATCTAAAGCCACATTAAAATCAAAATTATTAGGATGATTTTTTATTTTATTGTATAATAATAGTTTTGATATAAATGTATTTTTTATGTTAGTTTGTAAAGGAATTAAAATAATTCTTAAAATCATTTTTTTAGACACCATTAGTCTTTTTTCCCTTAATAATCATTTTTATTTATTATCTTCTCACTTCAGTGAGGATTTTATTTTATCAGAGAAAATTTAAATTTTCTCTTATACGTTGATATCTATGTGTAAATATTTTAATATAGAACTTATATAAGATAGAACTTTTATGAAAATCCTGGCTTGATGTATTATTTATTATAGAATTTAGTAGTATTTTACAAATTTGGACCAAAAGGTAAAAGCTTTTCAATTAAGTATTCAAAATTGTTTTCACTAATATTTTTATTACAATATTATATCTTTTAACCTAATAAAAAAACATATTTTTCCTCAAAGTTACTAATCCAATTTTAGAATTTCTAACAATTTAGTTTCTCAAAATTTAATTTTAGAATTTCTAACAATTTAGTTTCTCAAAATTTAATTGTAATAGTTATTTAATATGTTTACAACAAATATAAGTAAATATCATCTCATGCATTAATAAGTTATTAGTGTGAGTGATTTTGAACTCAATTCTTAAGTAAAGTTTCATATTTGAATTTTATAGATGAAAAACTATGATTGAAGTTAAAAATCCATTAAAGGAAATCAATCAAAATTTTCAACCAAGATTAATTGTCAATAAAATTAGTAACATACTAGTTGTTGTACATATATCACTTCTCTAAATATTATTTTAAATAACTTAATGTGAATTATTGAAAAATTGACTATATATTTTATATGAAATCTTATTTTAAGTTATTATTATACATTAAACATATTTTAAATATACAAATTAAAAAATAATATGGAATAGTTAAACACAAATATTAATATAACATTTAATATTATTAATATAGTATTTATTTATATAAATAAATAAATATATTTATATATAAAATTTATTAAATATTGTATCTATTAAATATATATTAATAGATATTTATGGAAAGTTTGACTTTTTGAATCAATCATCGATCTATATATAAAACACACTATTGTTTAAGTAAAAGTAATTATGATAGGACTTAAGTAATACCTGTATATGTTGAATATAATATATACGGACACTTTTATTATTATTTTCTTGGTGAAGGCACTTTTATTAATTTTCTAACATGTGTGTATGCGTGATTTAATAAATATAATATATCTACATTAATTTCGGTTTGAAAAAATAACTTGATTGATATTTTATTCAACAATTTTTTATTATATTAGAAAGAACTTATGTTATAAGTGCTTAAATTTTAATAAATTATTAATGTTTGAATGTATATATTGGTAAGTGATTATACTATTTTTAAAATTTCAGATATACAAGTACATAAACACCTATAAAATATTGTCTCGTTTTAAAAATCATGATTAAAAATAAATGAAATAACTAATATATTAAAATTTAATATATATATATATATATATATATATATATTAAAATCATGGTATCAACTTAAAAAATTCACCTTTGACATGTATAAATAAATAGTATATAATAATAATACTACATATTATAAAATTTTCACCACTGTACACCGTAGAAGGACACACATAAAAGAATTTATTACTAATATATAAAATTATAAATTATATCACATTAATTAAACATCCTTTCAATCATGTCAACCCAGTGTAAAAATTCTTTCCCTTTGACTAATTGTGACAACAATATCTCAATGAAATAAAAATAAAAAACACCTGTAATTCACAAAGTTGGTGATGGTGTCAACCTATGTAATTGCAAAATAAAACTTGCCCCATTACTGAATGGCACAAGTCAATCTCCACAAATAAATATTGTAATTAAAATTTATAACAAATAAATATTTTTAAATATATAAATCCAAAGAATATTTTTTCATTTAATACAAATCAAATAGATGAAAATACAAAAATTAAACGCAATTCAAATATAAAAATTATATTTTAGATTTACAATAAACAATTTAAATTATTAAAAAATTATTTTAAATAACTATTGAAGTTCAATTTAGCGTTAATTTTTTTAATTCTGATTTACTGATAGATTGAAATAAATAGTAGGTTAAGAAAATCATTTATATAAATAAAAATAATTTGAGATGGTTGAGTTTTTTTGGACTAATTACAAACTTAAAAGACAAAGAAATCTAATTTCATTCCTCAATTATTTTTTATTTTAATTTATAATATAAAAATAATTTTATTTGGTAAAAAAAAATTTTAAACTACTCCACGTGTGCGTGTGGTTATATAAATCCAAAAAATTTCATGTGAACGATAAAAGATAAATATTCATGAGCGAAACATGGCCTAAAGAAAAGAAAAGGCGATCCCCAAAAGGCCAAAACAGGTTCAAAACCCACGACATCTGATGTCAACAGAGTCTGCACAAACACCCTGAAAAGGTTTCACTTTCACCGTACCCTTCAACTCTTTTTCTCTGCCAATGTCGCAGAAACAATCGCAACCCCCAAACCCAAGAAAATCCATTATTTCGCACAATGAAGAAGAATAAATCACCCTTCTCCGCCGCCACCTTCACTCTCTTCATCGCCACCCTCTTAATCCTCTCTTCACTATCACCATCGCACGCCCTCGGTTCTGCCGCCACCCTCGCCGTCACCTCCGCCGCCGTCTGCGGCGTGGTGGCATCGGAGCCGACGCGGCGCATTGCGTGCTACCGGCACGGCGAAGTCGTCGCCGTCGCCCCCAACGTCTCCTTCTCGGCCATCTCCGGCGGCTGGAGCTACTTCTGCGGCCTCCGCTCCGGCAACTACAGCCTCCTCTGCTGGGACACCCTCTCCGCCTTCCAAAGCAGGAGGCTTTACAACAATGGTACTGTTCTATTCGAGAATCTCGCCCTCGGCAACTCCCAGGTTTGCGCCACCGTGGTCGGCGTCGGAACGGCGTCTTGCTGGAGAACCAACGCGGCATTCGAATCGCCATCTGGGTCGGACCGGTTTGATTCCATTTCATCCGGGTCGGGCTTCTCTTGCGGAGTTTTGAAGGGTAGTGATCGGGTTCGGTGTTGGGGTGTTGGGTCTATAGCGAGAAAAATGGAGAGTGAGTTTAGGAACATGTCTATGGTGAGTGTTGTGGCTGGGGAGTCACATGTTTGTGGGTTGAATTCAAGTGGGTATTTGGTTTGCAGAGGAAGTAACGACTTTGGTCAAATTGATGTTCCTGAAGGAGGTGCTTTGGAGTTTTCTGGTTTGGCGCTTGGGGTTGAGCACACTTGTGCTATTCGGAGATCCAATGGTTCTGTCGTTTGTTGGGGTGGGAGAGGGTTCTTTGAGGATAATGTTACAAAAGGTGTTTCTTTTGAGGTTATTGTTTCTGGGTCCAATTTTACTTGTGGATTGACTACTAACAATTTTTCAGTCATTTGTTGGGGTCCTGGTTGGGCTAATGGTTCAGGTTATGAGATTCCCTTGCCTCCTATTCTTCCAGGGCCTTGTGTTCAATCTCCTTGCAGTGAATGTGGGATATATCCTCAATCTGAGTCTCTGTGTTCTGGCTATGGTAACATTTGTAAGCCAAAGCCTTGTTTACCTGAAATGCTGGTGCCAGCGCCACCTGCGGTGGTGCCCGCATCACCACCGGGGCCTCCTCCGGCTTCTCGGTCGAAGGCCTTGACCAAGGGGTTATTGGCATTTGCCATTGTTGGATGTGTGGGAGGTGTTGCTGGGATATGCACTGCGATTTATTGTTTGTGGACTGGGGTTTGGTTTGGGAAGAAGAAAGTTCACAATTCTGTGCAGCCAACAATCACTAGAGGTGGCAGTGTAAATGGTGTGGGCGGTTCTAATAACAGTATTAGTCCTCCTTCTAGATCATCCACCATAAGGCGTCAAGGGTCGCGGATAATGAGGCGTCAAAGGAGTGGAACATCATCCACAAAGCATCCGGAGAGGGCTGAGGAGTTCACTTTGGCTGAACTTGTTGCAGCCACCGATAATTTTTCCCTTGAGAATAAGATTGGTGCTGGAAGCTATGGTGTTGTTTATAAAGGAAAACTCGCCGATGGTCGCGAGGTGGCAGTCAAAAGGGGTGAAACTAGTACCAAGATGAAGAAGTTTCAAGAGAAAGAGACTGCATTTGAGTCAGAATTGGCCTTCTTGTCCCGGTTACACCACAAGCACTTGGTTAGGTTGGTGGGGTTCTGTGAAGAGAAAGATGAGAGGCTCTTGGTGTACGAGTACATGAAGAATGGGGCATTGTATGATCATTTGCATGACAAGAACAATGTGGACAAGAGTAGTAGTGTCTTGAATTCTTGGAGAATGAGGATCAAAGTAGCACTGGATGCTTCACGAGGAATTGAGTATCTCCATAATTATGCAGTTCCATCTATAATTCACAGAGATATCAAGTCTTCCAACATTCTCATTGACGCGACTTGGACGGCGAGAGTATCCGATTTTGGATTGTCATTGATGAGTCCAGAATCTGACCATGATTACCAGCCGATAAAGGCAGCGGGAACAGTTGGATACATTGATCCTGAATATTATGGTCTGAATGTATTGACAGCAAAGAGTGATGTCTATGGGCTTGGAGTGGTGCTGCTAGAACTATTAACAGGAAAGAGGGCTATATTCAAGAATGATGAAAATGGAGGCACCCCAGTGAGTGTGGTAGACTTTGCAGTGCCGGTAATTATTGCGGGAGAATTGGCGAAAATTTTGGACCCCAGGGTTAAACCACCAGAGATGAATGAAACAGAAGCAGTGGAGCTAGTGGGATATACTGCTATGCATTGTGTAAATTTGGAGGGGAAGGACAGACCAACAATGGCTGATATTGTGGCAAATTTGGAGCGTGCTTTGGCTCTCTGTGATAGTAGTCATGGCAGCATTTCCAGTGGTACAATCTCCATGGTATCCGACTGACATTCAAACCCTGGTAAAGGGGAAGCAAAATAGAAAATGTTCCCTTATTCTTATTGATTCTTTGTGATAAATTACATGGGTATACTCTTCGGGTGTAAAGACTAGGAATGTCACCTAACATGAAGCTGTAGTGCAGAGTTTTGTTGAACACTAACAGCCACTAAAATTGATCAATTATAAATATTCTTTTCATTTTTCATATCAGAATTTTCTTTTTCTTTTTCATGGTAAATAATAATATTCTTGAAATTTTGGTTTTATTAACCATGTTGATAGCGTGGTGTGATCCAAGTATTGTTTGTTTCGGATAAGAATTTGCAAACTGCAATTCTTATATGCCTCGCACATACAGTGATACAGGTAAAGTATAATTTGGGCCTAATGCATGTGACATTGTGTGCAGGTACACTAAAATTTTTGTAGCCTCTCTTTTGTCGTTTATGCTACAGGTTAAAGCAATGCACTTCATGCAAGTGCAACCTCTATGTTAAGGTTTAGGCTAATACGTTTAAGGTATTGTACTTGATGTAACGTGTAAATTTAGAATACTTACCTCCATTAACATATTAGCTATTGCGCATTATTTTGTTTACATTTATATTTTGGTCGGAGGAGAAGGCACCGTCAAGAACTACTTATTTGGTCACACGCGTTGACAGGGAAGCTACTTGTAGTTTACCAAGTCTAACGCAAATTCGGTAAGCGTGTGAAAGAGTGTGAACAAGGGTTGGCTTGAGCTTGAGCTTGAAAATACAATGCTCGTGTATCCTCATTCTAGGTTGCTATTTGTTTGAGTGAGTGGTTGAGCTATTGGACCCTGGGAAGAAGCGCTATAATTAACCCTTTTGTTCTTCTTTATCACCTTTCCAAACATGGACCCCATCAAAAAATAGATTGGTCTACACATTTATTTAGTTACTTAGAAAGACTTTGCTGACTTCTATGATGGGTGGAAGAGTCTGACTAGAGAAAAGGAACCAATTTGAGAAGTGGATTGGTTAATGACTTGTTGCCTATTGCTCCTTTCTAGTCACACGTCAGCTATGTGATGGGGTCAAGAGTTAATGATAATGACCAACACAGGCTTTGAGTACTACACATTTTTGAGGACTCAGTCTGAAGCAATTTTGCTCTTCCTCGTGAAATAAATTATTCAACTGGAATTTTCTCTAGACTGGTCAAATATGGAACGGTACTTCAATGGCTCAAAATTAATGTGACTTGCAAATTCTGCATATGCTGGGCTTAGGGTACTGGGCCATAGGCCTAATGGGTTACTGAAGTGTCAAAATGGTTGGGGTCTTGATGGTGATGATGAGTGTGTCCTTTGTAATTAATACCAGGTGACCCAACCCACTTTTGTCCATTTATGTTTTTTTTATTAATAACAATCATCATCACTCAGATTCAGAATTTAGTTACTTAAGACTTCTCATTCTTTTTCAAGAATATAGACTACGGGAGTAGAATTCATATCCTTTCCTACAAACTCAAGTGTGTGTTATCAACTGAATTATACCCATTAAAATTTTGTCCATTTATGTTTGCTATGATATGAATGCTTATAGGTCAAGACAATACCCAACCCAAGGCTAACTTTACAGATATATATGCATCTAAACTGTGAGCCCCAGCTCAGGAAGGCTCTATATTTGGGATGAGTGCTAGTGCAATCACTGTTTTTTTTTTTTTTGCGTATATAAACTAAGAAAGTACTAGTATGTATTAAGATAAAATATTTTTCTTTTGAATGATTCATTAACATGATATTTGGATGCTATCTTATTAATATTTTCCTCAGGCAGCCAAAATATGAAACAGGTCCCAGTTAAGTACGTGGTTTAGTGGTTACTTGAAAACTTACGGATGAACATGGAGAGAAAAATTGAGACCAATTATATTTAGAAACAAATATATAACTAGGTTTCATTTTTATCTACGGTCAGTATAATTTTTTAAAAGTTGCCAACTAATAAAAAACTAATTCAAGTATAACTTTTAAAATAATCATTATAAGAATCAATAAATTTATCATATAAAATATGACAATCATATATACACTATTAGTATATTGTAATTAAATTCAGTTTTTTCTAAAAGAAAACTAAACTCAATATCTAGTAACTAAAATTTAGATCAAAGTAATATAGATAGAAATTGGAAGACAGACAGAGAACTCAATCAGTTTTTAACAAACTTTACTTTCAATTTTGATTAGGTATATTTGATAATATTAAATATTTTGAATTATATTAAATAATTTAGGCATAACTTTTAATTAATAATATAAGATAAATACCACTAAATAGATGGGTCAGAAAAACAATAAGTAACACCACGCCTTAGCTCTTTTCTGTTTGCCTGTCAGGCGGTCATGAACATCAATCATTTGTTAACCCTACTTAATTTAAGGTTTTAACCATCAATTTCTTCCTTCAAGTCTATGATCTACCTCGCGAAGCGATTACATATTTTATTTTAGGGTTTTAACCATCAATTTCTTCCTTCAAGTCTATGATCTACCTCACAAAGCGATTACATATTTTATTTTGTCTTTGACCAAGATATCTTAACACGTTTTGCTGTTATAGTATTAAACAAACTTCCTTATTATGCATTCATGCTAATTGTCAAACTTAATCATTGTTTTGTCTTTTGTTTAAAAAATAAAGAATCTAAAATAACTTTCATGCTTTTAAAATAAAATTTGTAAAAATGAGAACACATCAAGGATCAAAACCAACATTTGAGTACAGATGACTTAAAAAGTATTCTCATACAAAACACGAACAATTTCCTAATGTTTATATATTATAAAAGTGTATATTGACAAGCCTTACAAGACCAACAAGTCTCCTTAATAAACTCAAAATACACGACACATTGTGTTTCTTACATCATTTAACGGGGCACATAATTCACGATATCATCCAGCTACTACATACAAACTCTTACTACTAACACATCTGAATGACTGTACATAATAATAATAATGGAGAGCAGAAGGATGCACATTGCACAGAATCAATTATTAATAAACTCAAAGCGCATGAGAAGCTTTACATTGTTGTATTTATCTCCCTTTTGGTTATGCAGTGGAATTGCTCGAATGCCACTTCTAAGCTCACAGATAGGTAGGCATGTTTGTCCACCAAAGTCATCTTTCTCAGACATATCATACTCATGAACTTCTATGCGAAGCAAGGCCAACTCCGGAACAGTGAGAGGGAACTCGAATGTCTCATTCCATGTAGGTAACCAATTATCCTCTATTGCCCTAGTTCTCTTCATTATAGTATCATTAGGGACTCCAGCAATCCCCACCTGCATAAATTTTTTATCAAATCACACAACAATTATGCCATGAAATAGGTGAAAAAAAAAGGGAAGGAGGTATCATATGCATGCAATAAATAGCAAGGAACAACCACCCTTATCAATTGAAAATGAATTGATATGACAAGGATCCCATGCTTTAAGAGTATATGATCTTAACTTACTCTTGTGTAGAAGTCTGGAGGTGAATATTGATCGAAGTGTGTATGCTTGAAATCATAGTACCATCCTTCCCCCATATATACAGTCACCTAAGAATAGGAAGCGTATGAAAATTGTTAGCATTAAACTAGAGATGCTTGAATGAGGCAGCTGATTGACATAAAACCCTTGCCTTCAAAGTAGTCTTCACAGGTAACTTAGCTTTAGGATCGAAGACTTCGTCATCTGGACCAGTCTCCAATAGAAAATTTGGTTTTTTAACATAACCGCACCCTCCATTGGCTCTGAACATTCCATGCATCAACCAAAGAGATCTCCCATACCCCTGGTAATGAAACCAACCACAATGAAAACTGAATCATATTTATCGTATTCAATAAAATACTTCATGTCATGATGTGTGTAATAGCAAGCTACCATGTAGGAGGAAGAAATGTGGATTCTCACATCCTAACTCGTGGAATCTTGCAGGCAATAACACATCAAGGGATTCAATAAATTATAAAAATCATGCTAAAAAAGGACTGCCCCATATTTCAACAGGCACATTGCTAGACATCAAATGTTCATCGTAAAATTTGTATCACTAGATGCGAAATGTTTATTGAATTTTGTTGGTATCTTTAATGTTACCAATTTCTTTTTATTCCCCCTGCCTCCTCAAAGAAGAAGAAAAAACGAACCAACAAAATACAAAGCAATAGCAAAAATTGCCAAACAAAAAATATTAAACAAGGAAAACAAAAAATGTGTGTGGAGGGGGGGGGGGGGGAGGAATAGGGGGAAGAGAACGAAATGAAATATACAAGGAAGAGGCAGATACCTGCATGTTAAATGCAACCATCTGAGCTCCATGCATCCACCCAATTAATGGGTTATAATTTGATGAGTCAATGCGAGTACCTTTTGGATACACCCTCAGTATATTCCGCTGAGTAAACCTACAGCAGGCCAACAATCAGGAAATACAAATTAATTCCAATAAACACAGATGCATCACACACCCTCTACATATCTTCTCTTGCACATAGACATACATTTATTAAAAACACAATAAAACATGCTACAATGAGAAAATAGTCAACAAATGTAGTAGAAATTCTACAAGCCAAATAGCACACAAAAAAGGTTTGAGTTATTTCAAAGAATGAGTTAACTGCTGGAAATGCTGCCAAAATCATACTATTGACTTATTGTTAATGCAGTCAGACAGTTCTAATGAGCACAAACTCCGTCAGACAAGATGATAAGCCAACCAACTATTAACATTATTAAATATTAACAAGTCATACACTTATGCAGTGCACCATCATGGGAGCACAATATTCAAAAGTCAATTTTAGAACATTTTTGCATGACAATAAAGAGTTAGAGGATGTTTATTTATTCATTTTGAAAGAAGGTTCAACCACATTCAATCAATTCTACCTTAAAAGGACTTACTAGAAACATTTAATAATACCTGACAATTTGTTGTCCATGATTTATAGCAGCCTTTTCAAGCTGTTGCTCACTTAAACTTAGACGTCTCACTTTTTCAGGATCTACTTTGAGGCATTCCACTAATCCACCTTTAGGCTTCCCAGCATGAATGGCAATTAGGCGTCTATATTCTGGAGCTTCATTATGATGTAACTTGTCTGATTCATCAAATTCTTCCTCATCATTAAGATCTTCATCCACATTGTTGTCCTAAGATGGCAAACCATAAAGTCAATTAACAAATTTACCTTATAAAATTAAATGCAGTTGTAATTAATATGCACGATTGTTTTAGTTTCCAACCTTGTAATCCTCTATAGTACCACCTTTCAAGCTTGGGACTTCCTTCCCCCAAGCTCCATCTTCGCCTGATGCCTTTCCATGCTGTGAATCATCCCCTTTCTCCTTTTCGTGCTGTGAATCATCCCCTTTTTCCTTTTCTTTTGCCTCAAGGTACTCCTTAGGTGGTTTGGTTGATATAATAATTCTCTTTTTAAGTAGATCAGGAGAAGGGAATTCCTTCACACTTTCTGAGTTTGGAGTAAATAGTATGTCTCCAAATGTTTGGGTAACCATCTAAAAATTTGGATAGGATTATCAACTATTAAGAATGTGAGCATTATGAATCCCAATTAAACTCCAAGTAACTAACCTCAGCCACTTTAGCCTGAAGATCTGGTGTAAGGTGGTCTTCTAGGGTTATTACAACTGGATATTCTGATGCCACAAAGGCATGATCCTTAATAGACCTCAAACATCTGATAAGCTCTACAGGAGTAGTCAATGTCCTAGACATATAAACAACTATGTATCAAATTTCCAAGTAAATAATTTCTGGACTCAGCTGGCAATATTAAACAATATATTGATATAATATCATTCATATATAACCTGTTCAACAATCACGATTTCAAGTGAGTTTTAATAGGAAAAAATTTCAAACTTATGCTTCAATTATGCCAGATAGAGATTTCAGAGGTCACATTGCAACTCATCAACTTTTTACTTCAATTGACTCTGGCAATATCATTCTCAAAAAAAATAGAAGGATAAATCTTTATCAAATTGTTGGAGAACTAACATTGTTTGCAAAAGTTTGTTCATCCTTTACAAAATTTTGTCTTCAAGGCAATTCATGCTTACACTCAACTCATGACAGCAAGTCAGAGCAGAGAAAGATAGCTAAAGTAAATTTCAAAACTGTTAAACTTATTTCTTTGACTTCTGCTTGATAACTAAAGAGAAATGAGGGAAAAAGAGAAACAAAAGGAGATGGCAAGAGTTCATGTATGAAAGTCAGCATCATTCTACCTGTAAACTACTAAACTTACCTTCCATGAAGAACATCTATATTATCCTTTGATGCATTAGGCCATATGTCTAATTCAATCACCCGCACACCTTTCTTCAGTGCATTTATGATGGGGACGTCACTGCAGTCACTGCTCAGCTGATTCCCAGTTAAATAGGAATTATGGCCAGTATATATGAAATAATGTGACAAGGGTAAAGTCATATCATGGTGCACCTGAAATGGAAGAAATAATCGCACAACACACACAATGATTAGAATAAGAAAATGCATATAATTAAGCATGATACAATAACAATATTTATGGAAGTAACAATGACTTGTCAAAAATTTGGATGAAATTCAATATGTAAATCAAAGCTTTGCCCCTAAAACCCTCTGTGTAATATCTCGGGGCCTGATTTTTTACCAAATTAAGGCACTAGAGAAGAAGATCCTAATCTAAATGACTGATTCCCAAAAACACAATCAAAACCAATGTAAAAACTAAAAAGCAATGCCATATCCTGAAGACACTGTGACAATATATAGCGTATCCAACAATAAATGGTATTTCCATGAATGGAATATAAAGCAAAAGGCTTCATATGCCCTGCAATGCCCTGTCCTTCCGAAAAAGAAGCAACTTATAAGAGAAAGGCTCAACTGCATAAATGATGAATCCATTCTAAAAATTGAGGGGAGAAAAACGCTAATCCTCAATCGTGTTATCATGGTCAACAGGTCAACCAAAATGCCACAAAACTCAAACTTTTCTTTGGGGGTGAGTCAAAAAGTACAAACTAGGAAACCAAGAAGAAGCTAAATCACCACAGATTCAGTTACGATTAACCCTTTGTGCATAACACTAAACGAGAACTAGCATGAGTAGACCAAGCTTTTGCAAAAACTGAAGTAAAATGAAACCAAACACCCCAATTGAAAAAGTACAGCAAACAAATACAGTAAAAAAAAAAATAGAATAAGGGAATGAATCCAGTACAATCCAATCTAGGGAGAAAAGAAGAACACCCAATTGGAAAGTAAACAATGCCAAATCCAGATCTCGTAGACCCAAACTGTCTTTGACAAAACCCAAATAGAAAAACACAAAAAGCTGAGTTTTTTGTTTATGTTTTTGTTTTTTTGCTTACCCCATGAAAAGGAAGAAGAGGAGGATTATCGTCACTGAAGAGGTACTTGAAGAAAGTTTCGAGATTGAGGCCAGCGCCTCTGCGATGGAAATGCTTGAAGCTATCGATGATGGCTTGCGCGTTTTCTTCAGTGGCCTTCTCTTGCCTCTGCACTTCGACCATGAATCTCTTGAGATGCGAAGGTGTCATGAGCTCATTCTCGGAGTACTCATCGAAGAGGGTCTTGATTTCCGACGGCGCCTCCGCCAGCGCCAGCTTGAACCGCCGCCGCCAGCAGAAGCACACGCTGTATGTCTGTTTCGACGTCATCACTTGCTGCTTCGCTTCTGCTGTCTGCCCTGTGCTCTGTGTTCTCTTCCTTCCACTTCAAACCCACACGAATATGTGTTGTGTGCGTGTGGATTCCGTGTGTTTCTGCTTTAACGTTGTTGTTGTTGTGGAGTCAAGTATTAACTTCACAACACAGACACAGGTGGAAGTGATCGACGCTTCAACCGATGACGGTTTTAATTACCGTACAGTTAAATACGTGTGTCACTTAAGAGTAGCATTATTTATACCGACGAATAGTAGTAGTATCACTTTAATGAAAAATGAACCGAGAAGTGAGAATAAAACGTGCGTGACATACATAAGCCATGGACAAATCACAAGTAAAAAATATAAGCAGCGAAAATATGAGAAAAAAAAGTATATATTAATTTATTAGTTACTGTTTATACAATCATTCTATCATTACCTATTATTAATGAAATTAAAAAAGTTACGCATTAAAAGTATAACATAATCATCAAATTACAGTAGACAATGATAAATATGTTAACTTATAAAATAATTATTTTAAAATAATTTTAATAATAATTTATAATTGAATGATAATATATTATTAATTTATAAATATTAAACTCATAAATTTATTAATTTTTAAAATAATTATTTTAAAATAATTTAAATAATAATTTGTGATCGAATTATCATATAAAATATTTTTATACAATTAATATATAAACATTATACAGTGAAAATATATTTAGAAGTTGGATAATATTATTATTTTTTAATTGTTAAGTTAAGGCATTAAAAGTGAAACTGGGTTCGTCCAGTTTTACTTCAAGTAAACATACCAATTATATTAAGAAATATAATTAGTATTTTAAATTTTATCATACGATGAGAGAAAGTTCACCTTAACTTTTAAGAAATAAGATTTAAAAAATATAATTAATATTTAAGATTTTATAATAAAATGGGAGAAACTTGAATTTAACCTTTAAGAAATAAGAAATTAAAATAATTTTTTATACAACTATTGAACACACATATTAATTGGTGTGAAATTATTTTAATAGTCTTCAATCTGAGTTTTTATTATGCAATTGTGTTAAAGTATTCAAAGAAAAAATTTTGCTCCAAAAAAAGAATTTCTTAGCAAAAATCAAGAAATCAAATTACTAATATTTTAAATTTCATAACAATTAGCATTATGAAATTTCCTAATTTATCTCTAACTTTTACTAAAATTATTCGCTTGACTTCTTGTATATATTAAATTCTATTAATTGAATCATGGATATTTTTACATTAACTTAACAGGTTATGTATACCAAAACTTAAATAAATTAGACATTTGTTGCTTGTGTAAAAAAGAAAATGACATTTGTTACTATATAATCTTTTAGTCATCATTTATTAATATTTTTAAAAGTATATTGAAATGGATTCATTCAATAAATTATAAATAATTATAAAATTTAATAAAAAATTGTATACTTAATATATTTAGTAAGAAATTTTAATTTAATAGTTGAATTAATAAAATTTAATATATATTAAGATATTGAATTTTTTTTTTTACGGAAGTAACTTGATCTCTTTTCTTTTTTATATAAAGTGAGCGCCTTTTGGGTAATTTCTTTTTTCAAAAATATAATCATACATGTTAAAGACTAAAATTGAACAAAATCAGTAACATCAATTAACACCATAATTGACACCATATAGAAATATCTCCATCTTTCATAATAACAAGTGGACATAAGTTATATAAGACACTATAAGTAAAAATATCAGACTAATCCAAGTTGAATAGATCTGACAAAGGAACAATATATTATGCTTGTATCGTATTCAGTGATAACAGATTATTTTAGAAAATTAGTTACTTATTTTTAAAAAAGATAATTATTTCTAAGAAAAAAGATAATCATTTCTCTAAAAACGTTGATTTTTGTTGTATGTATTTTGGTATTTGCATTATTGAAGTACCGTTGAGTTAACTGGAAAAGTTGAGCTAAACATGATTATCGTTAAAATTAGGAGGTGCCCCACGCACTTATGGAACTAATTTTCATACCATTGTCGGTTTTCGCGTGTCCACATGCTCTCAATAAATAATCATTGATCAAGACGATGATCGTTCAATTCTAATCCTGTAAAGGAGTAGATCCAACCATTCTTCTCTAAATAATTGTCAACATGGCAACATTATCCATCTATTTGTACAATAAAGCAGAAGAAATTTAGATGTGGCATATACTCACATGTCTTACATGGATATTTTTTTCTAATAGTTCGAAATAGAAATAATGATTTGGTCCCACTTTGCCCCATGCAATTGTTCGAAATATTGACCGAGCCAGCACTGGGAATAATTTTGAAAGCTGTAACGAACATTTTGTGTCTTCTTACTTTGGTACTTTTAGTGGAACAGTTCACGTTTTGCTCTGAAAGAAAAAATTATATGCATACTTGTACATGTTTTTTTTTTCTTCTTTTTAATCAAGAGCTATCCAGATTTCTATTTCACATTCAATTAGTCACCTCTCCATGGATCGACAATTTTAGGGTAAAAATAGTATTGTACCCCCTCAGGGTCTTTATACCTATCTAAAAATATCATAATAAAAATAATATTATCTTATCAAAATAACAATATTATCATAGGAAGCATAGATATGAGGTCCATTAAAATATTATATATATATATATATATATATATATATATATATATATATGTGTGTGTGTGTGTGTGATGAGATTTTTGAAATAAAATTCAAATGTTCATTATTATTCTTCTTATTATATTATATTGAGTGATATATGACTTAAACTTTGGAATAGTTTTGTAGATATACCCTCTAATCACTTGAAGGAAAGTTATTAGAACAGATGTCAACACATACAATTTGACACAACAAAGAAGAATTATAATTGTACCCTCAAATAGGTACAAGTATCATTAATCACAACCTTATTTTTAAGCCAAAGATAGAATTACAAAACTTAATTTTAAGAACCCAAGTTTCGAAACACTTATATATAGAAACACTTTTATATATTGTTAACTTTTATTTTATACATAATACATCTCTTTTTGAATTAATACAAAATTACCCTTTTTAAATTATCTTTAATTTACATTATAGAAGTCCCATTGCATAAAAGAACTTTCTAGATCTAGTCCTATTCTTATTAAAAGTATCATTTGAAACCAACTTTGCTACTACCCCACTCATTTGTAACCCATGGTTCATTGATTATATTGGGTAAAATTACCTTGCCACTCTAATCAAATTAACTCCCTAGCTTGTTACTGGCTATGCTCATTAGACATGTCATAACAATCACACCTATCGGTTGTACCGTCACATGGGCTTTGATGGCACCATTACACTCAACCCCTACATTTTTTTTATTTGGAGAGTCCATAAATGTTTTCTAAAAGCCCATCTTTAGAATTAGATTCTAAATTGACATTTTAGATATTTTTTTAGTAAATCTCACATTGTCACATAAAATTGAATATCTTTAAAAAAATTTACTTGTTTTTTTAGTGGTAAATCTTATTTTTGGATTTTAGATAACTTTTACTAGATTTCATATGAACCCCACTTTTAAATATTTATTAAATTAATTATAATAAATTAAGTAATTAAATTTAATAAATAAAACATGAAAGGAAAAATATATAAATATTAGAAATAGGAAAATGATTATAAATTTAATTTTTATTTATACTTAAATGTTAAAGAAATAAAAAATATATGCAATCTGATAATAATAAAAAATGCAAAACATTATGGTGTCTTCTAATTTCCCTGTATGATGTTTGTTGAAAGAACTACAAAACTTGTTCATGGTGTGTCCTTTGTAATTGGTCATCTTTGTTCCGTCCGAAACATTACATGAGAACACATGTAGCTTTCCTATCTTCTAGCTCTTACGGTCGTTATCTTAAAGATTTTAAGATAATATCTGAAACTAACATTATCTTAAAGACTTTAACCTTGTCATCCTTGTCCTTAGTAATATAAATAGGATTTTCTCATTAACTATGCTTCCATGAGAACGCACGTCGCTCCCCTGTTTTGTTGCTGATGTTATTTAGAAAAAAAATATAGATTGTCTTAGAATATAATCTGAATATATTATGTATTTGATTAGTATCTAATTGGAGAAGTAATAGAGAGAGAGAGAGAGAGAGAGAGAGAGAGAGATAATTTTGTATAACTATGGGATGTGCTTAGAATTATTGGCAGAGCCACCTAATGGAGATTAGCAAGTTAATGCTATCTTTTCTAGCTTTGATACTGGATTTTTTTGTCCCTGCAATGTTTAAGTAATGAAATATATTTCTGGGGTTTCTTAACTATATTGAAACTTACGATCTAGATTGACTTGAGAAAATTACAAGTATATATTTTCCGCAAATAATTAAAAAAAAATTGTTCTTTCACATAACTGTATTTTATGATTATCAATTTATCATGATTCAATAACAATTAAACGAAAGAAAACAATTGAGTGAGAAGAGGACATTGAGAATAAATTCGAAGATGAAAGATTAAGAGCAAAGAATAAGAATACAAGAAGATTGGCAGCAGCTAGTTTCGAGATTGGTTTTTACTCAATAATGATTAATGGATCAACCTTTATTGCTTTCATGCTCTGCTCTGGTTGATTCAAATTTTGAAGGTGATATAACCTAAAATATCATACTTTCCTTTTAAGGCATGAAGG
Source organism: Glycine latifolia (assembly GCA_013407115.1). Taxonomy (NCBI): domain Eukaryota; kingdom Viridiplantae; phylum Streptophyta; class Magnoliopsida; order Fabales; family Fabaceae; genus Glycine; species Glycine latifolia. The sequence continues at coordinate 5,360,013 of CM023954.1, forward strand.
TTTATTTAATAAAAAAATTATTGTTTTATATATACAAGATATGTTTATACAACTGAATGGAAGATTTCTAAAATTAGAGAAATTGAAGTACTGGGATTATTTATAATGTCTTTTCAAATTATATTTTATCAAAGCAAAGTGATCATGTCTTTTTTTTTATTCTTTTTTGAAGAGACAATGTAATCAAATAAAATTTAATAAATCATGGATATCCACAAAATAAAGGGAGGACAGGGAAGAAAATAAAGGGAGGTTTACTTTCAATTAATTGAATATTTAGGTTAAGAATTTAATGAGGAAAATTTACACCCCCCTCCCCCCAAAGTTTAGGAGATAAAATCAAGTATTTTAACAAATTATAATTTTGTTTTTTTTTAAATACACTAAAATTATAATTTTTTAAAATATTTCTGAAAATAATTTATTAAGATACCTTAGTTTTGAACAAGAGTATTTTAAGAAGTTATATTATCGATTTTCATAAAATATATAAGAAGTAACTTAAATACTTCTACTAAAAATAAGTAGGTATGCATTAAGAAAATGAAAACTAAGTATCTGTTTTGATACGCATTCTTAACTTTCAGAATTTTGAAATCATGCCAAAAAATGCAGAAGCTACTGACCAGATGCGGATCCATTCTTCCAAATCACAGATCTAAACATGCGTTAATTATACACATGCAGATCTATTTTTCAAAATTGTATTTCCAAACATGCAGTCATTATAAATTTATAATGCAACGTGCAAGCACACATGCAGATAAGTGAATGTATGCGCTGTGTGCACGTAATTTAATAACTGTTTTTTAAAAAAGGAAAACATATTTTTGCCTATGTTAAACTCTTAATTTAATCCAATAAGATCAGCCAAATAATAAAGGGTTTCAGTAGTTTACGTAAGTTCTTAGATTTAAAACTTGTTACTTCTATTATACAGCAACAACAATAACAATAACAACACAAAAAATGAAAAAAACTCAATGGGTAAGAAATTTTTCGGTTTAAAAACTAAAGGAGGGGGAACCTTTACTTCCCCAGCTTTTTCCCTCATTAATTTCCAAAACAATAATGCCATTGGGAATGCATTTTATCTGTAAGGATCTATGCATCTACGAGAATATACGGCAAAAGTTATCAGAGGACCTGCATAACACTGGACCTGGAGTATTCACTATCAAATACAAAGGGCAAATCAAGGGTCTCCTTCAAAATAGTTGCAATGGTGAATGAATGGTTGAATTGTGATGCGACACCTCTGCTAACATGGAGAGAGATTCACCACCCAGCATCTTCCTCTTCATGTTACATATATATTTGACTATTTGTCAGTAGCAAGGTGGCATATGCCACCTTTTGTGGCTGTTTTGACAAACATCTGCCAACTTATTTATTTATCAGCAACTTCATTGTAAGGGTATGACATCAAATTCTCATCTACATTATGCCTTTATGGTCTCAGGTCTCGCATCAGCATACACCTTAAAATTAACAACACAGGTATAAAATTTGATGTTGCTAATATGTTTGTGTTGTGTTGAAGGTGAAGATAAGTTAGATAAATAAACCTCTTAAGCCCATAATATAGTCACAACAATCTTCTTGATGCCCCTAGTCACACTAGTTAAAAGGAAAACCACCTAGGAATATTAGACCATGTTACATGCCTAAATAATGGCTAATCTTTGTAGTTCATTTGAACTGAAACCGCATTAAAAGCTTTACAGATTTTAATTGCTCGCCCTTCTGATCAAATAGAGGGATTGCACGGAAACCAGATCTTAGCTCAGAGACTGGCAAACATGTTTGCCCACCAAAGTCATCCTTTTCATGCTTATCATACTCTCGAACTTCTATCCGGAGCAAAGCTAGTTCCAGAACAGTCAAGGGAAATTCAAACTCTTCATCCCAGACGGGAAACCAGTTGTCATGAATTACCTTGGTCTTCTTATTGGCTTTATCAGCTGGTACTCCAACAATGCAAACCTGATATATATATTAATCAAATGCTAAGTATAATATATTATTGTATTTGTATCTCTCTCTTGTTTCCTGATGATAAGTGCAATTACACAATTAGCTCTTCAGATTCAAGCCATTATCAACAACTAACTTCAAGGGATTTCCAACAATCATTTTTACACAATCTTGAAACTATGTAGTCTGCTCTCCGAGGTATATGCACATCCCATACAAATTGTGAAATGCAGATATAGGAGATGGTTGTTTGTAACAATCATACTAAGAAAAGTTCAGCATATAACTAGTTGGAGGTGTATAAATCATTATTCAAACACGAAGACTACTAGGCCACATTTTCAAGTTCAATTGTCAAAAACATCTCTTCACGAGATGTTCAACTATGTCAATCCACCGATACATTACTGCAATATTAGTAAAAATATTGAACTCACCTTTGTGTAAAAGTCCGGTGGAGAGAATGTATCAAAGTGTGTTTTGCTGAAATCTGAGCTCCACCCGTTTCCCATATATACTTTCACCTATATGTTGATGAGGAGAAGTTTAAAAGATGCACCAAATCAATTGATTTCCTTTTCAAATAGTACCTTACCTTCAATGTCTTCTTCGCTGGCAATGCTCTTTTAGGATCAAAAACCTCATTATGTGGGCCTTTTTCTATCAGAAATGCAGGCTTTTTCACATAACCACACCCGCCATTTGCTCTAAACATGCCTTGCATGTACCAGAGTGATTTTCCATGCCCCTGATAAAGAAAAACACACACTGATGCACTAAACAAAAGAAAAATAACATCATACTAGTTACTAGCATATGACTCTTAACAAAATACCTTAATAAGAAAAAATTCACAAAATCCATATAGTACTAGCAATGCTTGTTCTACTGGTAACACTAAAATAGTGTACAGTAAAGAATTAAATACATGTGGGCATGAGTTAAGAAATATTAATTCAATATGCATTAAGATTGCTCCACAACAGAAAATAGCCCAAAGATGTAGCCATGCATGCTTCACTAGTTTTCCTGATCATCCAAGTTTGCAACTGTATAATAAAATTTTCACATGGATCATGTGTGGTAGAGTGCATCAGGACTATAAATATAGAACACTAGGATGAATTGAAACAACCTTGGTCATAAGTCCCTCACCTGCATGTTAAATGCCACCATCTGAGCTCCGTACATCCATCCTATATGTGGCCTGTAATTTGAGGAGGTAACACGTGTTCCCTTTGGATACACCCTGATAATATTCTTCTGTGTAAATCTGAAAGCATAAAATGCATCTATCTTATTTGAGAGGTTGTCAACTATAAAAGTATTGAAAATATTAGCAGTTAGCACTACTATGCGCTGAGTAGGATACCTAACAATATCAGATCCATAAGTAGCAGAAGCCTTTTCAAGTTCCTGTTCGCTCAAGCTCAAGCGCTTTACGCCCCCAACATTGTTCAAGTGGTGCTTTACATGACCCTTTGGCTTCCCAGCATGGATTGTAATCAAACGTTTGTACTCAGGTGCACTCTGTTGGTCTGATTTTTTATCACGAGCATTCAAGCCTTCCTCATCAAGATCACTTCCATTTAACTATCCAGTTGGGGTTGGGGGGGGGGGGGGGAGGATGACATAAGCACGCAGAGCTTATAAATGCAAATCAAATTAGACACATATACGTCGATATGCTCACCTTCTCATCAACAACCTCCAATTCAGGGATAATGCATGGGGATAATGATCCATCTTCAGTTGATTCCCTCTCACTGTCACTATCCTTGAATTGCTTGGATTCAAGATATTCTTTTGGTGGTTTGGTTGATATAAGAATTCGACCTTTCAACGATTCTGGCGTGGGGAATTCTGTCAGAGAATCTGCCTGAGGAAAATAGAGCATGTCTCCAAATACTTGAGCTATCATCTGCAAATAAGATTAAATTTGCATTCAATGCCTACAAAAATAGGGACTTGAAGTAGATTCTTTTTGTGTGTGTGGTAACAATGGAGCATTACCTCTGCAACTTTAGCTTGAAGAAATGGTGTAAGGTGGTCCTCTAAAGTTATAATGACTGGGTAGTCAGATTTAACAAAAGCATACTCTTTTATGGACTTTAAACATTGGATAAGTGAGACAGGAGCAGTAAGTGTCCTGAAATATTTAAGAAAAAGGTTACAAAGCAAATGAGTTTTACAAATTGCACCATGAATATCTGAAAACTATAAAACATCAAAATAGTCATCTAGCTCCACAAGCTTGAACTCAAGATCAGCACCTTCCATGAACTACGTCGATATCATCTTTAGTTGAATTTGGCCATAAATCTAGCTCAATTACTCGCACACCTCGTTGCAAAGCCTTTATGATTGGCACATCACTGCAATCACTGCTCAGCTGATTCCCAGTCAGGTAGGAATTGTGCCCTGTATATATGAAATAATGTGACAACGGAGCATTCATATCATGATGTACCTGGCATGACACATCATTCATATTGTCAAGAAGAGACAAACATTCCTTAAAAAAATAACACAATAAACTAGATATTGTCCTCAACCTATATACTCATTTTTTCCAGTTTAACTCCGATAACTGGCTTTAACAAATGAAGTGTATTGATGATTTAATTTTAGACACTCTTACACTAGTATAACTACTGTCACTCACAAACTTTACATGTAACTGCAGAAGATAAATCCAAGTCAGTTTCACTCCTTATTCAAACGTTCCCCTTTTAGTTGGAGGTCGTGACTCGCAATTCTAGCACATAAAGAAAATGTCACTACACATTACATACATTCAAAGAAAAGCTCTCAGGTCTCGATTGTTTGAACTTTTAAGTATAAAAAAAAAAAAAAAAAGATTTTCAGTTAAAAGATATCTTCAAAAAATTTCTAAAGATCAAACATTTTTAAAAATTAATTTGTGTTTTCCTCATAAAAAAGTAATTTTCCAAAATTCATCTAATCTCATCCTTTATCTATTTGATATATGACAACATCTGACAAGTGTTGTAAATAAGTTAGACTCCCCTGTGTTGGCTCCATAATGTGATGTAACTGTTCATACCTTCAATTTCAAATTTTGTCACTTGAAAGGACTAAAAGTAATGGATAGGAAGCTAAATTCTATGTCCTTTTATAAAGCTATTAAAGACGGGTCCCATTTCTTGCCTGATATATAAACTTTTCCATTTCTCCTTTCTTTGCTTTCCTTTTTGTGCAGTAAAAAGAAGATAAAGAAATATAACATGTGGAAATCAAACAATAAAGCAAATTAGTACAACAGCGAATAATCCATCAAAACACACACGCACAAATATCCTCATGACAACAACCACCCCTTTTTTAACGTATTCCCCAACGTTAATCCATTGAATACAGATCACGCAAATATGCGTTGTCTATGTTATTTTTTTCTCCCCAGAAATTAATTATTTCAAAATGTCATCCAAATGGATTTACCATTTTCATATACATAGGGTGTGTTTGCAAACCAAAACGCAAGTGTTGAAAAAAATATCCATCACATGTTTTAGCTTTTATGTCTTGGAACAGTATTTTTTTGTTGAATGTGAATTTCCAACGCTTGACTAAATACACACATAGTTGTCAGAAATCAAACCTTGTTAACGTATTTAAATTTTGAGGACTAACTATCTATCAACTAAATTTTATTTGGTAACATCTTTCACATGAGTCAATTCAGCTAGTAAAATCATTGTTTGCCACAAAACTCTATCTAGGACTCAAATTTGAAATTATCTTGCCGGAATAACTTTACACCAGTTAATTGATGCGCTTGGTGATATTGGTTTATTATCTTAGTAAAACCTTCTCAGGAACAATGTTTACAAACACTAACAAAATGACAAAATGCTTATATAAGATAACAGAAAAAATCCTACATCCTAGTTTGGATTTTTTCCAACTTAGAAGTTAGAACCTTTATGACACGTAATATTTCATTGCATAAAATAATAGGTAGTGAACAAAAACGGTTTTTGTTTTTGTTGCACCTTTATCGGAGAAAGCAAAAGAGAGAGACCTGGGATTTGAGGGGATCGTTGAAATCGAAGAGGAACAAGAAACGGAAGAACTCGTCGAGGCTGAGACCATTGTTGTTGTTGTCGGGGTGGTGGTCGCATTCGGCGTTGGTGTCGTTTAGTTTGCGCGATTGAATGATGCTATCGAGGATGCGGTTGGAATCCTCAGCGGAGCAGTCCGTTTCGCCCTGGTGGTCGTGCAGGAAGCGGAGGAGCTGATCGGCAGACATGGAGGCTGCGGCGGCGTCGGAGAAGGTGGAGAAGGCCTCCTTGACGTCCGGCGGAGGGGCCTGCTCGGAGACGGCGAATTTTCTGTTAAAGTACTTGAACATTTTGTAGCTGTAGGTGACGGTGCCCATTGTTGGACACAGAGAAAAGATGAAGAAGAAGAAGAAGAAGAAGGAGAAAGCGATGGGTATGAAATAAATGGTGAAGGAAAACCTTTTGAGCTTGAAGTTTGGGAGACAGAGAGAAGCACCGTAAACATAAATGGAATGCGAGTTAAGCGGGATCCATTGCCCTTTACATTTTAGACTGACCAACACGTAAATTTTGATTTTTAGTATAAAAAAAAAAAGGGTAAATAGCCATTTTCGTCCCTGAATGTGTAAAGCGCTGACAAATTTGTCTCTGAAAGATGAAAATTCAAATTTTTGTCCCCGAAAGTGTAAAAAGTGCAACAAATTCATCCTTCCGTTAAATTTTGTCCGTTATCGTTAATGAAAATGTCTACGTGGTACAGAGGGACGGAAATGTCATACAATTGATTGCCAACATAACTGCTGATTAGATTTTGGACAAAAATGTCAGTAAGTTACCCTTGGACTAAAATGTCAGTAATTTTCTATTAGACCTAAATGTCAGTAAGTTATCATTAGATCAAAACGTCAGTAATTTTTTATTGGATCAAAATGTTAGTAATTTTTTGTTGAGTAAAATATCAATACGTTTTTATTGTACTAATTTGTCGGACTCCAAATTTCATTTAATTTAAGGGTAAAATATAACTTAAGAATAAATCTTCCCTTTTTTATATTACAAGCATAATAATAACAATATAATAATCACTTAAAAAATAGAAAAACAAACATAAGTTAAAAGAAACATAATAATAACAACCATAATATTGTTTAACAAACACCAATATTTTGATCTGACTTAAAAGGACTTAAAAGTTAGAAGCAATTGAAGATGCAACTTAATCATACGAATGTCACAAACTAAGAAGATTATTTATAAAATATAATTTTTATGATTAATTAAATTTTTATTCTTCATATAAATTTCAATTTTTAATCCTTCAAAAAAATTATAATTTTTAGTCTTTCATTAAATTTTAAGATAATATTTTTAGTCCTTCTAATTTTTTTTTCTGTTTTTAATCTTTGTTTATTTTATTACTCAAAATTAGTTTCTGTTTTATCCATTTTTAATCCCTTATTTATTTTATTTGAGATTAATTTTAAATAATAAAAATAAATCAAAGACTAAAGTGGGCAATTTTTTTTTAAAGAACTAGAAATGATGACAAAAAATAATAAAGGATTGAAAATTGTAAAAAACATTAAGGAATAAAAATTAAAAGCTAAAAAAGTACAGAGATTAAAAATTTACTCAATCCTAATTTTCTATCACAAGAAAAAGAAGATTATTTAAAAACATAAAATAATAATTTATATTGAAATTATTAATTTACTATAAATTATTTTTTAAAAAATAGGTACATAAGACACCTATAAAAATAAAAATAAGTATATAAGTTTGCTTGATTTTTTTTAAATATTACTAATATATCAATTTTATCCTTATTAATAATTATTAATTTACTATGGGTGATATAAAAATATTAAAGTTTAAGAACATTATAAAATAATAGAACACATCAATTAAAAAAAACACATATACGTACGTAGATATTTAATAAGAAAAAAAATACTTCAAAAAAACTGTAAAATGTCTTATAAAAATGATTATATATTTCTTCTAAATAATATCTTATATTAAGAATACTGTAAGGTTTTGATGTTTTGACGGGTCTTTTTTAAATAGTAATGGATTGATTATTTAAGACTGAAATTAATTATTTTTATAATTTTTTTAAAATAAGTATATAGTCTGTATATAATGTAAAGAGTTTTTAGATTATAATTTAATTACAAATTATCAAGTATAAGTTAAGTTTGTTAATTTATAATAGATTGCGATTAATTATTATAACTTTGATAAATTTGTAATGATTAATACATTGTTATAATATTTATTTTAATATAACGGTAGAATATTTATTTTGGATAATTTTTATTGTGACAGACAAATTATGATTATTAATCAATATTATGGTTATTATTATTATGTTTCTTTTAACTTATGCTTATTTTCCTATTTTTTTAAGTAATTATTGTATTGTTATTATTATGCTTGTAACATAAAAAAAGGAATATTTATCCTTAAGTTATATTTTACCCTTAAATTAAATGAAATTTGGGGTCCGATAAATTAGTCTAATAAAAATGTATTGACATTTTTATTCAACAAAAAATTACTGACATTTTGGTCCAATGAAAAATTATTGACATTTTGATCAAATGGTAACTTACTGACATTTAGGTCCAATAGAAAATCAGTGACATTTTAGTCCAATGGTAACTTACTGACATTTTTGTCCAAAATCTAGTCAGCAACCATGTTGGCAATCAATCGTATGACATTTCCGTCCCTCTGTACCACGTAGGCACTTTCATTAACGGTAACGGACAAAAGTTAATTGAAGGATGAATTTGTCGCACTTTTTACACTTTCGGGGACAAAAAATTGAATTTTCATCTTTCAGAGACAAATTTGTCTGCGCTTTACACATTCAGGGACGAAAATGGCTATTTACCCAAAAAAAATCTATTTCCTGTTATTTTCCTAAATATATATTTTTATTAAATTTTTTTTTTACAAATTTAAAATGATTAAAAGTGACGTCAGAGCCTTTATTAACATTTATAACAAATGAAATTGAGAATAAATGACTATGCATAGTATAAAAAATGTAATATATTTATTTAATGATAATTTATCTGATAAATTTATTGACTTTTAAAATAATTTAAATATTATTGTGTAATTAAATAATAGTGTGAAATTATTTTACACTATTTTACATTATCAACGTATTAACATTAAATTCAATGAAATGTATGTTTTAAATTAATTATAATTTTAGATTATATTTATTGTAATTAATATTTTTAGTCTTTTTATAGCTACATGCAAAGACAATTCAATTATAAACAAATTAATTAAGTTAAATTCAAGTTTTATTTGTCAATAAATTGAGATGAAACTTTTAATTAGACTTGTTTATATATATGAATTAAACTTGAATAACTTATAATTTTAAAAAAAGATTTTAAGTGTTTAAATTCAAGTTTCTATTATTATTTGAAATATTAAAAAAAAATGATACGAAAGAGATGCAAACAAACAAATTAATGGTTAAAAAAGACTTAAATATAATTTTTGTCCTTTTATTTTACTTTATCTGTAATTTTAATTTTCTTATTATGAAATTAAGACATTTGGTCTCTTATTTTAAAAATTTTATAATTTTCATTTTTCTATATCAAAATATAAACATTTGGTCTCCACATAATAGGAAATCCGTATTTTTTGTCTCCCTATTTTAAAAAATCTACAATTTTGATTTAATCTTTAATTTGATTATATTTATTTCTTATTTTGTAATTAATTAAATCATTTCTTGGTGGTACCTTAAATGAACATGTTAAGTTTAGAGTTCAATTGGATTAAAATAAAATAATTAAAATGTTAATAAAATTGAGAATTTGATCAAAATTGTGAAATTTCTAAAATAGAAAGATTAAATATCTTTATTTTGAAATGAGAGGACTAAAAATATGAATTAAAAAAATATGAAAATTAAATGTTTCAATTTTAAAATAGAAGAATTAAAATTACAAAATGAATAAAATAGAAACACTAAAATTATAGTTATGCTAAAATTAAATTATATTGATTCAGTCTTTGTATGTGTCTCTCTCGTACTAAAAGATTCTATAGTATTGAAGAGGATCCACATGCCTTAATTACTGTTATCTTTAGTTTAATAAAATTTGAGAAGAGAGAAGTGACCAAGTAGGAGAGAAAAAGTACTTTGACGTAACTTGGTTAAGGAAAGCTAAAATGAAGTATGGAAGTGATGAACTCAAATAATAATGAGTATGTTTGTATAGTCATCATGCGGGCCTCAAACATACTTTTAGAACTTCATCAAACTCAGTTTTGTATCATGGGTATGTTTGAATTCCAGTGAAGTGATCTAGAAATATGTTCAAGAGTAAATTATTTCTATAACCTACATCTGTCACAAATTTGGGTTTAAATAAGAAGGAACAAATAGGTTACTTTTAAATAAAAAGTATTTCTGATTTATATATTGTAAAAGTATTTTTAACATGTATTATCCAAACAAATTTTATTTTATCAGTATACTTTGGAATAAAAAATATCCAAACATAAATTATATTATTATAAATTTTTTTATCAAACTTAAATTTACAGCATACTTTTGATTCAAATTTATGTTTGCAAATTTTAATATAAACATGCATAATATCTCATTTGGTGAGAAAAAGAGAAAGAAAGGGAGATAATAAAATGTGACATCCATAAAAAAATTATAATTTTAATCTTATTATTTCTTCTCTACCTCATAAGATCAAAATATGTTAAGGATAAATATGTTTTTACAAGATTTTTTTTTCACTTTTCTATCCAATCAAATAAGTAGAGAGAAATTTCTTTCCTAATTTTTATGCCCAACACCTTAAAAATCTATTCACTTTTTATTCATTCTCGCTTCTCTTGCTCCTTTTCACTCTATTTTCTTTCCCCTACTTCTCTCTTTATCCTAAATAAGCACTAGTGAAGGTTGAACCATTGTTTCCGTTGGTTGTTTATATGACTTATTTATTGGTTTAGGGTTTATATGACTTATTGGTTTGAACCATTGTTTCCATTGATTATTTATTTGACTCTCCGGTTTTTTGCTTTTGCAGTATGCGCCTTAGGTGAGGGACAACAAGAGGGCCATGGATGAGTATACTTGATGACCTATTACAACCGTGTTGCATAATATCCGCGAGGATTTAGCTTTTCTTATTATCTTTATTGATAAAAAAATAAAGTTTATATTAAAAATTTCGACTTCTAAAAAAGGCTCTTTTTTAATAAATAAAGAAGTGAAGTTGGAGATATGAAATGCTATTTTGTATTTTATTACTATTAAAAAATATAAAAATGAAGTTATTGATATTATAACTTTTTTTAAAGAAAAAATAAAGAAGTGAAATTGGAGATATGAAATACGATTTTTTTATTTTATTAATAAGAATGCAAAAGTGAAGTCATTGGAGTATTTCATTTTGATTAACTTCTTTTTTATATTTTAAAAAGTAAGGTGGGAGAGAAGAGGAGTGTTTTATAAATATTAAAAAGAATTGTATTAATTATGTTTTTCATATCCGTA
>CM023954.1:5371578-5408377 GCA_013407115.1 Glycine latifolia
ATATATATATATATATATATATATATATATATATATATATATATATATAATATTTTGACAACATAATGACCAATGACCAATCCACCCCACTCTTCAATTTTCATGGCATCACTGGCAGGCATGCGTTTGTGACAATCTTTATACGAAAAAATGTTTACTTAAGTGCTTTATATTAGGTATCACTATCAGCTTTACAAGTTAGCTTCCTAATAAGGACGTTAGAGGAAGAAGCACATTCCCAAGGATTACGAAGATGAGATGACTATACCCAGTTGACCAGTTTTAAGGTCCAGCAGAATATTTACTCCATAAGATAAGAATGACTAGAATTAGAATATCAATATACGGTGTAAGGTTTTTCCCTTGATAAAATTTAATTCCAATACTTGCTGGATATTAATCTTGGTGCACACATGTGTCTGTTGGATATTTGTGGAACTCTTAATACATAAAAAATTTATAAAATTTTGATAATAATAAACAATAAATGTCATATTAATAGATTATTGCATTGATGATAATTATTTGATATTTTAAAGTTACTAATATATTGGATTTATGAAAATCAACATAATTGAGAAGATTATTTGAAAAATTCTGAAAATTGATATCATTCAAGATGACATGGAATTAAGAAGATTTGTTTCTATTTATTTTTATTAAATTTTATGTAAGGAGATTAGAAGATTGATATTTGCCTTAATATTGCATTGCATAATAAGATAAAATATTTTTTAAGATTTCATTCAAAAATAGGATAAGATATTTTTTAATATTGCATTCAAAAAATAGGATAAAATATTTTTAAAATTGCATTCAAAAATTGGTTAATATAATAGAATATCTTAAAGATTGTATTGCATAATAAGATAAAATATTTATTAAGATTGCATTCAAAAATAGGATATAATATCTTTAAGATTACATTGCATAATATGATAAAATATTTTATAGGATTGCTTTCAAAAATTGGTTAAAATCTTATGCTTAAATTAGTATAAATAGAAACATATTTTGTGTTTAGTGTATGCATTGCATTCCAAATAATATTAGAGCTTTATAAAGTTTACATTTGCATCATTGAGAGAATTGTTGAGATCAGTTTGTCAAGTCTGATTCTTCAACTCTCCATCAGGATTAAAGGTACCTATTTGCTTATTCTTCTTGACTTTGGAAGAGGTCGCAGCTAGGAAACTAAGATACTAGTTCTATCTCTATTCTTGGTGAATTGAGACATGCGACTTCTGGCTGGAAAACTAGGATACCAGTCTGATTTTATTCTTGGTGAATTGAGAAGTTTTTTGTTGGGAAACAAGGATAGCAGCTGAGATAATTGTTGTGTATGGGTAGACTAGGAAACTAGGATATTAGGTACTCTTGTCCACAAAATTATCATAGTAGAGTTGTCTATTGGATTGATTATCCAATTTGGACGCTGTGATTTTTTACCCAATGAGATTTTTCACGTTAAAATTGATTGTGTCTTCTTTATCTCTTATCTCATATTTTTGCTTTGAGTTTGATTTTAAATTGTGAATTATTTTATAAAACTCAATTCACCCCCCTCCCTCTTGAGTTCATCTGGGACCAACAATTGGTATCAGAGTCGCGTTCTCTTTATTTTGCAGGTAACTCCTGAAGAGTAAATCTTAAGATGAATCCAATGGAGACAATAAGAGAAGGCTACTCTACCCAAAGACCTCCACTATTCGAGGGAAAGTACTACAATTACTGGAAGAACATAATGGAGATTTTCATTCAAGCAGAGAACTATCAAGTCTGGAAGGTGATTGAAAAATGAGACTTTCAGATCACAAAGATGAATGAAAAGGGAGAAAAAGTGCAAAAACTTGAGGACGAATATACTGATGAAGATTGGAAGAAGTTGGAATACAATGCTCAAGCAAAGAGAATTCTTTATTGTGGACTAGAGACACAAGAATACAATCGTGTGATGGATTGCAAGACTGCCAAGCAAATGTGGAATCTTCTAGAGGTAACACATGAGGATACAAACGATGTAAAACAGTCTAAAATTGATCTCCTTATGCATCAATATGAATTGTTCTCTATGAAGCCTAAAGAGTCTATTAGGGATATGATAACTCGTTTTACTCACATAGTAAATGAGTTAAATGTTTTAGGTAGGGACATACAGATTGAGGAGCAAGTAAGGAAAATTTTGAGGAGTCTTCTAAGAGAGGACTAGATGCCTAAAGTCACTGCTTTGCAAGAAATCAAAGACTTTAAGACTTTCAAGCTTGAGCAGTTAACAGGATCCTTAATGATATATGAGATGCAACTGGAGTCCCACAGGAAGGAAGATATAAGATTGAAGGATAAAAATATTGCTTTAAAAGTTCAATCAAAGGAAGTGAGTGATGACTTAGATGATGATTAGGAGATTACAATGTTTGTGCGGAAATTCAAAACACACTTAAAAAACCAAAAGTATAATACTTTGTTTCCACTTTTCTTGTATCTGAACGTTTGCAAATGACAGATGTTATACTCTGGTGTACTTGAAAGAGAATTCTACCTGTTATAATTGTTTATTGGAAAATATAGTTTATAGACTACAATATATGTGTAAATGTTTTCCCATAATCTAAGTTATTGATATTTTTAAAATTATAAGATGCAAAATATTGTTACATTCGGCAGAGACTTTTAATTTTTTTAATAATCTATGTTATATATAAAATATATTTTCTAACAATTTTTAATGTGAATTTTAATTATGACATTTGAAAATAAGATGTAGTTTTTTAATTATATCATTGATAAATTTTAAATTATTAAGGTATTTATTTATTTTATCTCTATTTTTTTTTCACCAACTCACTATATTTATTAAATTTTTTAACTCTTCCTAACTTTTTTTTTCTTCTCTCTCGAAATTAAATATATAAACTTGTGTTTTCTGTACTTATTTCTATAAGGAATTCCTCAGAAAATCTCTAATTGTCAATAACCATTCAATACACTTAAACCACTAGAGAGAATTAAACCCACTAAGGTCAGCTTAGTTATGGGATTAGAGTAAATGCTTAAAGACATAGGTTCGATCTTCGCTGTCTTCATTAAAAAGAATTAGTGTAAATTTTTAAATGTACTGAATTCAATTTAAATTAGCAATATGCAGTATAAATTGTTCACTGATTAATTATGAGTTTATGACAAACAATTGTAGCAGTCATGTGGTCAAACCATGTATGTAATGTTAGAGCCAGAGGTGGAGACAGCATGCTACAATTCATTCAAACTGAAACCGCATCAACAGCTTTACAGATTTAAATTTCTCTCCCTTTTTGTTATATAAAGGGACTGAACGAAATCCATGTTTTAGCTCTGACACTGGCAAACATGTCTGTCCAGCAAAGTCATCCTTTCCAGGATCTTTGTCCTTTACTTGTATCAGAAGCAATGCAAGCTCTGGAACAGTTAAAGAGAATTCAAATTCTTCATCCCAAACAGGAAACCAATCGTCCATCATAACCTTTGTTTTCTTCTTTGCGACATCAGCTGGCATTCCAACAATACGGACCTGTCGCGCAAACTCAGATATCAATTAGGATACAAACAGAACAATATTTTCTGTTTCTTCTTTTTATCTAGTGAAAATAACCACTCAAAGTTCCTGGTGGAGAGGAGTGAATAGGATACAAAAGTTCAGAACACAAGAGTATGTGCATTATTTGACTTTGATGGTAGCAAATGTTGGGATTTGAAGGAACAGTAAGAGAAAAAAGGTGAAACTAGTAGAGATGAGAATGATAAGTTAAATATGTGGCCACACAAGAAAAGACAGGATAAGAAGTGATTATATACGAGGAGATATTGGTGTATTGCCGATTGAGGAAAGAAGACAGAAAATTGGTTAAGATGATTTGGACACATGCAAAGAAGGTCACTAGAGGTACAGGCAAGGAAAGTGGATTGCATGGTTTTTAGTCCTGTCAAAAATAGGGGGAGGGAGACCAACAAGGACATTGAGAGAAGTTTTTAGGAGAGATCTCATAGTAAATAATTTCTCTAAAAATTTAGTCTTTAATCGAGACAAAAGACATTGTGTGGATCATGTAGCTGACTTCACCTAATGAGATAAGACTTTTGTTGTAGTTGTTGTATTGCTCATCAATCATCACTTATGAACGGGAGTTGTAATGGAGTGAGAAATAGGCCAAAGATATCAGTTGTAGTTGTAGAGTCTACAAAATTTATGATCAATGCTGAAGCCTAAATCAAGTTTTATGTCAAAAGATTAGTCCTCCTAAGTTTACTGAGAGTTGTTGTTTAATTATCCAACTGACCTTAGTGTAGAAGTCCGGCGGGGAGCATTTGTCAAAGTGTGTAGGACTGAAATCTGAGCTCCACCCGTGTCCCATGTATACTTTTACCT
This sequence comes from Glycine latifolia, assembly GCA_013407115.1. Classification (NCBI taxonomy): domain Eukaryota; kingdom Viridiplantae; phylum Streptophyta; class Magnoliopsida; order Fabales; family Fabaceae; genus Glycine; species Glycine latifolia. The sequence continues at coordinate 5,375,981 of CM023954.1, forward strand.
GTTATTCGATACGTCAACATAACATTCAAATCAAATGCCACCACCAAACAAATGAATTTACATTATATTATTGAATGATATATGCTAACCTTTAATGTCTTCTTCTTCACTGACTGTATCCTTGTAGGATCAAACTCATTGTCACATTGATGCTTCTGCATTAGAAATTGAGGCTTCTTTACATAACCACAGCCTCCATTTGCCCTGAACATACCCTGCATCAACCAGAGCGATTTGCCAAGCCCCTGTTGGAGAAGACAAATGGTAAAATTATAGAAGATTAGAATTCCTGGCAAAGACATAATAACTTGCAAATGAACTCAATGCACATGTCTTTTGAAATAGTCTCCAAGGCTATATATTTTATAGCACAAAGTATCACCAAAACTCTTGCTAGTAGAAAGGTTCAAGATTTGATTCATTTGAATGTTGTCCCTGTTGTGTAGACATAATTATTAAACCCAGTCAATTTCCAACAAGCATATTGGGTTGTTCCACAACATAAAACAGCTTAAACATGTGACTAAGTGTGTGTTTGGATGAGCATTGACAAAATTGATTTTGAATGGAATTGATTTTGGTTAAAGTTGATTTTGAAGTGATGTGATTTATGTTTGGATGTTTTTATTATAAAATCAAGTTAGGAGTAAAATTCAATTCAAAATTTTGGATTCAATGTAGGAACTACTCAAAGTTGTTTAACCCAAAATCAATTATGAATTATTCTCCAACATGAAACCAAACATGTGAAAATGTATCCATAATCAATTCTGGACTCAATCAATTATCCAACATGAAACCAAACATGCATTAAGATTTCTCTAGTCATAGTTCCCTAACCTGCATATTGCATGCAACCATTTGAGCCCCGTACATCCACCCAATATGTGGCTTGAAATTTGAGGATTTGACACGCATTGCACTTGGGTAAACCCTGAGGATATTTTTCTGTGTGAACCTGGCAAGAGTAAGAACTTGAATCAGATAAGTCACGGGATAACTACCTAGGGCTAGTGTAAGTGTTGAAGTAATTACTTCACTTAGGAATGGAATATAAAGATAAGCCATTGCATATTAACACTGGACATTGTCAACTATGAAAGTGTGACCATTTTTTGCAGCCACAATAACCATTCAGCAGTTAAGCTTGACAAGTACCTAAGAATATCTGTTCCATGAGATTCTGAAGCCTTTTCAAGGGTCTTTTCACTCCAACTTAAGCGTCTAACTTCACCGTCTGTTTTCAATTTATCCTTCAAGCAACCCTTGAGCTTCGTATTATGGATAGTAATTATGTGTTTGTAATCAGGTGAGCACACCTGATATGGTTTATGGTCACATTCACATGCACTTACATTTCCCTCATCACGATCGCTTCCATTCTGCTAATACATGAAAAGAAGTAACATAAGCCCACAAAAACCATACATTCTTGTTATTAAAAAAAGAAGATACATTCTTAATTTTATTACAAATATATGAATGCATATAATATAGTATATAACTTAGTCTCACCGTGTCCTCAGTCTCCACTTCGTTCTTGCTGGAGTCTGGAGATTCATGTCCCCATGTTTCTTCTTCAGATGAATCACTTTCATTCAGCATAGGATTGTCCTTGATACGGTTGGACTTAAAACGTTCTTTTGGAGGTTTCGTTGATATAATAACTCGATTTTTTAGTGATTCCGGGGAAGGGAATTCTGTTAAGCAAGAGCAATCTGTCCCAGGGTAAAAAAGCATTTCCCCAAATATTTGAGTTGCCATCTGCAAGACATGAAATCATTATCAGAGAAGGAAAAGTAAAACAGAATAGAATCAACTATCAACATTCATCAATGCAATCACGAGAGGAAGTGAACGAGTGAAAGCGGATACTTACTTCTGCAAATTTAGCTCGAAGATCTGTTGTAAGATGGTCTTCTATAGTTATGATCACTGGGTATTGAGATGCAACAAAACCATATTCCTTTATGGACTTTAGACATTTGATAACCGAAGCAGGGTTTGTAAGAGTCCTGCATTGATTCCGTGTGAGAGAAAAGAAAAAAAACAAATTACTATGCTTTTTCTTACAATTATGACCGTTAAAGAAAGCAAACTTCCTTTTTTGGGGTCACTGTAGTCAAAAGTAACTATAAAATGGACTTGATCATCAGCTTCATGTACCATCCATGATCTACTTTAATATCATGCTTATTGTAAGTTGGCCATAAATCAAGTTCAATAACACGCACGCCTCTTTTCAAAGCCTTTATGATTGGTTCTTCACTGCAGTCACTGCTGAGCTGATTCCCTGTCAAATAGGAATTATGGCCTGTATATATGAAATAATGTGACAATGGAGCACCCATATCATGATGTACCTGGAATCACATTATTGTATGCTTTTATCAAAATAAGGTTAAAACCAATAATGAAACTCTTAAAGGTGAAGTCCTACAAATGATTTTGAGTTTTGATATACTATACAAGTCAAGGTTTTTGGGTTACTTAACCCGCAATCGCGGCCGCAATTTTGTGTAATATCAAGGATGGCAATGAAATTGTAACCATGATCGCAATTTAAAACCCTGTATGGAGAGAGCTTACCTCGGCTTTCAAGGGACCGTTGGAATCATCATGAAGCAAAAAACAGAAGAGCTCATCAAGGGTGATCTCATGTTCTCTATTTTGATCAATCTTAACAGTTTCTTGACATCTCTTTCTCTCTTTCAGAACCTTCTCAACAACTTTCTCTGAATCCAATAACGTGTAGTACTCTTCACCCTGATGTTGTACCAGGAAACGGTGGAGCTCCTCCGCAGACATGTGGGAACCTCCTCTGGTGAACTTTGAAAACGCCTCCTCAAGGTCCTGAGGTGGAACTAGCTCGGTGACCTTGAACTTTCTGATAAAGAACAAGAAACTTTTGTATTTGTTGTATGTTGCCATGTTATTTCCCATCCTTTTTCCCTCTCTGTGTGCTCGCCTAAAGTGTTTCAGACATGGAGATTAAGGAACAAAGCATGCATTTATAATATGTGGAATGAGGATCAGACTGAGAAAAAAGCAAGAACCTTCTAAGAATCCTCTCTTCTTCTCTGCTAAGTGCTCCTTTTCTGCCTCCAAAGTACGTAACTAACAGAATAGAAATGTTCATACTGTTTAAGAGTCTAAGACCATTATTTTTTAATAAGTAATAAGTAAAGCCACAACTTGCAAAATTGATAATCTATGTTGCTTTGTTCTGCCCTCAGCCAAGTTGAGAATAGATATATACCGCACAAAATAGTTATGCATCTTATTTGTGCATTATTAGATATATTATCCAATAGAATCTCACTTTAGCATAGGTCAAAATGAAACTGATTCAGAAGTTAACCATGTATATGCTAGATTAATTTACATCAATATTTTATTTTCAGTTTCATATAAAATTTAATGACTTACATCAATATTTTTTTCTCACAGTTTCATATAAAATTTAATGACTCTATTTATATTTGTACTTCTTTATCTAAGAATTACTTATCGAAAAGACAATTATACAATATACGTTAAACTGTTCAATTAAAATAAACCTAGCTAGTGCGTATTGCATCTGGTGCTATGACTAACTTTCACGTTGAAGTTAACATATATTATGCAGAAAACACAACGATATTAATTTGAGAAAAGAAAGAGACTCGGAGGTTTAAGGTAAGGAAGTTTTAAGTATTGTAGGCACATGTTTCTCTTTTCAGTCAATATATATATTTGTACACACGACCACATGTGTATCGTGTCGTATAAATGTATTCAATTGTAGCAGTGGATTTATTTTTTAATTTCGATTATTTTCTCTTTCGTTTGTTGACTTTGCTTTACTTTCATTATTAGCTCTTTTATATTGCTTTTTAACCAAAAGTAACGGAGGGTTTCTACTGAGCATCTTCTTATGGAGCTTTTCCCGTATTTTGTGCGGATAGTTTAGCTAAGTTTGTCATTGATATGGATAGATCTTTTGTAGAGTTTTGTTGTTTATGCGTTATATACCCAATAGTCGGACTCCACTAACATTATTCACATTCCACACTGCCTTTACCAGATTCTCATCTTTAATTTGATGATGGATTACTTTATGTTATTTTATTTTATGTTCCATCTTAACAACCATTTTTAGTTTGTCTTTATTTCCAACTTTTATGACTGAATTTCCTTACATAACATGGATAATTGTGACTGACATCATAATGGACCTCATGCCCTAATCAGATTAATTCATATGAAACAGTAAACTTGAGGAAAAGAAGAAATTAAAGGCTCAATTCATTTCTTTACTGTCATTAGCTCATGAATTTTACATATATAGTATCCATTCTGTTGTAAGTTGCAAACAAATTAACTAGCCAGTAGCCACAGCAAATACGATCCTATTTGTTCTCTAATCAGTAAATACACTACTACATGTTAGCTAAAAAACATACACTACTACATATGCTATATTTATGAACAAACACAAACAAAAAATCATATATTACTTACAGACCTATTATACGTAAAACTAATAGTATATACCTATATTTTACACTTATTTACAAACCTAAGTTACGTATTTCTGTGAAAATAATTTTAAACCATGATCATGAGCCCTTCTGAAAGGTGGGCATATCAAGCATAACCACTAATAATGAAATTGGTGATCCTGCTGGGGGCAACAGTAACATTCTTTCAGCTCAAGTTGTCAGTGAGGGCGAGTCCCCTTGGAACAAAGTCGATAATAGCCAAATATCAGGTACTATAGTTAAGGATTCATGCCAACGATTCTATATATGCTAGACTGCGATTTAATTTATGCTCAAATTCTACTCTCTTTCTTGTACTGTCTCAACTCTCTTCTTCTTCCCTACAGATCCCTTGAAGCAAAAACCATAGGGAGAGGATTTTGGAGGGAGCGGTTCAAATAGTGTATTTTAACATAGGGATCGGTGGAAATTGGAAATTTGCAGGTTTGAATTCATTCATTAGAAAGTCTGAAAATTCATTAAGTAACTCAATACAGAACTTTGGCTTGATTAGTTGATTCATTATTTCCATCCACCTGATTTTGCTGCTGCTAATTCTTAGTCATCAATGTGGAAGTTAATTTGGAATGGAATTTCATATCATGTGTTTGATGGAATTTAAGATGGTAATGAATTTTATGCATTGATGTTAACTTGTTTTAGAATGTAACAAATAGTGATTGGTTCAAGTGATATATGCTTGATTTCTTTTAATTAAAGTCTTATGTTGGAATCTTCTATATGGAAAAATTCTCTGTTGAAAAAGTTGGTTAAATCTTGAGCAAAATCTTGAGTTCAAGATCTAATTTTCACTTAAAAGAGGTGAAGAGATTTACACCATGGAGAATGAGTTCTTGTAAAAGAACCATCAAGATATGTACATTGTTAAAAAAAAATTGTTTTGTCTTTATCTTTCCCTAAGATCTCAAAATGAGATATACCATTAAAGAAAAAAAAAATGAGAGAGGTGTTAAGAGATCTTCAATCCTATATGGTACTATAGAATTCAGCAAAAAATAATTTAAGATCTCAATTTGATATCTATCACCAAAGATGTTATTATAGTCCTAAATCAAAAAACTAATTATAAAAGGCACTGCTTCGGAAATTATGCGACCTTGTTGATTTCTTTTTCTGTGATGATGAAAGGGAATGATCGGTTAGTCAATAAAACAATTGTACATCAGAAGAAGTGCACTAAAATTCTGAATATATGGTAGAAGGAAAAGGGTCAATTGATGAAACCGAATAAATATAGTGCTTAGCGTTATTGCACTTTCTAATGGATGGGATTTCTGATTTATGTCATTTTGCGACAATTTTTGTGTAGATACTAGAGCATTCTTTAACATACCACAGGGCTTCAAAGATGCCCTGAGGACATACTTAACTACAGTATAATGACCATTTAATGCATGAATGAATTATCTGTCACAAATTTGTGACGTATATGTCTTTAAAATTCTATAGGCACTAGAAAGATCTTGAGTATTTGTTTGAACTGCGATCTCAACTGCATATGAATAATATCAGCCTCTATTTGTAAATAATGCAGAGCAGGGTATTATTGTTTAACAAATGCTAATTAGTATCCTTAAAATATTGATTAAAAAATTAAAATGAGAAAATTTTATATTAAAATACATAAAATTGTGTTATTTATGATTTTTTTTACATTCTTATATGATCTTCACAATAAATATTTTCTTCTCTTAATTAGGAAAAGAATGCGTATTAATTATGGGATTACATCAAGAGTTACGGTTATAAAAAACTGTAACTTCATGGGATTACAGTTATAAAAAAACTGTAGATACGCCACAGAATAATGAAGGTCTCTCTCTAGGAGACTAGGACTGTCCATTTAACAATTGCAAATTGGCTTCGTGTAAAGGATTTTTATTTGTGATTTTCTTATTCATGTTACTTTCTCTCTCATCTCACTTTCAGTCACTTTCCTTGTTACTTCTCTCTTTTTCATCACTTGCCTTTGAATGAATGAATGCGCGTGAATTGGGGAATTTCCAGACCAGAGGGAACCCGGATCCGTGTATGATTAGTTCTGTGCAAATAGCATTCGAACACTTTGACCGAGTAGATTAGCAATTTATGTTCCCTTCCTTATTTAGCATCATAACATAATTAGAGTTATATTTGTGATAGTTTATCTCCCCTGGTTTCCATATAGGTTAGCCGAGCTTTATAGCCAAAAGTAGGTAATGTACGGAGTGAAGAATCGATATTTGGAGCTAGATTTGGTGATGACAACTTATTAGTTAAAGCAAAGTGGAGCAGGTTAGCTCAATTGTTTTATTTAACTAGGTACTCATTAATCAATTCATATCATAAAAGTGACAATTGATTTGAAAATTTAATAAACTATAGTCACTCACATAATAACTTAAATGTTCTTCAAAAATGAACAAAAAATGCCACAGAATTTATAGGTACATGTTCAGTTTACAGTTAAAATTATTGTGACACATTCTAAAGTAGATTCAACAGAAAAAACAAATGAAAACAAAAACAAAAATTCTGATCCTTTACCTAAATAACTTTTGCTTAAGAAATCATTTTGTAGCGGATTTTCAAACATGTGCCGAGCAATTCCAAGGCAAGGTCACAAAAAAATTACATGAACGGACACAGAGGAAGCAGAGCCATTAAAGTCACGTGCGGCGTTGGCGGCGGAGTTCTTGGAGTGTTGGTTCTGGATCACCTGCTCGATCAGGAGTCGGTTACGGTCCAACACCGACTGCACCTCACTGAGGCTTTCGTTGAACGCTTCCCACACCGCAGGGTCGCCGTCCTCTTCGGCGGTGGAAGAGCGGCGGGAGGAGTCTCCGTCCATTGGGGGTTCGGCGATGGAATAAAAGGAGGTAATGGACACCACCTAAGAGGAAAAACGTTAGGGTGAAGAAAGTGTGGCCTTTAACATTGCAATTTTTGCAAAGTTGGATTTGGATCCGCCAGTTTACTTCAACTTATTTTTAAGCAACAATCCTTTTTTTCTTCTTCTTGAGATATAATAAAAAAATAAATTATTTTTCAAAATTAATCTAACCATTGTATTTAGATTGGAAGTTTAATTAAACTTTTAGTTAATAAGTCTTGGTTTTAAAATTATATTTTGATGATATGTCATCACTTTACAATTTATTCTCCCTTCGTAAAAATTAAAAATTTTAGTCTCTAAATATGACTGTATAAGAGTTTTAGTTCTCATTATTTTTTCAAAGGAAAAGTAACAACAGTTATATCATTTCATTCCACATGAAAAAAAATTGAATACAAGTTGAAATATGATTAAAAAAAATGATTACAAGCATTAAATCATGATTCTTTTATAAGAGTATGGACGACATGATTTGCTTGTTTTTTTCACAAAATCGGTTGTGGCACTTGTTACATTGTCAATCACTCAAAAATAACTTTTTGATAACCAAGCCATGTTGTCCATTGAAGCTTGATATAGAGTCAAGGCTTCTGCCTCTGCTGGCTTTGGAACACCACCAAAAGTGCTAGTTTTTTCTTTGATGAATGTAGCTTGCCTAACACTCAGCCATTCAGCCAAATACTGATTCGAGATGTCTACTGAAATGGATGGAGTAGTGTCTCGTGACCATTCCAGACTTTGTCGTTCTTGTTCTTCCATATAGCCCAGAGAGTAATTAAGACTTTTGATAGCAATGGTGGTTGGACGTGTTGTAGCAAGTTGAAGATCAAGTCGCGGATGTCATCAACTCCAGGGACTTTTCTATCAATAAGCTCCCATAGACCAGATTATTGCCAAAGCTGTTGCGTTTTGTCGGTAGTTTTTGTTATTAACACTAGGAGAAAAGAGGCAGGTCGTGTGTCTCTATAATTTTTAAAATAAAAATAATGAAAAAATAATAAAAGTTAAATAATAGTGAGTTGATTGAAAAGAGGAATTATAAGAATAAAAAAAATTCAAAAAGATAGTTATGAGGATAAAAAAAATATACACCAAAACATTTTATTCTCATTATATATAATTATACTTTTACACAATTCTTTTCACACCATAATATTTTATCCCCTTATGTTTTAGTCTTTATAGCAAGAAAATCTGTTTCAATCATGAGTTCATGATTGGTAGAGAGGATAGAAATATGATGGATGAAAATAAAATAAAAAGAGTAAAAATAGATGAAAAATAATATTAAATTAAAGGTATTTGATTAAAGAAAAATAGAAAAGAGATGAGAGAAAAATAGAGATAAGTGAAAATAGTACAATGATTTCTATCATTTTTAAAATTATTTTCATCTTAATTCTCCTCCTCCAAATAAAGGGTAAAGGAGCAACTTTATGTTTTAGTCCTTGTTAACTCCTTTTCCCTCTTTTTTTGTTGTGCGATTGAGGGGGTAAACACGAGAAGATTTTCACTAATGGGTCATGAGCAATTATATAAGTGAATATAACATTATACTTTAATCTAAAATTTTAAAGCTCAAATTTATGAGTTTTTTCTTTATTTATATGTTGTTCAAATTTCTCATGAGTAAAAGTCACTTTTATCCATGAATATTTCATGGTAGCCCTTAGAGCTTCTTCGTGATTGTCCCAACCTGCCTAGTCATTAATGCCAATATACTCTAGTACCTTGCAACAAAGGGATAAAGACAAGAAATTTTTTACCAATAGATCATGAGTAACCATATAAGTAAATCTAACACCACATTTAACCAAAAACCTTTAGGTTCTTGTAAGTGGCTCTTAAGCATAATCATGGCTACCCCGGCCCACCTAGCCATTCTTGTCAACATGTTCTAGTACTTGTACCATCGCAACACCTGTGAGACCTTCTATGCATAGAGTCACCCATCAAGAAAATTTTCGATATAAGAGATTTCTTTGTCCATGGATTCACCGTCATTATTTTACTTGTTTGAGTCAATCACCATGTCAAGCCATCGATTCTAATACTAATTGTTGTGCAATTGAAGAGGTAAACACCGAGAAGATTTTTACCAATGGGTCATAAACAACCACACGTTCATTACAAAAATTACTAAAATAAATTTAAAGGAAATGTTTTGGTCAAAAATATAAAACGTCTAATAAAATAACTTCAAAAAGTTTTTAAATTAAATTACTTTCATTAGTCTAAATAAATGTTATCATTTTTATTTGAAATATTTTCTAATCTATTTTGTATATTCTCTAGATGGTGAGTAACTCTTTCTAGGGAGATCCCCTAACATCTAAAAGACTAGCTTAGTACATACAATTGGATGAAATTAATTGCAATTTGAAAATGTGTGATAATCTTTTAAGTGAGTTTCTACTAATATTTCTAACATGCAACTCGCCCTCAACCCTATTGTATTGAGAATGATGCCTCCCCGTTCTACCATTATCTACTATATATATATAATGTGAAAAGGGTAGACATATTTTTTAAACTTTCCAGATGAATGACACTTGGAAAAAATGGGGACAAAATGGTAATTGGACATTAAATTCGCTAATTATCCTCCTTTTTAATAAGTGCACTCCAATATTCCCAAATTAAAACTTACTAATTCAACACATTTTTTATAAGTGTACTCCAATATTTCCAAATTAAAACTTATTAATTACACCCCTTTTTTATAAGTAAATTAATATTTTCTTTTAAATCTTAAATACTCATTATATCATTTCTTTCATCACTATCACACGTTATCTCTTTAACGCGTAGCAGTATTACCTGCGTACGCAGGGTGTCGTACTAGCCAGTTACAAAAATGCAAAATCTCAATATTATTTTAATTTTCCTTTCAAAAATACTCTAAACCAATGATGATATAATAATTTCTCTCTTATTCACTTAACAACTGTCTAGAAAAGTGCAGTGATATGTTGTCTTAACTACCTTTTTAAGAGTTATGTGTGTTCAAATATCTTCTTTATCATCTTCTATCTTTTCTCAACTCTGAAACGTTATTCTTTTCTGATGTTCTCTGTCTTCTCACCATTTTTCTATCTTTTCTTACCTTCTTCATTCACTCAATTTATTTTCTCTCTCTTCTAAAAATAAGCAACTGAAATATTTTTTTATTTTTCCGTTAACCATTCAACATCGCAACCTTCGCTAAAGATGTCTTTGCCAGCCACTGTGACTATAACTTCTTCATAATTTTTTCATGATTTCTAGTGATATGTAGCAACAAAGGTGAATAATTTTCTTAGTTTATATTTTCTTGGTTGATTTTGTTTTGGCCTAATTACTTTATTTGTTTTTTTCTCCTTCATCAAAATTTTTCTAATATTGTGAATATGGACTAAATTTGTTAAAAAAGTTTATTTGATATGGCCTATCGATTAAAGTATTTTATAGAAAAAGATACTAAACGTGTCTTTATAAGAATATATGATAATTGGAGAATTTTTAAATATTCATTTGATTTTGTTCTAGACTGATTTGTTGGTTGCAAACTATGTGTTTAATCAAATGTCAAAAATGACATATTTGGGTATGTTTCTTTATTTCTCTCTTTTTTTTTAATTTATGACACTTTTGAGACAACTTTTCATATAGGAACTTTTCAGTTGATTCCGTCGGTTTGATATTATTTTATAGGATAGGATATTTTCGCATACAAACTTTGGTTGTTGTTGCTTATCTTTTGTTAATATTACTCCTATTTATAATCAATAGTTTAATTATATTTGTTTAAAAAAAGTTAGTAATGGAAACTAATGTTTATTGTAGAAATTTAGGTGAACGGGTAAAAGATCAATTGAATGTTTAATTGTGAAATTTTATACAGGTCTTTATAAAAGTTAGCATTGACACAAACATAAGTGAAGAAAAAATGTAGGACAAAATAAAGAGAAATGAAGATATTACTTGGGTAAATTGAAAGAGAAGAGTTAAACAAGTGGAAAGTTAACTAGTAGAGCATTAATTTTGCATAAAGTTTTTCAGTTGTTTTCTTTAATTTGAGTTCATAACTGAAAATATTCTGCGTAACAACAAATGATATCATTTTGAAATCCTACCTTTTTTTTTATCAAAGCTATGATTCTACCCCTTTTTTTTATCAAAGTTATGCTACCAACAAATTCAACCACCTATGCAAGTTGTATATATACCAAATTCATTTTCAACTAATTATAACGTACATGGTAGGTTTATTGATTTCATTGTACACAAATTCTCTTATATTATGACTGCTATATAATTTTCTTTGGTTTTGGGATCACTTCATCTATATATTATCTACTCTATTAACAAAAATAATATTATTTATCATGTTCTCTGAATTTAGGTTTCACAAGCTTATTTTATTTTTTATATTTCATTATCCTTCGTTATAACTAGACGGAATAAAGCTGTCATGGGAATAAAAGTGTCAACAAATAAGAAAATTTATCAAGCATGATGACATAGAGTATATAATTATTGGTGTCATGAGAGAAATTGAAATGGGCAACATTCATGTCTGCCCAAAGAAGCATCACATTCATTTCCACATTTGCCTATCACATGTTCCTCTACTTAGGTTGCTCAACTTTATGTTATGACCATACTAAACTACTTATAAAAGTAACTTTATATTATCATTTCAATATATATTTTCGTATCAACGACTTTCTTTATTTTTACAATTCATCATGATTCTAACGACATATCCAATCATCACAGCACATTCTTTAGATCTCTATTATTCTTTAATTATTTACAATTCCAAAATAATAGCTACACATATAAATATGTTAAATTTAACATATTTATATGTATAAATTTGTAACAACATAATTAACATATAATATAAGATACTAAAAAAAATTATACAATTTTTTTATTAACATTTTTAATCCTTATTCACATAAATCTACATTATTTAATAGACTTTATTATCAAACTCAAACAGTACAAACTCTCCATTCATGTATATGCATGAGTATCATAGTAGTTTCTCATAAAAACAAGGAATCTCTAGCAAGAAAAAAAAAACACGGACCTTTAATTATCTGAGGTTTTAAGGCCCGGCCACCTAACTTTTGAGCAGAAAATTCAATTCCCTTGCCGTGAATCATGATTTTGCAAGTCTATTGGAAGAATTATCCTAGCCCATGCTAAGTTAATTTTGAGAGTTCTATATATTTTGGCATTTTGCTATAATTGGTGAATTTAATTATGCAGCAGGAAGCAATGCCGTAGCTGACCATTAAGGATAAAAATTCTTTCTTATAAATATAAAAATGTTAAAAATTTATTTTTATAAAATTTTCAATATATTTTTTTCGTTCTCATAAAATTTAAATATGTTATTATTTCTAAAAATTTTAAAAAACAAATCTCAGGCATTTTTATATTTATAAAAAAATATATATATTTTAACCTACAATTATAAAAATGATGCAGAAAGAAACAAAATCAATTAATCATATTTATATGGCTCGTAAAACAAAAATGGTGCATGTGATCACGTGCGTTCAATCTTTCGGTTCCATCATGCGCGCTTATGGGCAGAAATATATAGAAAATTAAAATCAACCACAGCCACTCTTTGACCCTTGGACTTTTCATTTCTTCGATGTTAGATCTCGTTGACTAAGCAACACAGGGGACGCGTGTCACCCACTCAACAAAGATCCAAATTCCACGTGATAGAGGGTTCACATAGAATCAACCTCCCAGTTATAAAACAACATTGAAATTGAAACGAAAAAACAGTTGATTATCGTTTAAGCCGTTTAGGTGTGATGTTTGCCGCGTTAGGGAGAGAGAAATAGTCTAAAGTTTTGTGCGTGTAAAGTTCCAACTTCCAAGCATTTTTGTAGTGGTCATCATATATATATATATATATATATTATATATATATATAATAGAGAAATGATGAAAGTATTTTTATAAAATTATTTCTTATAATTTATTAAAAATTATAATTTTTGGTAGATTTTCTTTTTCATTTAATATTTTTATTTATTTATATTAAATGAGAATTAAAATCCATCAAAATTAATAATTTTTATAAAAAAATCAATCATAGAAAAAGTTTGAGAGAGAGTGTCGCGCTAGCATTTATCTCTACAGTAAAATCAAATTACGGTAAAAAAAAAAACGTTGCACCTTCCATGCCCCTCTCTTTTAAGCCTCCCCCCTTCATTTTTCTTGTGAATTGCCTTTTTCGTGCTTCTTGCCTTCCACTCTTTGTAAATAAATACAAAAAAATAGTTTTGAAGCACGCCAAGGATTGGAATTAGGAAGAAAATGGGGTTTTCAAAGGAAGAGAAATCCAAAAGGGTGTTGAGAGGTGTGAAGGTTGTGTTCTTCTTGATCACCATGGTTATATCACTGCTTCTTTTCTCTGCCCCGGTTCTCTTGGTTATTGCCGATGCACTTGTTCCTTCAGCTCTACTCTCAGCTTTTTCACCATCTTCTCTCTTCTCCCATTTTGAGAACTACGATTTTGGATACTCTCTCATTGACATACCTCTAGTATCTACTGCACGATCACTTGTCATCTTATGTAAGTACATGTACAAAGCAAAATCTCCAATTTTTAAGTACCCTTTTGAATTATAAGCATAATAAAAACTTAGATACAGTTCCATAATTGTTTTTATATCTTCTTTTTTTTAATTAGAACTGGAATTTTATCTCAATCATTTATGTTGATCTTAATGTAAACATTTATACAAGAATTATTGAGATGAAATTTTAATTCTAATTAAAAAATAATACTAAAAGCACTTAATGAAGAGCATCTTAGTTTTGTAATTAAAAGTCCGATTTTAAACAGCAGTCCACAACTGTAATAATAGTGTTGAAACCCGCAATCGCAATTTAAAACTATGATTAAAAGCAATACTCTAATTCCTCATTTCCTGTGTTTTGAATGGTGGTGGATATTGTGTAGGTGTGTATAGTTTTTGCGATGGGCCAAGGCTTTCACATGGGCCTTATTTGGGGGTCACCATGTTGTGCTCAGTGATATCTTTGATGTTTGTTTGCTTGAAAGCTGTTTATGTGTTTAGCTTAAACACGAGTGTTGATGGAAGAAGAGGGTCAGGGTATGATAGAGGTTCCCAAATAGCTCTGTTCGTGTGGTCGTGTGCTTTGGCAGTGGGGCATGTCGTTGTTGCCTACAGAACAAGTTGCAGAGAAAGAAGGAAGCTTCTCGTCTACAAGATTGACATTGAAGCTGTAAGAGTCATTTCTTCCCACTTTATTTCGTAACAAGACAAAATAGAAAAGAAGAAAATGATAGTATTTGCTTATTTTCTGGTGAATAATTGATCGATTCGTACGTGCATGGCATAATTGCAAAAGGTTTTGAAATTAGTAGGTATTTTACATGAAATGTTGAAAATGATTTTACCTTTATCTCTTGATTGAGTTAAGTTGCTTTTTCAGATTTTTTGAATAGTTTAATTTTGATCAATTGTTAATATAAAAATGTTATATGACAATATATAATTAGATGTGGATCATTTAGCCAAACAAGTCGACCGAATATGAGACAGTTGGATTTTTAACTTTGGGTTAGCTTCTGATCTTAGGCTCAACACATTCAATAAATAGAAATTGCTTTTTTATCACTCTAGACATTTTTAGAGTTTGGCTAAGGTCTTTTGAATATTCAACTTTAGAGCCTCCGAGACTCAGACATGAATAAGATGATAGTCTAATTTTATTTTATTTTTACACTCTTAATGTATTTTAACTAAATTAGGTATTATCAATCACCATCACTTCATACCTCAACTCTACTTTCTCTTCATAAAAATTCAAAATTAACAGTTCTCTTCTTGTTTTAATTAATGATGCATGGCCGCTGGTAGGTTAAAATCATCATCATTTCATTTCATACCTTGCACGTGTTATCTTTATTTGAAAAATTTGTATTTATTGTTTGCTTATATATATTTACTAATTTTTGTAGAAGTCGCCTCTATAAAGAAATACATTTTTTTACATATTGCTATCATATAAAAATATGACTGGCACGATTCATTCTTTAGGTCTAATCAAAGTAATAAAATACCCATTAAAATCAAAGAATCTCTTGAGCCTTTGTCTATGTTTTGTAGGGTGGAGAAATATTTGATAAGGTGAAAAAGAATGAGACAGAAAACTACTTAAAATTTAAATTGAAGAGAAAATAGGAAAAATGAAAATTGTGATTTTTTGCATTTAAAAGTCAATCTTCTATTTTTTTATACTTTTTCTTAAATTAAATAAAAGGGAATATATTGTTATTTATGATTTTTCTCTATTTAATTGTAACATTGGTAGGGTTGCTTTTCATTGTTATGCTATTACTGTGATAATGCTGGTTGTGAGAAAGAAAACACCAAAGTCATCTTAAACGTTTTTAGTATGGTTAGACAGGGATATTTCCAAACAAATAATAAGTTGAATATTTAAGACTCTAAATATTGTTTCCCATGTAGCAAGTAGTAAGATCTCCCATCTCTTAATTATTTAGACAATACTTAAGTGTGAAGTATGAATTAAAATTGAAACGAGGAAAGGAAAAAAAAAAAAAAAAGCAAAGCAAGTTTAAAAGAATCTCAATACTCAATAGCATAGGCAATAAAATAATAGTTCAATTATGAGAAGCCTAAGAAATTTGGTTTTACTTATGTTTTTTCTAATGTTACCTAATTCTTCTAGAACTCATTTCTCTTTCTAATTGTTAATCACCTATGCTTAATCTAGTAGCACTCAATAGTCATATAATAATAAAAATAATAATATTTTTCTTGAATTATAGTCCTAATGGACATGCAAGGTAACAATTAAGAAAAAAATATTAAGCTTAAACAAGCTTGTAATTGATTAAAAGGGAAGAGATTATGATTGATCTTCCTTCACCCAGTTTATTTTATAGTTTCATTAATTAATTACAATACGTTTGTAGGAAAAATAATTTATTATAATTATATTTAAACTGGTCAATTTAGAATAAAGTCGGTAGGAACAAAACTGAAATAATAATAAAATACGGGAAACAAATAATTCAACGCATATTTATTTGAACAGAGAAAAAAAGACAAATTAAGAAATGGAAGGTGATTTTTGCACTCGTTTTTTTCAATTTTTGTCTGCGCCTTACTTTCCGAAAACAAAAAAACAATGCTAGAAAATATCTCATTTTACTTTGCAAAGAAAAATATAGTGAAATTAAGGTGAAAAATGATATATACATATAATATTACCCTATCAAATTTGACAAGCTGTATATGCTTGCAGATTTCAGCTTTCAAGAATGGGTATTCGAAGATTCTTCACGAAGAAAGAGTCAAATGAACCCACTCTATAGTCTGTCTATGACTACATTGATGCTTGATGAAATTATATCAATCTAACACAGATTTTCAGCAATCACCTTCAGTCAATTATTCATTTTTAGTACTTCGGTGCGGCAACGAAACGCAGTGGCAATTAATTAACCCTCTTTTAAGATCAATTTAATTAAATCCAATTGCTGAATAAAAGTATTTTACATTATATATATTTCTCCAATAACAAATATGATATTTGTTAATTTTTATAATAATTATATTAAATATTATCACAAGAATATTTTTTGTTGACAACATAAAAATATGCAATGACAACACAAGAATTGATTTTTTTAAAGGTGTGTTATTTTCATTTTGTAGAATACAGTGACTTTTTGAACCAAAACCTAAATTGCTAATCTTATTCTCCTTGTATATACAGGTTTGTCCAATGCATGCATGTCAGTAACCTTGACACCTAACACTGGATAGAGACAGGTTAAAGCCACAAGGTTACATAAACTGAATAAGCGGTCCATTTTTTGTGTTTACCATTGTTTTCTAAAGTTTATTTTCCCCCTTGTCTCTTGAATATCTTCTTGTACATATAAAAAGTGAATGAATATTTTCTTCTTCTGGAGAAAGGCCTAATGGAAGTATGAATTTAATTAATTATTTGTAGCATTAACCCGCTATTCAGTTCTTCAAGGAATTTAAATAGATAATAATAATAATAATAATGTTATTAAAAATATATAAATAGAGTTACTAATTACTATAAATTCATATCATAAAAACTAATAAGTAATAAGTAAAAAAAAATAAAATATATTCTTTTAAATACTAATCGATGATATTATTGGGCTTAAAAAGTTGGGCTTTCCTCTTCTCCACTCAAGGGTAAAGGGCTTCATGTCCAATCTCATTTATTTTATTATAAACCTATATAAAACATAACAAAACATAAGAAAATGTTAGACTTGACAATTAAACTTATAAATATTTATTAAATTAACACCAAATTATAATGAAAACTTAAAGAAACTGTTATAAAACTAAAATGTTTAATATATAAACTACGCATAAATTTACTATTAACTGTAAATCTTGGTATTTCAATCAGTGATTTACAGCATCATGCACGAGAGAATTAAACTGCTAAAGTTTTCTTATAACCCTGTAAAGGTTTTAGGTACCGCTGCTAAAGTTGTCTTGTTACATTAAAAAAGGATATTCCCCCTAATAGATAATATTTCCCCCCAATATACATTATGTTTGTACCACTCTTATTGAATCACATAAAATAAGAGAAATTTAGAGTTTGTATAAGTACGATACATTATAATTATAATTGAAAATCACTTAAAGAAATTAATCGGTACTATCTATATCAATAAGATATATTTATGTTTTGGTAACTAATCACTTAAGATTGTATAATTGAGAATGACTTAAAGGAATTAATCGGTATTATCTATACCAACAATATATATATATACTTTTTGGTAACTAATCATTTAAAAACTTCATAGTTAAACGTGTTTGACTTAGAGTGGTAATGAGATGGATCTTCTAAAAAGTTTCTCAGAAAGTGTGAGAATGAAGACAAAACATGTTAAAAGCATAATTGTGAAAACCGATTTGATAATTGACCCGGTCGAGGTAGTGGGTCACTGGGTCAGTAGTCCAACCAGTGGGCCATTAATTGGCCCGGTTTGACCTGGTCTATATTAAAAAATTTAAAATTATATTATATATAAGTACATAACTAACATTATTTGATTAAAAAAAGTATACTCAAAAAGTTGATAATAAAAGTAAAGTGTATTAATAACAAAAGAGAGTGTAAATAGAAACTACTTAAATTAAAACACAAGTTCAATTTTTAATTTAAAAAAAGGAGTAAAAGAGTACAAAAGGCAAAAAAAAGGGGTACAAGAAGCAAATTGACCCAAATAAACGTAAACCTAATTCCTAATGATATATATATCTTCATTGTGCCTCACTTATCTTCTCCATTTTCGCTTCCGCTTCCTGTAGTTACGCAGCGCCTCATTACGAATTTTTGAATTAAATAATCCCTCTTAACTCTTTTTCGTTGTAGCCTATCTTCTCCATTTCCGCTTCCTACAGCTGCACAACTTCTCCATTTCATAGTGCTTCCTCTTCCTCTTCCTTCGCGTTATCGAAGGTGAGGCCAGCGCGACGAGCAGTGCGATAGTGGTTGAGTCGAGTGGCAGCGACGACGTGCACAACCCGGTTCGGGTCCTAAAAATCGGTTGGGTTTTCGGTTCTTCCCAAAACCCCTCGGTTTTCTCTGGGCCAAACCGAGCCACATGCATGAGCGGTCCAATGGCCAACCTGACTCAGTCATGCCATCGGGTCCCGATTGGACTGGTCGAGCCAAACCGGGTTTTATAACTATGGCTAAAAGTATTGTGTTGATTTGTGAGGTCAGTCATAAATCCTAGAAGCAGACAAAACTGATTTTTGAGATCTCCGAAAGGGTTAACTATAGAGGGTTCGGATCGGTGAAGAGTTATGATCAACAAGGATGTTGAATGAAGTGTTACCGCATGAAGTGTTGTAGTGTGAGAGTCGTCGAGAAGTCAAAAAAATCATGCATGTTACAAATGGTAAAAGAGCAAACTTCTCTCCCAATGCAGTGTGATTCGAGGATGAACTAGGCGGAAGCTGATGAACATATAACACCTCAATCGAATCATACCAGAATGAGAGAGATTCAGAAGTTGTGCAAGTATGTGAATGTACAACTTAGGATGACTTAAAGAAATTAATTGATACTATTTATACCAACAAGATACATCTATTTTTCAGTAACCCATCACTTAAGAACTTCACAGTTAAGTGTGTTTAACTTAGAATAGTAATGGAATGAATGGCTTTCTGGAAAGTTTCCTGAAAAACATGTGTGATGACAAAACATCTGAAAAAATCTTTTATTTTTTTGTGGGATCAATCATTTATCCTAAAAACAGGCAGAACTGATTTTTTAAGTCTCAAAAAGGACTACGGATAAAGGATTTGATCAATGAATAATTCTTATCAACAAAGATATTGAGTGATATATTATTGTATAAAATACCATAATGTTAAAACCATTAAAAAGTTGAAAATCAAGGATGTTACAATGTTGACTTCAAGTTTATGGCCTATACTTATTTGACATATTTTATTATATCTTACATTTAGCCCGTAATTTGTTTCTAAATATTCATTTGAAATTTTGACTGTTTAGGGTCTGAAAAACACTTGAATGCCAACATATCAGGATACCTTCGCATTGATTTATTATGATATACGTGAAAGGATTTGTAGGAATTAATTAAGATCATATACATTCTCAACTGATTTATTAGGGTGATGGGGGGGGTTTGATCTTTCACATCCTCATTTCCCATCCCTTCCTAAGGTCTACTAATAAGACATTCCTTCCTATAACCCCCTAAAATTAATAAAATATAAACGGCTAAACTAGTGGATATAATAACTTCATTGCTTAATAATACATTAGACATTATACCGATTAAACTCTTCTACAATCTCTTATTTGCTCTTCTTTGTGTGGTGCCCTCTCATGGCGATTTACTTAGTCTGGACTCCTCTCTACGCTTCACTATGATAGGATACCTCTTCTGCGTCCTAGTGGTTGGGAAAAACACCAACTTATCTTCTTCTGCTGGAAACCAACTGACACAAGGTTGAAAGACAGCATTAGTGATAGAAGAGCACCTCAATGGATTTGACTTGCCTTAAGGGAGATGAATAAAGTTAAAAAAAGAAAAGAAAAAGTAAAACATATCCATAATGAGACTATATCATAATTTAAAATAGATTATAAAATAATGTGATTTAAACACGAGAAACTTCTCTTTATTATCCTGGTTTACAAACCTAAAAAAGGACAGATTTAGCATTATAAAAATATTATCATGGATGACAATCCGTGATTGAGTCACGTTGTAAAAAATGAGTTAAGTATATTAATACTTTAATACTGTGTTGTACCTATAACGGGTGACAATGCGGTGAAGGAAGACAGACAGCACCACTCTGGCTAGCTCATACCCAGGGCATAGACGTGGACCTCCTCCAAAAGGGGTATACACATTCCCAGGGCTACTTGCTTCTGAGTTACTCTGCAATTTTAGTCCTAAGTAAGCAACTGATACATAGAAATTTAAGGGAAATTGAACACAGCAATGAAATCATTGAGACTGTTTAGATAAACTTCTTCGTCGTAAGTATTTCTAGAAGAATGAAGTGAGAATAAAAAACAAAATTTATCTCTACATAAGCTAAAATTAGATCATGCATAAATAAATTTGTAAAAATTCTATCATATTAACTTTTCTAAAAGTTTATTTTTTATTTATGCTTAGGTTATTTTTAGCTTATGCATAATTTTATTTAATTTTATTTATTTTCTTTTCCTATAAGTATTTATGAAATCAAGAGAGAGAGAGGTACCTGCCATCTCCATGGATTGAAGGTGCGGGCATCTTTGTAATGGTCAGGGTTTAGATGTACCGCACGAAATGAAGCAACGACCCTCCATCCCTTTGGGATAGTGTAACCTATTACATGGGAGGAATTAAAACTTAGTTCATTGGTTGCATATTAAAATTAAATTATGGTCTAATTTGCTTATAGATATAATTGGTAATAGTTGATATGATTACCTTTTATGTTGATGTCCGTCATTGCTCTCCTGAATATCGCACTTATTATGTTTGCCACCCTCAAAGTCTCATTCACAACCTATATTGTGCACATTCCAGTTAAAAAGGAAGGAAGGAAGGAAAAAGTGGACAAGATTACTAATAATGATAAACTTAATAGAAACTGTTTGTGCCTTTTATCACTGAATCAGAATTTAAAGATATTCTTACACATTGAGTAAATGCCATTGACTTGTAATCTGTCCACTCCAGTGGTGCCCCTGGGCAACTCTTCTTGGCTCTGATTTGATCATGCTCTTCCTGCCAAAACAACACAAAGAAGTCTCTTATCAAACTCTCTAGCTTGGATTATGAAATGTACTCCTACAATCCTCCTTCGTAATAATTGACAACACAATTCAATAATCAATTAATTAAATTACTATTAATCACACAAAGATAATCATCAAATCTTCTTGCTAACTAGTATTTTTAGAACATTGATTGAAAAACTAAAAAAATATATTTATTATGAAACTCACAAAAAACCATAAAAAAAAACATAATTTTACCCATCCCAATAAACATAATTATTTTAGTTTTTTAACAAATCCCCTGAATCATGCATAAACTAAACTGAACTGGTAGTTATTTGACTTTTGCCAAACCGAAAAACAGGTCCAAGGAGGAAAGTGAAGGGCGGGGACTAAGCTATGCTATGCTGTGCTAACAGTGGGACCTAATCACTTAATTTGAACCATTGGATCATAAATGATCCTCGAAATCAAGCATAACCACAAGGGGACCAGTCACCAGAGACATAACTCTGCGTTGCGATGCAACAAAATAGAACAAGTTCTCCACATACCAAGTAGTACACGTCAAATGACGCATAAGCCCCTCAAGTGACGGTCAAAGTATGATCAGATTAATTATTTGTCTCTTTATTTTTTTTCTATTTAAATGATTGGTTGTTTTTGTCTGAATTTTTTTCAGGACAAATTGAAAATTGGCAGCAAAACTACGAAGCGTGCAGTGCAGTTCAGGTCTAATAATTTTGTACGTTGGTTCCATGAATTTGACTAGGCGTACAGTCCCTTTTAACTTTGACCATGTCGCCATGTAGCTTAGCTTGTATAATAAGGTGGTTTCAAAAATCAAAATTACTTTGATAGATTAATGTTATGTCACCATATCAAGAATAATAGTATCAATAAAAACCTGCCGACAATTTAAAGACAAACCTCCTTATTCAATACTATTAACTTTGAGTATTTTGAAAGTTTATGAATAAGATTTTCATGTAATTACATCTGAGATTTTAAATTCGGACTTCAAAATATTACTACTATTTAAGCTTTAGGTATATATTTGTTTTCACTCTTCTAAACCAAAGAACATACTTAATGTCTATATTTAGTTTTTTCCTTTAAAAAGTTTTAAAATAATTATTTGGATACTAAAATTATTTTTGGTGTAAAATATAGTTGAATAATGTCGTGCAAGTTAATTCACGAGCTTGATAATTATAATTTATTATTTATGATTATGTCTATGTTTGTGGGGAACCATAACTCAGGGAGCATAGAATGAATAATCTTTTGGAATATTTTTAACTTTATTTTTCAACAATAGTTAGTTATTTATACTAGTATTTTGAATTTTTGTTGACAAAAAGTAATAAATATTTTTCAAACTTCAGTCGTTATTAAACATGTACTTAATAATATAATTAGTTTAAAATGTTGTTTCTTTGGAGAAATTATCTACCTCTGCTAGTGCATTTGTCCGTGTGATGTGATGCACGGGACAAATTATGTGCGAAGAGTAATATTTTTTATTATTTTAATAAATTTAAATTTTTTAAAACAAAAAATAAATATATATATATATATATATAAATTAATATGATTAATTTAAAATATCGCTTCTTTGATGAAATTATCCACACTAGCATGTGTTGCAAGTTTTCAACCGCATAAACCACGTTGGAAAGTTTACGGGGACAGGTTTTAACCTCAAGTTTCAATTTCAATTGAAAACAATAAAACGTGCAGAAAACAACAAAACCAGCCATCAAATCTTTTGCTTTCTTTGTCTTGCCTCTCTCACCGTTAAAAAGAAACCTGTGTCTAAAAGTTTTTTTAAAAAAATTAATACAGTAAATAGTAATTTAGATTAGCTATTTACATATTACGAGACTAACTTATTTGAGTTATTTCGTTGTCACTTTTAACTATGCATTCATAAATAATAAAAAGCTGTGATGGCAGGCAAAATATAGGTCAATCTAGAGTGGGGAAAATGGTGAGTATAGAGATAACGAAAATGAGATTTCAAAGGAGACCACACCACATGAACGGTGGTCATGGACATGGACATGGACATGCACACGCTGGTGGGGTAATTCTAAGCAAGGATCTACATCTATATGGTCCACTACCCTAGCTATACATATTTATATTCATTCGCCCTTAACAAATTAATATCAAATTTTAAAATAAAATTTTATCAGAAAGATATGTAAGTAATACTTCCTACTTTCACAGGAAGGAGAAGATTTAATTGGAAATATGACAGACTCTCGGGGAGTTTAAACAAAAAAAAAAAAATCAAAAAATCATTGTTCTAATTTTATTTTTATCCAACTTGTATAAGATTTAATTAACTAATTCATTAAAATTAAAAAAATAATTTATTTAATTAATAATAATAAATTTATCACAAATTTATAACTTTTTTAAAATTATTATTATTATTATTATTTTAATGATTTATCAATATTTCTTCTCTCTTCTAGTCTAAAAATATTATAAATTGAGTGTTATAAAAAAAACCATCAAACTTAGGCTTTATAAATAGATACGGAGTGAGTATATACATGTGGTTAATTAATAATTGATGTTTATGTTTGACGTACCTTGAGTTGTGCCAATGCTAGAGGAGTCTCGGTGAGGAACTTGACGGCAAGAGTCATTATTGTAGAGGTGGTTTCATAGCCGGCGACAAGCAAAGCCAACATAAAATCGACTATTTCCTCGTCGGAAAAGTGGTAGCCGGAGGCCAACAATGCCCCTAGCATGTCATTCTTTTTCTCCCCCGTTACGCTTTCTTTTCTTCTCTCCCTCACTACCAATGTTAATGCCTCTGCGACCTTCGTCCTAGCCTACATAATTAAACATTTCATACCATGCATTATTATTAATTTTACCAAAAGTATCGGTAAATTGAATTTTAGAGACTCACGAGAATAAGACAAGTCTCCAAGTTCATAAGTACTTACAGAAATATTTCAAAATTATCTATTTATTTGTTATTATATGACTTTATTAAAAAAAATCATATATAATAACAAATGAGTGGAGAAAAACAAATTAAAAGAGAAATTAAAGAACATGCACCTTAATGGCTCTACGGTAGGTACTTGAGAAGAGAGGAAAAGGGACTGAGAAAAATCCTTCAATCACAAGCACGTACTCTTTCCTTAGAGTCTCAGTCCATTCACCTGGATCAAAGCTCATCAGCTGCTTCACTGTCAACTCAAACGTTATCTGCAAGCAACCCATCAAAGAAAAAATATAGTAAAATCAAACATTCTTAGTATTACCATCATCATGATAATTTTGAATTTAGAGGAAATTAAAAAAGAAAAGAAGCAGACAGGGATTAAAGCGTATTACAAAAGGAAAATTTTCTTTTTGTAACATTTTTAAGGAAAAAGTGTGAGTAATGTTATTTAAAATATGAAGTTAAAAAGACATATATGAGCTAATCATATTTTAATATTTTTTTAAATAATAAAAATAATAATATATTTTTAATCAACGATATATGTGTGCCCATACACACAACCATAACATATACAAATAATGTCACATGAAGAACAAAATCATACATGTGCATGCGAAGCTATAGTTAATATAGGGAATGATTATTATTCTTTTGCCGCCATAAACCCATTGTAGTTAACGTGGGGCCTCGTACGCACGGAATTGGACACATTATACTTAAAACCATGGAATCCGAGTCACCAATTCCAGTTACATTTCCATCACGCAAATCACATTCACATGCTAAACATTATCCATAAACTATTAACTAATCGAACTTTTCAGCACCAATCAACCTAAAAATAATCGAATAAAATACAAAGTTAGGACCAGAAGGGAGAAAAATACAGACACAACACCCCTGATGAACTTTGAACTAAATAAACAAAATAAACAAAACAAACAAAATCCAGATAAATATTATGAGGCACAAACAACTGGTCCACCATCACATCACCTCCACAATATGATTCACGTTCATTATCATGATGATGGCAAGTGAGCTCAACTCGAGCGATCCACGGCATATTTGACTCAGTTATTCATGTTTTGGGAAAGTTAAATCAAATTTATTTC
Organism: Glycine latifolia; assembly: GCA_013407115.1. Taxonomy (NCBI): domain Eukaryota; kingdom Viridiplantae; phylum Streptophyta; class Magnoliopsida; order Fabales; family Fabaceae; genus Glycine; species Glycine latifolia. The sequence goes on from CM023954.1 coordinate 5,401,841, forward strand.
CAATAGCATTAAACTGTTTTCATGTAAGTTGTTTTCACAAAATATCACAAAAAAAGTACAAGTGGTATTATACATCTAAGATAATCTTGCTCAAGTTAGATATAACTATTACATGCAGTAAAACTTTCTGTGAGTATTATGTACGGGTTAAGAATATTATTAATTAAGTTCGAACAAACTCATATTTATACTCTCATCAATTGATTTATACTCTTCATAATAAAGAGATTATTGAAATAGAATATACAAGATGAATTGGATGATTAAATGAGAAGAAAAAAGAGAAAAAAATCGCAGATTTGATCTCTGATAAGAAAACTAACTGATATTTGATAAAAAATTATTGAAATAGAATGAAAATGAATTTAATGAGCTAACCTTCTTGGCTTCTTCCATGAGAAGAACCCGGTCGGACCAGGAATCCAGATTGAGCCGGATGAGGCGGTCTATGTCGACCAATAAATGGTCTTTGATGATGGAGGAGTTGGCGAAGCTCATGGTGAGGGAGTGCATTCTCTTGTGTAGAGATCCCTTCATTAGGAGCAGAGAGTGTTTCCCGAGGAGGTTCGATATCGAACCGGGATAGCTACATTCGAACAATTTCCCTTCGTTCAACAAAATGAACCGGTTCGTTTCCGGGTCGGACGAGAAAACGGTGGGTTCGCCGAACACGTGGGTGGTGAAGATTGGACCGTAGCGTTTCACGCGCTGGTCCATGAAGGGTTCCGGGTTGTCACTTTTATAAGCTGATATGAGCTGTAAGGTTTCACCAACAAAGGGGAGTCCGAGCGTCCCCGGCGGTAGGCGGAGGTGCCGGCAGCGGGACCGGCGGTGAAGGAAGAGAAGGACGGCGGAGATGAAAAGAAGGAGGAGTGTTGTGATGATGAAAGATGCCATGTAGAAAGAGTGGTTGGTACTGTGTGTATATACGAATGTTATGTTATGCTATATGTTGTATGGTGTGTATTATATAGAGGAAGTGGGGAGAAGGAGATTGGGGTAGAGACTAGAGAGAGAGAGAGATGGATTGGAAAATCGAGGAGGGAACATTAATGGAGGGGGAAGAGGGAGCACACGGGGGGTATCTATGACTATCTGGTGAGAGAATCTGAAAGGAGAGAAAGAGGATACTCACTTGGGAAGGAAATAAATGCGGGATATTTTGGTATCTGAGCACTTTTGTTCTTTGCTCTACTAATCTTTCTGTCAGGATAAGACTTTGCTTTGCCTGGGCTGGGCTGGGGCACCTTCGGAACATTTTTTTTTTCTTTCAAAATTAGTAAAATAGTTTAAACATTTTTGTTAATAACCCAATTACATTCGTATAAGGGCCAGTGATTTATTTCTCTTAATTAAATAGTCAAGAATTCAAATTTTTATTAATCATTGGACACAAAATAAATCATATTAAAAAAAATACTCACATTATATATGCTAATGGTCTTGGTATTGACAAAGATTAATCATTATTTACTATAAAAACAATTTTATACTAATAGCATAATTAGAAAAAAAAACATGTTTTTGTTAATATACTTTTGTAATGATATGCACGATATCATTGATGGAAAAATAAGATTATATTTGGTAAATTTAACATTGGACAAATCTAATAACAATAAATAGTAAGTTTTAGTGTGAATAAAAGATGAATTTGAAGAGACACCAAATGAGGAAAACACGCTTGGACAATGCATCGGTCGATACATCTTTTCAAAGTAATTCTTCTACGTACTAACCGAGCAAAGTTACTTAAGAGCAATTGCTATGAAGGTAAAACAACATTGAAAATTCTAATTAAACATTTACCAACCCAACTAGGGGCACATCTAGCATAGGAAAGGGCTCAATGCCTCTCATCATCCGAAGTTAAAGTGGTGCGTCCGATATAGGGTTTTTTTTTTTAGAATAGCAAGGGACTATCATGGGTATGCATATACTGGATTAAATTTAAAAAAGAAAGAAAAACACCAAGCAACACTATTCCTTCTCCCTCTCAATCTCCGTCGCACAGTACCTTAACGCGCCCATCATCTCCGCCACCGAGTCCCTCTTGCGCTCTTCGTCATCCGGCACCGGCGACAATCCTGCGCCACCCTCCCTTCTTGATGAGATAGTACACCATAAACAATTAGGACACCAATGTGAGATTTTTTGGTTTTCAGATCTGCATGTAGCGCGGCGGGCTCACAATCTTCGACATCGAGAGCGCAGTGGACACCTTCAACAAAGTTAGTGCGCCCAACGACAATGTCGATGCAGAGGACCGGGGTGCGGAGTCCACAAACGCACGATTTGGCAAGGTCGACCTCGTGATTCTCCAAACAATGTCTACCCTTTCTCTTCTCAACATCTCCAACATCAGAAAGGAAGGAAGGAGAAGTAATCTCAGATCTGGAAAAGAGGATTGTGAAAGGGGGTGAAGGGAAGTGCAAGAGGGAGAAAAGGAAGAAGAGATATTGCGGTCGTCGATGAGGTGGTGCATGACCTACAACTTGTGACGGATGTCATCGAGAAAGACTGAATCGATAAATGTCGTCAAGGAAGATAAAATCACTCTTCTTTTATTTATTTATTTATTAATTTTTTAAAATTTAATTAAGTATGAACATCCAAACAATAATCCTACACGCATCTTAAAAGAAACACATATCCTAGATCATAAAATCTTTGACACCATGGGAGACATGTTGGGTCCCCCAACGCTAGCCTCCGTCGGCCAACTAGCTCAACCTTTCCCAGGTCTAAGTGTTTGATTCATCCCAAAAAACAACCATCATATGCACATCAAGCACTATTAATCATGTAGCCTTCGGTATTAATGAATTACTCTTTATGAGCATAGACCCCATGTATCAAAAACGACGTTTGTCACATCCTGCAATGCAATAGATCCCTTTAATTAAGAGACATGCAAACTCACGAAGAAAGTTCATCAAACCTTCATTACTTCCTCTTTCTTAAAATAATTAATTTCTAAAGTATTTGTACACATGCCTAAAAAACAAGTATTTTAAGAGAATTAATATTTATTAAGAAATAATTTTATTAAAATAACTTAAAAAATGTTAACAAGTGTCCTTGAATATTGGTTACAGAATTATATAAAAAAAATTATTGAAATGTGTAAAATTACACTATTAATAAATTTTTTAATATTTTTTACAATCTTCACAATAAATACATTTTTCTTTTAGTTTCCTAACTAATTTCAATAAAAATGTTATTCTTCAAAACAACATTATTTATTATAAAAAATATTTAAATATCTCAATATAAAGAACATCCGTTAATAATTTAAATTTTTTAGGCTAAAACTACAATATTTTGGAAAGGAGGAAATATCTCACGTATAAATACCCCTATCATAATTACAACCAAATACACGTTGGATAAACACGTATAAGTTGAGTGTTAGAATCTCTGCATATTGCCCACAAGTGGTTTCAGTATATGATGAAACGACCTTATATTATCACACAAGGGAGTATCGTGGAGAAGCTTTCAGTTGTGAAGGACCATGATCGGACACCACGCCAACATGATCAAAGTAAAAATCATAAATATTTATTAAGTACTTTTTAAAAAAAGTATGATAGTTTGTTGTCTGAGTTCTATAAAATAAAAGTAATTTTATTCTATCAATTTAACAAAAATGATGAGTTTTGGTCTTTACTAAGGATTAACAACACATAACTTTTTTTAATTTCAGGGATTAAAAAATAAGTCTCATTTTTATAATAGTCAAATTTTCGATAACATCATATTTTGTTAAGTAAAATCCATCATAACTATTATCTCAAATTCAAGAAGAAGAAGAAAAAAAAACCCTTCATAACTTGAACTTAAACAAGCGTATGTTGTAAAAAACCTGTAAATTCCTCATAGAGGGCGAGGGGAAAAAATTATACTTAATTAAATTAAATTTGTTCGAAAAACAAAAGGAAGGGGACGAAATTTGCAAAAACACGGAATGGATTAGTGTCCATTCAACTTTGGAGATTTGTGGAATATTTTAATTTTGTTTTTTTTTTAAATATATGAACCCAAGTTGGCATTTAAAAGAGAATGACATATAATATATTCGTTAGACAAAGATTGTGCAATATTTTCTACTTAAAAGCAACATTTTAATAACCCAATACTTTCTAAGTTCTATGACATTAGATCTATAATCCATATATTATAGCAGTCAAAATTTATGGGCATTTTCTTGGAGACTATGATGCAAGCTGCAAAGTGCAAGCAACACATGTGCTACCAAACTTGAGAGTTGAGAGAGAGAGTGAGTGACTATTCTTGACGAGCATACGGAAGTCCTCAAGACGCGTGTAGCACTGTTTTGTTTATGGTGCTATAAACCACTAGCATACTACCGAAAGAGAGTGACAGAGGGAAAAAGATGCAGCCACGTATTGACTTTACTACTCTTTTCTTTCTCCATTCTTTCAAGTGATGTGCATGTGTATTGTTTTGCTCCCACACTATTAAAAAAATAAAAATGGCAAAAATTTAACTAGAAGTTCTGACATATAAACAGTGGAGTATGCGACCCATAATTGTATTGAATATATATACGTATAAATGATATTTTTAGTCCATATAAAATTGGTTGTTGTTGATTTTTAAAAAATTCACCTTTCTTCCCTCAACATAACACTTAAATTACAGAAAAAATAATTATTCTACATCTATTTATTAGGTATTTTTTTGTTTGATAAGATTTTCTTAAATTTCGGGGTTTTAAATTATTTTGTAAGATATTGATAAAAAAAATATTTTGTAACATTTTATAATTTTTTAAAATGTATTTTTTTTTCATTTTTCATCTGATATATTCATTTTATATATTGTTTCATTATTATTTATCCATCTATCTATTTGAAACATTTTTATTTCTAACTTAGTCATAAGTTTGACACCAAGAGTTCTAATATATTTTACCGAATTAATATATATATATACCAGTAAAAAAAACTTATATAATGTCTAATCTAATTTAATCTTTTGTGGACACTTTTTCATCTAATATTTTCCCAAAAATATAAGTTAGTAAGTCCGGATAAGGTTGTTGACCGTCTGAATTGATCCTTGATAAAAAAAATTTATACCGGAGAAAATTATTGATACTTAATTTGGTCACACTAATTAATTCCTTATATGATATTGATTGATTCTGGCAAAACTTTAGTGTCACTGAAATGGGAGACTAATGGGAGGTGGGGTATTTAAAAAAAATATTTGTCATTCAAATTAATTAATTAGAATAATAATATGTAATAAATGAGAGAGTAAAATTACTCTAAGAATAACTTAATGGTTTAAAAAGAATTATTCTTCATTTTAATATTTTTATTTATTTAATGATTCTAATTAGCAACTTATATTTAAAATAAAGGATAAAATAAGAAATAACTTTTTAAAATTACTTTAGAATAACTTTTTTTTATAGAACTCTTAAAATAATTTGATCCTAGCTCATAATAAATACCTTATACATACATTTCATGATAACGTTGTTGATATATACTAACTTAGTGCTTATGTGTAATAAACTGTACTTCCAATAGTGATTATGGTTAGACCAACTTCTTTAAAGTATTTGGACTTTATAATGATGTGACATATGTTAGGCTTAAAAGCGGATTTCGATGTAGGTCCAGACCGTAACATCCAGCATTCGTTATCATGTATATAAATATGCATCTAATTACGTTATTATTTTACATGATTACTATTAGAAATAATTAAGAGTAAGCTTCTTTTTTTTCTTTACTTGGCAGGTGGTATGGATGGCGCCATATGAACTACATGGACCATTTAGCTGGTTATAATACAACACCAAAAGAAGGCCCGTTCGTAATCCGAAAGCCTTAATCTCACCATTTTTTTATCATATATATATATATATATGAATCAAATTATTCTAAGAGTAATTTTAAGAGAGATATTTCTCTTTTTTATTATATTTTCTTGAAATTTAATGATGATAATAAATAGCTAATCTAAATCATTATATTTTAAAAAAATAAATTGTGGAGATAAAGAGTAACTAGATCTCTCCTCATATAATGGTATTTGTTAGGTTTCAATAAAATAAATAATGAGGATGAAAAATAATTTTAAAATAATTATTCTTAGTATAAGTTAATTCTTCCTATATATATAATTATATATATAATTAATTAAGTTTTTAGTCCCTTGACTTTTTTAGATTTCAAGTTTTGATCTCTAAATTTTTTTAAAAACTTTTAGACTTCATTAATTTTTTCAAGCAGTTTTAGTTCTTTAAAAAATTTGTCCATTTATAATTCTTCATTTATTTTTATTGTACAAAATTAATTGTTATTTTACCCTTTTTAGTCCTTTGTTTATTTTATATTTGAGATTAATTTTAAATATTAAAAATAAATAAGAGATTAAAAATGGAAAACAAATTTAAAGGGACTAAAAATACTTTAAAAAAATTAATAGATGACTAAAAGTTATAAAAAAATTAAAGTACTAAAAATTGAGGAACTAAAAGCTTAATTAAAT
>CM023954.1:5408387-5600655 GCA_013407115.1 Glycine latifolia
TATATATATATATATATATATATATATATATATATATATATATATATATAAACCATTGTGAAAATGCCAACATAAAGAAAAACAAAACTTTGCTTCCAAGAATCCCAACTCCCAAGTAACCCTTTCCCCTCACTTTTCTTCCTTCCATGACATACACCGTGAGCCGAGCATCTCCAATGCAAGTTTCTTAAGAGTTTCTTCCGCTAAACAGTCGTTCCTACGGATTCTTCAGTGTTGGAGCAAATGATATGGCGGAACCCAAATTTTGAGCGCAAGGTCCGCTCCTTATATAAGCAACCGGTTGCTTGTCATTTAAAAACATTTTTTTTGCATAAAAATCGTTATGTTCGTTATTATCAACACAATACCACAGCCCACAGGAACATTTTCAATAGATTTGGGAAGAAGATGAACAGTAATATCACACAAAAAAATTAAAGGGTACCCGTGGTTTAGATGATGCTGGAGATGAAGGGTCGCGACGGAGGTTGCTGGAGATGAAGGGCCATCGCGTTCTGGGTCGTTCCACCGCAGCCTCCACTAGAAGAGCCACACGCCGACGCAGGTGCGATGCTCGCCGCACCGCCTCAACGGCAACCGACCTTCCTCGCGCAAGCAGAGAAGACGAGGGAGAAGTGAGTGAGCTGAGGGGGCGAGAGAGTAGAGGGAATGGGGAGTCGCATGAGTGAGAGAGAAGTGAGTGAGGGAGAAACTTCTGGAATGAATTAGAAATCATTTATTATTTTCCTATTTTGGAATTTTTTTTGGTAAAATCTAACTTAATTTTCTTATTTTGATTTTATTTTAAAGAAATGATAAATTGTGTCTCTTAATATTTTTTCATCAGAATTATTATTAAAAGGAAAAAGGCACATAAACAAGAACATGCATGATTATCAATTTAGGTATTTTGTTTCACTAGAGTTTTTCTTTCTTTCTTTTTTTTCTCTATTTTTCTTATAAAATAAAATGAAATTGGAAGAGAGAGTATAGGTTCAATAGAAAATATAAAAATAAAATGTAAGGAAATAGTAGATAATTTTAGTAACTAGTTTTTGAAACAGTTGAAAGGTTAAAGGGTCTAATAAAAGTTGTAAAATAAAAAGTATCTCCTTTGTATAGCGATGGTATGATAGATAACATATATGTTAGGCTGTGTACCGGATTAATATTTCAAATAATTAAAAAAAAACTTTTTTATAAAGAAATTATGTGATATTCAATTAGGAGTATCAACATTTTTAAGGATAAAAAAATTGATGATATTTAATTAAAAATCTTTATAACTTATAACAAGTTTTATGATACGTCAAAATATATAAATTTTAATAAATTATTTTTAGAATGAATTTTAGTTACATTTGTGTAACTTTTTAATATGATGTGCAAATATCACACATTCAAATCACATTCAAAATCCATGAGACTTTCTAGATTTTTATTTTTTATTTTTCTGCCAATTATTAAATTTGTTTTTTTTTTCTATCACATATATAATCTCCTCTTGAGGGTAATACAAACATTCATGTGTAATATTTTATTAATTTATTTCATAAAAAATTTATTTAAATGATTTTTCAATTGAGTCACTAGACGAATTTATAGTGTTATTAGATAGTGAATAACATAATTTTAACACATGTTGATCAAACCCAATGTGAAGAAAAATATGTTAATGCATGGAAGAATAATATAATTTTATAGATATAAGTAAATATTACATGGAAAGACATAAATCTATAATCAATTAACTATTAAAATATTAAAAATATTGTATCGACATAATTTTTTATTAAAACCTTTATCATATATTTATTATGTTTTTTGTTAACTCTAATAAATTTGAATATTTAAAAAAATATTTGAGTCTTTTTAATTTTTATAAAACTATAATATTCTATCAAATCATTTAAATTGTTAAAATGTATATCTATTAAAATTCAAACTAGAATTTTTTAATTCTAATATTATAAAAAATACAAATCGTAATATTTCTGCATAATTTTTTAAAATTAAAAAAAAACATGTCAACATTCGAAGTATCTTTAGGTGTTCACCCTAGTATCAGATCAACATACTTTCAAAGGAGAACAGAGGTTCATGACAAACAAAAACACCGACAACTCCAAGCAGATTTAGTTGAGCATATTTAGGAATGTTTCAAAAACGAAAATAACAATAATTAAATTGATGTAATTTTTTTTTCAAGGTCTAGATTTTTTATTTATTTCGATGTTATTGTGTTTAATTATTTATTATTATGTAAAATTTTATTTTATATTGTTACGCATTTCTTTTTATTTATTTTAATTTATATTTATGAAAATTGAAAAAATGTTAAGTTTTATTAAAAAAATATAAATACGTGGATTTTTTTGAGTTCCTTATGATTTTTTGCATTGAAGCAAAATATTAAGTGAGTTCCTTAGTGGGAACTTAAAAAAATACTGCGGAGACCACAAAAAATTGGTTAAGAAATCCAAATGAATTTCTCCCATTGGAGATGCTCTTAGTACTCTCACCATTTTAAACCAATTATACAACTTTAATTTTTTAAAAGTTAAAAAATTGTCAGTCTTATAAATGAATTTGTAACAAAAATTATTATATATATTGTATTAAGCTAATAACTTTCATTAGAAAAATAAATTATACCTGCAAACGCTTTTATTTAGCGAGATGAGTTTCTCTGCTATCACAAAGTCATGATTATAATCATGCCATTTAATATAAAATTATTGAACTCGTAAATCAACTTATTTAGGATTGATGTTATTTAATCAATGATTTTAATTTCATGTTATGAAAAAGAAAATAGTTTAATATAAAAATTAAATTGCACTTAAAAAAGTGTTTTTTTAATATATTTTTTAATTTAAACAAACCGGCCATATATCATGTTGAATGTTTCTTTGTTAATTAGCTACTCGCTATATGCATGGGTGCCGAATTAGAATTAAATCAATATATCATTTTCCAATGAAAGATCAGTTATTGCAGTTGCAGCTAGATTTCTGCTTGTTTGTGTAGTACCAGCTAATTGCTTTGATACTTTAGGAGTGACTTGAAAATCACAAAAAGAACATACTAAAATAAAATCATTTTCGTTGTAAGGCATACTTATAATTAAACTATTCTAACTTTAATTTAAAGGAATTGAGAAACTTCACGAAGCCTCTTAAAAGAGTACCCTCCCTAGCAAGCTTATATAAAGTGACCCACGTGCAAGAGAGTAGTATAATGAAGTGCAAATTGACATATTACTTAAACCACACGGTCCCCATTAAGGAACATGAAGCTCTCTACTCACTAGACAAACCACGCATATTTTGATCACCAAGACGTAACCCATATCGGATAATGGAAAGCTTTTTCTCTTTTTCTTTTTTTTTTTTATCGATAAGGTTCGGTAATAATAAGAGCTCTATATCATGTTCGAGATGGGTTTGTCGCTTTCCTCAATTAGTTTATCAGGAGTGAACTATAATATTTCGTTTTTTTTTTTTTTGGAACATTTATAATTCGTTCTTTTCAAGTTGGTAATTTATGGATATTAAATATCACATGTAAAATATACTTGTATAATATAACTAATAATTGTATGAATCCAACCATTGTAACCCATGGAGAAATGGTAGGTCCCCTCTATAGTTATATATATATATATATAATATAAATACATGTTTTGGGATACATAAATGTCAACTTATGGAGAATTGTTTCGATCTTATCAATTTTTACTAAAAAATATATTTATCACTATAATGTGCATTAATTTATTAGAGATTATTGGATGCTTAAAATAGAAACCATTATACTCAAGTTAAGAACAATCGTATCTTCAAAATGTATGCTTTCCTTCCTAATCCTAATAATGCAACTAAAATGGTGTTCTAATTAATATTTTGTGCACTACGATCGTGTTATGAAGTGATTCTTGTCATACTGTTTAATGAATATGAAACATGACGGTTAACAAAGAAAAAGGTGTTTTTACTCCCTGAAAAAAAATCGACTTCTGTTTCTGACTTCTAAAACATTGGCTCTAGTAAATGCAGCAATTAGTTACTTATATAAAATAAAGTTTAATACTTATGTATTTTCAATATAAAGCGGTTTTAGTCTATCATTCAGTCAAATATTTTCGTTTAAATTAGTTTAAGATAATTATTTTAAAAATTAACAAATTTGTCATATATAATAGATTATCATTAAATAATTATGTAAAAAAATTTATAATATCCTTACATAAACATTTTTTCTCTATTAAATATATATGAAACACGTTTAATTATTTAATTTTATGGATTTTTTAAAATATAAAATTTAAATTAAGGACATTATTGATTAAATTAACTTATTCAAACACGTACTTTTCATTTTTTTTTAAAACGTTTTAATCATTGAGTGTGTAGATTAATAAATACAGTATTATTTTAGTTTATTAATAATTTTAGTTTAATTAATACAGTTCTATTCAAATATGTACTTTTCATTATTTTAATAAAGCTTTAATCATTGAGTGAGTATATATCTTTGTTACATATGAAGTAATTTTATTGTCTATAATTATCTTACTTAAATTGAATAAAGAATAAAGCCTGATTTATCAAGAAAAGGGTGGCTAATAACAGATGTAATTTGCCACATTATGTATAGCAATTTGTGGTTTAGAGACAGATTAAAACCCACGATTTGTGGGATTTAGACATCACCCATTGTTTTACGAGTTTCAGACGATGGATTACGATGTTCTCTCACATCGATGCTGCCGGAATATAGGAATCCGGGTCACTTAGGTTGGGAATGAGGCTTTAATCAGTGTGTATTAATTAATCAATAATTTTAAAAATCTTTCTATACCAATAATTTCTAATTCTTCTACAGTTCTCCTACTTCACCTAGTTTGATAGAAAGTGAATATTAATATCAATTTTAATTCAAGTTAATTGAAATTGATAATAAATGAATTTATTGATAGATTAGAAAAAAGATAAAGAAAGAGAAAAATAGAGGGAGAGAAAAAGTGAAAATAAAAAAAAATAAAAAAAATAAATTAAAATAAAAGAAAGATAAAACAAGAAAAAAAAATAGAAATGACTGAAATATACAAATATTAATAGATTTAATCTTTCATCAAGTTTATAATTTTTTCTACTCTTCTATCGGTGTATATCTCATTCTATTATACAAAATATTGCCTCTAATTTTATACATAAAAAATAGATATATAATTTATCAAGATCAATAAAAATAATTAAATTAATTAATTTTAATTAATAATATTATAAATTTTTTTATTTCAAAATTATTCATAAAATTAATTATTTGAGTAGTAATTGTTTTCTACAAAATAAATTTTCCAATTAATTAATGACTATACTTGCTTTGTTAATAGTATGATTAGTACATACATTTTAATTAAAAAAAATAGTGTATATTATTAACAGACCTCTCAACTAATTAATAGTAAAAAAATTAGTAATTAATATACTTTAAAATATTCGTATATTTCTTATAGTTAAAAAATATTTATTATATAAAGACTCAGAGATAATATATAATTTTATTTTCTTAAGTAAACAATGAATATATATATATATATATATTACCATAAAATAGTTTTTATTATTTTTTAATCACAAAATATTATATACAATAAAATTTTTGTTTTTAAATTAACTACTCTTTGACTCTTTGTGATTTTCTTTTTATAAAAATCAAATTAGAGATTTTGTGTAGTCTTTTCTACAAAATCAATTTTTGGTGCAGAAAAAATTGATTTATGTACCAAAAATTGATTTTTATAATGTCTCATATATTAGTTTTTTTAACAAAATAATCCTTAATTATAATATATTAATATGTGAAATATAATTTACTCTAATTTTCTTTTATAACGTGGAAGCATGGTCAAGCATGCATACACTACTTTCTATAGTATATACGAAGTTTTTTTGGGTAAAAATTTTTGGGTGTACAAGAGAGAAATCTTAATCAGGAAATAAAAATTCTAGTAGCATGATTGCCTACGAAATTACTAATGACCATATGTGATAAATTCAAAGCCTACAGAAAATAAGACCATCCTATAGGCAAAAAGCTGCATCCTAATGGAGCCCTGAGGCTGAGGGAAACTCTTACCCATGATAACGGTGAACGTCCACCCTAAATTTGGAAAGGATAGGCGTAGAGAAAGAGAGATAAAGGAAAAGATGTGTATTCACATAAAAATAGTGGTTAAGTATATTCGTACCACTTAAAGATGTGAGTACAGAAATTTATTCAAATAAGATATTAAAAAATGTGAAAAAGAATAAAAAAGAAAACAAAATATTAAACCGTTGTTTGCTTTGATCCAAATTAACATAGAACTCAAAAATGATTTTACTATTTTTATTTTATTTTTTCATCAAAAGCTAATTTTTTTAATTCATATATACCGTGAAAGTAAGATTATAGTAGTTCACAAGTTTTTTTTTGTTTGCAAATTTAATATAATACCATTAAAACTCTTTTTAAATAAAGAAGCTAATCAATTTTGCCTGAATAGAAGGAGAAAAAGATGTTTGTGAAAAGGAGATTTTTTTTTAATCGAACATTAAATTAAACCCCACAATTAACAGCAAATATAAAGTAGTACTACATAGAAATTGCATTTACTATTTAGGATTTTTATGAGAACTTGCAGACAGTTCTGCAATTCATTTTCCTCCCATCTAAACAGAAATTGTGGAAAAGAGAGGAGAAAACAAGAAACTTTCTAGTAGGACATGTACATTTCTAAAATTTATAAACTTGTTTCACTTTGTTTGGTTACTGATAAAACAATGTGTGAGGTCCCCAGTGTTTATTTTTGTGCTTGCATGGGTGGCACCACAGCCCCAGCGGCGATTGTTTTACACTTGCGTCTTTTCGATGCTTATGTCTCCCCTTTAAAGCTAGAAGGACCACGCAATCTTATCAAAATCTCAATACTTAATAATTTACTTACTGTATTATAGGGAAATAATATTCTTTGATCAAATTCTTGATGCAGCTATATATAATGTCTTGTACTGAGAGGATAATATATAGTATACATTTTTAGGTTGCATCCCTGCCCTCTCGTTTAATATTTTGATGAACTAAGATTAAAAAATAAATATTATTAATTAGTGTCCTTAGGATATTAATTAAGAAATTAAAATAAAAAATATTTATTGCAAAGATTATAAGAACATATAAAAAAAATTAGTTTATTTTTTGCATCCCAATAAAAATATTTTTCTTTTAATTTCTTAACCAGTATGTAAAAAAAAAAAGAGAATTCAACCACTAAGTTTCATATAACAAAGAGAACATGGTATGACCACGGGTAATACTAGAGGTACAAGTTACATATAATTTACAATACATGCATATAAAAATAAAGTTCAAGACATAATGTCAATTGTATTATTTGCTTTGTGGAGTAACTACCATTTTTTTACATCTTAAACGCAAACAACTGGTCTTTTCACTGGAGTGAAGTATATATTAACTACAGTTAAGATGTAAAAGCATTAATTTAAGTTCCATTAAAAACATTATCGTCCTAAACTTTTTTAAAAAATGAGACTCCTTTTCAAGGTAAGGCAATTAAAGCATGAGAATATTGTATCAAATGAGTCTTCCGTTTTCATCAATGGAAAGTTGACCCGGTGAACTAAGCTAGCTCAGTTAAGTAAAAGGAAAACGAATATTTGATACTGTCCGTCTTATTATAATTTTTATGTAATAGAAAATAAATTATTATAAAATAATTATCATTTTAATTTTTAAAATAATATTAATGATATTTTTCACTTATGTCATGTATAATATTAATGATAGAAAATAAAATCTACAATTAAATTAATAACAATATAAAATTAGTTAAAAATATATCTAAAAATAAAATCTACAATTATATTTTAAAAATATATTATTTTATTTGTATCCTACTAAATTTCTAATTGGATATCTAAAATTTATTTTTGTTAATTAATTTAATGTGTTTTCTTTATTTTTTTTCAATAGATTTAAAAAATGGCTTAATTATCAATTTGATCATTAACTTGTTTTAAATAGTTGAATTTGACTTTAAAATATTTAATTTGATTCTTAAGTTCTTAAAAATGAATTAATTTGGTCTTCAAATTTTAAAAAAATATAATCTATTTCTCAAATTCTTTTAAATGAATTAATTTCATCATCAAATTCTTAAAAATGAATCAATTTGATTCTTAAATTTTTAGAAACTTGAAAATAAAATAATTGAATCATTATAAATAATTTGGAGACCAAATTAATTTAGTTTTAAAAATTTAAGAATCAAATTAAATTTTTTAAAAATCTAAGAATTAAATTAACTTATTTTTTAAATTTAAGAAGTAAATTAAATTTTTTAAAAAAATTTAAAAATTAAATTAAATTATTGAAAATAATCAGAGGATTAAATTAATAATTAAGCTAAAAGAAAAATACATCAAATGTATTTAAATTTCTACTTTATTTTTATTTTTATGTTTTGCGAAGATTAATTTGGTGTTGGGTTTTTGAATGGGCTTTTAATTTGAAAAGAGATGAAAGACAAAAGTCAACTAAAAAATGTCAGTGGTCAGCTACGAGACCCGAGGTCTGATCCATACGTATGCTCTGATCTCACACTTTCCCATGCATGTCTACCCACTTGTCCGCACGAATGGGTATGTCAGTGCACGCACGTGTGCCTCACTTTGTTTTTCCTTTTTCTTTTTCATTTTTCCAACAAAATATTCCCTTGTTCACGTGCAATCACATTTGGGATTTGGCTAGTGCCCAATTTGGTTCCTTCCGCTTCTGTTTTTCTGCTTTCATAATTCATCGCCTTTTGACGTTTTCCTTCTACTATTTATCATCGCCTTCTTTCTGTTCTGTTTCTTTCGCTATTCCAGAAAGCAGCATTTCAAGTCCAATCATCCCTCTGCATCTGTCCTTTTGCTTGCTGTGAGTTACATCTTCCAACTTATTTTACCTTTTTCTTTCCCTTCATTTCATTCAGATAGAATTTCTCTTGCATATTAGTAATTAATCACTATTGTGTTACTCTTTCTCACTTTTCTTCCATGCATGCATTTCTCTCCATATTTGTTAATGTAACGCACTACATAGAATCTAAAATGTCTAAACGAATTTAATTTATGCAAAATTGTTTTGTTTTTAGTATTTGGCTAGCTTGTAAATCTCAATGGACAACTTCTTACAGAATATTACCTCCTCTCCTTTTTATAATTTTTCTTTTTGGTGTAAAATATACTAAAACTTATTTCTTATAAAAAAAAATCAAAAGAAGTAATATTTAAACCACTGAATAAATAGAGACATTTTTCATCCAAAATAGATCTTTTATTGTGACTTGATGTGGTTTTATTATTGTATATATTTCATCCTATTAATAAGTAGTTACAATAAGTTTTAATTTCGGAGGAAAAGTAAGAGACTTTTTTAGTTTTATTTATTAATTCTTTGAACATTACCTTAATTTATTTGACGGCTACCAAAATTGAAAAAAAAAGAAAAAGAAAAACAAACAATCTTCAGTTAGGCATAGTTTTTAGCTCAAAATTAACATATGTATAACTTAATGTCCACAAAATTTATTAAGCATATGATGCCTAATTTACTGAAGACTAATGTTTATAACTGGATTGTCTAATCTCAATAAAGAAAAACTATGATCGAAGGCCGAGCTCCAAAATAGCCACACCTTTTAGGCTTAATGTTTGAAAAGTTGTGCTTTAATCGGTCTCGATAAAGATCGTCTATGATTAGGATCAAACTTCGAAAACATCTATCCTTTGGAGCTTGATGCTCGAAAGGTATGGGTATGGGTCGTTTGATCTCAATAAAGATTTGCTATAGTCAGAGGGTGAACTTGGAAAACATCCATGCCTTTCAAGCTTAATCCTTGTATGGATATGGGTTGATCGGTCATAAGACCAATGACGATTAAAGGTCGACCAACATGACAAATCGACTCCTAACCAACTTCAAGGCTCACTAAGACATGCAAACTAAGATAGTTATGAACTTGTGATCTTCTATGCCATATAAGATTACAATTTATTGAGATTCATAAAATAATGCAAATTTTACTTTTTATTTAATATAAGTCATATTAAAATTTTTGATAAATTAAAAAGAAAATTTGTAAAAACAATACGTTAGAGAATATGATGTACAGATTTCTCATCCATTGTTACAGCACTACAATGCATTAATGAAGGGTACTTCCACTTGTTTTTTGTTTTGTTTTGTTGAATTATCCTTCCACTTCTAATCAGTCTTTTATCGATCGGTTCTTTACTCTTTACTATTTTTGAGCTCAAATCAATCAAGTGGGTTCTCTATTTTACCTTTTTAACTCCCCAACACCCAACTATTGACATAAAGTGATTGAAAGTTGAAAAGGCAAAAAGTTTAACTTGGTTATACTTTTACTAGTTATCCTCTGACTTGTAGAGAGAAGCAAAAGAAATGGGGAGACAAAAGCTAGAGTCAGGTTCATAAGGAATCATCCACGGTCGGCATCACTTTCCCTTTCCTTTTTTCACTATATCCTTATGTATCTACGTGATACCCATTTAGGCAATTATAAATTTACGATCAGTGCTAACATATTGCCATGATTCATGACTTCTTATTTTTGTTTATTACTATTATGTTCTAGCTTAGTTCATGCACAGCTAAAAAAATATCTTTAAACAACCTGGGATTCTGACATTATTAAAACTACTTAATGAAATTAATGAAAAATTTGGTGGCAAAAAATATTTTTCCGTCACTAATTCTGATGTAATCACTGAATTATAAAGATGGTATTTTTCTTTTAAAAAATTATACATTCAGAGTTTTTCTTGCTATTTCTTAATTTAAATAATGTGAGTTTGTATCCCAGCAAAATGCCAAAATGCAGGATGATCTTCAGTCCTAATACCTAATTTAATAGAAATAGATAAAACTAGTGAGAAGGAATTCGAAATTCCTAAAAGAATGAGACATACCTTTATATTATTTTTAGCATAGCACCATGATACCAGTGTAAAGTATTTACAAATTTTTGTTGGTAATTAATTTTTGTCAGAAAATCTGACTGTGGAATTTTTTCTTCTAATAATATTTTTTTTATTTATATAAATCAAATTCAAAATCTTAGTTAAAAAAACTGAGTTCAAAATTGCTCAAATCAATCACTTATTGACACATACCTTTATCATATATATATATATATATATATATATATATGTATGAACACTTTAATATTTATATAGGTGTTTATGTTTTCAGACATAGACAGATATGATGGATCACACGTCCCACGAAACGGGTGGTTTCAGCCTCAACTATTTTGTATAGTGTTATGGGCCCAGCCCGTCATTACATGGTTGGTATAATATATATATTTTTAGTCCTTAAAACATGAAAATGAATAAATCTTAAAAATATTAAACCTTATTTATATGTTAAAATTAAGTTTAATAGTAACAGAAAGTGAATTTGAGTTTAATTTAATCATATAAAACTAATTTGACTTATATATATTAATTAAGTCTTCATTATTAGTTGATATAAAACCTCCAATACACCCCCTCACCTTAAGGAATATATATTTTGAGTGTAAAGTTTGCATGATTAAGTATTTGTGGCTGGTTCTATAATGGACCGATAACAAGTGCAAGTGGTTTGATAGGTCCAACAATAATTATTAGGATAAGCTTGATATCATATAAGAAAGTGAATTTGAATTTAACTCAATTTTATAAATTAACTTATTAAGTAATAATTTTCTCTCACTTATATACATTAATTATTAATTATTTCAGATGTACAACAAGTGGTTTGGAAATTTCAACGCCCCTCAAATTGATTAATGACTAATCAAACACTATAATAACATTTAGAAAATTAAAAGTGTGAGCTATATAAATAGGAAACTGAATCAATTTTGATTATGATTGATGATAGTATATGAGATACGTATTTCAGTGTGAGCCACGCACCAGAAGCAAAGAATATCACACGTGCAATCACGACAACAAAACCCTGACATTGACAATTAGGCAAAAAGATAAACACTAATGACGGAAAATCGGTAACAGTTTGGAATGATTAATGTCGGGGGCTATGGGATTTTCTACAAGGTTAAATTATAGGTTAAAAATGATTAGCATCACACATATACACCTGGAAATTTAAATAAAAAGATGGTTATTTGGTTAATGTGTAGGTATTATGGGAAGCTTTTCCAATTGACTTTTGCATTTTTGATGATAGCCATATATTCCATTTGGGTGCAACTTTGGGACCTTGAATTTTTAGGGACATACTCCGACATCAACATGTGTTAATAATAACTGTCTCTCACATTTCCCACATCAAACACTTGATGAGAAGCAATTTCTAATTCATTTGAGCCTAGTAGTTCTTGGATCACATTCTGCTTACTCTCTTTACAGCCTAGTAGCTTATCGTGCTCTATTGACAAAATAGTACCATAATAATGGGTTTGAAAAGTGGTTTACCTTTAATAATTCAATCCAGATCAACTTTTTATAATATCCCATGATCCAAATAAACACACGTTACTGGGCCATAACAGAGCATAGGACACACGCAGCAGAGTTGAGATACTACCTCTACTACATGTGACAAAAGGAAGGGTTGGTTGACATGCCATGATAACTGCATGTTGCCGTTTATTTGAGACCATTGCTTTTGAGCTTTGTGTTACCTTTTTTTATATATAGAGCGGCTACAATAATCTTATAGGACCCAATTCTGTTGAAGCTGATGATGATTATTATCAAAATAAAACTCTTCTAAATATTTAGTGTGGTTGTATACTTAGACTTAAACTTGATGTAACCGTTAAACTAAAATAACTCTTCTAATTGGATCACATGCTCGGTGATACTTTGCATAAAATATTTTTATACAGATATTTAATAAGATTTAATTGTTTTACATGGTCATATTATTTGTTAATATAATGCAACAATAAAATCCAATCTTATTAAATATGAAAATATGAATGTTTTTATTAACAGTGAATATAAATTAAACTTCTTTTTATGAAATTAAACGTTATCTATCATAAAAGTAGCCCATGTATGAATTGACTTAGTTTTTGACCTTGGCGACAGGTAGTGGGCATGCATAACATGTATTAACATTACCGGTGATGGGTACTTGGACAAAACTTATGCCCAATGGACTTAATGGGCCATTTTTTATGCACAGTGGCATTGTTGAAATAACTACTGCTTTCTACACCATTCGTTTTTTTAATACACCATTTTTTGTAACAGTGAAATTCCCAAGATATCCTTCGCTTTATACGGATCCGCATAATTCATACGGATTGGAAAATCCATAAAAATCTTACTGATTCGGTAATTCGTATGAGTTTTTTTTTACGGATTGATGAATTCGTAACCTAACGGATTGGTATATTTTTTTTCTTTTACGGATTGGGTAATTCGTAAGAGTGTGTGTGTGTGTTTTTTACGTTAAAATATATTTTATGAAATAATTTGTGCAACATTCGCGTTATTAATACACTGTTCCAACCAACTGAGCTAATAGGTCAATTATGTTTAAAAGTAATTAATGTTGATATATATAACATTAAATTTTTAATGTATATTTAATACACATATAATTTTACATAATAAATTTTGTAACAATTAATTTTGATCTAATAATTAATTTATAGTTTAATTTATCTAATAATTTATATTTTAATTTATCAAACATGTGAATTTATCTATAAATTTTGTTTTGTAACATACAAATTTTCATGTTTGATAAATTAAACTATAAATTAATTATTAGATCAAAGTTAATTGTTATAAATTTTATTATGTAAAATTATATGTGTATTAAATATATATTAAAAAATTTAGTGTTATATATATCAAAATTAATTATTTTTAAACATAATTGGCCTATTAGCTCATTGGTTGGAGTAACGTATTAATAACATGACGGTTGTATGTTCGAGATTTGTTTACGCCATTATTTTAAATTATTTTGTAAAATATATTTTAACGTAAAAAAAAAGAAAAAAACGCACACACACTTACGGATTACTGAATCCGTAAAATAAAATAAAAATACAAATTGAGCCCAATCCGTAAAATAAAAAAAAACTTAAAAAAGACTTACAGATTGGCCCAATCCATAAGGTTAAGGATTCACCAATCCATAAAAAAAAAAACTCATATGGATTGCCGAATCCGTAAGATTCTTACGGATTCACCAATCCATATGAAGCAAAATGCATAAAATAATAAAGAATATTTTAGAAATTTTACTGTTACGAAAATGATATATTAAAAAAATGAATGGCATAAAAAGCAGAAGCCGATAACTAGGTTCAAAATAACCCAAAACGTACACACACATAAAAAATCATTGCTGTATCATTTTGGAAAAGTAGAGACAAATTGATGAATGATGACGGCAAGAAGATAATTTTGTTTGATATATTAATAATTTTGTGAATTCCATTTATTCTTTTAACTTTATAAAATATGTTATTTTTTCATGCATTTATATAAAGATTGTTTGAATTCATTTAATTTAGTGATTTGTTTGTAATGAGTTGATAATACATGGTGCTTAATGTAATTTAATAAATTCATTAAATCTCAAATTAATATACATATAAAGGAAAGATCTACCATGTTATGGTTATGCATGTTAAATCTTCTTTTTACTTTATTTTTTTTGTTTAGCCTATGAGTCCATATGATTTGCTAAACAATAAGGGAAACCATAATGTAATTTATATTTGTTTTATGTTTGTTTTAAAAATAGTTATTGAACGCAGCAAGACGAAACAAATAGTGGGAGTGCATGACAAAATTATTAAAAAATAATGAGAGACGGGACAAAATTTGCACTCTGAATTAGATCTTCAGAAATGCAATGGGGGCACAATATGGAGCAACGGTGAAAGAGGAAGAAGCAACATCCAACAGTAAAGTGTGGTAATGTGGCTAATAATTCCCAATGAGTGGTAGTTTGGGATTCTTATGCTGTTTTGTGATATTCGCCTAAAAAGTCTAATAATCTGAAATTTTAATATCGAGTGACACTTCTCAAAAGAGTGAACCAACGTGAAATAAATTTTTCTTGCAAGATAAGCAAGCATAGCAAACTTGCATTTAGAATTGAAGATAACTATATAAAAGGTCTTATTAACATTAAATATTATATGTTACTTTGAATATTTTTTATTTTTAATTCAAAAAATGCATATTGCATTAACCATAAAAATAAATTAAATAAAAAAGACTTAATTATAAATTAAATTTTTAGTCGAATCTCTCAATTAGATGTTTCAATTATTTAAAAATATTTCAATTGAATCATTAATTATTAAAAAGTTAACTAAATCTTTCAATTGTTTAAAAATATTATAATTATAACATTTTCGTTAATTTCATTTGTTTGAACAACAAAAATTATATAAGTAAACTTTTTTATAACGAGCACAAATGTTAAAAAAACTCAGTTTTTATATCAATTACATTAATAATCGATATACAAATTTCCTTTTTTACGTAAATTATATTGAAAATTAATATTTATTTTCATCCATCAAACTAATATGATTGACGGAAAAGCATACAATTAAAATGATTTAAAAGTAATTATTGGAGGATGTAATTAAACAGACCCAATTAAATACTTATAATTAAGCTGATAAAAAAATAAACAATTAGATAGTACACGGGAAGAAGACACGTCTTGTCGGGTCCTTCTTTCGCAGAAAAAGCGATGATTGATTGCTTCTCTCTCCACAATTCTTGCGTACTCTTCTCTTCTCTTCTCTTCCTCACCAAACCAAACCTTTTCTCAGGTAAGGTTATTTTCAACGATTGTCTTCTTCTTCTTCTTTTTCTTCTCTTCTTCTTCGTGTCCTTTATTCACGCAAGTCTAATGAGATTCATCTTCACCGCTTCAATTTGACCTTTGCGTGATTTCGGTTTGACTGGGTCGTTTCTCGAGTTTTCGCTTTGACCCCTTTATCTGGTTGATCTTCTTCAGTGTAGAATTTTCGGAATTTGAGGTATGGGGAGGCTGTTTCTGACCAATCTGGAGGGGCAGATCTATACCTGCAAACACTGCCGCACCCACCTCGCTCTCTGTGAAGACATCGTTTCCAAGGTTTGGTTTTGTTTTGTTCCCTTCACTCAACGCTTTCATCCTACTGTTGTTAATTTATCTGTTACATGATGACTTTGTGCACTAATGTGGGTTTAAATACTCTGTCCATTAATTTTTGACAGTGCAAATTCATCTTTTAGTTACTATTTATTTGTTATTTATCCTCCCTCGGTTCAATTTTAGGATTTTGTTCTTCGTTTCCCAATTGCTTGGTCGTAACATAAACATAATCTGCTAATTGCTTTAAAAGCTTTGAAATGCTTATTGCTTCCTATATGAATGATATAAGACAACTTATGAGTCTTAATTTATGAGCCTTCACTTAATAAAGCTTTTAAGAGAGTTGGTCATTGATGTGAGTATTAGAGTCTCTCCGACCAAGCAATCAACAGTTTAATCCTTGAATGAATTGCATGCTTATTAACAATTGTTTTTGTAAATGGACTAAATTGCTAAGATCCTGTATCATGAAGATATTTGTTGTGTTCTGTATTTTTGTTTATATTTTGTAATAGTAAATGGGTTGGAGTGCTTAGGGAGAATAATTAACTCTATGCTGTATGTTCTTAAATATTTACTTTGCTAAAGAACAGAGGGAGGAAGTATAAATTTTTTTGGTTGTATCATGTCTTTACGCACAGACGAGAAGGGTGTCCTCTATATAATTGGCTAACCACTGCTGTATAGCTGGTTGGTGTATTTCACAGAGGAGCTGTGAAAAGCGAAGCTATTCATATTTTGATTCTTTCATACTTCTGTAATTCGAAGATGTGCAAATAAAGTATAAGCGGCAGAGTTTTTGGCTTCCTTGTTTCTTTACACGCAGAAGTGCTCTCACGAATAGCATTGTTGCTCCTCTTTGAATTTGAACCCCTTTGTTATATTGGTTAGAGAAAATTGGTATCAGTTACGTCATTGTCTTCATTTTTCATCTTCATGTGTAGGAACATGTTGCCTTTGGGCTTTGGCTGACTTTGTTATATATTCACTCAATTTTGGTTGCTCAGATGTTTCTTTTAATTCTGTTACGAGTGGTGTATGATGGAAGTCCATTTGGATTGATTACTAAGTGCTTCTTATCTAGGCTACCTGACAGATGCCCAGTTGGCCAAATGGGGATCTCATCTTTCATATAAGATTTATATATTGATAGTGTTAACTGTTAAGCTTTTCCAAAATTTAGTCCTTTTCCTTTATCATTGCTTTTGCAGTGATTTTTAGTTGGAACTGAGTCACCTGACAATTCTTTATTGGCCTTTCATTATATATTTTTTCTGACTACCATTTTTTCTTGTGCTGTTTTATTCAGTCTTTCCACAGCAGACATGGGAGAGCTTATCTCTTCAGTAAGGTGTAAGTTATCCTTGATTTTAGATTTTGGAACCCTATCATTATGTGATTACTATAAACAAAAACTAAAATGTTCTCTTTTGGTATTTGTATGATTGTATCTGGACTATCAGTGATAAAACATAGGAATATAGTTGCATGCCCCTTATATTGTCTATAGCTGAGACAGAAAAATAAAAATAAAAGAGAAATTAATGACATTTTATTTGTCCAAGAACTTGTTTGAGGATATATATTGTAATCCTTGTTTTATGCATGTACATCATGAATCCACTCATGCTTGTATTTATGACTTGGCAATAGAAATCATATGAATGTGCCTCAAAACTATGTAACAAGAACAATGCATAATTGCTGCCACTCTCATCATCTGACATTTAGGTGATTTTGTAGCTTGTAAACAAAGAAAGTATCATGCAGAAGAGTTTTGTTTGTTATTCATGGCTTCATGCCTCTGGATGTCTAATGCTCTAGCCACGTTATGTTTTACATTTGGTTCTGTTCATGGGTGCAGTTAATATATTTGATTCTTTTACAGCGTGAATGTTACTGCTGGAGAAAATGAGGACAGACAGATGCTCACTGGGATGCATACTGTGGCTGACATTTTCTGTGTGGGCTGTGGATCAATTGTGGGTTGGAAATATGTAAGATTTGTAACAGTGCTTCAAGATTATGATTTTTTGTGTTTGTATATAGAATTAGGCAGTTACCATATTGGCTTCTTTCAGGAGACTGCTCATGAAAAAAGCCAGAAGTACAAGGAAGGAAAATCTGTAATTGAACGGTCAGTAGTGATGTTGTGTGAGAAAACATTGTTAATATAATGTGAAGTTATTTAGAGAGACAAGTATATGGTGAATTAAACGTGTTTTTTTTTTACTTTTGGCCAGGTACAAGGTGTCAGGTCCTGATGGCAATAACAATAATAATTATTGGGTCAGCCATGAAGCACATGTTGGTGGAAGTGATGCAGAGGATGCTTAGTCATCTGCCATTGACAATTCAATTGTACATTCCTTAATCCCCCTTCTTTCTGTTGTTCAATGAATGTGGATCTTATTCGGGCAATTTAGCAACATCTGCATTTTGCCCAAAAGACAATTTAAATACATTTAATTGTTAATTCTGATGTAAAAAAACTAATGTTAAAACTTCTAATCAATGCTGTTTATCTAGTTGTATTATTGATCTTCATTCGCATTTACCATTTGCTAGGAGTTGGCTTGTGGTGTCAAACTCAAGCATTTATGGGGTATTTGGAAGCTTTTTTAAAGAACTTATTTGAACTTGTCTAAATCATATAGGGAAATGATAATTGTCCACCCCATTTTGGAGTGGTTTGGGTAGAGGGAGGAGAGAGGAGAGAGATACAGAGAAAAAGAAAAAGTAGAGTGAGAAAATGATAGAGGGTTCGTTTATTTAAGCTTATTTTTGTTAAAAGTGTTTTTTTTATAAATAAAAGATAAATTTTGATCCAATTCTCAATTTTTATGTTTTCTTTCTTATATTTTTGTCCAATTGAACTCTAGATTCAATATTTTCATTTAACATATCATAAAAAATAATTTAATTAATTAAAATATAAAAAATGTATGTAAAATTAAAGATTGAATTAAAATTATAATTTTTTAAAAATAAGAGAATCAAAGTTATGGGAGGAAAATAGGGGGTCAAAATTAAAAATTATTGAGATTTAATTACAATTTAGTCTAAATAAAATAAATAATTTTTTTAAAAGTATTTGTCTATATTGTATTTTTGAAGATTTTTTGAAAAAAAGAAAATTCTATCTCTTTTTTCTCCTTTTATAAATGGAGTAAAAGTGAGTTGTAAGTGAGTGAAATGTATAAATATCATTGCTCAATGTAAATGTTCAAATTAAAAATTGAAGGTGTTTGGTTAAACTTATGAATGTTATTCATAAGTTTTATATTGTGATTTATTAAAATAATCTTGTTAAATTAAGTTTTATGAGGCAAGCTTTCATATAAAAAAGGCTAATTGATGCCCATCGTGTAAGTTTAATTGCAAAGCATCAAACCACTCTTTGCCTCATTTTGCGGTTATTCTCTATTCCGAGTTCTTCTTTTCAAATGGAATCTGGATGGATATAAGGGTGATAGTGATACCCTCGTGAATGATAATCAGTACTATGAGCAACGTGTTCCTTGTATTCATTTTTTAAATTACATTAATTCGATTGATTATTTATAAGAATTAATTCTATTGTAAGAAAATCAAGAGTTCTTAAGTAAATTAAGTAATCCTGGATAATGCCATAATTAGATGAGTAACGAGAGTGCCGAATCAACCAAATTCTGATACCTATTAGAGCCTCGTTAATTGAGCAATTGAAGATAAGCACTAGTTGATTAAACACGTAATTAATGCTTGTATTTTTCTTATCCAAATTAACTACTCTAATGACACAATCTTATATGTAATGTTCCGTGATTGATAAGTTATTCCCGCTAAAACTGCTCTTTATAATTGCCAAAGGCTTGGCTGGCTTTGACTAATAACTAACTTGGCGCCTAAATTTCTCAAGTCATTTATTTAATTCTGCCTAAATTTCTCACACCATTTATAAATTCTGTACTCTCTTTCTCTCTCGGTAGACCGAATACATACTCCTTCCTTTAAAATAGCAACGCTTTTCTTTGTACGTCTTTTTTCTCTCTCCCTGCTTTAACTTTTTTTATGAATAAAAGAACTAAAATAGTTACCAAATGAAGGCGTTAACTACAAGGAAGTACTAATGCTAAAGATTTTTCGGAAGTGAGAACGGATGAACATCTTATATATGACGTCTGTATTAAATTTATACATGCAGTAAATTTTGTATGGTTTAGAGAAGAGAAATAAAAAAATATATAAGATGTGAGTTCCAAAGAATAAAATACAAAATTTTCTTAAAAATATTATTTCTATGTTATCTTTCATTCTGAACACAACTTAATAAGAAACTCCAAATAATTTGGGAATATTTAGTTCGTTTTTTATGTTTAGTTTTTAGTAAATAAATTTTAATAAACAAATGTTAACCAACGTTTTTAAGACATTGGTTAAAAAATTAAAAAAATATATTTTTATTGAAATGTATAAAATTAGATTGTCCATAATTTTTTTAAGTTCTTTTATGTTTTGCACATTAAATATTTTTTTCTTTTGATTTTTTAACCAATGTACACCCTTTTAATAAATAACTATAATTTTATCCCCTGCTATAATATATTTGGATTTAGATTTATGATAAAAAATAATAAATTAATTTTTTATGATAAAGATAAAATAACAAATAATTACTCCTATTTGTTTACTATGTTATCGTTATTTTGTGAAATAAAATTTATATTTGTATGTTATCTAAATACGCTAAGTTTCTTACTTGGTTATCCCTTATGGGAAGCCATACGAGAAAGGTAACAAGAAAGAGGATTATTCACGGCAGAGAAAGCAAGTATTGAAGAAGTGCTTTGGGGTTTGGGGGGTTGCATGAATCATGAGTGCATAGTTGTGAAGTCACCAACGTTGGCAAAAGATTCAAAAAGAGAAACAGAGAGATATTTTTGTGTGTATATATAAAAAAAGAGAGGGCATTACGGTGATTACCTACCCAAGCATCCAATCCATCAACAATGTAACGTAGGCTTTAAGTGATAGAAATTAAGAAACAGCACCAGCTTCACGGCATCTCTTCTCTCCCTCCATCTTCAAAACTTGCCTTTTATTACCTCTCAATGTCACTCCCTTCTCTTCATTCTCACTCTCTCCAACATTCTCGAATCCCAATGCTCCTTCTCCATGCCTTCTCATTCCACTTAACCCGACGACACCGCACCACTTTGGTTTTTCCGCAACAGTTTCCAACCAAAGCCCGTTTTATTTAATTTAGCCTTTTTTTTTCCCTTCAGTTTGTTTAATTTCTATTTTTGGTTATTTGGTTGGTGCGCGGTTGTTGATGTGGAACGATGGAACTGAGTTAGGTTCTTCTTCTTCTCGTCGTTTGGGGCTTTTCTTCTTCTTCATCGCTCGATCGATCGATCCCTAATCGTTCGTTCGTTGCGATGAATCGGAGCTTCAGAGCGGCGGAATCGCAAATGCAAGACGCGTTTAAGCAGAGGCAGCACCAATTGGGGGCTCTCAGGTCCTCCTCTCCGCGCCTCATGGACAGGGACGACGAGCTCGCCTTATTCCTTGAAATGCGGAACCGCGAGAAGGAACGCAACGATCTCCTGCTCCGCACAGCAGAGGATTTCGACGCTGCAGCACCGTTAGGTATCAACGCTTTGTTTTTTTTTTTTTCATTTTTGTGATGTCATTTTTGTTAATTTTGTTAGCGCGAAGAACTGCAGAATGATTGTGTCTTTTGCACGGTGTGACGTGTGTTGTTTTATATTTTTTGTGTTGCAGGCTCAAATACGGGAGATTCTCCCTTGTTTAACGTTCCGCCGGCCGCGCCAGCTCCGGCGAGGAAGACCGGTGCTGATGATTTTCTCAATTCGGAAAATGATAAGAATGACTATGACTGGTATATTCTGTTTACCTTTCTAACTTTTTTTTTAATGCTTAGCCTTCATTTTTAGTGTAATTAGTTTAGTGGAATGATGGACTTTTTGAGTTTTTTTGCTTTTTTTTTCTTTCTTCTTTGTGTTGGATAAAATATTGTACAATGTGGTTCCTGGAGAGTATATTCTTGTGGAAAGAATAAGTTAGCATTTTACATTTGATATTAGCTCAAATTTGTGGAGCAGTTGAGCTGCTCTAAAATCCAAATCCTACACATGTTGCAAATGTAATAATATCACTTCAACTTTGAAGCAGTAACTTTCATTTGCAATTACTAATATGAAATGGACAATTGAGTTAGATTTTTGAAAATAAATGTGAAAATGCGGGAGAACTGTCTAGAATGAGTTGTGTCATTTTTTTTTTATTGACAAATGTTAGTTGTTAGTTGTTAGTTTAGAATGAGTTGTGAGTTAGACAGTTGAGATTATAATTGCAATTGTATGTATGGTGGATTAAGTGCCCTTATTTGATTGTGTTTTCACGCAAACATTTGTTAATTCAGTCTCTCCCTTAACAAAATCTAAATAAACATTTGGTAAAATTTGATGAGAGCATCAGAAACACAGCGTGAATAACTTTGGTATTTTGGCATCTGTGGCCTGAGTATTTGACATTGTTCCCTGACCTCACATAATAAAGAGGAAACAAAAGAGAAAATTAAGAGACATCTGGTCATTTGCCTCAATATATTATTATGAATTTAAATTCAACAATTGGGAATGGATGTGTTTCCGTTATTCCTTATTGTTTCATGGGTGCGTGTAGGTACTACATAGCACTCTTTGTCATTGGCTTGTAAGACCTTAATCTTATCTCAGCAAGTTAGAATCCAAAGCTTCTTCCTTAAATAAAGGGGGCCAAGGATATTGTGTATTATTTCCCTAGAATATGATATGATATGCTATTCATTAACACTAATGCTAACTCTGATCTATTATATGCTAAGGAAGTATTTGTCTACTATTACACTTGATCTTTGACAGTTGACACTAGACGGGGTTGAGGAGTAATTGTAGTTCTCAGTGGTTAAATAATGAATAGATATCAGCAATACATCCATGGGACTTGGGAAAGTTATGTAATAGGGACCCAGGCACTAAGCCATTCAGAACTTGGGTTTTAGCATAAGAGTTAAGACTTCTCTAAATGAGCTTAATTGTGAAGTGTAGTATGGGTATAGTGTTCTCAAACTATTAAGCTTCTGTTTAAGCTTAAAAAAGATGAGCCCCCACCCACCCCCCCCCCCCCCCCCCCCCCCCCCAAATGGCTACTATTTTAGCTTTCCGAGGCTTTTGGTTTTCTTTCTTTAAAACTTATGCAATTATTACATTTTTTTTTAAATTAAAATGCATTTTTTTAAAAAGAAACACAAATAAACAGGTCCTAGAATTTAAAAGTGGATGGCCTTTGTGCCTTCCAAACAAGCTATTTTTTCCATAACCAGAAGTCTAAAAGATGATGACTATTAGATTTATTGTAAAACTGAAGCCTGGTGGCTAGTTCCTCTTGTTCCCTGGCTTAAAAAAGCGAAATTACAGGTCCATCTGCATTCAGCAATCAGCACAAATCATAATGCCCCGTAATTAATTTGGCAATATATTCAACTTAACAATTAATTTTCTATATAATTATCCCTATTGTCATTTTTATTAATCTCATTCTTTTTATGCATCTTCTCCTGAAATCACTGACTTTAACTAAGTTTTTGCATAGAACCTTTGTGTGTGTGAAGCATGAACTAATGAGAAACGAATTAACAAACAATCAAACACTAATATCCAGACATATCTTTTCATTATTAAAGATAGCATGGTATCTTTGGCGGCCTGAGCAGGATGATTATTGTTCAAATTGGGGCTTAGCATTTTTATTCTTTTCAGGCTTCTAACCCCGCCTGGGACTCCCCTTTTTCCTTCTTTGGAGATGGAAACATCAAAAACTGTTATGAGTCAGCTTGGGGCTCCTACTGTCCGTCCCACACCATTAAAAGCTCGAGTAAGCAATTTCATTGAATGTTTTGGATTATGTCAATTATATTATCATTTTATTGTAATTGGCAGATGTTGTCTTTTGCATCTGGTTTTAATTCGTTAATTAAATTTTACATCTCCTTGTAAACTCCTGGTTTTGATGAAAGTCCATTTGTTAGCAATATCATTATTATTCATTATGCATGATGAACTTAGGCAGTTGAGGAATTGGTTGAGTTATTGCATAATTTCAGTTACAAATGCCTTATTACAAGTAGCTAATTTGCATATACGGCCCTGCATGTTTTCCTGACTTTTGGTGACATGCTTTGATTAAATTATTTGTTAAGAAAAGGATCACTGCTTTAAGTATAGAAGTTATTAAAAGATCATCTCTTGTTCTTTTGCATTGTTCTATTGTAGTTTCTTTATGGCATTCCTTATTTGGTGTTTTCAGTGAATGTTGTGTGTGTCCTAGCCTCTCCTAGTCCTACTTCCCTGGACCAATTCTCGATGAATAACTTTCATAGTTTTGGCAGAAGTAAAGAGGCTAAATTTTTGTGGTAATTTGCAATCTATACTACATTGCAACACGTCAAACAAGAGAGGTATCTGAGCTTCATAGTCTATTTGGTACGAAGCACGTGGCCTTTTTAAAAGGGTTACGCTATTTTAGATATGTTGAGGTGTTGGGGAGCTCTGTTACTAAGATTTTCTTTTTCCTTGTTTGTTTTCAGTTTTATTTCCTTGTTTAGGAGGATTCCTTATCCCCATAAATTTTTTATTAAAACAAAAATGTACTGAGATTTTAGGTTTCACTGAGTAAATTGTAATATTAGTTTTGAGCTTTTTGCAATTTATAGTGATAAAATCATAAAAGTGATGCTCTGCATCTATTTGTTAGTTCCGAACTCCTAAGTAATGCATGATTGGTGCTTAACATATGGTTCATAATAGTATGATTTTGTTTTTCTTTCATGCTAATGGTCAGAAAATAATTTTTCATGTATTTGTTTCCTTGTGGTTGTAGTTTGCAAATTCTCCGTTAGAACATACTGGGAGGAGCAACTTCGTATCTAAACAACCAGCCTCCTCCCCTGGGTGGACCTCTTCAGGTGGTGGAATTAGGAGGCCCTCATCAGCCGGGAATCTGTCAGAACTTACTGGAAGGAGCAACTCATTAATTAAACAACCAGCCTCCTCCCCTGGGTTGATCTCTTCAGGTGGTGGAATTAGGAGGCCCTCATCATCAGGGAATCTGTCAGAACATAGTGGAAGGAGCAATTTAGTATCTAAACAATCAGCTTCCTCCCCCGGGTTGACCTCTTCAGGTGGTTTAACTAGGAGGCACTCATCATCAGGGAATATAGGGTCACGATCTACAACT
This sequence comes from Glycine latifolia, assembly GCA_013407115.1. Taxonomy (NCBI): domain Eukaryota; kingdom Viridiplantae; phylum Streptophyta; class Magnoliopsida; order Fabales; family Fabaceae; genus Glycine; species Glycine latifolia. The sequence continues at coordinate 5,433,888 of CM023954.1, forward strand.
TCTGCTCGACGTTCTACCTTGACTACAGTTTCAAAATCATCTAGACCTTCCACACCTACCACAGTTTCAAAATCAGCCAGACCTTCAACACCTACTTCTCGGACAACCACACCTTCAACGAGGACAACCGTAGCTTCCACCAAGACCTCGGTTTCCTCGGCCAAGCCCATGGTTTCTGCTCCCAAGGCTGCTGTTTCTGTCACTAAAACTACTACACTATCTGCAGCTAAAACAACAATTACATCTAGATCCTCTACACCTTTGTCAAGATCTGTTGCAAGATCTTCAACACCAACAACCAAACCTACCTTACCTGCATCCAGACCTACATCAAGGGCATCAACCCCAGCTCGGCGACCATCAACACCACCTAATGTACCCACTGTATCTTCTCCTTCAGTTAAGACTTCTCCAGTCTCCAAGTCAGCTCCTGTGATGTCAAGGCAGCCAGTACCATCCCGTGGCACTTCACCAACTGTGAAATCAAGACCATGGATGCCATCTGAGATGCCTGGCTTTTCACTTGATGCTCCACCCAATTTGAGGACAACGCTTCCAGAAAGGCCACTGTCAACAACTAGGGGGAGGCCTGGAGCACCTAATCCACGGTCCTCATCTGTTGAGCCTGCTTCTAATGGTAGACCAAGGCGGCAATCATGCTCTCCTTCAAGAGGACGCTCCTCCAACGGCATTTCTCGTCCAACTGGAAGCTCTATGCCAGCAGTTAATCGTGCACACTCCAAGGCAAATGACAATGTCAGTCCTGTTGTAATGGGCACCAAAATGGTTGAGAGGGTAATAAATATGCGAAAACTAGCTCCACCAAGGCTGGATGACAAGAACTCTTTCCATAATCTTTCTGGCAAGTCATCTTCATCTCCAGATAGCTCGGGTTTTGGAAGATCACTCTCGAAGAAATCCTTGGATATGGCTATTAGGCATATGGTATGCACTTCTGCTCATTTTCTGCATTTGTTCTACCAATTGAGGATAAACTTATAATGCACCTTCATCTCAAACACTACTCTGGATCTAAAAAACCTATTAAATGCTACGTTAGCTTGTTCCATTTCTAGATGCATAATGTTTTGAGGTTATTTAGCTATTCGAGACTGTCTCATTTAGAGCCTTCATCTCATTTCATGGCTTTTATCAATAATCGAATTAATTAGAACTGATTAAAATTATATTTTTCATCCTAATAAATTTTCCTTTCTCTTTGAACAGGATATAAGGCGAAGGGCTCCAGGCGATTTACGGCCATCACTGATGACAAAAATTCCAGCATCTTCAATGTATAGTGTGAGGTCTGGGCCTCAGCGTAGCCGAACTGGTAGTATCTCTGGCTCTCCTCATGCTACTAGCAGTAATGCTAGTTCTGAAGTGAGTGTAAACCAAAATGGTCTTTGTTTAGATAATAGTGAAATAGATGATGATATTGTCAGCGTGAGAAGTGGTCAATCTTCTGCCAGTGTGCGGGGTAGGTAAACGATTGTCACATTGAGGAATCCTTTACCTACATTTTAATGGCACAATCATTCTTATCCCGAGTTTCAGCCATATTGGATTTTTATATGGAGCTAACCAAGCTTCAATTATGTAAAGTTTACTGGAAGTGAAATAACCTTGTGGGATGGTATTTGTAATTTTAGATAGATAAGCTATATGCTGAAATTGTAATACTCCTTTTTTTTTTTTTCAAGTGGTGTTATTTCACACGAAAACTGTAGAAATGGTGTGGCATTGTATTTTTTTGAAATGCTAGCAACATATGATTTGGCACTTTTTAGCACCCCTTTTTTTTTAATATCTGGGTGACATGTAATTTTAACCTAGACCTGCTATTAACAAAAATTCACCTCAACTTCTCTCAGGGACTTGCATTAATCAACCTAATTTTCATCCCCAAGCATTTTAAAAAAGTATACTGTACGGAATTGAATTTGTTTAATGAGTGTTAAGTAGTTTTAAAATTTTATAAAAACTTGTGAGTTGATTTACTTAATAAGAACTTAAAAAAATTTAATAAGAATTTTTTCGTTTAATGAATATATAAAAATAATTATTGAGGAGAGAAGCTTCATTAAGAATTATTCTCTGATCTGTGGACTATTCATACCACAATATATATATATAAATATATATATCACACATACACATATTTAAATTTAGTTTAATTTTCTACATTTAATTAAAAGTAATAATTTTAGGACAATTATTATAGGGTATTAATACCCTCTTAACGTGTAATCAACCCTTAAACTCTCGTTTGTTTGGTTACGGATCCTCAATGTGGTTTTCCACGTCCATTTGGAAGTTACATGTTGCTTTCACATCCTTTACTCATAAGACGTGACTTTTGGGTTCCGTAACGAGTTTCCAAACACGCATTTTATTTTGGTTTCAATTTTTTTCTTTTTAAAAGAAATTTTCTAATAATTTTCTCATTAAATTTTGATGGTGACTCATTAAGTTCATTAATTATAAATTATTACTTTAAGTACTGAAGTAAAATATATTAAAAAATGCTTTTAAAATCTTATCTATAAAATATACTCCTAAGGGAGTAGTTAATATATTATGTGAATTTAAGTAAAGTTAGATAATATAAGTCTTATAACAGCTAATGGAGTATAATTCACTTACTTGAGTATGATGTGAGTTATTATAGTTTTTTTATAATTATATTTGATTTTTATGAATAGAAAAAAAAGTTATGCACTTATAATATAGCATAATTTTATATCGTCTTTCAATTATAATTTATTGTTGATATAACTTTTACAAGATTTAAATATATTTTTGATCTTTAATATATAATTAAATTTTGTGTTTGATCTTTGATAATTTTTTTCTTCGCATTCGTTCCCTAATATTTGAAAAAATTTGTTTTAGATTCCTATCATAAGTTAAGTGATGACGTGTCCATTAAATATTTGATAACGTGATTTGTGATGACTCAAAAATCGTCAATATTTATTTCAAAATCAATTTTTTTCAACTAAAAAATGTCAGAATCAATTAAAGTAAAAAAATTAAACATTAATAACTCTCTTCTGAGTCATCCACCAGCCTTTCACCTACCTTCTTCTCCTTCAGCCTTTATCTTCCAAAAATATCTCAATTTTTTAAAAGAAACAAATCTCAAATAAATTAAAAAAATCTCACAAACACTATCATTCTTCCCAACATCCTAGGTTTTGTTTCTTCAAACTCACACTTCAAACCTTGACATTCAACACAAATGTGCAATCATGGAAAGGGATGACGACGTTGCGTAGTGGTTCTAGTGGCTAGTAAACACAGAGTGTGTGCGTGTGCATGAAGAGCAATTTCAATTCCTAGGTCGAGGAACATTGGCTCATGAGGGTAAGATAGGCCTTCATTCTGTTGTTGTCATAGGTGACAAGAGCCACTGGAGTGTATTTGGTGGGGAACACCACTTTTTCTCTATCAGAATCAATATCATTCATGACCTCGTCGTGCTCTTTCTCGATGAACCAACTTTCGCAATCTAGTTTATGTTGCAACCACCACGTCTTGACCCAAACTCTACCACACCCTTAACCCAACAGAGTGCACCCCAAATTTGAAACCCAGATCAACCACAATCTAGATTTGAGACCCAAATCAACAACCCTAACATTTCGTTGAATGCACATTATTTTGTGTTGATTTGGTGTCGCTATAGTTTTGGGATGGGTCGTGATTGTGACTTGTGATATTTGGAGTGGGTTCATGATCTAGTTTTGTTGTAGTTTTTTTGGGGTGATTTTTTGAATTTTCAAGCAGGAGGAAGAAAGAGAAGAGGGTGGAAGAGAAAGAGGTGAAAAAGAAGGGTAAAATATGAAAGGAAAAAAATTCATTTTTAATGTGATTTTGAAACAAATATTAATAATTTTTGAGCTATTACAAATCGTGTTATTAAATATTTAAGGGACTCATCATTACTTGATGGTAACAATTTAAAAGAAAACTTTTCAAATACTCATTCTTGTAAAATTTTATAGACAAATTAAATTACCTATACTAAAATCTAAACCTAAGATAAGTGCACTATTCACTAATGCCCGTAAATGTTACGAGTATCCGTTGAAAACTAAGCCCATATAACTAACTATTGACGTACTATTAAGAAATTAACAAGAAGCGAAACCCCCGAAACTGCAAAACAAGAGGAAACGGTAACAAGTGCATCCATCACAGCTGGTGCTGCTGCAATGGGGGAAACTATATCTTATACAAGACTAACATCGTTTCTTCAGAAAGATACCTCGTTTCTTAGTCCTTGTAAACAGGATCATATTTTGCTGTATTGGTAACTTTTTTTTTTGGATCAAACATCTATTTTAGTCAATGTAAACAGGATAGTCTTCCCTTTTAGTTCTTTACACAGATTCTCTTATTTTAATATTTTAAGGGGACACATCTTTTGTTCAGAATTAAACAAATATTCCTATAATTTACATTAAGTAATTAAAAAATATTTAACGATTTTTTTATCTTTTATAGTTCTTTCTAATTGGTCACGTTCTGTTATTTTGTACCTAGTTAATGAAAATTGGAAACTCACATGTGATATGTGCTTAGTTAATGAAAACAATGAAAAAAACAAGACTTAGGTTTTTTTTTCTCTCCAGATATTTGACTTGTTGAAAGAGAGGAAGAATCCTCGGGGATACGATTATCTTCTGATTGCATGGGAACATGAAAAGAGGATGAAGATTAAAACCAGATTAATGCAGAAGCTTAATCCTTACTATATTGATTTTCGCATTACTTTTGAAACAGTAAAAGATGTTCCTACGCGTTGATATTTCCGAAGCATTAGGACTTATCAAGTTAATATCTGTGAAACTGTAGTTTTTCCTAAACAAAGCAATGCCAGTTCTTTGTCATTCTTTTGCCACTATGTATATTGTTTTTAATTCTTTTCATGTTTTGGTAAATAAATTATTCTTTGCATTAATCTTAGGATAAGAAAAACTGCCATTGGATCACTTCTTCAAAGAACACTGTTTCTGGAGTTAATGTGTTAAAACTTAAAACCCCACGAGATAGAGGAAAATTAAAGATAGAGTGTGCACTAGAAGTGTAGGAATGGAGAGTGTACACTATATGTATTCTGTACATTGCAAATTGTTTAACTCATTAACTTATTTTTATTCACTTAATTTTTTTTATTCACGTAAATTGTTTAATTAACAATGGATAACAATGAAAAATACAAATAAAATAATATAAAATTTACTATAATATCTTATTAAGTTAAGTTACTATCCTAATTTTTACAAATCAAATAAACCTTTATTATAAAGTATATAAATGCAATATATAAAAAAAACAAATTATCATTTTAGTCCATGATAATATAGTGTTGTCACATTAATTTTTGAAACCAAAAAAATTCAAAAATTATTAAGTGTAATCCATCAGTTTTATTAGTCTAAAATTAAAAAATAAAGATTTAAATGATAATATGAACACATGTTTGATAGTAAATTTGAAAATGTAAATAAAATAACTCATTTAAAATATTCTTAATCTTAGAAATTAATGCAATAAATGTTAGATTTTCCGAGACTATTTTTTTTAGGGTAAATAGCCATTTTCGTCCCTGAATGTGTAATGCGCTGACAAATTCGTCCCTGAAAGTTGAAAATTCAAATTTTGGTCCCCGAAAGTGTAAAAAGTGCGACAAATTCATCATTCCGTTAACTTTTATCCGTTACCGTTAATGAAAGTACCCACGTGGCACAGAGGGACGGAAATGTCATACGATTGATTGCCAACATGGTTGCTGACTAGATTTTGGACAAAAATGTTATTAAGTTACCATTGGACTAAAATGTCAGTGATTTTCTATTGGACTTAAATGTCAGTAAATTACCATTGGATCAAAATGTCAGTAATTTTTTGTTGAATGAAAATGTCAATACGGTTTTATTAGACTAATTTGTCGGATCCCAAATTTCATTTAGTTTAAGGGTAAAATATAACTTAAGGATAAATATTCCCTTTTTTTATGTTACAAGCATAATAATAACAATACAATAATTACTTAAAAAATAGGAAAACAAGCATAAGTTAAAAGAAACATAATAATAACAACCATAATATTGATTAATAATCATAATTTGTCTGTCACAATAAAAATTATCCAAAATAAATATTCTACCGGTATATTAAAATAAATATTATAACAATGTATTAATCATTACAAATTTATCAAAGTTATAATAATTAATCGCAATCAATTATAAATTAACAAACTTAACTTATACTTGATAATTTGTAATTAAATTATAATCTAAAAACTCTTTACATTATATATAGACTATATACTTATTTTTAAAAAATTATAAAAATAATTAATTTCAGTCTTAAATAATCAATCCATTACTATTTAAAAAAACCCGTGAAAACATCAAAACCTTACAGTATTCTTAATATAAGATATTATTTAAAAGAAATATATAATCATTTTTATAAGACATTTTACGGTTTCTTTGAAGCGTTTTTTTTTTCTTATTAAATCTCTACATACGTATATGTGTTTTTTTATTGATGTGTTCTATTATTTTATAATGTTCTTAAACTTTAATATTTTTATATCATCCATAGTAAATTAATAATTATTAATAAGGATAAGATTGATATATTAGTAATATTTTAAAAAAAATCAAGCAAACTTATGTACCTATTTTTATAGGTGTCTTATGTACCTATTTTTAAAAAAATAATTTATAGTAAATTAATAATTTCAATATAAATTATTATTTTTATGTTTTTAAATAATCTTCTTTTTCTTGCGATAGAAAATTAGGATTGATTAAATTTTTAATCTCTGTACTTTTTTAGCTTTTAATTTTTATTCCTTATTTTTTTACAATTTTCAATCCTTTATTATTTTTTTATCACTTCTAGTTCTTTAAAAAAAATTGTCCACTTTAGTATCTGATTTATTTTTATTATTTAAAATTAATCTCAAATAAAATAAATAAGGGATTAAAAATGGATAAAATAAAAACTAATTTTGAGTAATAAAATAAACAAAGATTAAAAATGAAAAAAAAATTTAAAAGGACTAAAAATATTATCTTAAAATTTAATGAAAGACTAAAAATTATAATTTTTATGAAGGATTAAAAATTGAAATTTATATGAAGAATAAAAATTTAATTAATCATAAAAATTATATTTTATAAATAATCTTCTTAGTTTGTGACATTCGCATGACTAAGTTGCATCTTCAATTGCTTCTAACTTTTAAGTCCTTTTAAGTCAGATCAAAATATTGGTGTTTGTTAAACAATATTATGGTTGTTATTATTATGTTTATTTTAATTTATGTTTGTTTTTCTATTTTTTAAGTGATTATTATATTGTTATTATTATGCTTGTAACATAAAAAAGGGAAGATTTATTCTTTAAGTTATATTTTATCCTTAAATTAAATGAAATTTGGGGTCCGAAAAATTAGTACAATAAAAAGTATTGATATTTTATTCAACAAAAAATTACTAACATTTTGGTCCAATAAAAAATTACTGACATTTTAGTCCAATAGTAACTTACTGACATTTTTGTCCAAAATCTAATCAGCAGCCATGTTGACAATCAATTGTATGACATTTCCGTCCCTCTGTGCCACGTAGGCACTCTCATTAACAGTAACAGACAAAATTTAACTGAAGGATGAATTTGTCGCACTTTTTACACTTTCGGGGACAAAAATTTAAATTTTCATCTTTCAGAGATAAATTTATCAGCACTTTACATATTCAGGGATGAAAATAACTATTTATTTTTTTTAATTATCACCATATTATTAATATGAAGTTTCAGTTAACTTTATTAATAATTACTATTCGCTAACAAAACCTGTCTCATCCGTGTTAATGAAGTTTCCTCTCTCTCTCTCTCTCTTTTAATTGTCTCCAAGACTCATCTTTAAGACTTTGCTCGGTGACTATGATATGGTGGTCTTCCACGGACCAAAATAGTAATTTAATAAATATGTTTTTTCCAGAAAATTTACTTTGTTATTATCTCCAAGTAATTGATAAACACAAAAATTAAAATTAAATCATTTAAATATTTTTATTTATAAAAATAATTTTTAATCAGAATTTAATTACTTTTTAATTAAATTATTACATGATAGTCAACTCTATTTAAACATGAACCGGGGGTTAAAAAAGATAATAAATAAATAGTTACGAGGTAAGAAAGAAAAAAGTGGGGGAGAGAGAGAATTTTGTGCACAGGGTAAGGGCAAAGCCAGCAACGCAATGTCGTGTTGAGTGGGTTTTTTCTCTGGTTCTCCTGAGCTGTGTTTATTCTCTTTTTCTCTCTCTGCCCTCTCATCTTCGAGCTCCGATGGCGAGCCTGTGGCGCGCGGCAACCGGCATGACGGACAACGCCACCGACTACGACGGAGTCGAGTTCTGGTCGAACCCCGAGCGGACCGGCTGGCTCACCAAGCAGGGCGAGTACATCAAGACCTGGCGCCGCCGCTGGTTCGTCCTCAAGCAAGGAAAGCTCTTCTGGTTCAAGGACTCCGCCGTCACGCGTGCGTCTCGTCCACGCGGCGTGGTCCCCGTCGCCACGTGCCTCACCGTCAAAGGCGCCGAAGATATCCTTAACAAGCCCAACGCCTTCGAGCTCTCCACGCGCTCCGACACCATGTACTTCATCGCCGACACCGAGAAGGAGAAGGAGGATTGGATCAACTCTATCGGCCGCTCCATCGTCCAGCACTCCAGATCCGTCACCGATTCCGAGATCATCGATTACGATAACAGCTCCTCCAAGCGCTGACAACCACGCGTTCTCAACCACGCGCCACTTTCGGTGATTTCTCCTTTTTCTTCTTTTTCCTTTTGTTTTACTGTGATTGTGTATATTATTATTACTATTACATATCGATCGCCGATCGTGCTCGTTCCTGCGAGGAAACTCTTTTTATGTACCTGAACTGCTATCAAATTGTAATGTTTTGGATCAATCTTTTCGATTATGTTGCTTCTCACTTTTAACTATAGTTACCTGAACAGAGTGGGAGATTTTCGACGGTGTAATTAAGTTTCTGAAGTTATGACTGAACAATTTTCTTCCAATTGGAAACGCTTGTTTGTAGATTATTATAGTTTGCCCTCGGTTAAAAACTAACTTCACTCCATAAATCTAATTCAATATCTTTGTTTTCTTGAAATTGAGATCGTATGAGGTTTGATTATATAATTATCAGTGAAAGGTGATGAGCGTAATTTGAGTTTCAATTGTTTAGCTATATTATTCACGAGCAAATCCCATTGCAGAGCGTTTACATGCAGCTGTGCCCGGCAAAAGTGTGAACGCACACATGGTTACTTTGAACTCTTTATTCTTTTCTCTCTTAAATCGAATCGCGTGAGAATGGTTAAAGTGGGAAGTCCACAGAAACTCTTTGCATTTGCATCGCTATGTGGGAATTGAATTGGCGCAGACAACAATAAGCTGCATAAAACAAGTAATGGTGAATGGATCCAAACGAGAATCTTCATGTTAACGCATCTAATTTTCAAAACAGTTTTTTTCTTGAAAAACAGTTTTTGGATAAGTGCACGTAATTCCAATTCAACATCTTTTATACGAGTGGTGAATTCTGCATACTTGGAACTCCAATTTTAGCAAAATGGTCAGGATCATGAGAAGATTCCAGTTCTTGAACTTTTCCATGTCTATGCATTCAGCCGTGAAACTCTCTTGATTTTTTTTTTTGGTGAATTCATGAAACTCTTTGATGCCCCGTGTGTTTCAAGATTCAAAACCCCTTTACAGCAATTGGTCTTTCAATATGGTGAATAGATCCTTTGTATATAGAACCAAAGCTTCCAGTGCCTACTAAATTGGATAAGGAAAAACCATTGGCTGATTCATCATCAACTACTTATTTTGCAGAGACGATGAAGAAGATAATTTTTTGGGCCTTTTCCAGAAAATAGATGCTGATAAATATTAAGAAACTGACCAAACCCCTTCCAAATAGAACGATAAGGATAAGGATGGATTCTTTCCAAGAGATCACTTATGTTTCTTTCCTAAAGTACGCTGGGAGCTTCCGTCGAGTAATACACCTGCAGAGATCCTTATTTTCAATGAGTGAAATTGCTGTGAAGTTACTAAAGACACCTTCATAAGGAAACCTCACCATAAAGAACCTAAAAGACAAGTAAAAACTTGTCACCAAAGTCAGATTTTCTAGTTCACGGGCGGTTGTGCTTGAGAAGTTGTTGCTAGAAGGTCTATGATTTCAAGGGAACTTACAGAGCCCAAGAACGGATACTTGCATCGTGAGCTCTGTTAATGCGAAACATGCACCAATTTATTAGGGAATTTCAACAGAGAACTTGTCTGAGAAAATATTTAATACATTATACAGAAAGGTGGTTCACGTTTAGCCACTGAATTAGAAAACTAACACATCTAACGGACAACATTTCTTACCCATGGTGAGAGACTTGAATATGCTAGCCTGCATCTCTTATCTAACTACCGATTCTCAGGAACTCCAGATTCACGTAAAAAATAAGATAGGTTAAACATATATTTTAAATATAACTTTAAGCCATTTTCATTTCTAGGACAAGACTTTGATACGGAGGATGGGATAAAATATCTAGTTATTATGAAATTATGATATTATTTTCTCATCACTTTCATTAAAGAAATAGGTTCATGTGATAGTCTACAAAGACTTACTGTGTTACATCACTAAGTAGGATTTGAAGGATTTCAAAGACAGTAATATGTTGGAAAAAAAAAAAGCGATGGATGTAAAGACTAATCCAGCATTCCAGCTTACATTACAGGCAAACCCAATTAATTTCTTATCACAAAAATGTTACTACCTAGTGCGCCAGCTTTTGTTTGATTGCGTGCAACTCCATCATCACCTTTTTTCATGTCCATTCGCTGAACTGGCATTTCTGCAGAACATGCAACTCCAATACTAGCAAAGGATACCAGACACTCTCTGATGTTGGTTTCAATGACCCTTGTTCCTTCTTTATTAATTGGCACAAGCAAACGCGAATCTACTATCTCAGTTATACCTTCTGGAATCGCCATCTGACAGAATTTGTGTAGGCTTAGACTCTCACCAAAAATGTTATCTGTTGGTCTCATTCCTGTGAGCATTTCCAACAGAAGAATTCCGTAGCTGTAGATATCTCCTTTTGGTGATACTCCCACACCTGCTCCGTACTCTGTTACAACACCAATTTACACAAAAAATGAAGTACTTATCAAAGACAACCACATATTGATTATAAACAAATTACTTTAAAATTTAAGTAGAATATACAAAATACATGTAAAAGTTTTGTACAATGTCGTCCAATCATAAATTATTATTTATTGTAAGATAAATTTCTTCTATCAAAATCACTTTAAAAGTCTTATTTAACTTGACATTTAATTAGTTGATTTCTGAAAGAAAAATTATACTTGTAGTATCAGTTTGTTACAGTGAATTTGAATGGGACAGTTGTTACGATCAACGTTCAAAGTGTTCGATCTAAAGACTTTGACTCTGCAATTTAAGAGCAGACAAAAATGATCCAATCTAATCTAAATGACAATAATTTGTCTGACTAGCAAAACACGAAGTCAACAAGATAACTGCTGCTGTTGTTGAGTAATTGAAAATCACAGGTAAAACATTTTAAAAGATACAAAGCACTTTACCTGGGGGAACATATCCAATGGTTCCTTTAATTGCAGCCGAACTAATCTGATCTCTGCTGGAATGTCCCGTGACCACATTAAGGAGCCTTGCTAACCCAAAATCTCCCAAGTAGGCAACAAAGTCATCGTCAAGAAGAACGTTGCTTGGCTTAATATCACAATGAACTATTGTTTTCTCAGAACCATAATGAAGATAATCCAATGCATAAGCAACATCAAGTGCAATATTTACCCTAACTTGAAGGTTGAGATTGAAAATTTTAGACTCCAGCTCTTCGTTGTTGTGCAGCAAACTTTCTAGACTCCCATTAGGCATGAACTCAAAAAACTATAGCCTTGAAATCATCTCCATTATAATCAATACTTGAACAACAGGTAAGGATATTGAGAACATTCTTGTGCTTTATTGTTCCTAGAGCCTTGCATTCAGCTGTGAAACTCTTTGATGCCCCACAAGTTTCAAGGTTCAACACCTTTACAGCAACAAGACTTTCAAAATGGAGAAGAGATCCTTTATACACAGAACCAAAGCTTCCGGTACCAACTAAATTGGATGAAGAAAATCCATTGGTAGCTTCATGCAGCTCTCCATAACAAACCTTTACGCGCCTATTTTGCAAAGATAATAAAGATGATAATGTTTTGGGCGTTTTTCTGAACAAATAAGTGCTGATACATAGTATGAAACTAACCAAACCCCCTCCAACTTCAATTAAAATGATGAGAATGAGTTTCTTTCTAATAGACCACTTGTGTTTCTTTGAGGGCAACCTAGGGCATGCAGGGAGGTTCAGTTGAGATATCCCCCCACAGAGATCTTTATTTCCAATGAGTGAAACTGCTGTTAAGTTATTAAAGACACCTCCTATAGGAACTTCACCATAAAGATGGTTAAAAGACAAGTTCAAAGTATTCAAAAAAGTCAGATTTTGTAGTTCAACAGGGATTGTGCTTGAGAAGTTGTTGTTAGAAAGGTCTAGGATTTCAAGGGATCCTAAAGAGCCCAAGAACGAAGATATGCTTCCACAGAACAAGTTTCTCTCCAGCACGAGCTCTGTTAACATGGAACAAGTGCTAAGTTCTGGGGGAATTTCACCAGACAACTTGTTTGCATTTAGATATAATATGGAAAGGTGCTTCAAGTTTCCAAATTCTAAAGGAATAGAGCCGGTGAAAGAGTTGTTGGATAAGTCAAGATTTATCAAGCCTTCTAGATTGCCAAATGTTTGATCAGGGATATCACCACTCAAGTTGTTGTCAGCAACACCAAATGACTGCATGCGGGTGCAGTATTTGAGGCTTAAAGGAATGCTTCCTTCGAGATTGTTTGTGTGCAGATAAAGTTCAGACAACATAGTAAGATTGCCAATGGCTGTAGGAATATTACCTGACAAATTGTTTCCTTCCAGGGCGAATCTTACTAGATTTTTAAGCTTTCCAATTGAATCTGGAATAGTTCCCTCTAGGTAATTATCTACCATAATGAACTGAGTTAAACCGATTAGCTTTCCAATTCCTTCAGGTATCATTCCAGATATTTGATTTAACCCCATATTAAGCAAAGTGAGATTGGCAGAAAAAATTTCCAATAAGATCTGGCAACACACCACCAAACTGATTGCCCTCCAAAATAAGTATTTGCAATTGAGTACAATTGGTTAATGAGGAAAGGAAATCCAAATCCTGAGCTCTCCCACTTCCAAAACTATTATAAGCAATGTGAAACCTCTTAAGTTTGTTTAGGCTTCCCAAAGTGGGAGGAATTGGTCCGCTAAAACCATTTAAGGAGATATCAAAGACGTGCAATCCGGTGATGTTGGATATTGAAGACGGGAAACTTCCATTGAAGTTGTTACCTCCAACCAAGAAAACTCGAAGATTTGGAAAAGCAAGTTGCATATTTGATGGAAGAGTACCACATAACTGGTTTTCGCCGAGAACAAAAATTTGAATATTGGAAAGGTTGTAAAGGGAATCAGGGACTACTCCTGACAAATTGTTTAAACCAAGATTAAACTCTTTCAAATTTGATAACCGACCCAAAGCATGAGGTATAATTCCTTCCAAATGATTTCGTGCAAGTGTAATATTTTGGAGGGATGAAAGATTCCCCAAGGAAGGTGGGATAGTACCAACTAGATCATTGACACCGAGAAGCAACTTACTAAGCTTTGTGATGGATCCAGTTCCGAACCACGAGGGAACTTTTCCGGTGAGTTTATTATACAACAAGTTAATTACCTCAAGGTTAGAGCAGTTAGTAAGGTGTATAGGAATCTGACCATGGAGATTGTTGTGGCTCAAGTCAAGAATCTGCAACCTCTTTAGTCGACCAATTTGTGTAGGAATTTCGCCATGCAAGTCCATGTTGGAAAGAATGAGGTTTCTGAGGAAGGTTAGATTTGCCAAGGATGGTCCAAGATTACCACCCCAGTTTTGATTTTCTAAGTGCAAGACAGTGACTCTCATGTGGCGGTGACCGCAGATAACACCCTCCCACTCACAAAAATGCAGAGAGTCGTTCCATGATGGAAGAGCATCAAGCACTCCATTGGTAAGCTTTTGCTTCAAAGCAAGTAAAGCCACCTTATCACTCTCTGAACTCAAAGCGAGACCAACTGTTCCTGGCATCATGGACACCATGGTTTGTGAAACAAGACTAAGAACAAAAACAACTAGAGTTAGAGCCATATTATTTTGCATAGAGCACAAATGATGTAGGATTGGGAAGGAAGCACGGAAGGTCTTCTTTTATTAATGATACGTGGACACTCAAAAGTAATAGAAAAAAATAGAAGTGTGATATGATCTGACGAGAAAAATAGAGAGGTAAATGAGGGTGTCCATATATGAGTGTTGTTTTTCTTCGTTAAGTACAAATCGGTCACTACATAACTTGCATGTGTTGACTGAGTTTTTCTCCACTAGACAATGACGCTCTATTTTTTAAAAAAGATGATAATTTTGCCAAATTTTCCAAAAAAAAATTGTGACGAAGAATATGTTTATGGGTTTGCAAGTTCCACAAAAACTTGTAATGAAAATGATATATAAGAGATATGTCTTCCACATATAAGAAACAAATTATCAAATTAAATTCTAATAAGACATTAACAAATAATTAACATGTGCTCAAACGATAAAAATTTATCAAATATATTCTAACATTGATAAACTTGTTAATGAGTATTTGTAATAAAATAAAATATATAAATTAACAAGATAAAATAAATTATTTTTTTATAAGTTAATACTATTTTATACATTTCAATATTTAAAAAAATCTTTAATTTAACCTATTCATAATAGCCTATAAATTTAATAAAACTAGATAGTCTTGCCTTAGAATCAAATTAATAATACTATATTACAATTAAAAATATTCCATAATTTGATAGTTAATCTAAATTAAATTATAGTTTACAAGATATATATATTCTACCTCCACAAGAATACAATGGTAATTTTTCTGTCTCCAGTGTGGCGTTTCTCCCGTCCTCCACTTTGTGAACTCCTTCTCCGATGTAGCAAGGTGAGTATCTGTAAAGACATTCTGACATTCTAAGTCAAAACTTTCCTTGATATAATAAACATGAATAATAAATGAAAATGAACATTGTATGTTACCTTAAAAATTTCATCCTTTATATACATATATTAATCAAACCTGGCTCCATGAACCTTATGACCTAAGGGATTTTTGGTCATATCCTTGACATTGATCCGATCCCTATGGGTACAAAGATATTATTTTATAAATGACTAAATATTGATGATTATTTTTTTTTACTAGAGTTGAGAAAGATTTATTCTCAATTTCTTTTTTTTATAATGATAAAAATACAATTACGTTTGAATAAGTCTTATCATCATCTTATTCAATTTTGTCAAAATATCTAATAGAATTGTCAATGAAATAGATTTTTTTTAAATATTTCTAATAGGACTTAAAAATTAGTAGACCTTCGTGTTTAAAACAATTGACTGCAAAGTGGTTTTTAAAAAAGTAAAACCCAATAAAATAATTGATAAATTTAAAGCAAAACTTGTTTTTGTTTTTTTTGGATCGGCCAAAAACAAAACTTGTTATTATAAGTCTTACATCAAGAGAAGACCTATGCTCTGAGACTTTTTCTCCGGTTAATGTAACATATCTTAGATTGTTGGCAGCTATTGCATCAAACTTTGTCATTCATTTCCATCATTCCCTTCGTCTTCCAAAATTCCATCAATCTGGTCTTATACATTGGCATTGCCCTGCCTTCTTGGAAGGGGCAATATGATTATTGACTTCTTGTTTTATTGGACTTTCTATTTTGCGTGCCAGAAAATCGAAATTTGCGTGGGGAATGGGGACGTTGCCCCCGCGCTTGGATTACATTCTGTTCGTATGATTTGATACTAATATCACATTATGACTGCATATTCTTCAATGAATCAATTGGAAGTATTACTCAAGGAGGTGACCCTGTTATTAAGGGTATATCGGGTTGTAACATATTTATGTTAATTTTGTTCTTGTTTCAATTTTGATAGTTATTATTTAGACTTAAATTTGTTCATTAGATTCAATAATATCGGATTGATGGATATTTCATACTAAATTTGTTGATTTTTAAAATAATTATTGTAAAATAATTCAAATAATAATTTGATTAGATAATAATATACAATTATTTTATATTATCAGTATATAGACATTAAACTTTTTTATTTTATCACTTAAACAAATATTCCTTTGGAAAATTGTGCTAAATGGTGTTCACTTTGGACAATTAAGTAAAGATTTTAAAATATTTTAAAACTAATGCATGCGTAAAATAAAATAAAAAAATAACAAAAAAAAGGCAATTAAATGCAATGCATAAAGTGTAAAGTATCTCTGTTTCTATTTACACTGTAACGACTAATTTAAATCATCATATGTAATTCACACAAGTAATTCTCTTGGTACAGACCGTAACAGACAAGATTGAACTTTCACCCAATCAATCCTGAAATCCCTATTAACATAAGTGATTTTCCAATAAGACACACCACATATCTTAAAAACTTGAGCCTAATTTTCTCATTAGTTCTATATTTTCAGCAATTAATTGTTGACTAGGAGTTCTGGCAAAAGCAAGAGAAGCACAGCTACATACAGTCTGATCAACATAAAGAAGTAGATTTGGTAATCTCTGATAGGAACAATATATTTTACCAATTGTATCATCTCAATTTGAAATAAACCTCTGTCCATGACCTGCTGCCATGAGTGTCACGGTTGCTTCCCTAGCTAGTTCGTCATCCTCTTTTAAGAATTATGCCATACAGTCAGTTATGTGTGTCATTCATTATATCATCTAAGTATTAGTCCAATTATCTCCAGGAAGATTAGTCATTACAGAAATATGTACAAGTAGATGGCCTTTCTGAAACATATATATAAACCACAAATTTATAAATTATGAAGGGGAAAAATATTAAGAAACAATATCTGTTTTTTATTTCTTTCCCTATGTAAAAGAAAAAGAAAAAAACTGCCAAGAACCTTAAGAAATTAAAAACATAGTAATGCTAAGCTTACAAGTTACAACTATTTTGGCAGATTGAAAGACAACAACAAAAAATCATTGTCCCAAAGAATTGTGCTGTGTATGTAAAGATTATGCAGGAAGAAATTCTACATCTCCTAAGCTCAAATTAATAAACAGAATTCATATAAATGTTTACCAAGTATTTTGTTATCAAATACCTAAAATGCTGTTGTAGGAAAAAACATCATGTTAAGCAATCAAATCAGGAAAATGGTGATGTAGTGTGGCAGGGCAGTTCTGCATAATTAGCATAGGCTGTTGCATAAAGAGTTCATTTGGAAGTTATTCTCAACCTTTTAGGTGCATTAATGTATAGTTTGCCGAAAAATCTGTTGTAAGTGTTTAATTAGAGATGTAAATAGAATTGAAACATGGTTCAAGGGTGCCCAAACATGTAAAATGAGAATAACCGTATTAGAATTAAAATTATGCACAATTGGTATGCGTTACAGCACTTAGGTATAGATTGCCCTACAATATGTTATAGGTGATCAATTATTCATATTATGTCTTTGTTATGTTTTTATAATTTTAATTTATATATCTAATCCAAATTGGTAATATATTAGTAATAAATAAATAAAGTGGTTTTAAAGAAAGTTATAAAGCTAAAGTTAGTCAGTTCAACACTAACAATTTGTGTCTACTTATAACATAGTACTTTGGTTTCCAAATCTGCAATTGGATTAGGAAAACATCTTTTTCCTCCGTGGTTTCAGAATGTTACAAGCACAATCTAATGGAGGCTGCATTTGCAATCAGCTGTGTGGTGGAGTTTGATATTGGACAAGGAACGGACTTTCTCAACTCAATGCAACGACAGTCACCGCCTCGCGGGAAATCATTCACACTAGATTGTTTGTGACTTATGGTCTATTATTTTCTCATCGCTTCCATTCGAGAGATAGGCTCATGTAGTAGTATACAAAGACTGTTACATCACTAAGGAATTGAAGGAGTTCAAAGGACGGTAATATGTCAAAAAAAAAAAAACAAGTGATGGATGCAAGACTTGTCCAGCTTACAGGCAAACCCTGTAAATTGCTTATCCCAAAAATGGTACCTACTGGGGCAGCTTCTGTTTGATTGCTTCCAACTCCATTATCACATCTTTTAAGTCCATTCGCCGAACGGGCAATTCTGCAGAACATGAAACTCCAATCCTAGCAAAGGCCACCAGACACTCCCTGATGTTGGTTTCAATTACCCTTTTTCCTTCTTTATTAATTGGCAAAAGCAAACGTGAATCTACTATCTCAGTTATTCCTTCTGGAATTGCCATCTGACAGAATTTGTGTAGGCTAAGACCCTCACCAAACATGTTATCTGTTGGTCTCATTCCTGTGAGCATCTCCAACAGAAGAATTCCGTAGCTGTAAATATCTCCTTTTGGTGATACTCGTACACCTGCTCCGTATTCTGTTCCAACAACAGCACTTTAGACAAAAATGAAGCACATATCAAATACAACCACATATTGATTATAACCAAATCATTTTATAATTTAACTAGAATATACTAATACATGTAAAAAAATTGTAAACGGTCATTCATTCATATATTTTCATGCATAGTATACCTTTATGAGAATGAATTTGAGTGAGACAGTTGTTAAGATCAGGGTTCAAAGTGTTAAAGCTAAGGACTTTGACTTTGTACAATTTGAGAGTAAGCAACAATAGACTATGACAACAATGATCCTATCTAATCTAAATGACAATAAAGATATCTCTAATAAAACACAAAATCAACCACGTAACTTGTCACAAGGTAATTTAAAAGCATAGGGAAAACATTTTAAAGGATAGAAACAACTTTACCCGGGGGAACATATCCAATGGTTCCTTTAATTGCAGACGAACTAATCTGATCTCTGCTGGAATGTCCCGTGACCACATGAAAGAGCCTCGCTAACCCAAAATCACCCAAGTGAGCAACAAAGTCATCATCAAGAAGAATGTTGCTTGGCTTAATATCACAGTGGACTATAGCTTGCTCAGAAACATGATGAAGATATTCCAATGCATTAGCAACATCAAGAGCAATATTTAGCAAAAGTTGAAGGTTGAGATTGAAATTTCCAGACTCGAGCTCTTCGTTGCTGTACAGCAAACTATCTAGACTCCCATTAGGCATGAACTCAAAAACTATAGCCTTGAAATCATCCCCATTATAATCAACACTAGAACAAAATGTCAGGATCTTGAGAACATTATTGTGCATGGTCTTTCCTAGAGCCTTGCATTCAGCTGCAAAACTCTTTGATGCCCCAAAAGTTTCAAGGTTCAACACCTTTACAGCAACAAGACTTTCAAAATGGAGAAGAGATCCTTTATACACAGAACCAAAGCTTCCGGTACCTACTAAATTCGATGAAGAAAATCCATTGGTAGCTTCATGCAGTTCTCCATAAGAAACCTTCAAGTACATATTTTGCAGAGACTGTGATGAAGAAGATATTTTGGGCTTTTTCCTGAACAAATAGATGCTGATGAATATTATGGAACTGACCAAACCCCCTACAACTCCAATTACAATGATGATGATGAGTTTCTTTCTAATAGACCACTTGTGTTTCTTTGAGGGCAACCTAGGGCATGCAGGGAGGTTCAGTTGAGATATCCCCCCACAGAGATCTTTATTTCCAATGAGTGAAACTGCTGTTAAGTTATTAAAGACACCTCCTATAGGAACTTCACCATAAAGATGGTTAAAAGACAAGTTCAAAGTATTCAAACAAGTCAGATTTTGTAGTTCAACAGGGATTGTGCTTGAGAAGTTGTTGTTAGAAAGGTATAGGATTTCAAGGGATCCTAAAGAGCCCAAGAACGAAGATATGCTTCCACAGAACAAGTTTCTCTCCAGCACGAGCTCTGTTAACATGGAACAAGTGCTAAGTTCTGGGGGAATTTCACCAGACAACTTGTTTGCATTTAGATATAATATGGAAAGGTGCTTCAAGTTTCCAAACTCTAAAGGAATGGAACCGGTGAAAGAGTTGTTGGATAAGTCAAGATTTATCAAGCTTTCTAGATTGCCAAATGTTTGATTAGGGATATCACCACTCAAGTTGTTGTCAGCAACACCAAATGACTGCATGCGGGTGCAGTATTTGAGGCTTAAAGGAATGCTTCCTTCGAGATTGTTTGTGTGCAGATAAAGTTCAGACAACATAGTAAGATTGCCAATGGCTGTAGGAATATTACCTGACAAATTGTTTCCTTCCAGGGCGAATCTTACTAGATTTTTAAGCTTTCCAATTGAATCTGGAATAGTTCCCTCTAGGTAATTATCTACCATAATGAACTGAGTTAAACCGATTAGCTTTCCAATTCCTTCAGGTATCATTCCAGATATTTGATTTAACCCCATATTAAGCAAAGTGAGATTGGCAGAAAAATTTCCAATAAGATCTGGCAACACACCACCAAACTGATTGCCCTCCAAAATAAGTATTTGCAATTGAGTACAATTGGTTAATGAGGAAAGGAAATCCAAATCCTGAGCTCTCCCACTTCCAAAACTATTATAAGCAATGTGAAACCTCTTAAGTTTGTTTAGGCTTCCCAAAGTGGGAGGAATTGGTCCGCTAAAACCATTTAAGGAGATATCAAACACGTGCAATCCGGTGATGTTGGATATTGAAGACGGGAAACTTCCATTGAAGTTGTTACCTCCAACCAAGAAAACTCGAAGATTTGGAAAAGCAAGTTGCATATTTGATGGAAGAGTACCACATAACTGGTTTTCGCCGAGAACAAAAATTTGAATATTGGAAAGGTTGTAAAGGGAATCAGGGACTACTCCTGACAAATTGTTTAAACCAAGATTCAACTCTTTCAAATTTGATAACCGACCCAAAGCATGAGGTATACTTCCTTCCAAACGATTTCGTGCAAGTGTAATATTTTGGAGGGATGAAAGATTCCCCAAGGAAGGTGGGATAGTACCAACTAGATCATTGGCACCAAGAAGTAACTTACTAAGCTTTGTGATGGATCCAGTTCCGAACCACGAGGGAACTTTTCCGGTGAGTTTATTATACAACAAGTTAATTACCTCAAGGTTAGAGCAGTTAGTAAGGTGTATAGGAATCTGACCATGGAGATTGTTGTGGCTCAAGTCAAGAATCTGCAACCTCTTTAGTCGACCAATTTGCGCAGGAATTTCGCCATGCAAGTCGATGTTGGAAAGAATGAGGTTTCTGAGGAAGGTTAGATTTGCCAAGGATGGTCCAAGATTACCACCCCAGTTTTGATTTTCCAAGTGCAAGACAGTGACTCTCATGTGGCGGTGACCGCATGCAACACCCTGCCACTCACACAAATGCAAAGACTCGTTCCATGATGGAAGAGCATTGGGCATTCCATTGGTAAGCTTTTGCTTCAAAGCAAGTAAAGCCACCTTATCACTCTCTGAACTCAAAGCGAGACCAACTGTTCCTGGCATCATGGACACCATGGTTTGTGAAACAACACTGAGAAGAAACATGATTATAGTCAGAGCCATTATTTTGCATAGAGCAGGATGTGGGATGGAAGCACAGAATATCTAATAAGACTAAAAAAATTAGTAGATCTTCACGTTGTAAAACAATTGGTTGCAAGTCGTTTTAAGGAGGAAATAAAGTGAAGCCCGATGGAATCATAGACAATTTTAATTAATTTAAACGCAAGACTTGTAGTCATTAAAAAGTTGTACAGATATAATGGGAACACAAATTTTAAAGCAAGACTTGTTGACATGTGTTGCATCAGTCACTGTGATTCATTTCCATCAATCATTTCGTCTTCCAAAACTCCATCAATCTGGTTTCATTCTGTTCCGTTCGTTGCAAACGGAGGTCCAGTAATGAAACTGGGTCTTAATGTACGATCAAGGTTCTCTCTCTCTCTCTGAATGCTATGGAAGTTGCAGCACCCAAAGGAAGATGAAGATCACAGCAAACAACACGACACAAGTGGTGTGCAGTGTGTGCTTGTGTGAAAGGAAAAGAGAGAGTCAGAATATGTGTGTACCTTTCACCTTTGGTGTTTATGGCCTATTTATGCTTTACTGACCTGTGGAGAAATAAGGAAATTACTCCTATTCTTGGTCACGATCTTGAATGGATATGGTGGATAATAACGCTCTGTATCTTCTTTGATTCTGCAAATATATGGAAACTCGATCTCCTCTGATTTTTCTGTAAATAACTTCTTTAACTGCCTTGGGCCTTTTAAACGCAGCCCAATGTGAAATATCCGTAACACATTCATTGGCAATGCATTGCCTTACTAGAAGGGGCAATATTTATATGATTATTGACTTCTTCTTGCATTGGACTTCTATTTGCGTGTGAGAAATTGAAGCTTGCGTGGGGAGTGGGGAGTGGGGAGTGGACGTTGCATTAACTCGAATTTATTCAATTTCTTAATCAACGTAATAGGTTGATTTTAATGTTATGTACAGTTAAAATATAATGTCAAAAAGTATAAAACTAAAACATATTTCATAATATATATTTCAAAACAAATAATATAAATATGATATCATGTTATATAAAATATTAATTATTAAATTAATAAGTATTATTATTAATTTAAAACTGCAAAAAAAGTATAAATTTTAAAAAGATATAAACATTGAGCTGAATTAGGATGACCCAAAGTATAAATTAAAGTTATCCTTAAATTATTTCATCTAATTTTAAAAATCAAAATCCCTTAAAAAAAAACATTCAACTAGAACAATTATCAATTAGAGTTGGGCTAGCATAAACAAATAGTCCTAATCTTTGTTGAGAAAAGTGTTCAAATATTTATTACTTAACTCTAATAAAATTGTCTTTGAAATAAAATACTTTGTGAGAAAAAAAAATAATAACAACGAACTTGTCCTAAATACATCCACATGCTTCTAAAATTTTCTCTAAGAGATCTGTTACTTACACACATAACTTCTATTTAACATGAACAAGCTGAAATCAACAAATAATTGAGAGTTTTGCAAGAAAATTGTATTAAGCTTGCAAATTTAATTCAACATAATAATTTATTACAAATTGGTGGATTATATTTTTTTAAGTTATACAAATAAATGATAATATTATAATTGAAGTATATTGTTAATTATAAAATAATATTAACAATTACAATAATTATTTTTGTGAATTTTTTTTTAAATTAAAATACCAAGACCAAATAGAATAGTCATACTATCAATTGGAAAAATATGGTATAAGAAATTCATTAGGAAAGTCTAATAAATAATTTCAAAAGGTTAGGATAAAATGAAATATTTAATTTACAATTTTAATTCAACTCATAAAATGCGTCATTTCTAAACTTTGGCTTGGGTCTTTATATTCGTTTAGGTTGATATATGAGTGCTTTCATTTTCTTGAACAACTACGTATTTTAGTTCGTGTATTATAGGGATTAAATTTAGTATGTAAAATTTATAATTATATTTTGTTTATTAAAAAATATTATAATTTGTTATCATAAAAAGTGAGAATCAATATTCATATCATATAATTAAAGAAATTAAAAAGGTGAAAAGTATCCATTATATAATGAACCAAAATAATTAAAATTTAATAATAGTTGTGATATAACCTTTACTAGCATTTTTTTCGTCTATAAATAATTTTTTGGGTGCCTATTTTAGTTTTAGTACCTAATCATTTTATTTTGTGCCTGACAGATTTTATTTTTAAGAGGTATCTATTATTAGGAAATATCGATTAATTAAAAAGTGACATAGCATCAACAAGTAAGTCATTTAAAAATTATTATTCGGCATCCAAGTCATTTTCACAATTGATACCTTTTTTAATTTTTTTTCAGGTTTCAAAATAAAAAAAAATAAAAGTTAGAAATCAAAACCCAAACATCTTTATTTTATAGGTACCAATAAGTTATTTAAGTCACCCTATAATTTATAATGAAGTCTTTTTACATTAATCTAGACTTAAATATATTTTTAGTTTTTAATAAATGTTGAATTTTATGTATGATTTTTTTTATAGATCCTTGATAAAATAAAATTTTTGTTTTGATCCGGGATTTCAATACTAACGAATGAGGTGTATCTTAAAAACTTAAAAGACGATTTGTGATGTTTTGAAAACGGTTAGCATTTTTTAAAATTCTCCAAACAAAATCACCACAATTTGTCTTTCAAATTTTTAACAAACATGTAGTCCGTTAACATTAACAGAAAAATCCTAAATAGCAACCTATAGCCAATCCCAAAGAGCTTTAAATATAATTAAAATTTGAAAATTAGTCTCATATCATAATCGACTCATGCAAAAAAAGTTTGTGGAGAATATTTTGGGATATAGCGAGAAATCAAAAATCTTAATTACGTAGTTGAATAAAAAAAATCCAAATAGCATCAATATCATAATGAAAAATTTTATTAGAAAAAAAAATTCACTAAATTATAAGTAACCACAAATATATTTAAGCTTTAATCTAATATTATAGTAGTATTTAACTGAGCTGACGTGGCAAATATCACATCGACTTTCTCCGTCCCTTCACCTGGAAAGGAGAAGCTGCCGCTCAGCGCTTACACAGGAGCACAAAATCAATCACATATTCACATTTCTTTTTATCTTTGCTTTTTGTTATTTTACATGTTTGCGTTTTTTTTTATGTGTAAATATACAATTGATTATTAGTGTGTTTGATTTGGTTGTAGAAAACCATAGCAAGTACAAAATTATAATGAGTTCAGCAAAAAAAACAGCTATTTGTTACTTTTAAAATCATGGTGAGATCAATTCCCCACCAAATCAAAAACACATCATGTCTAAAGTTGAGTTACTGAGTTTGCGACTGTGTAGTATATACTATATACTATATTGCTGTACAACAACTAGTATTTTACTATGCAGTATACTATTCCAATTAAATTGTGAGGACACACATATGTTAACATTATGCAATATGGTTAAATTATTTACTCATCACTTCCATTCAATAGATAGGTTCATGTGGTAGTCTACAAAGACTGTTACATCACAAGTAGGAATTGAAGGTTTCAAAGGATAGTAATATGTAAAAAAGAAAAAACAAAGTGATGAATGCAAGAGTTATCCGGCTTACAGGCAAACCCAGTTAATTTCTTATTGCAAAAATGATACCTAGCGAGCCAGCTTCTTTTTAATGACGTGCAATTCCACTATCACATCTTTTATGCCCATTCGCTGAACGGGCAATTCTGCAGAACATGAAACTCCAATCCTAGCAAAGGACACTAGACACTCCCTAATGTTTCTTTCCATGACCCTGACCCTTGTTCCCTCTTCAGTAGTTGTTGGCACAAGCAAACGTGAATCTACTATCTGAGTTATTCCTTCTGGAATTGCCATCTGACAGAATTTGTGTAGGCTTAGACTCTCACCAAACATGTTATCTGTTGGTCTCATTCCTGTGAGCATCTCCAACAGAAGAATTCCGTAGCTGTAGATATCTCCTTTTGGTGATACTCCCACACCTGCTCCGTACTCTGCTCCAACAACAACAATTTACACAAAAAAATTAAGGATACTTTAAATACAACCACATATTGATTATAAACAAATTGTTTTAGAATTTCATTAAACTATATTAATATATGTAAAATAAATTGTACATTGTCATGTAATCGAAGATTATTATATATAAAAAGATTGTTGACTTTTATAAAATTTACTTTAAAAGTCTTTTTTAGCTTAATTTTTAATTAGTTGACACTGTGGGACAGTTGTTAAGATGAAGGTTCAAAGTGTAAGCTAAAAAGACTATGACTTTGTACAATTTGAGAATAGTCAACAATAAACTATCATAACAATGATCCTTTGTAGTCTAAATGACAAGAATTTATCTCTAACAAAACACGAAGTCAACAAGATAACTTATGCTGTTGTTGCCACTAGGTAAATCAAAATCAAAGGTAAAACAATTTAAAGGATAGAAAACACTTTACCTGGGGGGACATATCCAATGGTTCCTTTAATTGCAGACGAACAAACCTGATCTCTGCTGGAATGTCCCGTGCCCACATTAAGGAGCCTTGCTAACCCAAAATCTCCCAAGTGGGCAACAAAGTCATCGTCAAGAAGAATGTTGCTTGGCTTAATATCACAGTGAACTACGGCCTGCTCGGAACCATGATGAAGATAATCCAATGCATTAGCAACATCAAGAGCAATATTTAGCATAAGTTGAAGATTGATATTGAAATTTCTAGACTCGAGCTCTTCGTTGCTACGCAGCAAATTTTCTAGACTCCCATTAGCCATGAACTCAAAAACTATAGCCTTGAAATCATTCCCATTATAGTCAATACTTGAACAACAAGTCAGGATATTGAGAAGATTCCGGTGCTTGATCTTTCCTAGAGCCTTGCATTCAGCTGTGAAACTCTTTGCTGCCCCACCTGTTTCAAGATTCAACACCTTCACGGCAATTGGTCCTATGAAATGGAGAAGAGATCCTCTATATACAGAACCAAAGCTTCCTGTCCCTACCAAGTTGGATGAAGAAAATCCATTGGTTGCTTCATGCAGCTCTCCATAAGAAACCTTTACGCGCCTATTTTGCAGAGAAAATACAGATAATAATGTTTTGGGCGTTTTTCTGAACAAATAGGTGCTGATACATAATATGAAACTAACCAAACCCCCTCCAACTCCAATTACAATGATGAGGATGAGTTTCTTTCTAAGAGACCACTTATGTTTCTTTGGTGGCAACTTAGAGCATGCATGGAGCTTCAATTGAGGTATCCCCCCACAGAGATCTTTATTTCCAATGAGTGAAATTGCTGTGACGTTATTAAAGACACCTCCTAAAGGAACCTCCCCATAAAGATGGTTAAAAGACAAGTCCAAAGTATTCAAAAAACTCAGATTTTGTAGTTCAACAGGGATTGTGCTTGAGAAGTTGTTGTTAGAAAGGTCTAGGATTTCAAGGGATCCTAAAGAGCCCAAGAACGAAGGTATGCTTCCACGGAAGAAGTTTCTCTCCAGCACGAGCTCTGTTAACATGGAACAAGTGCCAAGTTCTGGGGGAATTTCACCAGACAACTTGTTTTCGTATAGATATAATATAGAAAGGTGCTTCAAGTTTCCAAACTCTAAAGGAATGGAGCCGGTGAAAGAGTTGTTGGATAAGTCAAGATTTATCAAACCTTCTAGATTGCCAAATGTTTGATCAGGGATATCACCACTCAAGTTGTTGTCAGAAACGCTAAATGACTGCATGCGGGTGCAGTATTTGAGGCTTAATGGAATGCTTCCTTCCAATTTATTGGCCCGCAGATAAAGTTCAGACAACATAGTAAGATTGCCAATGGCGGTAGGAATATTACCAAACAATTTGTTTTCATCCAGGGCCAATCTTCCTAGATTTTTAAGCTTTCCAATTGAATTTGGAATCGCTCCATGTATAAAATTGTCCGTGATAGTGAAGTCATTCAAACCAATTAGTTGTCCAATTCCTTCAGGTATCTTTCCAGATATTTGATTAACATCCATGCGAAGCCAACGGAGATGGGTAGATAAATTGCCTATAAGATCTGGCAACATACCACCAAATCTGTTCTCATCCAAAAGAAGTACTTGTAATCCAGTACAATTGGTTAATGAAGAAAGGAAATCCAAATCGTTAGTTAATCCACTCCCAAAACTATTTCTAGCAACGTGAAAAATATGAAGTTTGTTTAACCTTCCCAAAGTAGGAGGAATTTGCCCATTAAAACCATTTGAGGAGATATCAAACGCGTGCAATCCGGTGATGTTGGATATTGAAGACGGGAAACTTCCATTGAAGTTGTTACCTCCAACAGAGAAATATCGAAGATTTGGAAAAGCAAGTTGCATATTGGATGGAAGGGTACCACATAACTGGTTTTTGCCGAGAACAAAAATTTGAATATTGGAAAGGTTGTAAAGGGAATCAGGGACTACTCCTGACAAATTGTTTAAACCAAGATTCAACTCTTTCAAATTTGATAACGGACCCAAAGCATGAGGTATACTTCCTTGCAAATGATTTCGTGCAAGTGTAATATTTTGGAGGGATGAGAGATTCCCCAAGGAAGGTGGGATAGTACCAACTAGATCATTGGCACCAAGAAGCAACTTACTAAGCTTTGTCATGGATCCAGTTCCGAACCACGAGGGAACTTTTCCGGTGAGTTTATTGTACAACAAGT
The DNA here is from genome assembly GCA_013407115.1 of Glycine latifolia. Classification (NCBI taxonomy): domain Eukaryota; kingdom Viridiplantae; phylum Streptophyta; class Magnoliopsida; order Fabales; family Fabaceae; genus Glycine; species Glycine latifolia. The sequence continues at coordinate 5,462,393 of CM023954.1, forward strand.
TAATTACCTCAAGTTTAGAGCAGTTAGTAAGGTGTATAGGAATCTGACCATGAAGATTGTTGTGGCTCAAGTCAAGAATCTGCAATCCCTTTAGTCGACCAATTTGCGTAGGAATTTCGCCATGCAAGTCGATGTTGGAAAGAATGAGGTTTCTGAGGAAGGTTAGATTTGCCAAGGATGGTCCAAGAGTACCACCCCAGTTTTGATTTTCCAAGTGCAAGACAGTGACTCTCATGTGGCGGTGACCGCAGGTAACACCCTGCCACTCACACAAATGAAAAGACTCGTTCCATGAGGGAAGAGCATCAAGCACTCCATTGGTAAGCTTTTGCTTCAAAGCAAGTAAAGCCACCTTATCACTCTCTGAACTCAAAGCGAGACCAACTGTTCCTGGCATCATGGACACCATGGTTTGTGAAACAACACTGAGAAGAAACATGATAGTAGTACTAGTTAGAGCCATTATTTTGCATATATAGAGCAGGATGTGGGATGGAAGCACAGAATATCTTTCTTTTGTAGTGTTTTTTTAATTTTATTTTAAATATCAGCTTCCTTAAAATCATCTACATTTTTCTCCTCTAAATTTAAATCCGTAATTGCATAACTTGGATTTGTTGACTAAATTTTTCTCCACTAGATTTTGAAAATTGGTATTCTTCTTTGAAGTCCTATTCGTGCGTTTCCTATACGGTTCAGCGTTTAAGCAAAATAGTTGTGTTTGAAGGAAAGAAAGTGAGCTTAATAAAACCATTGGCAGAAAAGTTAAAGCAAAGACAAGACATAAATTTCTTTCATACTTTTTCTCCAGGCCAGCATTCATTTATAACTATTGGATTGTTGACAGCTATTGGCATCAATCTTTGTAATTCATTCCATCATTCTCTGTCTTCCAAAATTCCATTAATCTGGTTTCACACATGCATTGCCCTCCCTTCCTGGAAAGTTTTATTGGACTTTGTATTTGGCGTGTGAGAAATCCAAGTTTGGGTGGTGAACGTTGTTGCCCCCACATGTGGAATATTTCTGTTCGTACGATGTAATACTGCATGATATCACTGTCTATTCTTCAATGAATCAATTCGAATTTAGAAGTATTTTTCCGAGACGTTAGCACGGTTAGGGGCATTTTGTAACATATTTTCATTTAACTTAGAGTTTAATTTTCATGTACTCATATACTAATACTAGAAATCATTTTTATTATAACTTTTTAAGTTATTATAAAAATCAATAAATTTATCATATAAAAAATTTGTGATTAAATAATAATATAAAATAATTTTTTAAGTACCAATCCATAACATATTTTCTCTTTTAATTTCTCCTTCTTTCATAATGTTGATTAAGTTTTTTTTAAGGCAAAGTTGATAGAGTTATTTATTTACGTTCCAAGCTGATTTAATGAAGATTTAATAATATATGAATAAAAATTGGATTGATTGAATTTGCTGGTATTATGATATATGTTAATCTTAATATTTAGCATAATTTTGTCAAAATAACATATTGTGCATAATTAAATCATAAAATTAAATTAAATATATTTATACTATATATCAAAATAATTAATATAAATATTATATCATATTATGTAAAATATTATTCATTAAATTACCAAATCTTATTATTAATTCAAAACTGTTAAAAAATATAAATTTTAAAAAGATAATTGACGTCAAGTTGACTTAAGATAAGCTTGGAAATTCAACTAAACGTAATTTATTAGATATTGTTGGAATATATTAATTTCTTGAACTATTTTTTTTAAAATATTTTATAAATAAAAATAAAAATATATTGACATACTCAATCATGTAAGAAGGTTTCATTCTTTTGAAAACAGTATATTTTGGATTATGTAATATTACTAATAGTTCTTATTTTTTAGAAAATAAATGTTTTAAAATTAAAATTAATAAAAAAATTGGGAAGGCATCCGTTAATCGGTTAATGATCGTTTAATTATTAAATATTAACCTACAAAGACCAAGTAGATTAGCTATATTGGAAAAGAAATGTTATAATAACTTGTATAGGAAAATCTAATAAATAACCATGCATTCAGAAAGTTAGAAAAAAAAAATTATGTTGAACCGTTTCTGTTCGTAACACGCGTGTATGACTTGCTGGATGAATGCTTTCAATTCATTGAACAATAGAATGTGACACCAATTTATATTACAAACACAGAAGCAAGTCTCCACCCAAACTTAAATTTCTCACACGCAAAATAGAGACGACTCCAATGTGACAAGAAGTCAACATCCATTTCAAAAAGCAGAGAACAATGCCAATGTGAGAAACTAAATCGATGGAATGATGGAACATCCCTGTAAGTTTTCGTGTGGAGTGGAGAACGGTTTGGCATAAATCACCAAAAATTCCTAAATCATTATAAGGAATATATTAATCATGCTATCAGTAACTATGCTAAGTGTGTTATAAAAAAGAAGGGAGAAGAGCATTTAAACACCTTAAACTTTTACCTTTTAGCGAATAAACACCCTTAATTCTCATTTTATCTCTATCAATACTTAAACTTTTATCATTGTTTCAATATGCCCTTATATATTTAGCAGAATCAATCTTTATCTTTAAATGTAATTGAATCTCAATGGTTTATTATTTCTGTATTTTTAAATATTGAAATAGTATAAAATAGTTGTTTAAGAAATTGATCAGAACAGGGATATGGCCATATTCGGTGTTGTTGGATTCTCGGAGCTTCCAAAGTGTTTCCTGGAAATATGCAGCGACTTTTTTGCATTGGCTCTGCCTATCAATCTTCTAAGAGATGTGATTTCTAAGAAATAATCGGTTTATACATATAATCCATGTATTATGCTCTGCTCAATGTTCATTATTTTTTGCAGTTTTTAGTTACCAATTGTGACAAAGGTAATAACATTGTCATTTGTATTAGTAGTGTAGTATACTGCAGATCAAGACCAAGACCATGACTTGGAAATTGGAATGCATTGCAACTAAATTAAATTAAATATCTTAGAATATTTCAAAATAAAAGATTAAGGTATATGAAAAAATAGATAATTGAAACTAAAAAAATATAATTAAAATAATTGATTTCCACTTAAAGAGTTATAAAAATTTAAAACCAAAATTAAAATTTCTCAAACATATTTTCTTATTCATAAATTAAAATTATTTTATATAAAAATGTCATATAAATTTTCTTTCATTTTTTTATTTATCAACTACTTAAATAAATAAATTTATAAATACTTGTAATTTAATAAGTAATCCCTCCACCTGTTTATGATTCTCATCCTATGCTATTTTGTATAAATCAAGAAAAACCAATAAATAAATAAGAATAACAATTTTACAAAATCAATTTTATTATCATTAATTCATTTTTTATTTTTATAACCCATATAATTAATATTATAAGATATATAAATAAAAAAAAAGTCTTGCTAATCAATACTCTTATATTAGTTAATAAACTAAAAAGAGAAATTATTTATTATGTAAATCAAAGAAGAACATAAAAAATATGAGCAGTATAATTTTTTTCCTCCCAAGTAAAAATATTTATACTTTAAATTAGTTCCTTAACTATTACACTATAAATACTAATTAACATTTGTCATAAAAATATAATTAAAGTTATATTAAAATGATAATTATTTTAAAATATTTTTTTTCTTCTTGACAATTATTATGAAATGGAGGGAATAACAATTTCCAACTTTCAAGTTTCAATTAACTAATCAATTATTATTTTGTTAAACATGCCTTAAAGGCCTAAAACTCTTAAACTTACAAACAACACGAGACATTTTGTGCTTCCAAATTCCATGTAATTATTTCAATTTCCAACCATTATAAGCTGTGAGAAACCGGAACTTTAAATTAAAAATAAGTCTTAAAATATATTTTTAGTCTTTTAAATTTTAATAATTATTTTTTCTTTAAAAATTATTTTTAGTCCCCCTTTATTCATTGTGTTCATAATTTCACAATTTCTAATAATTTTTAATTGTCAAAATTGATTTTTTAATTTATTTTTTAAATATAATTTCTCATAATTCTAAACCGTAAAAAACATTTGATTCATATGATTTGGTGACCATTTTTTACATATTATGACGATTTTAAAGAAGAAAAATAAAAATATTAAAATATAATAAATCACACCAAAAGATGAGGGTTAAATAGTGTGTTAAGTAAGTTTTTGAATCTTTTTGCAATAGAGGTGATTTACAAATAATATAGTTCACAAAGACTATTGTCGAGTGACATGTATATTTTTTTTTGCAAATAAATAGTAGTATTTTATGAAAAACTTGTGAGCAAAGATCTATCAATATTATGTCTTAAAAATACTATGACAAGTTAAAAGAGAATAATAAAAATACTCAATTTTATATTGGTTTAGTCAATCTAAATTATATCCAAATCTCTTTCAAAAATTTGTAGAGGATTCCAATCATCAAAATAATTACAAAAAGAATTTTATCATGTCAATTCTATCTTACAAGTATTTTCTAATTTAACCCTTAGACTACTCCTAAATTTAAGACATTTAAGTATTATTTTATTACTGAATCACTCACTTTTGGCCTTCTCCAAACTATTTGGAAATGGCATCAAAGATTCCAACACTCATAGAGTGTGTTTACAACGAAAAACTTAATTTCAGAACACAGTTTTGCTAGACAAAGAATAAACTCTCTTAGTTAAGTGTTTTTCTCAAAATGATATCCTTTTGTTTCACTTTTTAATTCTTGGTTTGATCACTTTTTGCTCGTTTTTCATCATCTTGAAACATTGAAATGAGTTGTGTTTTATAACTGTTGAAGGAGCATATCTTCACTGTAACGATGCATTCAATATTTAATTGTTGTCTGTCTTTATGGTGTATTGTCAGTTGGAGTGCAAATCTTTCTAAATAAGACAAGGTCTTCATGAATTCAATAACAAATTAATCTTGAATATACCATTTCTAAATTTGTCTCAATTTTATTGTATTCAAGCATAAATTTAAATCAAGTAATAAAGAATAATCTAAGATAGATATATTGTAGTATAAATTAATTCACTTGTTATTGAATCACACTTTCTAGACATATTTATGTAAGTGTTTAAAAGTCCTTTTTGGTAGTGTGATAAAGGCATACTGATCCACTTTTTCAAAGTTTGTTGGATATTACTTTTAAAAACACGAATGAGCAATTGTTATGTTTTATTTACATATTTTAGTGATTTTAAACTGTCATAAATCATTTTTAAAGAAATTAAATTTTAAAAAAAATGTGTGACAGTAACAATCATCACAAATTATAACTCCATTAATACAAAAAACATGAAGTAAAAGTAACTTCTAAAAAATTTGAAGTAATAAAAATAAATTCTTTTTTAAAAGACTAAAAAAATAATTATTTAAATTTAAAAGACTAAAAACATATTTAAGTCTTAAAAAAAATCCATTGTTAATGAATCATGAATAACAAAACTCGGCGTTTCAGCCTTAGTATTTTGACTTTTGATTATTCACCTAGCGTATGAGCCAACGTTGACAGTTTGATTCACCGAAAATCCTACCTGTGTACTCTCAGTTCTCAAAATTTCATGTACTGGCAGTCTAAATCAATGCTGCCAGAGTTTATGTGGCCATTATTTCTAGAAACTTGTGAGGGTTTCTTCTGTAAATGGGAAAGGATATGGCAAGCATACCAACAAACCTAAGAGTAAAACTGTTATTCCAATAGCAACATATTTCTCACCAGGATCCGATATTTCCTCAGAAAGAGGAGCAATTGGACCTCTTTGCAAGAAGAATATGAGAACTACCCAATAGAAAGCTACATCATTAAGCAGTGATGAGACTCCCAGCAACGCAATTGAAACCCCTGTGAAGCGTAATGAAGCCTGTGAAATAGACTTAAGTCAGTATCTTCACATAAAAGGAAACAAAGGAAGGCAGTTGTGCAATTAGTCAAATATTATTAAGATCATAAGATACTGACAAATCAAATTTCACTCGTAAAAGTTTTCTTGTTCAAAAATATTACTGTTATACCTTTCTTCCCCATAGGGCAAACGAAATTCTCCCTCCATCAAGCTCTCCTGCAGGAATGCTGTTGATGGCATTGATGAGGAGTCCTGCCCAAGCCCAAATCACAAGAGGGTTGATAGAAATTGCAGTTCCTTCCTTGAGAACGTTACCAAGAAGCAGCTTTGCTAAAAGTAAATAAAATTTGTCACTACATTTTAGTTTTCTAAATCAATGAAGCAGCAAATAAAAATAATCAGTGATATACTCCGCAGGCATGGGATTTAATTTGTTAAGTAATAATAACAACAAAGAAATGCTCATTTGAAACTATTTTTATAAAACTTGTAAAAGAATGCAGGCACGATTCTATCCAAATTTCTTTACGCTTACCAATACCGCCAGCAAGAAACGACTCGTGAAACACAGAAGCATCAACAACAACACCAATACCATCACTGGGAGGCAAGATAAAACCTAGAAGCAGAAGCAAAAGACCCAAGGCATAGCCAGCTATTGGTCCAGCAGCTGCAACCTTGAGCAGATCTTCGCGATTGGGTACTATATTTCTTATCCTTGTAATAGCACCAAAAGAGCCTATCTGCCACCATATTACTCATCAGAATTTCTGTTTCTTGTATTAAGAATTTAAGATGTTAGAAATTCTACATATCAAAAAGAGGAAACTTGGCCATTGGCCAATATCCAAATTGTACATATCACCAATTTGTCCATATGAGTCTTGACACCAAACCATACCATATTAAATTAGATAGTAAGAAAAACACACCAAAAAGGCATAACTACATTCCTAAGTACCACAATATTACCTAATCTAGGAGAATTAAAAAGATTGCCATTTTTTGGAGATCAATTATAGTCATGCAATTCAGAAGCCAAGACTTGACTTCGTAGGAAAGCAACACAAGCAATTCCAAATGACAATGCACTAAGGGTCTTAAGCAATTTAATGTTATATTGTGCAAGACAAACACAGATGAAATATTTCCAATTGTCATGGATCAACAAAGATAAATAATTAATCAAACATAAACAATGAACTAAAGCTCGATGCAAGTATACATTTTCTGAATGATTTATCTAATGCATACTAGATGGAAAACATGATACCCTCAATTATTATGTTATTTAATTGAAGAAATATCTTTTATTAAAAAATTGTAATAGAAGATAAAGAATTTTATCATACAACCTGCCAGCTAGGAACAAAGTACGGGACCCCAAGTTTAACTCCAGTGTCTTTGGCAGCTACAAAGTGACCAAGTTCATGTACCCCCAGAATAAGTGCAGTAACAAGGGCTCCGGGTAGGCCATCCTTTAACAAGTTCAGATTGTCAAAAGTTGATCTGGAACATTAATAATATTAATTGGTGAAACATCAAAATATGAAGCAAACTAACAAAAATCTTCCCATATGTAGAATAGTTATTCTATACATCTTTAAATGGTAATCAAAGGCTTAAGCCTACACACCAATCCAAACTTATGCAGTAATTAGCACCTAAAATATATGCACAAAACTTTAAGTGGCAATTGGTTTGAAAAGATGTTTAGTTTTTTTTTCACTTTTAATTACAAAAATGTCTCCTAATTTTCACCTTTCTTATTTTCAAAAGTTTGTACAAAAAATAAGTAACAAAGTGGAAAACAAGGAAAGATATTTATAATTAAAAGTGAACAAAAAACTTTCTATTAAACCAAATGATCTCTAAATTTTATTTTATGATTTTAAGTGTATACCAATTGAAGGACTTATATGAAACAAACAGTCAACTAGGGAAGTGACAACAAGAACTAATGATTTATTCCTATGAAATCCGGACAAGAATTTATAAATAGTTGAAGTATTTTAAAACAAGAAACAAACTTTTGAAAACAAGAAACAGAGGGGAAAACAATGTGACATTTTTGTAATTAAAAGTGAAAACAAAAATCCTTTTATTAAACCAAATGACCTCTAAATTTCACTTGATGATTATAAGTGCATAACAAATTGAAGCATCTATATATGAAACAATCAGTCAACCAGGGAAATGACAATTATGCACCCTGGGAAAAGAAGAAAAGAATTCATCAATAATTAAAGTATTATATGAGACCATCCTATTTAAGAATCATGCAGCCTGGAAGATCAACATTTATGTACCCAAACAATGTATTTGTGAAACTGTCCTGAACTTATTACTCAAGCAAAGGAGTAAACACAACTAAATCAGTATAGAAAACGAAAGTACATGAAACAGTTTTGTGTGACACTACGCTCTTCCCTAAGAGATAAAACAGTATGAAATGACAACTTAAGGCATAAGAAAACAGCTTACAATAAATCGGATTGCAAAGCAGGAACATTTCGAAGAAGTAAGGTACAAACTGTAACCAGTCCAAAAGATCCAGCAGCAAACCACTCAGGTACAGCTGCAAATTTAAGTAACATCATAAGCTTTACTATTAAAAGAACACTTTTTGATCCACAATGTTGCAGGAGCTAAACAAGTACCAGTTGTCTCTGGTTGTAAGGTTGTTCTTGGAACCACAACAGCCACTGGCTTATCATCCTCAGGATTAACTAAAAGGAAAAGCTTGTATTCATCTCCAAATTTATCCTATAATAATAATCATGCATAAATATAGTTCAGACTTCAGACGTTGATTTAAACTGGAATCACTCACAAAACCACTTAAACAAAGAAACAGAAAATATTACATACTTTCAATCTCTTAGATATTTTATCATAACTTTTAGCAGCTTGCCCTCGCAAGTTTCCTTTGAACAACACTCCACCCTGGCAGAAAAGAAAGATCCCATCTTCATACAACAAGATCTCTGTGCATATGCAAAAATAAACATATAGGAAAGATAGGCTCACACCTCGTAAGGATCTTGGCTAGTTACGAAAAAAGTATCAAACCCAAAAACTTGGTTCTTAAGAATTTCAATTGTTTCCTTGGGAATTTTTATTGCTTCATCCAGTTTCTGAGGCTGTTTAGAACAGAAAGAAAAGAAACACAGAATAATTATAAAAGGAGAATGCCTCTTTTAAAGTAGGAAATACTGAATAAAAAGTAATCACCTTCACACCTGGCAGAGGTGATCCACTGGCAACTTCATTGCTATCATCCATATACTGCTTTAATCATAAAGCCCAAAGAATAATAGATAAGAAAACTATCACATAATGTTCCCAACTCCAAATGACACAATTTCATCTTTTTTTCAATTTTTTTATCCTTTTGTATACTCAAACTAAAATTGAGTCCATGAAGAAATAGTTATAATTATTTATTAAGGGGATTATAACGGCAAACAACAATTGATGAAATCAGACTAGCAAAACTAGGTCTGATTTTAAGGATTTAGTTTTTGACAAATTGCAAAGGCATGGACTTATCAAGGACACCTAATTGTAACTTTAAAAAAATGCTCTTGTACACATTATGAGTAAATAAGATAATGAAATAAATTTCATAAGATAACTTCTTGAGTGTATGTCCATGAGTAACAACCTGTTTAGCAATGTTCAATATAAATATAGGATATTAAACAATGACAGAAAAATATATATTGAACAAACTTTGGCAACATATCTATATCTGATCAAATTTAAAATGGAAGCTAACTAAGCCAAACATCACCTGCACATCACTTTGACCCATATTTTCATCACTAAACTCATTTAGTTGTTCTGCATCTACAGGTGGAGGAATACTTTGCTCAGAGGAATCTTCCAAAGGTAGTGTTTCTCCATTTTTATCTGCTTCTTTCTCCTAGGTAAATTAAAAAAATTGCACATTGTCAAGGGAAAAGTATGAAGAGTAAAGAAAGGTCTACATTGTGTTTGAGTAAACAATAAAACAAAAAAAAAAAAAATTATCCTGATAACTAAAACATAACCTATTAAAAGATTGCGTTTAATTTTAATTTGCTGAAACATCCACATTCCAACTGACAACTTTTGCCTTTTTGAGCCCCGCTTGATGACTATTTCAACATAACAATTGTTTTTAAGGCAAGAAATTTTGTTCATTTGATTTGATTTTTGGTCAGAACCCCTCAATATCTAGAAGCCAAACTGGACCCTGACTAATCAGAATCCATCCATCTGGACCCATTTAAGGCAGCAAAGCTCCCTAGTGCATATTTTTTCCATTCACAAGACTCAAACCTATTAATCTTGTGTGAAGAAAACCAAGCTCCTTGACTCTTGGACCAAAAGGCATTAATTCTTTATTTAATTTTACTTCGTCTCATGGAAACTTGCATAATATTATCATGCAAGGATTTTCGAACAATTTTGCAAGGTTCAATTCAAGTCAAAACTCTTCATCATATCAAACTCCAACTTGTGAAGCTTAATGTCAGTTAAAGAGAGCAAGCTGATTCCTGAAGAAAGTACCTTCTCGTCGCTACCATTATGTGGCTCAGTAACACTACAAGCAATCACTCTACTCCTGCTCGATCTATTCCAGTTCAAAACCGCATCAGCATTTGAAGCCAAACGAGTAACAATCGGAAAACAAAACGAACTCCACTTCAAAGAAGAAGAAAAAAACACCTACCTCGGATTCCGAATCAGCTTGAACGAACTCCAACGACGACGCGAATGGAGAAAACCTTCGGAGTGCTGAAAACGGAGATCAAGTTCGAAGCAAGAGGTGCAGCGCGACAGGGGAACGAGGAGATTCCCGCGAATAGCCGAAGGAGCTGCCAACGAGAGATTCATGGTTCCGTTTGGAGCGTGCGGTGCCTCTAATTGAGATGAAACCTTAGCGCCATTGAAACGAATGAAGGATTGAAGAAAACGATGGAGAAGAAGAAGGAGTAGCAGTAGAGGGGAACCAATTATCTACTATTTTTTATTTATTTTTATAAATACCCGCGCAAAGATATTTTCTGCAGTTTCTAGGACGAATATAGAGCGGCCGAAGTTTCGAATCCCAATCAGCGTTTGACACCTAAGCGAATTAAACGACTAGATAGAATCCTTTTTTTTTTCTTACGTGAAAAAAAATCTCTTTATATTTATATTGAAATTTTGCAGCATGGAAGATAGACAAGACACGCATATGTCGTAACCCCTACGATTTTTTACCGCACAATTTTAGTTTTTTTTTTTTAATATTTTTATTTTAATTAAATTCTTTACCACTTATTGAAATACTTAGATTAGATTCAATCTTTACCAATTCATTTATATGACATTTTATTCAATAATAAAAAAATATTAAATGATATATCACCGACATTTCTATTAATATTACTAGTGTTATAAGTTGTTAACTTGGAAATTTATATTTTTCCAAATATCAACATTTAGAGATCTATAAAATATATATAATTATGGATATTAATTTATAAAAATATATTTTTTAAAATTTAAGCTTTATAAATATATTTTCATTTATATATATAGATAGATAGATTCTCAACAAGAAATATTAATATTGAAAACATTTGAAATTAAATTCTAAAATTATTATTTTTCTTTGAAAATGATTTTGAACGATATTTATTGTCAGTCTAACAAATTTGCATAATTAATTATTAGATATATTGATTTAAATTGTCAAATTAAAAATATTTTCTATTATAATAAATATCTGTTGTTATATTTTTTTTTTGTCTTATACAAAGTTATTCTTTTAAATTAAATAATACTGAAATAATTTCAAAGAAATATGAAATGAACCATGATCCCAACCTTGTTTTCTTTATTATTATTTTGAATAAAATGAGTGGTACAAGTAAATATTGATTTTCAATTTTATCATCGGTATCAAAACTTGTAAATAAAATGAGTAATAATGAATTGTGAGTATTAAATAGTTAGAGAAAGAGAACATTTTGGAAGTATTTAATAGTCGTTATTACTCATTACTGCAAGTTTAAACAAAAAAAAATTGACATATTACCTACATAGTAAATATTGATTTTCAATTTTAGAAGAAAACACTTAATAATAAACAATAAATATATATTAATAATTAAAATGTAAACATAAAGATGGATTTAACTACATCAACTCCTAAAATGTGTAAACCTAATTACATGACTATAAGAAGAAAAGAAGAAACTACATGAAAAAAAGGATGAGAAATGATAGAGAAGTCATAGAGTATAAGGGAGAGCTTCCCAACTACAACCTAAAACCCTATATAGTTCCAGTACCCAAATTTGTCTTATATTCACTTCTTTGATGCTTAAATATGATCAAACCCGCTACATTATCGTTTATGCATAATTATTTATGTGCTTAGCCCAACATGTTATGTTAAGCACACATGCAAAAATAGCATTGGGTTATAATAAATACCAAATTCATTCATAAGGTAATGACAAATTAATCTCTGAAAAATAAAAAAATATAAATTTAATTTGTAACTATGCATATAACAATTTAATCCTACAAACAATTAATAATAAATTTAAATTTTTGATTAATTAATTTGTCAGCACCTCAAATGTCACAAGATGTAGCAGGCTGGCCCGAATCACAACACAGTACAAGCACAAAGAAACGAAAACCACATCCTCACAACAGTAACATAAAACCAGCAAACCCTCATGACAGTATTTATGCTAAGAAGAAATGCTCCCATATGAAACACCAAAACATAGAAGCAAGTGTCTCATGGCTGCATCAAACTAGAAGAATCACGTCTTGAAGTTGTCCTTGCAGAACAAGAAACTCTTGCAAAGCACTCCCTAGGATTAGCGAACCACGCCGCAATAGGATAAGAAAAACCAGTCATTCTAAAACGTAGCCAGTTCCAAGCGAACAGTTTCACCTTTTCCAAAATATATCTGTTGCAATGTTTACTTTAGAATGTATGAAATGTATCATAGAAATTCTAATTAGAAATACTTGGAAAGCACGGGCACTCAACTTTGAAAAAATTAGTTTTGAAGTTTTTTTTTATTTTTATGGAAAGCAATTCTGTTTTGGACATTATCAAAGATTAAATATAGGTTTCTTTCAAGGAATATTCAAACTTTGATTCACTATGTTTCGGAGACTAGGTCCTCTCACTAGACTCAATATCCTGCAGTGTTGTGCTGAAGTTAATTATTGTAAAATTATTTCACTGTAAGAATTTCTTATACGTAAATTGGGGGCATGAAAAATCACTGCCAATACTATATTCTTAGATTTTTATACCTGTCCAACTCAGCAATTTCATCTAAATGGTTTTTAATGGAAGCCCTATCATTCCATGTTAATTAGATTCCAATTTCATTCTTAAAAAATTAACAGAAGAAGATTCCAATTCATTTGTATCAGATAGAACATATAGAAATATTATTAACATCTAGTTTAGTCAATGTCAATTCATTTAATTAATTAGGGAATTTTTTTTTGGGATATATCATGTTAGACTACGTGACAAAAATCAGCCAACTGAGTCATCTTCAATGTCTCACAAACAAGAAGTTGTTACCTATCACCCTGGCTTAATTACAATTTACAAGTGCTTTTAATGGCCACGAGATCCATTCACATACCATATGGCTTTTCATCTCATCTACTCGTGCGCCTTCCCTTGCTACCACTTCGGGGAGGCTCATACTGCCCAATCATCTTCTCAATTTGTCTATGTAATGGTGCAATTGGAAAGTGGATAACTTCAACATCATCATCATGGCTACCATTACCAATCCATCCACAGTAACCTTTACCCTTAATTGTGGCATGAAAGATGATCAAATGCTTCGGAAGATTGAATTGTTGGAGTCTTGACAAATGCGCTATAATTGTTCATGTCCTCCTCTATCAGCTTGCACAACAGAACGGCTAACAACTAGAAACAAAACACAGATTTAGCATAAGCAAAAGAAAAGTCAGTAAGTTTTTCTTCTCTCTTTTGGAAAATTAGACATAACTTTTTCAAATGTGATGCAGTTAAGCAGCAAATATATCTTGTGTTTGCAATTTAATCGCAGCTTCCAAACTATTGACTTGACTTGTTGAAGAAACTTTAACTTGTACATTACTTAGTTCAATTTAATGAATTAAATACTAACAAATAAGTCTGCTATCAGGCTTATGAATGATGAAGATAGATTTATGGATGTCATCCAAAGGGTTATTTACTTTAGATATATTTTCAAATGGGAGGAACTGAGAGAGGATGGAATAAAATTCAGTTTCTAGATTAACAAGTGATGCATATTCTTGATCATTGGCTTGAAGTGAAGAGTGAAAACCATCACTAGCATGCAATATTAGTGTCCTCGGCCACTAGGCCAGAAGAGCCAACTTCAGATATCCCAGCTGATGATGTTTCATTGATAACACCATCCTGCAGATAATGTATATATTAGTCCCAGTCATAAAAAATACCATACATATTTTAAGAATCTAGGTTGACTTAGTGTCTAACATGCTGTCCAAGAGAAATATTTCATCATATTCATTCAACTGAAATCTTTCACAATATATTCATTTAATAGTTGCTAAATGTTTACTTTATCTTCTGCAGAACCTTGTTGTTTGTTAAGTATACACCTGAAGAAACCCCATGCACCCAACCAACCCACAGGTTAAAGTAAACCAAAAAGATGAAACCATTTAGCACGTTTTTTCCTTTTAACTATTCGGAGAAGAGAAGACTGACATCTAGAAGCTCCTTAACCGTTTCTCGAACCAGTGTTTCCCAAATCCAAGTTGATGCATTGACTCCACGGCAGTATCCATGCGCATGCTAGCAGCCATCATACTCTGCATACAAAACAAAGAACCATGGGGTGCAGGAAGCAACTGCCCAAATCCAATATTCCATGAGAGAACAAAACATATCAAAATAGACTATGCACATTGTTAGGGACAAAGTTCAACCAAGCATCCTACACTTGCTATCTAATTTCATGATACTGGCGTATCAACTATGACTCTATTTTATTCCCTTTCATACAATACATAACAAGCTTGGAATGTTTGATGTTCATATTCTAGGTTGAAGGGTATTGACTAAATATTTTTATTAATAGCTTAGTTAGTTACTGCCAGCTGCAAAACTAGTTTTTTGTAGGTAGTTAATTTTTTCTGACTTCTAATTGCTCCAAGTTTATATGATCCATGTAAACTATTGTTTTTTTAGATCAATATCAAAGTTTATAACGAGCATATATTGTTCATCCTTTCTTCTTCTTTTAGACTGTGCCCATAAGGTTATAGACACACTCATCCTCCCTTTCCTCCTCCCCTGAAAAAAAAGTGCATCTTTATCTTATTTTTATAATAATTACTATTTAACACTCATTTTAAATATTTTTTAATTAGTTGACAGAATGTATCAAAATTATCCTTATTTTTGTAGCTTGCTGCACAGTGCTCATATATTCGATTTGATGTGTATGAGTACTTTTGATAATTCGATCCAATAATATCAAATAGAAACAATGGATGGCCCTTTTGCTTGTGGCATTTTCGCTGAGGTAGCAAAATGAAAAATCATGTCATTGCCACACAATTGGAGGAGAATTTTACTGTTTCCCCTCAATTCAAGGTCCACCTTAGGATTCTATATTTCTAAACAAGACTCAAGACTTTAAAAAAAGGTTGAATTGGAGGGAGAGGTCGTGATAAGCAATGGCTGAGATTCAGGGAATATAGCAAAAGGTGAAAGGTACAAACACCAAACTCAAACAAGCCTTTACAAGATCCTCAATTATTGCCCTCCAAACTCTAAAAACTTTCCAAGTCATACGTACATATACAACCTGATTCCCTTTTTCGCGCTGATCAAATTCCAATTTTGACTAGTCAAACATACAATTAAACTGAACTTAAGCCACCATGAACATAATGATAATAGCTTCAGGTGAACGAGGGAATCATTAATTAAGCATGAATAAAGAAAATGCTAGTCAAGAATTTCAGTTTAGCTTGTTAATCGTGAGAAATACCGTTATGAGTAGGCTTGGAAGATAGGAAGCAACATATACTACACGCTTTTATAATTTAACTTTCACCAAATATACATGATCTAACAATACTTGAGATTTGGAGAAGAAAAAATGATTATATTGGAAAGCAAAGACATTATTGGAAACATGCAGGCTATACTTGAGGTCGCTATATGCCAATTGCCAAACATCACTCCCTACATATGCTATAACTATAGTGCATGTTTATGATTAACCAAAATGATTCGAAAGCGAAATATAACAATGTTGCCTTTCTACACAAGGGAACATCAGCATTAACAATATTTATAGATAGGGAAATTAAACAAAAAGATAGGGGAAATACACAAGGGTGAAGATGCTGATGTGGCCCTATATGTATCAAGCAAAAGAACATATATAATTTTCAATGATGCAGCATTGTGTTGTTGGAAGCTGGAACTTTTGGCGGGCACTGGTAGCACTTGGCAAAGAGTCCAAATGTGTCAACCTGTTTGATGAAGTTTGTCATGCTAGCCCACCCTCCAAATCCAAATCCAACCACTAGAACCCACACCACCACAAATGCATTCACCACATACATTGCCGTCCAGTTTGGGATGAAGAAGGGCAATTTCTCAGCAGCATTCTGAAACACAACACAAAATAAATTGTTAAAATGTTAACTTATGGCTTGAATTGAACTGTTAATAAGACAAAAAGTAGTTTTACTGTTAGTTGACTGTATAAGTTGCTGACTTATTATGAGCATCTGTTAGGAACAGTAATGTGAGAGTACCAAGTAGGGTCACTTAAGAGCGTTAGGTTAGACATGGTCCAGCTCATTGCTAAAACGTGAACATTTGGTTAGCATGGTATCAATGGTAGTATAGTATGACTAGCATACAAAAGAATGACAAAGAAATGGCACCAACCCCATCGTGTCTCATAAATATTTAAATTCGAATAATTAATAAAACAAGTGGGGTAGGGATTAATATTGCCAGTGACTTGGGAAGACACGTCAAAGTTAAATCATGGAGCTGAAATTATATCCTCAAACACTATTACACCATGCCACAAAGGGCTTTAAGAATCTCATCCGATAATTTCTAAGACCTGCGCATAAAAATAGACAGTCCTAGATATTGAAAGCTTTCTTTTTAAGTAGGGAAGATAACACAATGCCTAATTAAATGTTTCGTACTATTGTAGGTAGCTAAAAGTTGTGCATAGAATGTACAATTTAGCAGCTATTAAATCCCAGACTGACAAGAACTAGCCTCAACAGTGAATATATTAGCATATGATATGACCATACATTATGATTTTAGAGAAATTCATTATATAGAAAGTAAAGATTGTTAGATGAGACAGATATTAGGTAGAAACAAACAAATATGAGATATGAAGAGATTGGACTATTGACCTGTCGTGCAGAAGCAGACTTGTAAGTCAGCATATGAGCAGAAGCAGGGATGACATACACGGTGAAGCTAACCAGAAGAGCCCCCACAGCAGAGTTAATAGGACCAAAGAAAGGGAAGATAATAGCCAAAAACCAGATTGGTATCACCACAGGCAACCTAGCAAGTGCCCTCAAACATATGCTCTTTGTGTCATGCATTCCTATCACCTTCTCCCACACAAAATACAATGGTGTGCAAGCAAATCCAAAAGTGATGAACTGCCAATCACATAGTAATAAACAAAATTCATCAATTAATAAAACTTTTTTAGTTTTTGATCTCTCTCCTTTTTACATTTGTACAAGTAAATTGTACTTAATTTTTAAAAAAAATGTTATTTGTACAACTCCTTATACAACTAAGAGAGAGATGTATAAGTAGTACTAAATGATGTGATGGAAAGAGACAGACACAAAAAAATATTGTTAGAGAAAATGTTGTATGAATAATTTTAGTCTTAAAAAAATTAGCAGTTCTTAGGAGAGGGAAAAATTATATATGAACCTGATGAATCAGCATTAAGATGACACCGGCATCACGCCAACCAGAGCGGGGAAGAAGAGAGAAAGCATTGGAGTGGTCCAGGAGTTTGTCACCAAAGGCCCAGTAAACGGCAACAGCAGATGGTAGGGTGAGTGTGAACACATAAAGAGTAGCATAAAGATAGATATATTTGAACTTTTGAGGTTTCCACATTGCATGCATGATTTCCCTGTAATAGTCATAGGGTCCACGTTAGTAGTGCATAATGCAACATCAACAAACTTAAATCTGCAAATGACCCAGCTGCTCTCATCTCAAAATCAAATAAAATTCCTTCCATTTCAACTAATATACTCCAAGTCGAAAATGAAATTCTGTTTGTCAGTCCTGGGATATGTCCAAATGAGTTATTAGAATTGTTTTCTAACTCACTTTGCAACTTTTCTTGCTTTGGGTAAATACATTGCTTTACCCGAAAAAGCTAGAATTTATAATATTAGAAAGGAAACAAGTTGTACACAAGAGACTATATTTATTGAAAAATATAAAAAATTGTGCATTTCAGTACTAATCACTTGTTTTCAAAAACCATGGCCCCATTGCTCGAAATTCCTCATTGATGGTGATACTAGAATAGCAGCAACTGAAAGCGAACATAAAAAACTAATAAATGTGTACATATTGAAAATACACAATATACATAATTCTTGTTTTGCATATTTTCAATGTAACTATATTATAAAAAATTACCCATTCGTTTTACTAGCAGAAAGTAGACTAGGTAATTAGTACATATCATTTGGTAAAATGTTACTACTATTGTAGTACGTATTGGAGATGGAGGAAACGCAAAAAATCTAAAGATATATAGAACAATTCAATGGATAAAGTTGAAGCGGGAATGGAAGTGGAAGCCAAGACACCAGTGACCAGTGTAATGGTTGTTCAAAAGTGCCAGATTTACTGTTTTGTCTTATTTTTCTAAGGTCCCATTAGAATGGAGGCAAAAGCTGCAATTGAAGAAAGTGGTCGTGCAATAAACTTCTACTCTCCTTGATGTTTCATTGTCTTAAGACAATAAAGAAAAACTGTCATCATTGTTTTGTGGAACTCAATTAGCAAAATATTTTTAAAAAAAAAAAAAAAAAATGGGGTCTTACACTGTGACGGCGTGCCCGCCGAAAGTGTAGAGAATGTTGGTGGCGCCCGTGAAATACAATACCAATTTTTTTGGGCCAGTGTGAGTCACATTTTCAACCTGCAAAATTAAAGAGCTCAGTGACACTGTGATAGTGTTGTTTTTTTTTTTTACACTAATTTATAAATCAAACGACTTCAAAGAAGAGAGACCCCACTAAAGAAATGAAGACCGTTGTACTTGGCATTGCTTACCTGGCCATGAGCAATGGCTGCAATGGTCATGTACCAAGCTGTGTAAGTGGTCATGCCAAGGCCAAGGAAAGACCAAATTCTGTAGTTGTGAAATGAAGGTACGAACACTGTGGTGGCACAGCAAGCTCCGAATATGTAAGTCCAGGTCCTCTTATCCAAGTGGTCATTTATGAGGTATATGTTGCTGCATAGTCATAGCATAGCCCAAGTCACAAAACACCCTCTTAAAATCAAATCAACAAAATATCTCAATTTATCTAATCAAATACACACTATAAACCAAGATTTTAAAATACGGTCTATGATTGTGATTTTTGCCATAACATTAGGTTTCGTCTGCATCGGTCACATTTGTTTATAAATTTCCATAATATCAAGATGGCGACAAAATCACGACGGTCCCTATAACCGCAATTTAAAACTTGACTACAACTAATGGGAAATTCATACCTTGCACAGGCAATAAGCTGGATAACGGACCCAAAGAGGAGGAAAGTGCAATTGAAGGCCAAGCCAATGGCTTTCCAGTATGGACCCAGTAAACCTTCCAACACTTCAAACCACTGCAAAAAAAATTGAAATTAGACCAAAGTTTTCCACTATAAAAAATAAAAGATTTTTTTTATAATTTAATTTTTTTTTCTAACCTGAATGACATGGTTTTTGAAGCTGACACTCTCTTTCTCTTTTCTGGTCCTGTACTCGATGTACAGAATGCTAATCAGATAAGCAGTCCAACTTCCCATTATTCCATAGAAGACTTGGAATATGATGCCAGAGAGCATTCCCAGCTGAGAGAAAGAGTATGGCAGTGTTAGCAGAACCTGCGCAACCTGCAAAGCACAAAACCAATAAAACGTAATCAAACCAAAATTCTCTTACAGAATCTAAGTTCCAATGATGAGAGTGAGTGACACTCTCATGGACTCAGATATCTTGTTACCTGATTTGAGGCACAGCTGAACCATGCATCATAAGCAGACCCACCATGCCAGAGAATGCTTTTCAAACTGGAATGTGAACCACCACCCACGTTCTCTTCCTCTCTCTCTTCACCACGCTCAATCGTTGTTTCGCTAAGGTTTGACATCATGGTTTCTTCACCTTGCTTCTGGGGTAACATTGTTCCCAGATTATTATAATAATAATATAAAGAAAAGCCCTGAAAAAAACACATAACTGAGTTAGTTAGACATTTACCAAACCCGGGGGGAAAAAAGTCAGAGAAATTGACAAGAGAAACAAAAAGAGATTTTGCTCCATGGAAGAAACCAAACCATGTTGGAGAAAGGAAAAAAAATAACAAAACTCACCTAATATTGGTCAATGTTGAAATCTGAGAGCTTGAGAGTGTTCTCTTATAACACGGAAACAGAGGAAACAGAGAGAGGCTTTATGGTAATAGAGGAGTGTGTGTGTGTGAGTGGTGGGGAAGTTTAACTTTTTTAGGCAAAAAGAGAAGACAGTAACAGCACTTGATTGGGTAGGAGTTGCGGTTTTGCTGATGATTTCTGATGGTTTTGATTTTTGAACTCTTTTAAACTCCTCACACAAAGCTTCAAAAGATATGATTTTATGCACTAGTACCTGGTGCCGTTATGGTGTGACCCAGTCAACCTCTTAAATGCGGGTTCTGAACAAGGAATTGGCAGTTTTCAATGCACAAGATACTATTACTAACCCAGCAAGCAAGAAAGTGGAGAAACGGCTATTAAATAACAAAGGAAAAAAAAAGTTATGTATGTGGGGTGGTAACAAGTGACCAAGAATGAGTCCTTTGGTGTAGAGATCTGACAAAAGGAAGTACACCTGAGAGAGTAAACTTGGAGTTTGGAGCTATGCTTGGGACTTGATTAAAAGAAACAATATAAAAATGAAAAAAGAGCAATGGTAAAAAGGAAGAACTAAGAAGAAGGGTGTTTAAACTAGTATGACATCTCTTTGGTTTATTCTTGACAGTTACTGAGATGTTGGTTTGGTTTGGCCTGGCTTCTCTTATAGTGTGTGTACTTGACCTCTCTCTCTCTTCTGTGTTATTTGTACTCTCTTTGGCCCTTCAAGTCTATTAAAATGGTTGGTCCAGGCTGTTTGTGTACCAGGATCAGTGTAATCATGTTAAAAAGGAAAAAAAATTATCATTTACTATATTATCTAATTAATTATTTATGATACAATGTTGATATTTTTTGTGTCTATGAATGAATAGGTTTATGAAAAATTAAAACCAAATTCACTTTGATTGTGAAAAAAATGTATTTTTTTTGTGAATAAATGTATTTAGTTATTTTTTAATTAAAGTTATTTATTTACACATAAAGAAATAAATGTATATAAATAAATATATACATGTATTTATTTATTTAAATAAATAAATAAATGTATTTTTGTGAGTAAATTATTTATTTATTTATATAGTCATTTTGTTATTTTTTATATTCATTTATTTATTTATGTATAAATAAGTACATTTATCTACTTATTTTATATAGTCGTTTATTTATTTGTTCATATACATAAATGTATTTATTTAGTTACTTAGGATTGTAAATATGAGAGATTAAAGTGTTTAGATTCAATGGATTGAAGAATAAAAAAGCCTCATTTAATAATTTTGAAGATCTACTTAATGATTTTTTTTCTTTATAAGATATAAACTGAATTGTATTTTTATTTTTTTAAAATTAAATGCATACCCAAAATAAAAACCAAATTAAAAGTGATGCGAATTTTTTTAAAATAACTTAATAATGGTTTCCAGTCTGGGTATGGTTTCTTATCCTTTAATTGTTTACTTTTTTTATCCAAGATTATTCATTTGTTTCATGATAAAAGTCATAAATAAAAATCGAAGGTTTTAATTTCTGTATATTCCCCTTTTTATAATTAATTTCCTTATCAAGTATCTTCCATTTTTCTCTTATCTCAAAAGCAGTTATTACTTTTATTTTTAAGAAAAAAAATACAATGTATTTTATATCTTGTAAATAAAAATATTATCAAATAATCATTCAAAATAAGTAACATGCCACACTAAATAATTTGATACAAGTGAGTAATATATTAAAATTAAGATTTAATCATTTGAATAATATCTAAATTTGATCATTGACAGAAATCATTATTTCCCATATTTTATTTACCTTCCAATCAAACTCTAAATTAATCAAAGTTTATTTTCCCTAATGAATAGAAGATTAAGACAAAAAAGTAACATAATACATTTTAATACTTCAATCCATTGAATCCAAAGACTTAAACGGTTCAAATTTACAAGTAAGGTTGACCAATTTATTTTAAATACAAGATTATTTTAATAGTTTTTAGAGTATATTTGATAAACCACTCTAATAACTTATAAGATATTTTGATTAACTTATAAGTTAAATTGACTTAATAGTGTTTAATAAACAAATCTTTTAATAGTTTGTAGTGATTTTTTAAATGCTACATCAAGTAATATACTTTCTAATACTTTAATTTCTAGTTTTTATATGTTTTTTCCTACAAATATTTATTAAGTTTTTCACTCTTTTCTACGTAAGATAGGATTTTATTATCATTAACCTTATCTCTTCTTTCATTCATAAGGTAGAGTTTTATTATTTTTACATATTTTACAAAGGTTGGATTTTTTCTCACTCTTTCATTGCATAAGGTATTGACAGTGATAAGATAATAATTAAGTATATTATATTAGTATTTTAATGTTATAATATTTATTTTATTTTGCTACAATATACTTCAAGATATAGATATTCATAAATGATAGGTTTATTTTATTTTATACTATTTTTTAAATATTTTTATACTACATTGTTTATTTTTACTATTACATTAATTAGCATAACAAAAGCATAATGTATACTTTAAAGTTTGTTGTTTTACTTTACTTTAAATTTAACTGGACATGATACATATATATATATATATATATATATATATATATATATATATATATGTGTGTGTGTGAGAGATACATGTTTTAAGATATAGTATAAGTTTTAAGATATAGTATAAGATTAATAGCATGAGAATATATAATATGAAAAATATATAATAATCAAAAGTAAAAAATAAAAAATAAAATAAAAATAAATTATGTGTAAATAAAAATTAAAAGAATTTTAAATTAATTATAAATACCTCAAAATATATTTGTATCAATGAAATAAAATTAAAATTTATATAAAAATATTATATATATATATATATATATATTTTTTTTTTTTTATTACCTTTTAACTAACTTTTTTAATTAACAACTTTTTTCAATCTCATATTTACAAGCTACTCAAACTAGATTATAAGCTAAGTTGAACAAATTATTTAATACACGAAATTATTTTAGTAATTTTTAGAATGTATTTGACACGTCATTCTAATAATTTATAAGTTAATTTGATAACTTATAAGTTAGTTTGAATCCAAAACTTGATTAATACATAAATTTATTTTAGTAACATATAGTTTGTTTTCATAAGCTACTAAAAAGAAACCAGTTAAACTAGCTTATCAAAATAAGTTACCATATAAGTTAGTTATTTTTGAATTTTTATATTTATACTCAATAATTTATTTAAAAACTCTTCTATCTTGAAATGACTAAATATGTCTTTTTATTTTATTAGGTAAATTATTAGCTAATTTTACTTATATGAGATGAAATTTTTTTTTCTTAAATGTATTTTTTATTTCTCAAATTTGTGTCAAGTTTTATTTTGGTTTCCTAAATTTAAAAATAATTTTTTACTTCTCTAATTTAGAAATAACTCATTTTGGTCTTCAAAGTTTACGTTAACAAATTTGTTGGCATGACTAACAATTAGTTATTAATCTCATATAAGTAAAATTTTCATGGGAAAAGAATATTTAGTTGCCACTCAATTCTTCTGTGTTATTTGTACTCTCTTTGGCCCTTCAATTCTCATATAAGATACATCGATCAAATATCAATATCCCTGAGAGTACGTAGTAGCTAGAGACCATATACTTAAGTCACACTAAGGTCTCCACATCCAATTTGTGAGCAGAAATGCTAATACGGTAGCACATTCTTTAGCTAGATTTTCCAGAGATAACTCCGACATTCACACTTTCCATTGTATTTCTCATTGTACCCGACATTATATTGAAATGCAAAAACAGTGATTCTATGGCGTAAAAAAAGAAATTTAACTAATTATTATTTGTATAATTTATCCAAAATTTACTTTTTACATTTTATGAAACAAATATCAATCATGATTTAACAAAAAAAACCATTTTTCTGTTATTTATTTTGTGAATTTACTCTCTAAAATAGTGTGAGAAACAATATATTTCTACAGTTTTTTATTAAAGAGATTGCATTAAAGTGAATCCATAAAATAAATTGGAGAGAGATAGTTAATGGTTTCAAAAAAGTCATAAATAATTAGATTATCAAAATTAGTTAAAACTTAAAAGTGAATAATTAATTAGGCTTAACCTGACTAAAGTTGCACATGATATAAAATGTAATTTCTAACAATTATGTTGTATTCATAATAAATTTATAATATTGTTTTTTCTTTACCATACGTCCATACCAATCATATTTCACACTACCTTTTTTTTTCCTTATATCTTTTTTATTGAATATATATTTTAACAAAAGTTATATACAAATTCTCGTTTTAAAACTGCGCATAGGAAAAAGAATATTCAGTTGCCACTTGTTTGGAAACCTGTTCCGAACAATGGACGTGCTTAAAGCTAAAGCAAATACTTCCGCTAGGCTTGACAACAAGACGATTTTCATTGAGTTAGGGTTTACTTCTAATCGCAAAACAGAAACACAGTTCCTTTCATACTTTCTCGCAAAATTCAATAGTGATTTATCGGTGTGGATCAAGTATGGACTAGACTATGTTAGCGGATTTGGAATTTTGGATTCGTTTCTTTCCATTTTTTTAGGAATGGATTCGCTTCTTGAGGCAAGAGAGTTTTTAATGAAGTTATTACATTCGTATAGTCTTCTTCATATTAATGAGAGCATTGTTATGTGTTTGTGTATGTATAATCATTTATAGACAATATAGTGTGAAGAACATAATTATAACAGCATAGTTGAAGTCATATTTAAGTTTAATTGTTTGTAGACAAAATAACATAATTGTAGCTACATAATTAGGATTCAAGAGAGAAAATAGAACTGGAACTAAAACAAACCAAGACATGCGTGGTTATTTATGAAAATGTAAAATGTTTTTAATTCTATTGTATGTTTGATTTCTAAAAAGAAAAAAAGAAAAGGAATGTCATGAAACCCGTACATATTTATATTTTAATATTTCCAATATATAGTTTATTCTAAAGGTTTTCATTGAAGAAAAATGAGAGTTTGAACAAAATGGTACTCTTTGTATATAAAAGGATTTGGTGAGCTAATCCTTGGTGAGTCAAAAGAAAAGGGCATTGCATTGGATATGTTTCTTTTGTTTATATAGATCTATCAATATCATATCAGCGGTAGCTTTCATTATCAAATGAACTAAATTAACATGCTCAGTGGTTGGAGGGACCATCCTCCCTCGTTCACTCGGTTTCTTACTTTTCCATAATATGCTCCTTGTCTCCCTTTTTCCTCTTACTCTTGACTCATTATTTTGCTTCAATGTGATTAATTTGCATAGCTACACAACTTGTTTATTTTTTTTTACACAATTTAGCATTATCCTCTCCTATTTCCTGTTCAGCCTATCAAATCCACCCTATCTCAGTGGGAGTGGAGGACAATATGTGCATCTCTAGGCAGTTCCATTACTAAAGACTAAAGAGAATATCAGATCATGAGCTAATCCCCACTTAAGTCATCCCTTGTCTTTTTCCAAGAGTGTGCTAATATGGTATAGGAAAAATATTTGTGGATCCTCACATGCTAGTTACACCCTGAGAGAGTGTAAAAAAAATAAAAATATTAAGTATAATAGGTAATATAATGTGATAGGGAGAGAAAAATAAAGAAAATTGATGAATCGTTCAAAATTATGAGATATCCAAAAATCAAAACTTTATGGTATATATGATATTTTCCAATTAGAGTAAGATAATAACAGCTTAAATGGAGGAATATGACTAAGTATAACTACAAGCTTAAGGGTTTTTGAAGACATTCAAACGGCAGTTTCACTGAAAAAATATTTATTTTGTGAATTTAAATAGAATATAGTAAGTTTATAAATGTTTTTAAAAAATTTAATTTATATAATAATTATTTTAAAAATCATATTTATAATAATTTTTAATTTATTAATAATGTAAAAATATCAAAACTCCCTATATATCAAAATTTAATTCAAAGTAAAATTTACATAAATTCTATATAATAATATTAACAAAGAATATATGAAATAAATGTGACGTTCCTCATATAAAGAATGTTATAAAAAAAAAGTCGTCTCTTTTTTTTTTTACCAGAGGAATTGTTCTCTTTTTTGCTTTGTTTGAAGGTACGAAACTACCGTACAAGGAAACCGTATACCGTATAAACAGATGATCGGGTGATAACTTATGAACAATAATATAACCTTATGAAACTTGACCACCTATCAGTGACAATAATGAAAGTAGGTTTGGTGCAACGCATTAAAAAGAAGCTTCAACCTTATCTTTATTTTCCGTAAAGTTTTTTTTTCATGAAGATTTTCCGTAAAGTTCCAAGCTAAAGAGATGGGCTAATCCCCATAAGTACATATATGTTTGGTAAACATTGCGTCGATTCAAATCAACACGCAAGTTTACGGGAGTGTTTAATTGTATCTTTTTTTCTGGTTCTTTTTGTCCATTATATTGGGTTATTAGAACTTGTCCATGCAATGGGACAAGACCTCTTGAGTATTGCAACTACAAATAGCAAGAGTACAAGTGCACCACACTACGTTTTTTCTAATTCATATAATCAATGTGACAAATTTTGATACTTAGGGTGTTTGTATAGTCTAGTTAGTCATCCCTAACTGTAGGGTCCAAGCAGGAAAACGATGATTAGAAGGAATTTTTAGGGGTACCCACAACGAGAAAAAAGATGTTAATTGAAATACCAACCAAAAGGAAAATATTGTCCCGTTTTCCTTATCTTGGAAAGCCTCTTTTTGAATTTCATCCCTTAGAAAACATTTATACGTGCAAAGCTTTCCTTTGCTTTTTGGCCTAAACCTCAATTTTCTCTCACTTTCCGTCTTCGGAATCGACTTTATTAAGATCAGAAACAAGCATCCTAGGACATGCTTGTGGTCTAAGTCCCCACAATTAAGTTTAACTAAGGGCTCAATCATGCATCCGATTAGAAAGAAAATATTTTGTCTATCATAATTCATAAACAATCTCGGTGAATAGAATATATACGTTTTAAATACATATAAAATTGCCTCTAATTCCTTTTATGTGGTTAGACTTGAAACTTGTAGTGGGATAATAATGAACGTAGGACCAAATAATTATGAATGCTAAGCATGGAACTTGTATTATGCATATCCTCAATTCCAAAGCCACTTAACATTCTTCTAAGTGCTGAATCCCCATTATTTGAGCAATGGCAACTGCAAGTATACAAATGCTGGGTCAACAATATGATTGGTTTGTGCCTTGAGTTGGATGCAGTTCAAAGTGACAAATGACTTGGCTATTATATGTGTAATCTATTAGATGGGCTAGGAGGCCGAGTTAGGAGCATCATACTATCTACAGATTTTTTTTTTTTATGACATTCAATTTTAATTTATTTTTTCTTTGAAATGGAGGGGGGTGAAAATCTCTTTCATTATGTTTCATGTGGTATTGGCTATCATTTTTGTTGCAGCAGCATGGCTGTCGTGTAATCACTGCTTTACTGATTTGAATTTCCCCTTTTTTCTTCTTTCTTCTAACCTACTGATTTGAATTCTATAGGTCCTACTATGTATGTGGGATCCCAAATATTATGGGGTTTGGGCCCATTCATCATTGCTATAATTGGTTTGATTATTAGGAGCTGTTTAATGCATTAAATATTACAAAGAGAGGGAAAACGAATATGAGAGAGAGAGATATCTTCTTCAATGCAAAGTAGTAGTTGATAGAGGAGAATTACCTATCCAAAATAGTGAGAATCATTTTATATTTATTCGATATAACAAAAGGAGAATTGGAAATATTGATAGTGACATGTAACATTTTGTTTATGGTACAAGTGAAATGTAACATATTTACACGTTACACGGCACTCTACAAATTCTACAAATTCTACTTGTATATAACTAAATAGTGTTCAAATTAAAATAACTTTCTAACATATATCAATTCACAATGAATACAGATCAAAACTCTTTCTCACCTATTCACTCTGACCACTTTTACCTCTCCATTAAATATATATATATATATATATATATATATATATATATATATATATATCAGTTGAAATACTTTTTGGGTATGCATATCTACTTAGTTATATATATTATGTGGCTGAACTTGAGATTGGAATAGAATTTTTTTAGGTAGGGTTAGTGGAACTCAATGCGCAACCATACGTTTAACTGTGCAGATTTGTGAATCAAAATCGTACAATTAGTATCGCGCGCCCATAAACTGATTGATATAGGTGGTTCTTGTTAATTTTTTCTATTAAACTAGATAGGTCCATCTTATGCATAGATGAATTATTTAAGGAATTATTATTCCGACAGGAGATTTTGCTGCCAATGTAATAGATTGCCATTGTGATGGGGAATCTTAGCATTACTAGCTGCATTGAAACTCAAGCGGTAACGGAGATAACCTAATACACTATTGGAAAGAGAATGAGAATAATGTCACTGTTCAAATGTTTGAAATATTGGACTATTTTATATCAATTATTTTATTCCTTTTATAAAATAGTAGTACGAAACTCAAACTAGGACAACTTGACAACAGTACAAATTATCAGAGTCTTGACACTAGATTACCTACTAACTGTTTATGAATGAAATATTAATTTAATCTTTGAAGTTGATATTATCAATTTATCATCAAATTTGATATTTAACATTAAAAAAATAATTCTATAACTTAGTCACAATCAGAATTTTTTTATGAAATCAGAAAAAAGTTATTTAGTTCTTCATCACTTCGTCAAAAATAACTTAATTTGATCTTTGGCTTTGACAATTACCTCTCAATTTAATTTGTCTTTGGTGTAAATCTGTCAATTTAATTTTTAATAATATTTGTTTTCAATTTCTACAGATATTAAGAATCAAAGCTACCTCTTATGTCAATCTTAGTATATGATAAGTTTTTAAAAATTTAGTTTACATTTTAATATTGAATTTCATTTCAATTCATCATAATTATATGAAGATTTTACTGCAATTTTATTCTAAAAGTTTTCTAAAAAAGTTAATATTATTTTTTCTTAATTTTAGAGTGTGTTTGGACAAGTTTAAACAATAGTATGAGTTATCTTTGTTTAGATTTTTTTTATAGAAAACCAGTCATTTTAATTTATGAGAAAAATACTAACAATATTCGGTTTGAAATTCTTACTGTTTTAAACAAGTCATGAAATTATCACATGTTTTTTTTTAAATATAATTTCATTAAAAAAAAACATAAACAAATATTCCTCATGCAGCTCAGAAGTGAGAGCAGTCAATATGCACCAAAATGTGCACAATGTGGTATTGCTTTAACTTCGGGTCGGGTCACAAGCGAACCCAATTTGCTTCGGGTACACCTTCACGACTCTTGATCGGAAAATGATTGTCATAATAATGATTCATGAATACTAGAGTCACCTTTTTACTTACGTGATTAGGTCTAAACCATGAAAGAAACGCTAGCCTTTCTAATTGCTATACAGGGCAGCATGGAACCATTTTTTTCTTGGTGCTGCATTAATAATGTATGGTATACGGTAGTTATGATAAATAAAGTTTAAAGTAATTTTTAAAAGAAACTTTTTACTTTAAATTTGTTGAATCTTTTAGCTAACATATGTAGTTTTTTTGTTCATATACGAGACCATTTTTACTTTATAAGTATTAGCAGTAAATAATTTTTTTGTTAATAAGTCTAAAGCGTAAGGTTTGATGATAGCATCAAAATTAAGGATTATTGTTACGTCAAATTTATTTGATATGCATGTGAAACACAAAACAAAAGTCGGCAAATTCCATCAAATAATAAGTCATAACACAGCAAGTTCACGGTCAATTCCCACTTGAAATGAAATCCCACTCCCACCACAATCAGTTTCCCACTTTCACTCCATGCTTCCCCTGCACTGCAATTCCTATGAATTATGGCAACTTTTTTTCTACTTTGGCCACAATAATATGGAAAAAGGTTTGTTGGGCTTCTATCTTCTTAATTCACATTCTCATGTGCTTTATAGTGGGGATCTAACAAGCATCACTTTCATGCACTGCATGCCCAAGGCTATGGCTCTCTAGGTCTTCAAGGAAGAAGATTCCACTGAATTTGACACTCTTTAGGCCTAATTGATGGACACCCATCACCAGCTATTAATCGTATCATTGGAACAAACACTCATGAATTTCTAGCCACTGCTTGTTGCCATCATGCCACTCAACTCAGGCCAGAATTGATTCAGGGGACAATAAAGAGTTATGAAAAATCAAATCATGCATTCTAAAAAGTTCACATTTATCTCTGCTTAAATGATGTGGGTGCAAATTTTAAGTGCTAGTGGTAAATCAAAATTACAATAATGACTTTGATGTGAAGTTTTAGTTATTATTGACAGATAGAATAACTCAAAAACACAAACCACGTTCAAATTACTGAAGAAAAAGTGGTTTCTAACAGCAACTTTAGAAAGACTGAAGCAAATTTAATTCAATAGTGTTTTACATGACTCCAAAGAAGATTAATCAAATGCTAAACTACGAATGCGTAAAACCTCTCTCATATATTTTGGTACAACTACCCTTGAAATATTGTTGGTGTGTGACCCACGAGTGCCCAACTGTACTTTCTTTTCACCTGAAAATTGGACAATACACTAAAGCACACACCTGTTGACTATTCAGAGATCACATAATCTATTATAGATAGTTAAGCAAAGTGTGTAACGTCCTTGTCCTCAAGTAAATTAGTAAATGTACTGCGCATAAAGTTAGGAGCAGAAATGTACCAAAACTTTAAAGTTCGAAACATGAGGGACTAGAAAAGAAACAGAGAAAGCGATGAAGAATATGAAGTTTTCTTGATTGGTATAATCAACATCAATCCTTGCTTCAAGGGAAACATTTTACTTGTCCTTTTGGATCAATACTTTCTATTATATGCACTTACAAGTCAATCATAATATTAAAAGATTTAATTTAAAACAATTAATTGAATAAAATATCAAAAGGTTAAATAATAGTGACCCTAAACTCCAGTATCCCACCACTAGTTTGATTATTTAAATTCATTCAACACGAAATTACATCACTTATGCAACACGTTACCACTAATGATAGATACCATAAAATTTTCCAATATATCATCGTATCTCCAAAGTTTTAGTCAACTTTATTAGATTTGAGGGAAAAAGTCACGTGAGTTGATGTGTATTGGAAATGCTTTATATAAGAAAATGAAGTCTTGAAGCTTGTGTATACCCTGAACCTGAGCATTGCCTTTTAAAGTGAAATGCGCCTGATATCGTAACAGGTTATGATGGAACGTAACAACCCAAAGCAAAACGAAAACTTAAAGGAGGTCATGTACATGTGCTCTCACCTTTGAGCCAACTCATATTTACAACTATCTGTGCATGTGATCAAAATGCCTAGGCTAAGCTTGGGATCATTTTCTATCTTTTTACATCAACCATTCTGATCAAAGTGGAATTTTTAAGGACATGAATTCATGAGCTAGAAACAGAGGGAGATTCTCATGGTCTACCAAATCAGGTCAACTTGGGCTAGACCAGATTGACTACAATTTTTCCTTTTGCATGCTCTACTAATACTTGAGCATGCTTGAGTGCGAATCAGAGACCCACTAAATTTTCTTTGAATATTAACAGTCAAACTGCGGACATCAATCTGGCTACACTTATAAATCCTTATTTTATTTGTCTTTTTTTTATAAGATACTTCTTCCTCCCAAAATAATAGTCATTTTAGATTATTTTACACAAATTAAGAAAATATAATAAATAGATAAAAGAGAGTATTAATTTTATAAAATTAACTTTACATCATCATTAAGTAATGTTATATCGAAAAACCAAAATGATAATTATATTAGAACAAAAATAATTTTCTTACAGGACAATTATAATGGGACTAAGGAAATAATATCTTTGACCTAGCAAGACAGGTGGCAGCAAACAACAGAACTAGTTAAAACCACTTAAAATCTGGCACGAAAAAGGAGATTCTTAGCAATAGCAATAGCTGCAGCGAATGAGTTAGTGGATTCCCACCCAACATTTACATAACCCGCTTTATGTGTTTGGCTGAATCCTTATCTATGTAAAGCAAAACATCCTCATGTGAATAAATTAGGGCATTATCTACGAAGAGTAAAGACTGCTTTGAGAAGCACTTTGAAATATTAAATCAGCAGAAGAAAGAATCCCTCTTGAACTCATGTACCAGAAAAGGATTCAGAAAAGGCAAACCACCGAAAATTTTACATATGCAACCTCAAAAACTATATATTGCAAGCTTCACAAATAACATAAGTAGATAAGCCATGAGACACATCGAAGATCTTTCTAATTTAAACGAATAATGAAATGGTTAAAAAAACAATTCTAGTTGTTAAAAAAATTATCTCACATAAAACTTCAAAAACAAAATCAATTTTGATAATGCAATATCAAAAAGCTTACATTATCACGTAAGTGAACAAAGAACTTCTCGTATGCTACCATTAATTTGGTACCTTGTCCACTACAGTATCTAGAAACGAGATATTTCTGTCTCCCTCTATTTGTATCTTAGAAACTGCAAAAATATTGTGAATCTATATCAGTTTACCAAACACTCGTATATTTCTTACTGAATTGCTTAATTTGGGGCATACATGCCAACGAAATTTCAATAACACCTATAATGATTGCCAAACAAAAGAATATATTGTAAAATGTTTACAGATGACGGAGCTCTATCTACATTCAAATAGAATACATCCGCACAATTAGCTGCTCTTGTATTTTTGCTTCCACAGAAGAACGAAGACAAATCCAAGTAAGCCACGAAGTGAAACTTCCGTGATTAGCATATTGAAGTATATTAGGCGACAAAGAATATGAAGATCATGAGGAAAAGTATCAGAATGGCAAATATCTTTATTAGAAGCCACCTATTTGATGATATTCGGTTGAGATGCCTCAATAAAGAACTGTGAGCTCCTTCAACATTTGCCAATGACTCATCCATATTGTCATCAATCCTGCCCATGCAAGTTAGGCAGATTTAAAGCTAATTGCTAGAACACATGAACATCCAAGCCTTTGCATACAATAGTATTGTAATTCAATTCACTAACACCATAAGTGGAGGAAAATTTAGTGAACTGTAGTAACATACTAGTGTCTGTCGAGTATATGAGTGAAACGAGAAAAACCTGATAGCAAGCTCCCCTTGATGGGCAACCATTGTAGCTAAATGTGAGAAAATCCCACTAAGTTCAGTGATAGTAGATTCAACATTGTGCAGAGCAGTTGTCCGACTTTGAGCATAGTTGTCATGCCGAGGCACAACCTGTTGTACCATAGACATTTCCATTTGCTGGGATGGAGTGCTGTCCACAGCCAACCTTCGTCTGAAAAAAAATTTACCAGATGTTGTAATTCAAGTTATCAAAAAAGGCAAATGCTAACCACTGCCCTAAGGGTATTAGTTAAGGAACTTAAAGTAGAAATGTTTTTATTGGGAGGCGGAAATTGCGCTGCTCATGATCTTTTCCACGCTCTTCTATGATTTACACATTAAATACTTTTTCTTTTTAGTTCCTTAACCAATCAATGCCTTGAGGGCATTGGTTAGCAAGACCCACAGAAAAAATGTACATCCTAAGCATACTGTAAAAATTTGAGCAGTTCATACCCCTAAAGCAGCACATCTCAAGAATCAAAGGGTAAAAATTTACCAGAGAAATCATAGGCATTAGGGGGAGAATTGAGATTGTAACAGGCTCTGAATTGAATGACCACATGAAATAACTATCTTTATTACATTCTAGTAATTGCCCACTCAATTTATGCAGGCAAATTATAAATGGCAGAAATGTAAACATCAAAATGTTCCAAGCTTTAAATAGATGCTATGGTAAACTATTAAGAACTGTAAAAAGGCGTATCAAAGTTGCTAGCCATTCCCTTTTGTATTTGATCATGCTTGTAGCAAAATGAGGGAAAGATTAGAGGATGCCTTGTACCCAATGCCCATCATCACATAATACTGAGCAAGGAATATGCACTCAAAACAACTCAACAGTAAACACAGTTGGAGATTTATGATCCATGAGAATCAATTGACAGCCACATGCTATTACATGAAGTTCTAGTTTAAGGTGATATTTGGATTTTTCAGATCTAAATATAACCATTCTATATAGAAATGTAAAAGGGGCAATTTGATCTTATACCTTTAAAAGGAAATTTAAACAAACCTTAGTTTATTGACAACAGGAGCTCCATTTGATGGTAATCTGCATAAGAGATATAGATACATATTATTTTGCAGCAATTGAACTTTTAGAGGTCTATCATTTTTTTATAAAATAAATAAAGATACACAAACCCAGTATTAATAATTTACAAAATGAGAGGGGCTTCAGAAATGACATTTTGAAAGAGAGAAAAACAAATAAATTTCCCAGCCAAACTACATTATAATTTATATGTATCATCAATCAATAGAAAATTGTGTTTTGCTATATCATAGTTCATTTAAGGTTCCCACACATATGAACAATGCCAAGACTTGTAACTGTCACATTCCAAAGATGCCCTAAAACTAGTTAGTGCCTTAGTGGTAGAAAAGTACTGGGGAAATGGAAACAATTATGTAGTTAAGAGATTTAAACGATGTTCCACCAGGTTTGGCTGATATTTACTGAGGCAACATGCTGAAAGGGAATTCAAAAAATGGCTAGTATAGCAAAGTTCGGGACTTTGAGTTTATGCAATTAGCATGTTCATTTTGGGATATTAAAGAGTATACTTTAGATCTACTTTTCAGATTAGCCTGGCCCTGGCCTTGCATTATTTAGGATTCAAATGATGAGTCTGAAATTCAATTTTCTCAGCAGGAGGAACAAGGATCTCCTATCAACATATGCAATATATATATATATATATATATATATATATATATGTATGTTATGCTTCTCTCAACTATCACTGTGTCTATCACTTATCTAGTTAACAAAAGTACCAAAGTTGCCAGGCTTTTTCGTTCTGGTACAAGAATTCAATATTTGGTAAGCCATTGTGTGCACTAGGAAAGAAATGAAGTGTTAATAGTGGGTAAATAAATTCAGCCAAAAAAATGATATTTCAGCTGCAATATGAAATTATAAACCACGTCAAGAGGGATAATGTTAAACAAGAAAAGTTTGGCTAGATAAGACCCATGCACACTTATGGTTAGACTGATAAATCCATGACACAGAACTCCAAACCTACCAGCATCCAAAATATGACAAGAGTATTCAAGAATAAAAAACTTTGAAATTTTGAAATTTGGATACACCAACAGCTAACTCCCAAGTCCCAACTATTTAGAGAAGAATAGTAACAAGTAGCTACCAGCCTACTATAGGGGCCAGGTTTTTCGTTTTGAACATTGTGCTAAATTCCCTAATATTATTTTACATTATGGAAGTTGGGAAGGAATATTCATGTCATTGCATAATGACAAATGTTAACCTGTAACTTGTTAGGGAAAAAAAATTACTCACGCTGATTCTTGATGCAAACTCTCAGATGCATTTGACGAATTTGACCAAGGTGGCGGCTCAGTAGTTGGCTTTGGCTGATGCTGCAAAGGATTCTCTCTTGATGCATTCTTGGAAAAAATCTGCTTCCTGTTCTCGTGAGCCTTGATATTCTGGAGCATGCATACACGCACAACATTAATTGCATGGGAGTGACAAATATAGCAAGGCATATGATGATCAATTTACAAAAGAAATGCTTGATATCATAACAAGTAAGCATAGTTTTGCATATCTTTCTTCCACCGATATCAAAATATATTTTTTTACTATGAACATTTCAAAAATTATATAATTTCCCTACCCAAGTTAGAATTTCATAAAAAAAATCATTAGTCATATCCAAAAAATTTGGCTCTATATAATTTCCTATTATTCACAACCTAATACCACCTGTGTCATTCTCCTCTCCCTCATTCCCATCATCAAAACTAACATGGCTTCCAACTCTGGTTCATCAAGAGATAACTCTGCTAATTCGAGTCCAGCATCATCAAGTGGACCATATGCATCTCCACTAATATACCACAACCTTGTCTCTCCTCTACTATATCCTTCATCTTTCCTAGACAAAAGTCGAAGATTAGTAGTATACTAGTATGCACATAAACCAAGTCCCATGGCCTTTACGAGTCCATTTTGTTTCTCTTCAGAGAATGAACAAAAGTGTAGGTACTCCAATTCTTCTCACAGCATGAAGAAGAACTAGGCTGCACAAAAGTTTTAATGCAAATTTTCAAAATTATCCTGAGCTGTTCAGCTGTATCAAGTAATCTCTTGTTATCTTTTTTAAAAAAAAATTAATGAATACATATTGAATAGATGCGTCGGTTTTGGATACATGTCGAACACCAATACTTTTGCATTTTTGGAATATCTAGACTTCATAGATGACAAGCATAGAAAGAAAAAAAACAATTGAAGAAATATATAACTATGCGTGTTGGTTATGTAGCTCCAGTCTTGATACTTTTTGTTCTAGACCAATGGTCAGACAATTAAGAGCCCAACAATCCATGCACTATGGCCCAATAGAAGCTGAACCTAATTGGATTCCTTGGCTCGACCAAGAAGCAGCCGACTTAAGGATCTCAACTGTGACACTTGGAAGTCAATAACTACAGAAACCTTGCTGGATGTCATTCACTGTCTAGTGGAACCCACCATAAGGTGCCAAATTCGCTCTACACTCATACAAGGCAGGAAATTCCTCTGCAAAAGGCTGAGGCTACCAAGGCTAGCTGAGTTACGTCCTGGCTCTTATAAGAGCACCACATTTGTCACCTTATCTAACCTATGTCACCCAATGCTTATAAATAGCAGAAGTGTGGACCACACCTTTTGGGTATGAAACTTTCTTCCTTACTGACTTGAGAGTTGAAGTGTCCAGGTAGCCACTGCCGCCATGCAAAACATAAGCCGTCGTTTCATACTGACTTTGAAGGAAATTCAGAATTGCCAACATGGCAGACTCAATCAGCACCTTCCTCAACATTCTTCAACCAAACATTTTCGATCCTAAAAAGGATGAAACTATTATATTCTTACCTAAGTAGCCCCGGCCTAGAGCCAGAGCCGGAGCCTAATATCTCTAAATACGGATATTCATTATCATATTCTTCCATACATTGAATCACACATATGCTAAAAAGAAGAAGAAGAAAAGAAAACAATAAATAGTGTAATTGATGGACCAACCTCTGTCCTAGCAGTTAAGACATCTTGAAGGTGCTTGGTGGCTCCCATGAGTTTGCTCTTCAAGTCATCACAAACCGCGGTGGAATGCACAATCGTATCCTGCGAGTAACCGCCGTCACCCATCTCCGTGTTCTGAACGGTTTGCAAATCGGAGAGCGCCGAGTTGAGCGCCGTGATCTCGTTCTTGATCAGAACAGTCAGCTCCTGAATCTCCACGGCGGGATCGTTGAACATGGACGATTTCCTCTCCAGCTGCGCGAGCCTCGCGATCTTCTGCGAGGTCTCGTGGATCCCCAACCCGATTCGCGAGGCCTTTCGGTTGAATTCGGATCTCGAATTCGACTCGCCGCGAGAGGTCGTAGGAGCATTCTCGGGTTGCACCGGACCTCCGATCTTCTTCAGAGTCTCCGATAATAACCGGAACTCCGACGTGCGGTCACGGTATGAGGAAGCCATCGGAGACAGACACGTCCCGTTCGTTT
Source organism: Glycine latifolia (assembly GCA_013407115.1). Lineage (NCBI taxonomy): Eukaryota > Viridiplantae > Streptophyta > Magnoliopsida > Fabales > Fabaceae > Glycine > Glycine latifolia. Next base: position 5,500,790 of record CM023954.1, read on the forward strand.
CAGTTCCAAGTCCCATGAAGGACACCGTTTCAGTTCAGTGGACACCTCAACTAATTGGGCCCCACTAGCATGCACATTTTATTTGGGCCTGGCCCATTGGACTATTATTTCACACCGAGACCCACACTGTGACTCATTTCAGATATTTCTTTTCTTCACAGTGCCGCACCACTGCCTCCTCAACGTCGCCGACCACCGTTCAGGTAAATCCTGCGCAACTCAATTTCTCTTCTTCTTTGGTTTTTTTTTTGTAAATCTGTTTCTATTGTACTCTCTATTTTTTTGCTTGTATCTCTCTTCTCGTTCGTTCAATATTTTACTGCGACTAGAACATAAAACAACAACAACAAAATCCTCTATTTTTTGTTTCAGCCTTTGTTCTTTCAATTCCAATTTCTACTTGCTTTCGGTTTTCAACATAAGAGCTTGATTGATTCGGGTTTTGACACGAACTTGTTTGTTGCTATGTGGCAACACAATAGGTCATTCTTTAGGGAACAATTTATCTGGGCAATGTATCAACGCTGATATATACTCAGTTACTCACTAACTCACTGAATTTTTTTCCCCTTTATGCTTTTGTTGTTTGGTTTCGTGTGCAAATTTAGTCAATAACCTGGCATTTGTATAAGGAATCTTTTTATATCGTTTTTGTTTATCGTTAGTTCTGGTCACTATATTACTTTCATTTGCTGAGTGCTAATGTGGATTTGATTTTTGTGTCATATGGAAACTGTTTAGATTTCCTGTGTTTCTGTAATGAGAAATACGATAGAAAAATGCAAAACAAATTTATAGGCTTATTGTGGTTCAAATCAAGTTGGTTAATGTTATTTGTCAGTAAAAAAGAAGAGAAAAAGGATATGCATGCTCAACTCTGCGTTCTTTTTTGGAATACCATTCATATTGACCTTTTTCTGCCTTTCAGTTCATAGCAAACTTGTTAATTATACGAAAAAGCAAAGCCTTTTATACAAATAGATTGAATATGGCCCAAGATTTGCTAAGTATTAAGAAACAAGATCAGTGACTAGCTACTTGGGCCATATTCAATACATTTGTATAAAGTTTTTATGGGTTCTACAAAGCACTACTAATTTTTCCCAAACAGAATCTTATATTCCCTTTTCTGACATTTCAAATATGTTGTTAGTAACTATCACTTTTGCTGAATATGACTGTTTCCTTGCCTATTCATTCCCCACTGCCTCCATTTCAAATTCGTCTTTTCCCTTTTCTTACTCTAGATAATGTCCAATATTTACTGAGCTTTAATTTTAATATCACTTCTATTCATAAGTTCACTAGCTCTCTTAATTGTTATGTTAGCTTCAATAACATTGTTGTTAACTATTGTGCTTAATTGGATAACAGAACAGATGATTGGAGTTAGGAGTGAGTTGTAGGGGATTTATTATATATATTTGCCATCATCTTCTACTGCATTTAGCTTTTCTCTCTCACCTTTGTCAGTTGTTACTTCCTAATGCTTTGTCATCCTTGGAGTGTGCATCGTGTTAACTTTGAAAAACATATTTTCTAGTTTGTTTCTAAAGTGCACCAATGATAAGGCTTTGTTCCTCTCTGAGTTAGTTCATATAGATGTTTGGGGGGTCCATGCAAGTTGAGTTTCTACTATGGGTTTCCAACATTTTCTATCTTCTGTTGATGATTTCTCCAAATGCACATATATGGTTACTTTCAATAAAATCACCATCTATCAGCCTTGCATTATTCTATTAAAATGGTGTTATAGTAATGATAATTCTGGACCAGAGTGTTCAGAGTGTGGGGGTTTGACTCAAGTAATCTTATCAGATTTTGTTAGTTAATATTTCTCATACATCAGAGTGAGTTTTTTTTTTTTCCCCTCCTTATTATGATTTCAATGGACTTATATGTTATTAAGCATTGTACATGTTGATTTTAAGATCAAAACACTCACAATTGGTGGCAAGAGATTGAAATTTACAGTTTGGGATACTGGTAATATAGAGTCAAATCTTGTGCTTTCAGTTCCTGAAATTAGACCTTTTGTTTAAACCCAGCAGCATGTGATTAGCACAGATAGAATGAAATGTCTCTCATGTAGTGTTGTGGTTATTCTTTGACCAAAGTGATTAATTTAAGTGGTATATTGACTAAAAATAACATTACATCTATTGCAGCTGGCCAGGAAAGGTTCAGAACTCCCATTACAACTGATTTGTGAGAAATGGACATTGGTTATAATGAGTAACAGTACAAAAAAAAATACATGCTTCACTTCTAGCACTTTCATGTGTAAAGTATAATCATAAAATTATTAAAATGTCAATTTTCAGCACCATGATCATTTTACTATGCGTGTGTTGGGTTCTACATCTGTTTCCCAACAAAATCATGCCAAATACAACTGTCTTGGGTGAGGAAACGTAGAATCGAACACAAGCTATGCTAGGTTTGTTCATTTTAGTAAACTTTGTCTAAGTTACATGATGCAGTCTAAGAATCTATTAGAAAATTATGATATTATATTCTTTCTTTATTTTTTTTCTTATTTATATTGTCAAACTATTTTTTTTTTCTGATTTTTTTTTTCCGATCAGAGCATTATCTTGAATATGCCGTTGTCAAATTTTGTACTGTTATACGTTAAAGATTATTGTTTGATTTTATACTTTGCTACTTTTTATTATGTTTTCTTATTTTATTTTTCAAAATTTCTCTCTTTTCTTTTATTATGGCAAGCCAACCCATTTAACCCGCCACCTGTAGTGGGTTGAGTTGGGTTGCCGCAATTTTGGTTCACTACTAAAGTAATCCAACCCCTATCTGCTGAATTTTTTGACAACCTGTAGTGAGCCAACTCTCATTGATAGCTGTAGTGATCAGCAGCAATGGCAGGGAAAGTGGCGAAGGCAGCTTATGATGCAAAGATGCTGAAGCTTCTGAAAGAGTACAGTCAGGTGCTTGTGGTTTCGTCGGACAATGTGGGTTCCAACCAGCTTCAGGGCATACGGAGGGGACTTAATGCTGATTCAGTGGTGGTGATGGGAAAGAACTCCATGATGAAACGCTCTATCATCTTGGATGCTCAGAAGACTGGCAACAAGGCCTTCCTTAACCTTGTCCCCCTTCTTGTGGTAACTCTGCTACCTCATTTCGGCATTTCTTGTACCAGAAAATAAATTTGATAATAATAATAGAAAAAAAAGAAGCAATTTCATTTAATTTTGAAGACAGTTTTAATGTTTAAGTTTGTTTCTTGAATCAGGGAAATGTGGCATTAATTTTCACCAAAGGTGACTTGAGGGAAGTTAGCGAACAGATTGCCAAGTACAAGGTCAAGTAACATGTTCTGTTTTTCTTATGTTTAATAATATTCTACATTACTGCTATGTAATTGTGAGGTTGCTATGTGTGTAAAAGGATGTTGGTTGTAGTAGTTTGATCCTTGTTTTGCAATCTTTCCATGATATCTATGCTTAAGTAATGCCAAAATTTCACTCAACAACTGATAGTTAAGCTTATTAAAAAGAACTAACACACGCACACATACACAGAAAAAAAAAAAAGGAATGTGTAACTACATATACATCTCCTGGGAGTTTCGTTTTAGTCTTTACTTGTACTGCAGTTTCTTGCAGGACAATGATATCTGTGGAGGAGCAAAAATTGAGACCCCTATCTTTGTATGGCACACTTGCGATTCTTTTTTCCATTCACCTAAAAAAAATGGCTTTTGACCTAAGTTGATTATCTGAGTGAGATTATCAATCTCAATTTAGGTGATATCATTAGGAGTCAGGTAGCAGAGAAGCCATGTTATTACAACGAAGTTTTGTATGTTGCTAAGTTCACACACTTAGGTCTGCAAGAAAGAGTCCTTCACTTCTCAATGTGGCAATGCCTCACTAAGGGTGTCTTTGCAAACCATTCTCTGTTAAACGTGAATATATCAATTTTCTTTAGTCACATTCAATTTCTCGGAATGTAGGAAATGGAGGGTGAAACAGCTAAGCAAACAGACTAAAGCATTAATTTTCTGTCATTGTTTGTTGATTCTACAGTATATTCTACACGTTAAGATTTAGCTACATCATTTGCTAACCACATTTATTATTTGCGAGTTAGATGAGTTTGCTTCAAGTTGCAGTATTTATGAACTTTTTACTAATCTTCACTGCACAAAATTTTGATGTGGGTATGCCATAGTTTGCATTAGGACTAAGCATTATGGTAAATACTCTTTTATTGAGTACAGTATGGAAGACTTGCTTCCCTATCAAGGAAGTTATTAGAAAACTTCCTTATCAGAAGCCTTATGTTTTCACTAACTATCTGCAGGTTGTTCAACCTATTCTCATGTGCCCCAAGTACACGTCATATGACACATACCAGAATTGTACTTATATGCAATCTGGACAGATACCTTTGGGCCTCACGTGTTGTAATCAGCAATCTTCGCAGGCTTCTGAGCCTTTTCTTGTATGCTCAAAATTCTTGCCACACCAACATTGTTTCTTGATGAGATCAAGACAGTTCTTGATGACGAGTATATGGTCTCCTCTTCTCCTTTTGGCTGGTAACTTGTGACGTGGATGAAGTATGCTGATTTGGATCACATGGTTTATGTTACACTTTTCCTTGAGCAGTATTGGCTTTCAAACTCTATGTAATTGTATTCTTCCGTCTCACGGGATTATGGAAAATGAAAATGATTTAGATCAGGGTTTCAATTTGGTAATCCTCTTTTTGAATAAGGATATGACAACATACTTGTTATCTGCTTGTTTATCCATTTATCTCAAAATTACTGTTTTTTGTGAAGGGGGCTATAAGCGGCACTACATTCACAATTTTCAGAACCTTTTACTTTATTAGGATTGGCTCATAAATTGATGATTTTATTATGTTGATTCATCAACAGTTCAGCACTATTTCAATTTTGAAGTCAAAGATGAGTTATCAAATTTATATATATATATGTATGTATATGTTTCAGTGTAAATACAACACATATGTTGAGTTAGATAATTTTAAATTTTGATCCTCTCATGTTAGATTTTGTTGTCACAAGAGAAATACACACGAAACTGACTAAAGTAGGACTAGTCACTTATTTTGCTTGTGTATTTACTTTTTATTTCTTCATACCTTTGAGTTGTTTGACTAATTTTTTATTGGCCCATCATTTCATATTAGTTTTACAAAAATTAGCAACTTTTTATTTCAATGATTCAAATATTTACGAATTTAAAATGAATCTCGTAAATTACTTCATATTTATTTTAGTTTTTGTTTTAATTTTAAAATATTAAGTCATTTATGTTTTAATTTTGATTTTTTTTACTGCATTCATTTGACAAAAACAAAAGAAATTGTGACTGAAGAACAATAATAATAATAATTGTTAATTAAGAGTGTAAAATCTTTTAAATTGAGGCACTATTTACAGAAATTTGTCAATCGTAAAAAGAATGATAGCATGTTATTCTTTATTTATCTTTCAATGGTTAAAAAACAATATAAGAAAGAATTGGGCAGCTCTTTAGTAGTTTTATTTTCATTTCTTGGACGTGGTTTTTATTTGTTTAATGTTTTTTAGCCTAGCTTTATACACGTTTTTTTTCTTCCTGAATTGGTGGGGGCAAAAACGCGCCACACAACTAGAACTAGATTAACTTAAACGATGGAAACTATTACAACTTGAGTTCCCCTCCATGAACTCAACAACAAAGAGGGAACAGAATAAATAAATAAAAAACCATTATTGCAAGCATTTGTTAAACCCAACTTAGCGAAAGAAATTGTCACTTGATTAACTTTTCGGAACACATGATCAATCTTAGAGAAACATAAGTCTCCCATCCTCCATCCGAGTGCTCACCACACTGAGAGACACGAAAGCGCAGGTAACGTCAGTTGGCGAAGTGGCTTTAAGCATCCCTAGCGGTACGAAAAGATAGGTCCTGTTTTTAAGAGTGTCCCAACCCCGTTTTTGTATAGATTATTATTTTTAATTAAAATTGATTTAATAAATATAAGTTATCATTTATAAAAATAACCATAATTATCATATGAATTACCTTTATTAGTAATAATCAAATTAATTTTCGTACTAATTTGTATCATAATTAATCCAATTACAATTAAAATGGGTAACTTGAGTCATCATTATTTCAAATTTAAATTTAAAAGGTAATTATATTAGCATTAAAAAAAAGGTAATATGTGCCGTCATTTAGATGGTTTATATCATAACTGAAAAATGATTAAAAAGATAAAATATTACAATTAATTAATAATTAAAAAATTAACAAAACAGAAACATATATTTTAGTAGAGTAAGAGGGGTGCAAACAAAACACAATATTTTTTATTGTGTACTTTACACAACGAATGTATATCACACCCTCTGTTACTCAAGAAACATGTTGCTATATAAAAAAGGGTATTTTGGGAACAATGTTTCTTTGAAGCATGTTGGGACTGTAGCTAGCAGCCCTTTAGAAAACAACTGAGACCAACCCCGAACAGCACTAGCAAAGTGCAAAAAAAAAAAATCCCAATTTAAAATATAGGTTCGAAGCCCATTGGGCCCGTAAAAAATTACCAGCCGTCTGATTCTTTACAACAAACGAATCGCAGCCGTTGGATCTAGGTTTTTCCCAAAACCTATTCACATTGCCTGCGCCACTATATAAATTCACCGTTCGTCACTCTTCACTATTTCGCTTCCTTTTCCTAACCTAAATCCTAATCATTCTTCATACCTCAACCAAGAGGTTAAAGAGACGGCAAAACTTTGCTGTCCGCCTTGACCGAGCAGAGCTTCGTCTTGGCCCTCGATTTTGCCGTATAATACTCCCAGTCACAACAGACACCGTCGTCGTCGTCATCAATGGCACCAAAGCAGACCAAGGCTGAGAAGAAGATTGCTTACGATGCGAAGCTGTGCGACCTAATGGATGAGTACGGCCAGATCCTCGTTGTGAACTCCGACAACGTGGGTTCGAACCAGCTCCAGAACATTCGCAAGGGTCTCCGTGGCGACTCTGTCGTCCTCATGGGGAAGAACACCATGATGAAGCGCTCAGTCAGGATGCACGCTGAGAAAACCGGAAACAACGCCTATCTCAACCTTATCCCTCTCCTTGTCGTGAGTTTCACTCTTCCTAAATCTGTTTTATTAGTGAGTTTTTATGTTTGAATTACTGGAATTTGAGAGAACGTGTTTTTCGTTGAATCAGGGCAATGTGGGATTGATTTTCACCAAAGGTGACCTGAAGGAGGTCAGTGAGGAGGTTGCTAAGTACAAGGTAAATTGATATTTGCATACTTTTCAATTTATTTATATTCTTACTATTTAACTGATTGTTTTACTAACTATTTGATAATGTTAGTCGTTTGCCTTTGTCCCCTTGCCTGTATTATTGTTAATTTGAATCATAAGCCGTACTTTACCTTGTTTTTATGTGTTGACTTATTAGTTAAGTTTTTGGGGCAGATGCTAGAAATGTATCTCTCGAGCATTTTATTTGTTTATTGTTATTGTTATATTATGCTCTGATTTACTTAGTGATTGAAATACTTGCTCTACCCGAATATGTTAGGCCGAGTTATTAAGATTGTGACAGTTGTTCGTTATGTTTGGTGGGTTTGATGCAATATAATAGCTAGTTTTTTTCATACTTTATAACAGTTATTTGTGTTTATCATTTGCTTTATTTTAATGTTCATCAAAACATTTGTGTTTTTCTGAACAGGTTGGAGCTCCTGCTCGCGTTGGTTTGGTTGCCCCAATTGATGTTGTTGTTCCTCCTGGCAACACAGGGCTCGATCCCTCTCAGACCTCTTTCTTCCAGGTTGGTAATCTTCTGTTTGTAGAATTTGGGGGTGGTTGATTTGTTTTGGTTTTAAAAAAATCTAGATTTGGTTTTTTTTAAACTATCTATAATTTTTTTTAAATATTACTTTGAGTAGAAGTGGGGCAAGAAAAAACTATTATTAACAGAGCCAAAATAAATTTACAGATTTTTTTATAAAAGAAATGAAAACTGAATATTATTTTTGTTTTTGAAAACTATTTATTAAATAAATATTATGTTTTCAAAATCAGGGAAAAAAAGGTAAAGATTATTTTGTTTTTATGTCATGTTTATGCTTAGTTTCTGTATTTCAGGTGCTCAACATTCCTACCAAGATTAACAAGGGTACTGTTGAAATCATTACCCCTGTGGAACTCATTAGGAAGGGAGACAAGGTTGGATCTTCTGAAGCTGCATTGCTTGCCAAGCTAGGGATAAGGCCTTTCTCATATGGGCTTGTGGTTCTTTCTGTTTATGATAATGGTTCAGTGTTCAGCCCTGAGGTTCTTGATCTTACTGAGGATGACCTCATTGAAAAGTTTGCTGCTGGTGTCTCAATGGTTACTTCACTTTCATTGGCTATCTCATACCCAACACTTGCTGCTGCACCACACATGTTTGTCAATGCCTACAAGAATGTTCTTGCTGTTGCAGTTGAGACAGATTATTCTTTCCCTGAGGCAGACAAGGTCAAGGAGTATCTTAAGGTATTGGCTTTGACATTTTCATCAACTATCATGAAAATATGCTGTTGTTTTTTCCTTTCCATTTATTAATTGTTAACTTGAATGCAGGATCCAAGTAAATTTGCTGTCGCTGCTGTTGCTGCTCCTGTTGCTGCTGAGTCTGGTGCTCCTGCTGCAGCCAAGGAAGATGAAAAGAAGGAAGAACCAGCTGAAGAATCTGACGATGACATGGGTTTCAGTCTGTTTGACTAATTTATGTAATGCTTTTGTTGAGTTTATTTGGTTAGAATTGAAATTGTTGCCATTCATTTCAGGTATTATTTTAGCGTGTTGTCTTTCCAATTCATGTTACATTGCAACTACTATTTTAATTCCCATAGTTAATTCAAGCTTCAACGTTTCTGTCTCTTGTGGTTTTAAATTATGATATCTGGTAAATTTAAAAATCCCCATCATGTTTGTGAAGATTGCGGGAGTGGTGATAAGATGCCTCATAGCATTAAACCTCAACCTCAACTGTCTTGGACTTCGTGTTTACCAAATTAACCGCTATCAAAATACTATCTCTAACAATGCGTCGACCTGCAAAGCTTCTCTTTTTCTTAAAATGCGAATTGTATTGATTATTTTCAACTTAATATTGTTCTGATATTTATAAGAATAAGATTGTGTCAGTTAAGTATTTGCAATACTTTCCTTTAAAAATTACATTCAATAATTATTTATTTTCTACATATTGAATAGTTCTAAACTATAATTCTATATGATAGTGCGACCTAATTCATAGGTGACTTTGCTTTTGTAAACTTGGAAATTACACTTAGTCAAACAGACATGAAGTGAAAGGTGATTATGAAATTCAAACAAGATAATATTTTTAGGATCTTGTTTAAGACATGTTCTTGTTACTAATGCTAACCGTGGAATGTTGGTGTAAACTTGTAGAGTTCGGAGTCCATATTTTATAATTTTAACTAGTCGTTTGAACTTTAACGGCAGAGAATTGCTAGCTTGCTCAGCGAGTCTGCTAAAATTTCATTCATCAAATAAACCTCATGGAATAACCTAGCACAAGTTTGAAGGTACTCGTGCATCAATAGGAGCCATCTCAAGAGGAAAAGGAATATGCAATTGCAGCTTGGGGTCCACAAAGACTTCATCAAGCACATTAAACTGATAATCAACACTTTTATCATCATAACTTGGCCTTTGTTTAGCAACTTCTAAGAATGATTTGTTAAATTGCTACTGCTTCAATATCTCTAGTATCCATGCATGTGGCTTCTCCTTATCCTTCCTTGTTGGAGCATTTAGATAAGGAAGGTGCTTGATGACAGTGTTCATTGATACCTTGTTCTCCTCCTCAACAAGTTGGTTCTTTGTCTTTGTCTCGTCACTATGTTTCACCACCAACTTCTCACACTCACTTAGCATTTTTCTTTTCACTTGTACCATCTCTCAATATTTCTATCATCCTCATTCTAATTCTCAAATTTTCTCTCATCAACAACATTTTCACTCATTTTACTCTCTACCCACTTCACTCATGGCAATGATAGCATTAGACTTCTTTGCTAGTTGTTTGGCCAATTTCCCCATTTGAATATCTTATCTCTTGTTGAAGCCTCAATGTTCTCTTGATTGATGATAGAGACCTGCATAAATTGATTAAAAGTCTCCTCCAACTCAGAAGTAGGGTCATGATGGAGAGATTGATATTGTTGGCTTTGAAGTTGTGAAATTCTTGAAATTTCTTTGGCGAGTGCTTCATATTGTTGAGTGGGAGCTTGTTTTGATCAAAGAATACATATTGGGAATCCAACTCTAGCGCACCTCTTCTTTGCACCAGAGTCCTATCATGTTGGATTTCATAATCATTTGAAGCCATATTCTCAATGATCTCCTTAGCTTCATCCGGTGTCTTCAACATAATCTTGCTTCCAACTGAAACATCAAGAAGAAGCTTAGTTTGAGCCCTTAACCCCACCAAGAAAGAATTGATTTGTGCTCCTTCATCAAGACCGTGAGGTTGACATTTTCTCAAAGACTATTGAATCGTTCCCAAGCTTCGCACAATGAGTCATCTAATCCTTGTGTAAAGGCAAAAATTGTTGCTCTCCTTTGATTAATCTTGGGTTGAGGGAAGAATTGATGCAAAAACTTTGTTCACTAGCTAAGCCCAAGTCATATCATTATTTGGAGGTAAAATCAAAACTAAGCTCTGGCCTTCCCATTAAGAGAGAATGGAAAGAGGACAATTCATTTGACACCATCATGCACTTAATAGATCTTCAACATGTTGCAAATATCCACAAAAGTGGCCAAGTTAGCATAGGCTTTTCAATATCCCAAAAATTGGATTTTCTGCACCAAGTGAATAAATTCTGAATTTATCTCCATGTTACAAGCTTGCACTTTAGGCTTTGCAATGGTGTTGAAGTACTTTGGCCTAGTATTGACAAGGTAATCATTAAGAGTACTCTTTGGTTGATGAGCTTCTTTCTCTCCTGCCATGATTTCTTTTTCTTTGAAATGGTAGGGGCAGATATACCCAGATAGAAATTGAACAATACTTGATAACTTATTATTCAATCCTTTTTAAAATATCTTTAGCCAAAATAGTCTTCATATATATTTTACTTTAATTATATACATATTGATTTATATTCAATTTAATTATTTACATCTTCGTTTGATAAATAAATAGAATAAAAATATTAAAATAATCTTAATATTTTAAGAAATTTAATGAATAATAGTTTATTCAAATACATATATGTTTTTCAATAATCAACGGTAATAGTCAAATCCCTTAATAACTTCCCTATGGAAATTGCCAATGGCTAGTGACAAGTGACAACTCTAAAATGTTGAATTCGCAAGTGGCGTTGTTGGCACATTTGAATACTTCTTACAATTTACATCATACAATTTGTATACTTTTTTAACGATTGCTTCAATATAAGTACTAATTTTAATTAAACAACAAGATCTATTTGTTGCAATAAATACTTTTTCTTTGTCAAGGCAAGCGACAAGTAAAAATCAGTTAATTTTATAACACTAAAAACAAAAACAAAAAATAGAAAAGAAATGGCTCTTATGGTTCAAAGTTCAAAACTCAACGCTTGTGTTGCCTATTTGAATAAATGAAAAGGATTGTTGGTGAATCAAAAAGAGAGACGCGATGCTTATGCACCCTAGACGACATTTGCATGAAATGTCAGTCCACAAAAATTATTTTTAATGTCTTATTGCAGGCCACGGTTCAAATAATAGAATTGTAGAAGAAGAAAAAAGTGCTTTTTAAGTGACAATATCACATATTAAAAGAGAGAAAAATCAGATTTTAAAAGTTGAAGAATTAATTTCATTAATTTAAAAATATACATACTAAAACCAAATTTAATCAAAAGTATAAGGATGAAAATTACACTTTTTTCCCCTAAAACTATTTATGGTAAATGACTAATGTTGATGGGGATGGAAACGTGTGTCTTCGCAATCGAATCTGTAGTGGCCAGACTTTTTGGGCACCATAGAGTCCAATATCCATAAAAAGTGGTAATGAAACAAGTGCATGCCGCTATCTTCTTTTTTTATGAGTTCTCTTGCATACCCCGTTTCGTATTCTTTTAAAACCCAAACATCCTCTACCCAAGCCTCAGATTCTACCCTATCTCCAATACCATCTCTTTCTCTTTCTCTTTTCATCGATCATCTACAATCATTAATTCATTATCTCTAATATGGTTTGATGTTATCTTCCACTTTAGTGCCCTAATTTCATTTCCCTCATCTATTCTAATTAAAATCTACTCTCTTTTATTTTTCAATTTTATTAAAAAATTGGGTAACGATGGCAAAAAAGGATCATTAAGAATTTAGGAGTGAAAATAGCATACTATTTAGAGAAAAAAAATAGGTTTCGACTTTTTAAAAAGTCTTTTAAGTTAAATATATTAAGTTACGGAATTTTAGAAAAAGCCTATTAATTAAACTTGACGGGTTATTTTATTTATAAATAATACAGTATTTTAAAAATATATAACATTATATCACTATTTTAACAACTAAAATATTATGTTTTGCCTTGAGCTTATTTTGACGACAATAAAATGTAATATGATTTGTGGTTTTAACCGTTCTTAATATGATGAGTCTATTAGCTTGTAAGCTTATTGAACTGTATAATGATAGACACGTATATTGATAAGTCCATTGACTAATTTAAAATCTTAATATGAAGTATATTTTAAATGAATCATGATATTTGAATAATTGATTCTTTTAAATACTTCACCAACACTCAACAGCTTTCTCTCTTTTCCTATCATCATATCACATTACCTATCATACATTCATACCTGTAATTTTTTCTTTTGGTCTCTCTGACTAGGTGTAAAATAACATAATAGATGTCCAAATATATTTTTCTTTACGATATCAAGCCAGGCTAAATCATATAAAGACCAATTCAGATCTAGAAAAAATGTATGCAATAGACTAACAAAATGGACTTGCTCCTCAAAAGAGAGAGAGAGAGAGAGAAAGACTTGAGCTATAAGATTATAAAGCATGCCGGATCAAGCTTAGATAAGACTTAGCTTAACCTGCTTATTTTCATTTCCAACAATCACTGTATACGTTGAAACCATATATTGTAATAGTAAGTTTCTAATAAACTTAATCTATTCAGAATACTATTCTGAAAAAATTATAATTGTTTATTTTTAACTTTTAATCGAAAATTCTGTACAATTAATTAATCATATGTAATCTTGTGCTAAGTTTCAAAATGTGCGTGAACTTATTCCACAATAGCCTGTTGTTTAGGTGCTCATTAATTTATGTGGACACCATTGACTATCTAAGTCAAACAAATATCCACCCCATGTTTGGGTAGTTGCTCAACTTCCCATTATCTGTATGTACATGAAATTACCAATACCAATTCTTAGGTAAAGGGGATTAACATTGAGTTAAAGGGTCCATTGCTGATCTTACATGAGTTGTGAGAACAATATTTTCCCTCCCCATGTTGCGGTGGCTGCACGTGGAAGCATCCAAAGCAACTAGTTATGGTTGACAGGGTGGGTGCAAGCACGTGCTTCCCACGCTATGTGTATGGACCCAAACAGGTGGCACAAAAGCACCGTTGAGTTGGATTGGATTGTTAGTAAAACGCACAACACAATGGGAATGGGACAAACCCATTACCCATACATAACGGCGATAAACCTAAAGAGAGAATCAAGATAACTTTATCTCTCTCTTTTTTCTTTTCTTTTCTATTTATTATTATTACTATTACTATATCTCATCGTATTCATATGATCCGCAACAGTGTTGGGAATTGGGACTTGGGTGGATGAAATTTGAATTCAAAATGAAGCCACAGAAAAATCTAACTAGCACATAGACTTGAATGGATGAATGCTGAGAACACAACATTAGAATTCCATGATACTAGCAAAGTAGCATAATTAATACTGCTAACTAGTGGCAGAGTCAATATATATGGCCATGGTTGAAAAGAAAATGGAGAGGAATTAATGCAAAATTTTGAATCAGACTCTAGAGTCTATCTATAGACTATAGTCTATACAAACTTGGTATCTAATTTTGTTTAGCCGACTAATGATGGCATGATCCGTAATTATGCTTTACTTAGCTGTCACAACTCCCAAACGACTATTAGGTTTAGGTTTATTTGTTGAATTAGGAGGAGCCGGTGCAGGGAAGGAGGAATCTGTGAAACTAGATTCCTTATCCTCTATATTACTAAAACAGCTTACATGCATTTGGATCGGTGCAAGCATCCTAATTTTTTTTAAGAGTAAAAAATTCAGGAAACCTTTTATGCTTGGTAAATCTTTAATGGTTAAAAATGAAAAGTATATCCAGAAAATATCATAAAATCGTTATTATAAGAAAAGAATGTTGTTAAAAATTGTTTATTCCAAATAATGATAAAAAAAATTTGCACCCGCTCCAATTAAATACTACTATTATTCTTCCCAACTCATGTGTCGTTAGATAGAAACGTGTAATTAATAATTTTGTTCGAAAAATGTGAAAAATATTTTAGAAGAGTTTTTGATCGGATATGAATTAAAAAAAATAAAGAGTACTTAGCATTTGGAATTTTGGATAATTTGGTTGAGGAAAAAGGAGGATTATTGTTATTACGTAGGTTCAAGAAAGAACGAAAGGCACATTTGGAGCCAAAAAGGCAACGGATTTTACGCTGATGTAGTAGCATGGCGCGGACCAAGGTTATTGAGACGAAAGGAAAGAAGAGTGGGGTTCAAGTTCAACGCGTATTAGCTTAGAAGGTCCAACTTGAACGACTCCACTAGTTACACAATTTTTTTGATTCCAAAGACTCTTTCCTACAACTTCCTTCCTTGTCCTTTTACGTTAGCTGTTGTTACGGATAAGCTCCATGATCCCCTCTTATTACTCCATCACTTTTTTATTCATTCATTATTATTATTATAAAAAAATAAAATAAAATCCATGCGCACGCTATATGTGAAATTCAAGAAAACTAACATTTTAAAAATAAAAAAAATACTTTTCAGATTTTGCGTTTATAATTAAATTGATTATTCCACAGCGCCGCGACTTTCAAAATCGTTGTTCTTCATGTGTGTATGCCCTTTGTCTGATTCTATCCCACCCCAGTCCACACACGTCTTTCGCTCCATATAAATACACTACCATCTTCCATTTCCTCTTCAAATCCAATTCACAAAACTCCAAGCTTTTGGAAACATGGTTGATCTAGATTGGCAAACAAAGATGGTTCACTCCAACATGCCTCCAAAGTCCCCCAAACTCTCTCTCCCGGATAATAACATTCCAATCCCAACTTTGCAACTTCCCCTCCGCCAAAACGACATCACCGCAGCGTCGTCTCCAATCTGCTCTGCCTACGACAACTACCTCCGCCTCCCTGAGCTCAGAGCCCTCTGGGCCTCCAACGACTTCCCTAATTGGGCCAACGAGCCCATCTTAAAGCCCGCCTTACACGCCCTCGAAATCACCTTCCGCTTACTCGCAACTGTTTTTTCCGACCCGAGGCCCTACATAAACAAGCGCGAGTGGACCCGACGGGTGGAGTCTCTCGCCACGGCCCAAATTCAGATCATAGCTATGCTATCTGAAGACGAAGAAGAAAACCCCGAGACACGTGGCACGGTGCCACCGGTGAGTGACATTAACGGCTTCATCGCTCAAAGCAGCAGAAGCTACAGCAAGGACAGCCTGCTCCCGCGCCTCGCCACGTGGCACAAATCCAAGGACGTGGCGCGGAGGATCCTCGATTCGGTAGAGTACGAGATGATGAGGTGCACGTACACATTAGGTTTAGGAGAGGCCAATCTCGCGGGAAAGAAGATATTCCTTTACGACGCGGTTTGCAGGCCAAGCGAGATTCACTCGTTGGAGACGACGCCGTTTGATTACGTGGCGAACTGCGAGAACAAGACGCTGCACGCGACGCAGCAGATCGCGGAGTGTTGGACGCGCGCGGTGAGGAAGCTGCTGGAGAGAGTGGCGGAGTCGGTGGAGAGAAAAACGTTGGAGAAGGCGGCGAGTGAGTGTCACGCGGTGGAGCGGATCTGGAAGTTGTTAACGGAGGTTGAGGACGTACACGTGATGATGGATCCGGAGGATTTCCTGAGGCTGAAGAAGGAGTTAGGGATGATGAGAAATTGCGGCGAAACGGCGTTTTGCTTCAGGTCGAGGGAGCTCGTGGAGGTGGCGAGGATGTGTAGGGATCTGAGGCAGAAGGTGCCGGAGATATTGGAGGTGGAGGTGGACCCCACGGGTGGGCCCGGGATGATGGAGGCGGCGATGAAGGTTTACTCGGAGAAAGAGAAACGGAACGGGTTGGAGAAGGTTCATGTTTTGCAGGGGATGCAGGCGATTGAGGTGGCAATGAAGAGGTTCTTCTATGCGTATAAGCAGGTTCTGGCGGTTATGATGGGGAGCTCCGAGGCCGATAATGGGTTCACTCAGATATTCCTTGAACCTACTTACTTCCCTAGCTTGGATGCTGCCAAGACCTTTCTCGGTTATTATTGGGAAAATAATAATCAAAATGTGGTTTCATGCTAGTTAATTAATTAATTCCTAGTCATATATACTTACTCACACAAAATTAAGGGAAAACAAAGAAAAAAAGAAAGGACTAAATTTTTGCAATAGGTTGGTGTAAACAAATCTTTGTCTGTAAAATAATATTTATTTGACTATTCTTTTGGATCATGTTCTTTCGGCTGCTTTAAATTATGACCTGATCCCCACTTTTGAATTTTAAAAGGGCTGGTGTTTTATGATGCATGGGTCTGAGGAATATAAGTTGAAATACTATGATTTAAGGCTGAGTAATAAAATGCATTACAACAATTATTCTACGAACCACTTTGTTTTACAACAGGAGGAGCAGTGCTTGTGTGTAGGATGTGGAGCTGTATCTGAAACTGCTAAACACCTTTTCTTTGTATGTGATTTGTTTTCAAAGGTGTGGCAGTTGTGCTATAGATATTTGGGGTGTATACGGTGATGCAAACTAATATCATACATCATATACGAGAGGTTATATGCAACAGTTTAAAGGTTTGAACTGCAAGGGCAGAAAAAGAGATGAGGGATGGTTGGTTGATATATGGCAGAAAGAAAAAGGCATACATATTGGTAAGCAAGCTTGGCTTAATTATTTCTTCAGTCACTTTAGTTAGCACTAGGCACTAGCATACATATTGGTTATCGCGCCCTATCAATTAATCATATCTTTGTAGCATCTCAAATAATAAAAATAATAAAAAAGAACAATTTACTAGGTAAATTATTAAATGTTAATATTATAAAAATACATATAATCAGCTTTTAAAAAATCATAAATAATGTGTCATTAAAAACTAAATTATTTCTAAAAATTAGACTTTCATTTATTATATAAGAAAATTGAATAAAAAATGTTTTATGCATGTATTACGCTGAACCCTTGCAATTTATTCTTGGACTTGGTAAACGTAAAATTAATTTTACATTTGATGAAAAAGGCATGATTGGTTTATCAGAAAAGAGGACTTAACTATCAAGCTTTTCCAATATTCACACTTACCCTGAAGAAACAAGAAGTAAAGCAGTTTCCTGTAATTGGGGAAAAGCAGAAGAATCTAAGGATATAGATACTGGTCAAATATGGCTGGAGAATACTTGGACCGGACAATTTCGCAAAGTTTCCAGACCACAGCTAGCTAGGTCTTGAAATTTTATTTTTAAATGTTCAGTGTGATGATCCTAGAAGAAATTCTTTCTATGACTTAAATTAATTGTGTGGATGATACGTTATACGTATCAATGTTTTTTAATAAATATAAATTTACGTATCGTATAAGAAGGTTCACAAGTATAAATTATACTCATTGGCAGACCAAAAAAAATGTTAACCTTCTATTTGAAAACTGGCACGCCACATACAAATCGTACTCGCACGTTAGAAAAATAGAATAAAGAGACGGATAGGATAACAAAGAGTCAATGACGTTAAACCAAACATTTATTTTCAAATTTATTTGACATTAATATTGTATTTGATTGGAAGGAAATGAAAGACAGTAGAGAAATTTCTATATTTTTTCTTGTTTAGTTAAATAATTTAAAAGAGAGAAAAACTTCTATATTAATTTTACTAAATAATTTTATTTGACTGTTCTAAATACATTATACTGAATTAGTTCATTTCTCGATCTCCCTTTTCTTTGTAAATCAAATAAAGACTTGTTCTCCATCATTAAAGTTTATCCTCTTCTATCCTTCAAATAAAAAATTACATTAAAATTGGATTAAATTTAACTTTTTGTCCATTAAAATGTTTTTTCATTTTATTACATTAAATTTTAAAAAATTTATTTTGATCCTTTATATTTTTAAAAGTTATATTTTAGTATATTAAGTTCTAAAATTTTTAGTTTGTTCCTTTATATTTTCAAAATTTTCATTTTTATCCTTTTTATTTGTGAAAGATTCATTTTGATATTTTCTTTTGATTTTCATTAGCAAACGTTAATGTTTTGTTGATTTTTAAATAATTAACTTAAAATAGTATGGCTAAAAATTGAAGAAAAACTTAAAATCATTATCACCACATCAAATTTGAAGTTTCTCATCACTCTCGAAAACCAACATTTATGATCTATGTTGATGTTGGGTCTAGGTGATGTTGATTGATGGATGGATGTTGTAGATTGTAGATTTGATTTGTTTGTTAATGATGTTGTAGTGCTGAGAAGGTTATTGATATGAGGGTATGGTGGTTGCATTATTTATGTTATGGTAGTTATCTAGTTTGCAAGGAAAAGATGACAAGATGTTAGAGAAGTAGGTGGTTGCATGCATTTTTAAAAAAAATAATGATTTTTAATTGCCATTATTTTAAATTATTACTTTAAATTTTAAAGTTAACGACACATTAATGTTCACTAACGAAAATTGGAAAAAATGACCAAAATGTAATTTTCAAAAACATAAAGGATCAAAATGAAATATTTGAAAACATAAATGATCAAAGTGAAGTTTTCGAAAACGTAAAGGACCAAAACGAAACTTTTAAAACTTATCATACTAAAATGAAACAATACTAAATTGTAGTGGACCAAAAATGACATTTAGCCTTAAAATTTTAAGGTTGTTAATTGTTATTAACTTAATATAAGTCCTTTGTGTTTGAGAAAAGAAAATTATATACTTACTAGTAAAAATAAATTTTTTAAACAAAATTGGGTTAGGCCGCTTTGTCTGATCCAATAGAAAATGTTTGACATTTTCATTCAATGGTAATTTATTAACATTTTCGTCCAAAATTTATTCAACAATCATGTTAGTAATCATTTTTGTGACATTTTTGTTCTTTTGTGTCACGTAGGCTCTTTCATTAACGGTAATGGACAAAAGTTAACGGAACGATGAATTTGTCACACTTTTTATAATTTCAAATACTAAAATTTAAATTTTCATCATTTAAGGACGAATTTATCAGCGATTTACACATTCAGGGATAAAAATGACTATTTATTCAAAAAATATAATTTTATCTTATTTTTCTTATATGATAAATCATTTCCAGATTCATAAGTAATTTTTATCTTTTTGTTATATATACTGATAAAAATAAAATTTTCTTCTTTTCTTATTTAATTTTATGCTATCATCTAGATATTAAATTGTCTACTCAATTGACCAGCAAGTAATACAATATTAATATAGCTGTATATTAAAAATTTAAACTCGAAATCATTAATTAGTTATAACAATCCATATGAATTGATTTACACCTTCCGTAGTCAGAAGAGATTTAAACATAAAGTTCCGTAGTTTCAAAAGTTATAAAATTAATCTTTTGCATCTATCTCTGCTAAACTGGAGCTACAGGTGAGGTGATCCAAATCCACTTTTTGAGTGGTGTAAAAATCTTGTATTCACTCGCCCAAAGTGATGACTCGCATCGCCATTCGGCTCATGAACCATTCAACCAAAAAGAGCAAAGCGCATGATCCACCAATCAATAAATATCATACAAAATCCATTGGAAAAAAAACTAATATTCAAAAACCAACTAAATATCTTCAAAGTTTATCTCATTGCCACGTTAATCAGGCCCCACGTGTTATCCACTCCTCACTTTTTTCTTCTACTTATCAAACCCCTTAGTACGGCTCATCAAACATGAAACTCTTTCAGTAAATATAATACCCTCCTCTGTTGCCATCTGTTCTCAAATTTGAAGTCTCATGATCCTACTTCTTTCGTTGTGGTCCTTACATACTTTTTTAGCGAATTCCAGACACACCGCTTTTAAATTGTGATTTCCACACCCCCTTTTTTCATGGATCGTTTATTCTTTAACCGTTACCAAAAGTTATAGTGATCTGATTGTGTTATTGATATTTCATACAGAAAACAATAAACTTTTTTGTGTGATTTTAATTGATTTCCATTTGGGTTATTCAATTATGATTGTCTTTCAGGTGGTATGATTTTTTTTCTTCAGTGTTATTCATTGTTTCTGTGATCCCCGGAAGAACTTAGTGATCGAAAATGACTTCAAGGGTCTCTCCCAATCTCAAATGTTGGCAGTTCAGAACCCCTTATCATCGTGATTCATGGAAGACACCTCGTGCAATTCCTTCTTCAATACTGAAGCATGTGACTGAGAGGAACAATGTTATGCCACCATGTCGGTTGGTCCATAGGTCAAGGAATTTGAGGGTGCAAAGAGGAAAACGTGTTTACTCATCACTTTTTGATGACTTTCACCGAGAGGAAAGGATGAATCTGGTTCAGGATGGTTGTTGGGATGAAAATGGCAATGAAATAGCTTGTGCTGTCTCTGATAATACCCCAGACAAAGAACTCAAAAATGACTTCTCAGGCAGAGGTTGTTCCTCTGATGAATTTGGGACAATGAAGCCTGAACTTTTGAAGCCTTCTCTTTTGGGAATCCAGCCTGAGCCACCAAGCTGGCCAGAGAGAGATGAGATTTTGAGACTTACCTTTGAGAGGAAAGTGAACAGTGTGGGAGTTTCTTTGTCCATTAGGATGATCAAGAAGAAGCTACAATTGGAAGAGGGTTCCAAAGAGGCTGGTGAGTTTACCGAATTAACCAACTGTTCTGTGAAGAAGACCTTCTCCTCTATGATGTTAATCATGCATGAGCTTCAAAGTCATGCCTTGCAAACAAGGGAGAGCCTGTGTGGTGAAGACTTGCAAAGTATCATGACCAAGCTACAGAGAGAGATGGATGCTTCATTTGTTTGGCTCTTCCAGCAGGTTTTCTGGAAGACCCCAGCTCTCATGGTCTTTGTGATGGTCCTCTTAGCTAACTTTTTAGCGTTCTCTATGAATGATAACACTGTCAAGGTAATCACTCCTTCTTCCATGATCACAAAGGCTCTAACCTTGACCAGCAATGAGAGTGAAGTACAACATTCACAAGTTGATGTTGATGTTGATCAAGGTGAGTATGTGAATAAGGAGTTGACAGAAGAGGAGCAAATATTGTGGAACTCCTTTCTAGAGGAGGCTTCAATGTTGCAAAAGGAATTGAGTGGTGAGGTTTTGGACCATGAGACAAGGCAAAGGTTAATGGCCCCAGTGTCTGTGGAGCTTGAAGGGGATCAGTACGAGGAATATGTCAAAACTGAGCTTTATTACAAAAAGCATTTGCTCCGGACACCTCATTGTTCCCTTCTTCTGTCTAACTATGCACAGTTTCTCTTCCTTGTCCTTCATGATATTGATGGGTGAGTTCTCAAAAACCAATTTTGTTATCACATCTGATTAGTATTAGACAATGCTGCATTCTTTAGCTAGCCTTTTGATTAGTGAGAAAGAGCAAAAGAATAAGAGGAAAGAGTCATGTTGCTTGTTTATTCTCTATGCAAAGAAGGGTTTTTAATTTTTTGTTTTCTTTGTCAATCTCAAATGAGTCATTTTGAAGATTTGTGTTGGTGTAGTGTGTATAGAAGTGATATCAATATTGACAAATAATGAGGGTACTACTTGACTTGACTTGTGTTCATGGGTATAGGGAAACTTTTCACGGGTGAAGCAATGACAGATAATGTAAATGTATCCTCAAGTTCTTCTTTAGCTCCTTCTAGAAGGTATTCTATTGCTGATTTATTTTTCCATTTTTAATACATTTGATGTGTTTTCAGGGCAGAAGAGTACTACAAGCGATCAGTGCTAGCAGAATCATCGGAAGCTGAGGCATTCAGTCGCTACGCTGACTTCTTGTTGATGGTAAGAAAGGATGTTTGGGCAGCAGAACTGAGATATCTAGAAGCATTGGAAGCAGATCCTGGGAACACCTATTATTTATCAAAGTACGCCAGTTTCCTTTGGAACACCGGTGGACAAGATGCTAATAGCTTTCCTATAGAAGAATTGGACAACTTACAGCTATGACAGTGTCCATATGATTCATCATGGCTGAGTGATGGTACTTTTTGGTAAAATGTTACGGCCAACTGTTCAATCCCACTTGCATTTAAGTTTTATCCCTTGATTTCTGGTTTTTCCTGGATAGTTGTTACTACAGTTTTTCTTTTTTCCATTGTAGTAAAGTAATTCGTGGAACAACTATCTTTGTTCATATTTAAATATGAAGATGTGTTTAGCCTGAATGGCTGAATGATATTTAGCTCAAAGTTCAGTTCATGAAAGAAGGAGGCGTGAGTACCAACTCTAACTTTTTGAGACCTGAATGCTGTTCCATCCTATCAACCCGTTTACAGTTTACAGAGAAAAAATATTGCTTTTTGTGAAAGGACTTTGTTAATCCCGCTAGTTATGGATCCATTAACAATAGCTATATAGAACAAATTTCTATAAAATTTAAAGAACACAATCTCTCCATCATAAACACATCTTGAACGAGATAGATTACTAACTCAAGTTTTTTAACTTCTTTTCAAATCAGTGAACAGCTTCAGACAATTTATTGTTTGAAATGATTTTTAATCCAGTGAAAATGTTATTTTTTGCTTTGTTATTTATCAACCTTACAAACGTTTCTTTTTCATTGGGAAATTTTGTTTCAACAACTTGCTATGGTGCTATCCATTTGCGGTCCATTAAATCCCATTTTTCATTCTTCCAACACAATAGCGTTATCTATTGGGCTACTTGACTAGTAATAATATAAATAAAAACTGTATCACAGGTAGAGCTTCATCACTTGGGGTGTAATACCCCTTTAATATTCTGCAAGCATATTCTTAATATTTTGAGGGGGGGAAAGCACCACAGGATGCTGCCTTGCATTACATATCTAATACAAGAAATCAACCTAAGGAATTTGATCAATTAGCGGCAAAACGCATGAATTGTGTATAAGATCCAATATATTATACAACTTGGACTAACGTGAATTGAGTAACTCAACTAGTTAATAAAAGGAAGGCAGTAGAATTTCTAGAAATGCAAGGAAAATCAAAATTCCAGCGTCACCAAAACCAGATATTGCGGCTATCAACAACCTTAACTGAAGTAGATACCAAGGGCATCCGCCCATACACGGCAGCAAATCTGTTGACGCATTCTGTTCTTCTTTCACTGTGACCTCCCAAACTACTGATTCCAGTCGATCCAATCTCGAATATTTTACCTGTAACGAAAATAACCAAATCGATGTAGTTTAACATGGAAGTTTACAAATAATGAGTGCAATATTTGTATTACCATGAATGAACTTCACAACATAAAATCAATTGAACTTCACAATCAGCTCCTTGATATTGTACTGGCCACTGGCTTGATAATAATACAAAATTTGTCACAAGATACCAGCAATGTCATGAGTTTCAAAAATAAGTCTTGTGGTCAAATAGAAAATGATTCGTCACATTGTTTCAATGATCACCAAGAGAAATTAAAGATTAATTAAATCATACTATGATCAATTTATAGCGAAGCTTTGACTGCACAATTATGTTGATAGAAAAGGAAGAAATTTTCCATATTGTCACTTCTTAATTCCATACAAAATCATATATGTTGTAATAGTTGGGAGATAGTTTCCATCTCAATTTTAGTTGAGTTAGCAGATTGTTGTATTCAACTTCAATATGCATCATATACTCCGTCAATCCACTGTCTACCATTTGACTGGGGCAGGAGGTAAGAGGCAAGGAGTCAAGGTCTAATTTCACTTAAAATCTAAAAAACAGATGCTTCCGTTTGCTAATGGTATACCTCTTAATGTATGCCAACAATTATCAGATACTAATACCATTGTAGATATGAGAAAGAGAACAGAGAGGAAATAGCTCTAAATGAACACAACTACTAGTAATTTAAGTAGCACAAGATCTGTTGCTTTCATGTGTTTTAATAACATAGTAAATATATAAATGTATCATTTATTGGCTCCCCGGCCACAAATCAATCATACAAATGTCAGGAAGGTGCTGAATCCCTACACAAGATAACCACTAAAAAGAAAAGACCATTCACTGGAAAACAAGGGCATTATGCACTTTGAGTTAGTGAAGTTAAGGAACTTCTGA
Source organism: Glycine latifolia (assembly GCA_013407115.1). NCBI lineage: Eukaryota > Viridiplantae > Streptophyta > Magnoliopsida > Fabales > Fabaceae > Glycine > Glycine latifolia. The sequence continues at coordinate 5,525,414 of CM023954.1, forward strand.
AATTTTTTTTTAACGTACCCTAGTGCCAAAAGGTTCCTCACTAAGCCAAAGTATGGGAGAGGGTCATTATACGCAGTCTTACCTTACATATGCAAAGATACTGTTTATGAATTCAAACCCATGACTAATCAGTTATCAAGGCACAACTTTACTGCTGCACCCGGGTTCGCCCTCTAAGGAACTTCTAAACTAAACAAACATAAAAGAAAAAAAAATTCATGTGGCTGTTAAATAATGGTTATAGGATATGGAATTGCTGAGTTCTTAAGTGCATTCATCGGTATATAGAAAAAGAAAAAAGAAATTATGAATCAAATACCTTTAACCCATATGGGGGGTGCACCAGTAGCATTTGCAACAAGTAAAGACATTGCAATATCTTCACAATTCCTGATAAAAAAAATTGAATTGTTGAGCAAATAATAAAACAAAGGCGAGATTGAAGTCTGATTAAAAAGAAAGGTAATAAATAATTAGTCCAGGGAAAAACCTGTTCTTGGTTACATATTCTCTAATTGATGATGGCATCTCATTTGTATAGATATTGAAATACTTTTTGTGAAAGAATGCTGCCTTGGAAAGCACCATGCTATATGTACCCGTCCACCACACAGACCACCATCCGCCATATATAAATTTGTTGTCATTACCTTCCTGCAAGCAAAATCAATAACTTGGAATATTAGCCTTAGATATTTTTCATATTTTTTCCTGTCACAGAACTACACTTGGGAAAACTAATGAAGGAAACCTAAAAGATTTCAGATTTAAGGATCAAACATTACAAATTTACAATAATCGTTCAGGTTCACACCAAGTTCAAAGATGCATGAAACAAGACTAATAGATTAAATTTTTCCCTCTATGACAGAATTTCAGCTTTCGTTTCCTTTAAACTAGATACTCATCAAGAACAAAATAACATGTCTCCAGTTTATGATAAGGGTCAATTTTTAGAAACTAAATTACAAATAAGATATACAAAATATATTGTTCTTATTTTTTTATGTCAGCTATGAAGCACCAATACTTTAATTTGCTTCACATATCCGTATCTGATACTGATACTCTCAAATAGTTCAGTTATATGTATCAGTGAAATATCCAGCCTTTAAAAAAGTCATGAAAATCCAACACAACTACATATGAGACATAGTATAACATAGAAATATAGAACTATTGTCCTTGTCCTCTTTATAGATGATTTCAAGAAAGAAATGACATCGATAATATTCCTATTTATAGACAATAGAAAATGATTTATGATGACAATGATGTATAATTTTTTTTAGTAATGTGACTAATGTCCAAGAAGGTTGTTCTTGATTTGGATTTGCATAATTGCAGTTATATATTTATTATGTTTTATGAACTTTTATACATATCTAGGATTCTAAGTATATATCTTACACACAACATACCCTGTATATTTTTAGAATAATCGTATAGCGATATCGGATATATCTGTGCATCATAGGATGTCAGTCAGAAATCACACTTAAAATGGAAATGGATCTCCACACCATATGTTTCACAAAAGTATGTTTTCTATAATGGCACCTTGAAAGGTAAACATTATCAATAATCAGGGCAGTTATAGAGCCAATTTTTAAGTGCAAATAAATAAATAAAATGCTCCAAGCCTCCATGTAAATTGGTCATTCACTTCCTCTCACATTTGAAAGGCATAAAAAAAATAGTGTGTGAACAAATTAACAGGGATAGTGGACAATAAAAGCAAAGGCATAAAAAAAAATTATCATGTGACCAAAATTAACAAGGATAGTGGACAATAATTTGGTAAGAAAAATAGATAAACCATACCAATGAATCCACCCAATGGACACGAGGTACAAATCCAACCATTGTCTCAGGTGCACTTTGCCAAACATCAAATGCAAATTCCACAGTAGAGCAAGGAAATATGACATCATCATCAATAGAAAAGACAGCATCTGTTTCCAAATGCTTAATTTCTTTAAATCTATTGTTCAAACTGTCTTCCTTGTTGATATCAAACCTCAATTTCACATATCTTCCATCTTTGGACTTGGACTTTACAACGTGGTGCAGAAATTTTAAAAGAATATCCGACGGAGGATCAGGTTCACTCCACACAATATGTACTGATTCAAGTCGAGGACATGATGAATAATGCTTGATGGACTGCTTTAGCAGATCATATCTCTTCCAAGTGTTCATTACTATAGAATACCCTTTCCTGTGAACAAAATATAAAATGACAGAGTCCTCTAGCATCACAAGCAACATAAACATTCCTTTGAGCTAGGTTCTAGGTTAATAATATAAACCACCAAACCCCAAATTCGGTTTGGTTCGCCCATTTTCCAATTCTAGATGATCCTGTGACTTAGAAAGCTCATCAAGAAGTGATGAATCTCGTAATATCAAACAGTCCATCAGATACATAATTATCAACCCAAATATCATTAAAATCTCATCACTTGACAACAAAATACAGGTAATGAACTAAGTGTTAAAAATAATAATAATAATAATAATAGTGACATCAGAATTCCCAAACATCAATATTTTTCAAGATCCCAAGAACCAAAAAACTTATTCAACCATCTAATCTTGCAAAAATTCCATCTAAACAACACCGATCACTTAAACAGATTGTTTCCAAAACGACGATAGCCGAACATCAGGTTCATTTGGTAACAAATTCTATCCAAAATTAACCTAGCAAATAAAAACCTATGCACGCAAATATCCCTTTCTTTATCTCTCTCTTTTCCTTTTTTTCACATATGCAAGAAACAAGAAAACGACGAAAGAAAATCAAACGGAATCTAAGTAGCCAGCACGTATATGGAAATCCCTCAAAGGAAACCGGCTTTCCGAAACAGAATCTGTTAGTAAAAACGAACGGATCTTAATTATTTAATTATATTATTTTTGGAATTATCGGAGTGGAGTACATATTAAGTAATTGAATGAAGTATAAAAGAGAAAGAGAAAGAAATAGGACCTGGAATCGGGAAAGCGAGGTGGCGGAGGAGGCGGCGTTTGGTTGTTGTTCCATAGGACGAAGGAAGAAGCGCTGGTGGAAAAGGCGAGAAGCGTAAAGGCGACGCAGCAAAAGAGGAGAAGCTTGATCTTGAGTGATTTAACGGTGGAGATCGCGAGGAGGCGGAACCGCTGCTCTGTCCGACGGTTCCACCAGCAGCAGCAGCAGCTCCGTCTCATAACCGCCGCCAATGCGTGTTTCCGAGCCCAACAAGATCTCTGCAAGCCGAACCGGTCCGGTTCAGCGGCCACCCATCCCGAGCCGACCGAGAATCGCTTAAAATCTTAATAATGGCTATCTTTCTTTGACGTGTGAAAGTGAAAGTTGAAACGTTGTAGCGTTAGCGTACTGATTGTTCGCCTTTGTCGTCGTGCGTCTCTGTCTCAGTCGCAGATCACATTTGACAGGAATAGACGCCAGAAACGAATTGGATTAGAATGGGACAATGGGAAGGATTCGTTTTTTTTTTTTTTTTCTTTCCATTGGTTGGGTTCCGACATCACGTTGGGGTGTGTGTATCAATGGCCTCGATCACAAAAGTCAGGTGCTGCGTGCCACGTGGACGCTTTCCGCGCCGCTCGATTTATCAGATTGTCCTTTGGCGACTCTGGTGTTTTCCTGACAGTGTTGCTTCATGCTTCCCTTCACAGCATTTGTAGTCTCTTTAGTGTTTTGTTTATTTTTATTATTTAAAATTAATTTGTTTTATTTATTTTTATTTTTTCATTTATTTTAAATTTAAGATTAATTCTGAACAATAAAATAAATGAGAAACTAAAAATGGACAAAAGAATTTAGAGAGATCAAGAGTGATGACAAAAAATTTAAGAAACTAAAAATCTTAAGTCACTAGAAACTTAATTAACTTTTTTATTTATCAAATAGGTTTACATTGATATATGGATAATTAGTTACTAAATTTTACGGATATGGGAGTAAGCTTATTATATTAAAATACCTCATCCATCTTATACCTTGCCTTGTATAAATATAAATATATAATAATAATTAAAGTTTGAATTTTTTTATAGATATTTTAAATCGAGTTAAAATTTACGTTTTTATTTTTATTTTTATTTTTTACATCAATAATTAATTTTAATACTAATAGTATCTTCATTTTATTAGCTCTTTAAAAAACGACACATCTAAAAGTTTTGTTTAATTAAAATATAGGAAATAGATTCAAATATAGATGTATAAGTATCATAAGATCGATATAATAATGAGTTTTAAAATTAAATTTATTGTACAAATATGAAACTAAAAAGAAATCTTTAAAAAAAAAATATGTAAATAATATTATCGTATTCAAAACCACCTGCCACCATCCTTAATAATAATCGATTGTGAAGATTAACAAAAATATAGAAAAACAATGACAACTACTTATTGGTTCATACTTTAATTTTAATGGAAATAGGAACTAACTAAAAATAATTTGCTGATATGGATCAGCTGAGTCATTGACAGATAAAATTTGAAGAAATAAATTCATGACAGATGTAATATACTAAGAAAATAATTAATCATTAACCAACAAGTAGCTAAGAGTATTTTTTTAATGGAGTTGCTTATATTGACTCTTAAAGTTAAACAATTTAAAATATCAATGAAGTAAACTAGTTTTCTGTTTTGGTTTTCTTATATGACTTTTTCAAAATAACCAATAACATGTCTTTAAAATAACACTTACCAATTAATTCATAAAAAAACACTTGCTTTGTTTTTAATAATGATTTATTTGGCGGGTATTTTTAGTAGGTTTTAATAATTAATGATTTATTTCTACCAACATTTTCAGTTGAACGAGCATTTCTTTGTTAGTTATGACTCATGATTAACGGAAAGCCCTCGAAATAACTATTGTTTCAAGCATTAATTTCTCGAAGACAATTCAAAGAGGGAGGAATGGGTTATAAAGAGTCAAGACTTCAAAGAGGGGGCTTGGACAAATCAACAAAACAAAAGAAGCATGGGTTGAATCTTCACTAGTTGAAAAAGAAAGATAGATCGCGTGAAGAGAAATTTCTTAAGATAGTACGGTTGGTCGTCGCTGTTACTCTCTAATAACTAGTTTAATTGTGTGCATTTGCAGCTCAATTTGGACTTTTTCATTGCACTTGAAACCGTGTCTATTTCCCTGTGGTTTGGGGAATTACGCATTAATCTTTCTTTCAATTGAACTTGCTGAGCTACACGTAAGAAATCAGGTTCAACTGTTCAAGTCTAGGTCACGGGGATCAAACATAAGTGCCACAACCATAATGTTAAAAAATGGAAGAACAAACAACAAGTGAAATGCTTTATTTTGTGGCAGTGCTTTTGCTTAATAATCCTTTGATCTGGGTTTAATTTCAATTCCCCGTTTCAGTTTTTGTCCACCATCTGATGAGTTGGGATCAATGTTCCATAATTTGCTTGAACAGTTTTTGTCAATTACGTGTTGCAGGTGATGCTCCTCTTTTGGAATCAAATTGTGTGTGGGCAGTGTAGCTGAGTAAATAACCCTCTTAATATGTTCTTTCTAAATATTCTGCAACGATATGTAAATACATCATGACCATCTCGATTGAGTTTCCCTTTGTGAGAAATTTTGAGTAGGGACTTCCTCTTCTAATTCACTTTTACTCTATTTTTTTTATCTCCGTCCACCTTTTCATCATATCAAATATCATAGTTTTTTTCTTTTCTTTTCCTCTCTATCTATCTCATTCTACACAATTCACCCAAAATTGAGATAGACATTTAACAATTAACATTATTCTACTTTCCTAATGGGTAACAATTAACTATAACATAGGTGACCTATGTCGTAAGCATGTAAGGCCATCCTTTTTATTAGCCAAATGAATATATTGATAAGGGGCACAAGGTGTGCCAACCCAATATAGATAACAGTGTTTTTCCTTTTATTGAAAAATGTTAGTGGTTAATTTTTATTAGCAAAAAGATTTAAATCTACCATTTTTTTTCTTTTTCTACCATCAAACCAACCTTATGTATCCTACAATCCAAGAGTCACATTTCTAAGAACCCAGCATAACATAGTTATAACATAGTTGTAAAGCATTTATGATGCCAAAAATGATCCCCTACAACCACCAACATAGGTTTTAATCGAGTTTGTAAGATGTAGAATTTTTTAGATTTAAATACATTTTTCATCCTTAAGATCTAGTGTGTGTTTTTGTTTTTGTCCTTCTAAAAAAATCGTTTTATTCCTTACAAAATTTGTTTCTTAATTTTTTTTCTTTAAAATGTTTTGGATAACATTTTTTTATGATTCAAATCACTTTTTTTAATGTTCAAAGCATTATCTAAATCGCAGGACCAAAAAAAATACATTTTGTAATAACTAAAATGAAAAAAAAAAGATTTTACAAAAATGAAAACAAAAAATATATTTAAACCAATTTTGGATATAAGTATAAGTTCTTAATACTAAAAAGTTATTTTGTTTATCAAAATTAATAAATAAATAAATATATATATATATATATATATATAAAGAGGTGGGCGTGACCCATTATAAGTTTTTAAAAATTCTATCATTTGAGCTAAAATTTGTTAATTAAAATTCTTAAATTTTATATAACAACGTAAGACCTACTTAAAATAAATTAAGAACCCATAGATGAATTCTCTATTAATTAGAGATGTTCTATGTTCTAATTTTTTTAAGTCAAACAAATAAGTTCGAATTTATAATTAGACTCCATTATTTAAACAATTCAAATCCAAGTTTTATGGGACCAATATTAATAGCTTGCTACTGTAAAAAAAATTAATAATTAGGATTCTATGCAATACAAAGTGTTTGTACATATGAATAATGTTAATAATCCCGGCAGAAATTAATTTTAGGATATCAGAAAAATATCATGATAAAAAAACTACCCAAGACATACAAAATTTTAAGAGAAGTACGTTATTATGCAATTACTCAAGACCGAGATGTCTGGTAATTTGTGTGCTTGTTTGTTTAGGGGAAGAGGGTGGTTTGATATTGGGTCCTGGCCCAAAAAACAAAGGGGAGAATAACAAGGAATTAGGATTCGAACCAAAATTGATTCAAAATATGATAATCAAATGGCAATTAATGCACACCATTTTTTGCTTGATACACCCCTAAAGTTCCAAATATTCCCTTCTTACCCTTCCTCTCTCAAGCAAACCTAGGTACCTCTCTCCCAAACCACACTCAACCTCCACCCAACACCACCGCCTCACTCAAACAACACCATCACAACCACCCGTCACCTCCACACTACACCAAACCCACCATCACACCACCACCAACAGCTACCACGAGCATCACTAAGATCTATGAATCTCCTCATCGCACAACTCCTATATAGTTATGGATTGAGTAATTCATAATATATATTTATATGTAATACGGATTACTTAATATATGTATTATGGATTACTCAATTTGTAACCAAACAAGAGTGGTGTGGGATAATGGTGGTTCATGCGGCGTGGAGGTTCATGGGTCATAGGTTATTTTAATGGTTGTGCTAATTTTTGGCCTAAAGTTCAAAATGTGAGTGAGATAAGCTTATAAAATATAGAAATGTTCATATTCACAACAAATGGATACAAAAATCCAATGGTCATAACGTCAAGCCCAATATTCATAACTGGAGTGGATTAGGCTTATAAGATATAGGAAATGTCCATGATCAAATGTTATAACTAGAGGTGTTCAAGAGTTTGAGTCACCCATGAATCCCAATTGATTCAAACCAATCCAGACAGTTTGGGTTGAGTCATTTATGTATTTGGGTTAAAATTGAACCGACCTGATCAAAATCGATCAAAATATTTTAAGTTGTTTGGTTTGACTTTAAATACTACTAATATTGAGACTCCAAGTATTAAGACTACTAGTGTTAGAACTTCTTAAGGTATTACCTTCATATGCATTGTTATTTGTTTCAAGTAACGTTTTTTTTGCCATAATTTTCTGCCATAATATTGGGACTCCAAGTATTAAGACTATTAGTGTTGGAACTTCTTAAGGTATTACCTTCATATATGTTACTAGAAAGTGTTTTTTTTGTCACATTAGTACCATAATTTTCTGCCAAATTAGAAAATAAGATTTTTTTTCTAGTAAATTTTGCATAAATTTTTATATCACATATCATTCTTTGAATTGTCATCCTCCCTTAGCTAATTACTCGTAAATAAATAAAGGGTAAATGAACTAGAAGATGATCATGGAAAAGTGGTGCTAAGAGGAAAATGCTCTGATACAAAATATGACATATACATCTATTGCCAAAGTAACAAGGAAATTAATAATAATAATAATAATCAACAATTCTCAAACTAATCAGAGTAAGTGGTAGATGAATTCAATGATAAATATGAGGAGATTAAAAATAAAAATAAAAAAAGAAAAGAAAAGATGGGGAAAAAAGACAAGGGAGACAAGAGAAAAAAGATTAAAAAAATCATTTGGAACATAAAAATAACAACGAGTCCAACCATCCACAAAGCTTATAGTTTTTCTTCATTTCGTTCTAAGATACATCGTCCGTCAATCTATATCTCACCCTATTAAGTCTTATTTAACTACATTTCTCCAAGTAAGTTTTGGTCTACATGTATCTTTCTCTGTGTCGAGTTCTTGGTAACAAAATTTTATTCTTATAAGAGTATCCATGGATCATTTCATTATTTGTCAAATCACCTCATTCTATATTTTCTCATCTCTTCTCACTGGTACTATTGTTACATTCCGTCAAATATCTTCATTCCTTATCTTATCTATTTTCATATAACAACACATTCACCTTAATATTCTCATTTATGTTTATGTTGTCTATGTGCTGATCAACATTCGGTAATAATATATATATATATATATATATATATATAAGTATAAAACAACTTTTGTAGTACCTTTTGGACATTATGAATGGAATATAATGTCTCAAGGATTAAAAATTGCACCTAGTGAATATCAAAATATAATAAATGATATATTTTACAAATATTCAGATTTTTCTATAGTATATTTAGATGATATATTAGTATTTTCTAAAACAATAAATCACCATATAGAACATTTAGAAAGATTTATTAATATTATAGAAGAAAATGGTTTAGTAGTTTATGAAAAAAAATAAAAATATTTTAAACAAAAATTAGGTTTTTAGGATATGAAATATATAAAAGAACCATAACTCCAATCCAAAGATCGATAGAATTTACTGAAAAATTTCTTGATAAAAGAAAAGATAAAACTTAACTACAAAGATTTTTAAGATGTATAAATTATACAACAGATATTATTCCTAATATTAGAATAATTTGCGGACCCTTATATGAAATACTAAAGAAAACTCCTCCTGTATGGTCAGAAGAAATGACTAGGACAATGAGAGAAATAAAGAAGATAGCTAAGAAACTTCCTTGTTTAAGAATCCTAGATCTAGATGCCTTTGTAATAGTAGAGACAATTGCTTCAAATATAGGTTATGGAGGAATTCTTAAATAGATAATAACTCAAGAGTTATCAGAACAAATCGCCATATATCATTTGGATATTTGGCATCCAGCCCAACAAAAATATTCTACTGTGAAAAAAGAGATACTTTCAATAGTATTATGTTTACAAAAATTTCAAAATGATTTATTTAATAAAAAGTTTTTAATAAGAACTGATTGTAAAGTGGCACCTTCTATTTTACAAAAAGATGTTAAAAATTTAGTTTCTAAACATATTTTTGTTAGATGCCAAGCATTACTATCATGTTTTGATTTCGATATTGAGCATATAAAAGAAGAAACAAATTATTTACCCCATTTTTTAACTAGAGAATTCGTACATGACTCAACATGAGCAGGAAAATTGAGAGTTTAGAAATCAAAATGGATAAAGATCAATATGATCCTATACTGGGAACAAATAAAGAGAAGCGGTCAATACGGGCTTCGCCCTTTATTAGTACTTCTAGAATGGAGATTAGTCCTAATATTAAACCTTATACTAATACTACCATTAGACAACATACTACCTTGACAAGAATAGTTAAAAATAATCCTATATCTTAGTCTTCAAGACCTCCAATAGGTTCAATACCCAGACCCTTAATAGTTACCAATAAATACCAACCTTTCCAATATTTTAATACCTTAGTAGGTCCTAGAGATTTTCAAAAATCATACACTCCTTCACCTATACCTTCTACTTTCAAGACTGATACAGAAAATCACCCTGATTATATAGAGAAAGAAGAAGTTATACCAACACTAGTAGTTGAAAAGCCCTGGTTAAACTTAAATCCGATTGAATTAGCCAATAAACTTTTTCCTGAAAATATTCAATACCCTATAATCCATGAACTCAAAGATAGAACCTTTTATGAATTTATTCTAGTAAACACCGACTCCATAGAGATAAAGCATAATAAAGATAAAGATGGAGTAATTCAATTTTCCAAAATAAAAATCATGAACATCTTGTCAAATCAAGATTGGGGATAACCCTTGTTTGTTCCTAAAAAGTTTTCAAGAGTCTTTAACCCACAAGAATATAATTATTATAATTATATGGATGCTTGGTACAAGATGATTTATTTTAAACCTGATAAACATTAATGGTTTATTTGGCTTAAAAGAGGAATTTCATTAAAGTTTGCCAAATGGTTCATTAAATGGTTTTGGGATTTTGGTCCAACTAGGAGCCTCTTTCCCCAATCAGTGGAAAATGTATATATGTTTTTCAAAGAGCAAACTACCTTTATTTTAAGGATATCAGTTCATATTGTTCATAGCCTCTCAAGGAATTACCTGGATAATGACTTGGATATATACTTTTTCAAGACTTGATGAAGTTACTGATATTTGTTTATTGTCAAGACAAGTTAAAGTTAAATGGTGGAAAAAGTTTGATATTACTCTTTTGAGTAGAGATAAAATCATTAATTGGGCAAAATCAAATAAATTTCAAGATCTTAAGAAGATAATCAGTTAGATAAAAAAACATTATTTTTCGCTGAAAAGAAGCAAATAATGGCAGAGCTAGCCACCACCACATCTCAAGAAGAATTTCAAGAAAGACTAACAAAGATGAAGACTTTGAGAGGACCCCCCAGAAATAAGTCATTGAAGTTGAAAGATGAAGGAAGTAGCACTCAATCAAATCCTTATCTAAAAAATAAGGAAATGGATTATTTCAATAGAGAAGATTTATCTAATTAAAGGATGACAAGACAAGTTACCCAATTGGAGGTGTCCGCAAGAAGATGACAAAATTGTCGGCAGATATTCCTACTATGTAAATTATGAGTGTTTCTATTATTCAAATAACTGTTGTAAGATTCTCTATGTTTAGCGTAAAGGCCACATGTAAAATTTTAATTGGCCCAGAAGATTGTGTAATCTTATCTTTTATAATCTGAAATCCTTTCCAAATGGAATAATTGTATTATAAATATGTGTATCATGAATGAAGGGATACGAGTGGTTTTCAAGTTTGAAAAATTTCTCTTATTTTCTAATAATCTTCAAAATTCTCGAGTTTATCTTATTTGTTTGTATTCTAGTCATTCTTCAAGATTATCTAAGTAGTATTTCTTTAATAACCTATGATTAACGTATATTATCAATCTATTTATCATCCAAGTTATATTCATCATGTTATTATATATGAATTTCAAAATCATTTTGTTATCTATCATTTAAATACTTCATTTCACCTTAGTAGAAGAGATATCTATTTACTTAAAGAATTTGGATCCTTACAATAATGGTATCAGAGACTTAGTTTGGCCGAAATATTAGATATTATAGCTTATTCTTGGTGTTTATCTTTATTATTCTCAATATCTTTCTTGTAAAAGGTACTACAAAAGCTATTTTATACTTATCTTCATCCTAGGCTGAAATTTGATAGTATCCTGATTTCATATCAAATTTAGAAAAAATGGAAGAATTATTTAATTGTTTTATTAAAATCATTCTTATTAGGTAATGCGTATCTAATCCTTTTTAATACTTTATTAAGAGGTTTATAATTAATAACTAATCTTGGAGCACCCCTTTCTACTACCGAGACTTTCATAACATAAAAACCTGAACAACTCCAAGGGAATTTTGATGGTCTAATTAATCCTTTATCAAGATATTCATTGATCTCTTTTTTACAATATTCTAAATATTGTTGATTCATTTGTATCAGTTTGGCTTTAGTTGTAATATCTTTTTCATTAAAATTATCAACATAATGTAAACTTATTTCATATTTCTTTCTATGCCAAAAAAGCTATGAGTTTTGTTTTACAAATATCTTTCTTTATTTTTCCTTCTAGTTTAGATTTTCTCTCTCTTATATTTGAATTTTTTAATTGTTCTTCTATTCTTTTAAATTGTATTTCCTTATTTAGAAAGTTAATATGTTTTATCTTTTTATCTATTATACTGGTTGTAGATTCTTTTAATAGATTTAATTCTCTACTTTTTGAAGGTTTTATAAATTCAAATATTATTTGTTGTCCTAAAACTTGTGTTTTTAATCCTATTTTAGTTACTTGAAAATGATACAATAATGTTAAAAAAGGTGTTCCAAGTATTAATTCACAATTCATATTTTTTATTAATACAAAAGAGGTATTATAACATATTCTATTTTTACAAATTTTTACATATGATATTTTATATTGAATATTCATTTTTGTACCGTTAGCACTAGAAATTTTCTCTGTAGATTTTTTTTTATAATACTTAGTTAGTACTAACCATTCTTGTATACAATTTACGTATGCTCCAGATCTATTAGAGTTATCAAATCAAACCTTTCTTGTTTTATCACTAAAGTTATTTGACAATGCCATTTATGAGTAGTTATTAAACTCAATATATTAAGATAGTTATTTTATGATCTTTCATAGATTATTTCTGAATTATCTTCTTGTTTCTTTAAAATTTATTTGCCGTCTAATTCTAATAATCTATATTCTAATGTTATCCCATTTTGTTTTAATTCTTTTACTTCATTTTTAAGAATTGTTATTTCTTCTTGTAAATCTCTTATAGTTACTTGAGGTTTAGATTCCCTAAATCTATTACAAAATTCTTTCATTTCTATTGGTTTTATTTCTTCCTTATTCATTTTATCTTTTTGTATTAAATCATTAAGTTGATTTATAAATTATTCTCTTAAAGGAGAATCTTCTAATTTTTCTATTATAGTTATTAAGGTATTACATATTTATCATTTTACATTACTTACATGTACACATTTCTGGACCTAAATAATAATTATTTTCAATATCATTATACGAATTAATACTAGCTCATCTTCTATTTGATATATTAACTCATCATCATTTTCAGATTCTTCTGTATCCCTGAATAAACTTCTTCTTATTCAGAACTTATTACTATTTTTAACAATTTATTTTAAATCTCTTCATCTAATTCTAACTCATTTATTCTTTGTTAAGTTTTACATTTATTAGCAAAATGTCCTTCTTTACCACATTTCCAACAAGTAATTTTCTTCTTATAATTATTATTATTATTTTTATAAGATTTTCTATAAGATTTATTATTATTATTATTATTATTATTATTATTATTATTATTATTATATCTATATTGATTTTCATATCTATTCTTATATTTTTTCTTATGCTTATATTTATACTCTTTTATGGGTCTTCTATATTTTCTTTTATGTTGAGCATTAGGAGCTCTTATTATTTCTATCTCATATTGATGACAAAAAATTTCTAATTCTTGTTTATTTGTCATATTTTCTTTTCTCATTTTATTTTGTAAATTAAAATCAGCACAAAATTTGTATTCCTATTTCTACTATGATATTATGTATTTGTCCATAAGTTATTCTACCATAATCTATAGGTTTTGAAAAATGTCTTTTTAAATTTATTCTAACTTTTTCTGTAAATAATTTTGGTAATCTAGTTATAAATTTTCAAAATCCTGCAAAATCATCTTCTCGCAGGATTACCTTGGATAAGATATATTTTATTGAGTTTAAAAATCCTTTTGAGGCACATTCATTATTTTGTATATAAGTTTATCTATAGACTTTATTGATGGTTTAGATCCTAAAGTACTTGCCCCATTATTTTGATTTTCTATTCTATCTAAATGTGTTGACATAATATTTAACATTATATTGGAATAATTTAATTGATGACAATTGCAAGGAATTACTTTCCTTTTGCTTCCACTTAAAGGTATAGTGATTGAAATCATTAACTAAGCAACTATTAAATGAACCTAATCCTTTCCTCCTAAACAGATAGAGCTGGACAAAAGTGTAATTAGCCAGGACGATTAATTTCGTTGTTTATCCATAACCGTCTTTATTTGCACAGTTCGATAGTGTTTGGTTTAATTATATTAGGATGGAAGTGAGATGAAAGTTTTAAAAATTAATGTGAATTTTATATCTTTATATTATATTTTAATTTAAATATTTTTATTTTTTTATCTTAATTTTTTTTTACATTTCTTTTATTCCTTTAAATTAAACATGGCCATGGTAAGCAGGCATCGCTAAAAATCCCATGGACTAAAGGAATTTTGTAAAATTGGAATGCAAATTAGTTCATTAAGCATATTAAAAAATGGCATGACATGTGAGTCTGCTTTATCAATATAAACCCGTGGCCCTAATTTTGCAGACGGTCTCGAGCGATTATCTATCATATAATTTAACATATGGTGTTTTGTCATTAGTTGTTGTACTTTGATGATGATAATAATAATAATAAAAGCACGCACGGCAGGAGAGAAATAATCACCCACTTTGTAAAGTTTTATCCATACATTTATTCAAATCTATGGTCTGTTTCTCTTAAAATGAAAAGGACAGCTAATGGGTGACCACAGAAAGCCATTACTTCGAGAACAATATATTATTGTCAAAATACACGAGAACCACTTAATACGAGAAGTTTCTAAGATTTAAAATTTAATACATATCATGATAAATCTCCATATTGTCATAAGTTTATATCCCTAGCTAGCTTCGTTTGGAATTGACTACGACAGGAGCCCAGGTTTTATTTATTTTTTCCCCAGCTGAGGTTAAAGCAAATTGAAATTAGAGTTGTTATTAAACTTATTATTATATTAATTCACGGCTCGCCAATTTAATCGTAATTAAATAAGTGTTAGGTATCGCATAAACTAAAATAATAAAATTAAGAATATCCATGAATTATGCTTGTTTGCACATTAAAATTTCATATTATTTAACAATAAGTGAAACATATCTAAAAATACTATTTATATGCAGAAATTAAAAAGACGAAATCTATAACTTGTAAGAAAGATAACGAATGAAACATCTCTAAACTAAATACTTGGTGATACATGAATATCGTACACGAGTTCTGTAAATAATGATCAAACATTAAAATACGTTTTTCTTATACTTTTTCGGTTTTCTATCGTGTCCAAATAAAATTTCTAAAAAACCAATTAGAAAACCAAATTAAACTTGTATGAGGAAGTGAAGTATAGCTGTTAAAACAATGAGTGGACTTGTGATCCCTCACTCAAACAGAAAGCATAATGCGAATTGCTAAAAGGGGTCCAGAACTGCCTTGGCTATATTTTATGTGTGTTCTTAATTAGGAGCCACGAGACAGATATAAAGGTAAGTGTAGGACCCTGCCACCCAAAATCTGCCTGGATATGATGCATGCGTCCCTAACCTTGTTGCTTGTGGCTTTTGCCAGAGTAGAATGACGAAGAAAATTTTCAAAAGATTCCTAACGTTTTTGGCTCACAACTCAAAAACTTAAACTGATCAAGAACCGTTCATTTTATTAACGTTATCCTTACAAGTCACTCAGGCTAATCAAGCTGGTATACTAAATTAATGCATATTAGGTAAATGCAAATAAATAATAACGCTCCCAAGAATATTCAAATGGTTTCTTTTGCTTTTTGCTTAACGACTTTTGTATCTCTGCGTATTACTTGAGAAAAAAGCTGCTATTATTATCCAACTAAACAAATGAAAGCTACAGTTAAGGACATGGCCTATTAACAATGTTACGTAGACTTGATCATTGTCTCATCCACGAGATAGAAACAAAAACATATAAAAGGGCTCATTATGCTTATTTAGTGCAAGAAGGTAGGAAAATGAGTATGTCGAATGAACATTTAATAATGGACGTGAGATAAGTTAATCGCTGACAGCCATGTGCCGACCATGTCTTTTTATAAATGAAAAGAAAGAAATGTTCGTATATAATAATTAACGGACACAAGAACCTTGTTAATAATTATCATTATCTTTTTTTTGTTTTTGTTTTCTGAAAACCTTGTTTCTCTAATCATTGTTGTGTATTTCTATTCTCTCTCCATTTCCAACTCCTTACTGAGAAGTGGATTTCATATCAACATTAGCAATTAGTATAATACTATCAACTTTCGCGCTAAATATTCGCAAAACATTGGTACTTTGGTAGGTAAAGATTTACAAACACGAATAAGTAATTAAGAAGGTTCATACACATCCAATGATTCGGGATTCCTACCATACGTTATTTGTTTCGAAATACCTAGATGAGAGCAACTTGTTATTTATTACTACATATTAATTTTCCCTTTGTATACCTTATCGTAGTTTAAATTTATTATTTTTTTTCAATAATATAAATTTTTTAATCAGATAGTGACACGAAATTATCTTTAGTAAAAAATGATGATAAAAATCTATAAGAGACTATAAATATATATAAGATAAATATTTTTTTAATATGATTTATTTTATATAAAAAATAAATCATAATTTAAATTTTCAAATACTTAATTATTAATTATGAGATACAAATTGTTATCCGATGTGGTAATTATGGTTGGTTTCTCCAACCATACATATTGAGAATAACTTGAATTTATATTCAACGTATTAATGGCTTTCCCTTTAACGTGCCAAAATAATAAATTAAAAAAAAAACTTAAAACTGCTGTATTAATCGCGTGTGGTTGAATTTAGCCAAATTCTATTCTAAAAAAGCAAACCATTAACAAAAGGAGAAAAAAAAAACTGTTGACACCTGACAGCAGTAACAGGGAAGTAGCAGTAGTAGTAAGAGTATTTGCGTGTTGGTTTCCAACTCTCGAATCCACCGTGCCAAACTCCGAATGCAGCAGCAAGCGACATGTGTCCATTTGCGGGCGCGAGTTCAACGTGATAATTCGAAGCCTTGACAATCGCACCGCCCAGCATCGAACGCAGCCAAGGACCACGTGGAATTCGGTCGCTGCTGCATCCGTCAAACTCAAAACATTTTTTACCCTTCATTCAGTTCTTCTTCCCTTGTTCCCATTATTTTCCAAACCACAGTAATCCACGTTCCAGTGCTGCGCGGAACATGGTCGGTCTTTCTAGGAGTGGTTGGAATCACGCCAGCTAGGACAAACCCCATCAATCATTGGTGATTATGAAACAAAACATTTAAAAAATTCAACATATTACGCCTCGGGACCCACCTCGCACTACACGTCACCCTCACTTCTATTAACTCGAACACATTCGGGTTATAAATCCGCAACCCTCGTTCTCACTAACGCACTCTATCACTCACTCATTCACTGAGTCGCAAGCAAAAAGAAAGAATCCGAGGCGAGGAGAAGAGAAAAATTAAGATGGAGGGGAAGGAGCAGGATGTGTCGTTGGGAGCGAACAAGTTCCCGGAGAGACAGCCGATTGGGACGGCGGCGCAGAGCCAAGACGACGGCAAGGACTACCAGGAGCCGGCGCCGGCGCCGCTGGTTGACCCGACGGAGTTTACGTCATGGTCGTTTTACAGAGCAGGGATAGCAGAGTTTGTGGCCACTTTTCTGTTTCTCTACATCACCGTCTTAACCGTCATGGGAGTCGCCGGGGCTAAGTCTAAGTGCACTACCGTTGGGATTCAAGGAATCGCTTGGGCCTTCGGTGGCATGATCTTCGCCCTCGTTTACTGCACCGCTGGCATCTCAGGTTCGTTTTTTCTTTCTTTCTTTTCTTAATATCTCAAAACCTAGAAAAAAAAAACGTGAAGTTAAACAACGTTGTTTGTTTGTATGTGTAGGAGGACACATAAACCCGGCGGTGACGTTTGGGCTGTTTTTGGCGAGGAAGTTGTCGTTGCCCAGGGCGATTTTCTACATGGTGATGCAATGCTTGGGTGCTATTTGTGGTGCTGGCGTGGTGAAGGGTTTCGAGGGAAAAACAAAATACGGTACGTTGAATGGTGGTGCCAACTTTGTTGCCCCTGGTTACACCAAGGGTGATGGTCTTGGTGCTGAGATTGTTGGTACTTTCATCCTTGTTTACACCGTTTTCTCCGCCACCGATGCCAAACGTAACGCCAGAGACTCCCACGTCCCCGTAAGCCTCCCTCCCTTCGGAAAATCTCTTTAATTGCTTTTTATTAAAATATTGAGAAAAAGGATTATGTACTCCCCATGTTTAAACAGAGATTCGATCATAATCTATGTTAAAATTCTTGACTTTTAAAATAATTATTTTGGATGAATTTGTGATTAGATGACATGTATATTACACACAGCCATTAAACACAAAAAACTATAATACAAATTATTGTGAACTAAATCTAATTGTGTGGGTTGAATATGAGTAGATTTTGGCACCCTTGCCAATTGGGTTCGCTGTGTTCTTGGTTCACTTGGCAACCATCCCCATCACCGGAACTGGTATCAACCCTGCTCGTAGTCTTGGTGCTGCTATTATCTTCAACAAGGACCTTGGTTGGGATGACCACGTAAGTTGTTAATTAATTCATTTATTTCATAATTGGTAAAAAAAATCATTTTAAGAAATATTTGTCCAATTTTAGATTTTTCGGGAAAACGAATCTGAACCGTTTGATCTCTGACGCTGATTGTTTGTCGTTTTCTGTGCAGTGGATCTTCTGGGTGGGACCATTCATTGGTGCAGCTCTTGCAGCAGTCTACCACGTGGTCGTAATCAGGGCCATTCCCTTCAAGTCCAAGTGATTCAATCAAACGGTTCATGCTTAATCAAGTTGGTAACAACAACAAAAAAATTCAAGCCAATGTTTGTGGGTTTTGGTTTCATTTTATTAAGATGATCTGTTTATCTTTTTTTTTTTTTAATTTAAAGTCTTTGTATTTTGTATGTAAAGATGTAAAATTATGATGATTAGGTGGTGAAAGTGTCGCGTCATGGGCCAATGTTATCCTCTGCTTTTAAGTTGGAAGAGGCCCAGCGCATGTGTGATGTACGGCTGTGATTGTGTAATTTAATTTGCAAAATCAAAAAATAACACCAGAGTCATATATATGGCATCTCTTTATTTTCTCTGGACCCCACCATGTCTCTTCTATGTAATATTTGTTGTCCTCTTCCCCGAAGTATATGCCAAGGTTGGGTTTCTTTATCCACGCCTGTGCCCGTAATCACTTGCTATGGATAATTGAAATCCGGTGAGGGTGAGGAGTGGGGTTGGGTGGGTGGGTGGGTGGATGATGTCTCTTGCTTAATATGGGACCACTTTTCTTCCTCAATAATGCACATATTCTAGTGTTGTCCATTTAATAATGATTTGTGATCATAGCCTTGGGGAAAAATCGTACACTGTTTTTATATTTTTGTGCTAAAACTAAGACAAGCTTGATCTTATCAGCTTCAACGGGGAATGCTACTTTCTTCTGGTTACTTCCATGGAACCGTTCACGGAAAAGACGTGGCACTCGTGGGATGGGTAAATGAGGATAAAGCATTAATAATTTGACACGTATAAATCATTATCATATACTCATTCTTGATTCTTGTGATTTAGCATTTGCTTTATATTTTATCACATATCAAATGCCAACTAGGAATAAAATGTGATTTCTGCTCTTCTAATTGTGAATGTCAGTGATAACATTGCCTAAAAAGTTCTTCAAATAATCCACATCAGAACTAGCGAGAATAAGAGACCTCAACCGATGTCTAATCACTACACAAATACTTAGTTGGATTGGAGAGAAAATGTAGGAAATTCGATTGACAGATTCTAACCCTTTTTTTACTAATTAAAGGTTTAGTCAGTTTGTCAGGATTGGATTTGTATCTTGTAAAAATTGTGAGTTTGAATTTTAGATTTACAAGAATTTTCTCGATAAATAACTTATAAGTACCAAGTCTTAATTTGATTTTGGTGAATTGTCATAAGTCATAACCCAAGTAACTTAACTTTTAATTTTTTAAAAGAAAATCTAATCACTTCGTTAATACACTGGTTGGTTTAATTGGAAGGAATTTTATTGAATGAGAAAGGAAATTTAACAAAATGGAGGAGTATTTTAGAAAAAAATAAAAAAAATTATTATTATTATTATTTAATGAATTTTATGATCATATATATATTGATGATGTAAAAAAATCATCTACTAAAAGTATAAATTTTAAGATAATTATTATAAAATAATAAATATATCGTGTGTATAATGATTTATAATTGAATATTAATATAAAATTAGTTTTACTTAATTAAAATAATTTTATATCATTATTTAATTATAATACTCATCTTCCTGATATGATCACGATGAATTCTCATAATTTGAAACAAGGATGATTTCGTTTAGTAATATAAAATCCTTCTCTTTCTAAATTTCCTCTATTTGGGGAGGAATCAAGATTTAGGGCCAAATTCTTTAAAACTTATTTTTTTAAAATATTTTTTATTCAAATAAGAAATTTTATATTTTTTTATTATTCATTTAAAGTTAAACCACTTTTTCTTAAACAACATATTTTTACTATTTTAAGAAACATATTCTATTTGTTTCTTAAAAAATTATTTTTTAAAATTACTTTTCTAAGTTCAAACAAAATGCTCCATTGTGGAACAAAATTCTAGTTCCATCTCCTTTCTTTGTTAAATTATAAATCAATTATTTTACTTATATAAAAATCGTCTACTTCACCTTCATTACTTCATTTTCATCCAATTGAATACTTTGGAAGAAAAGGTCCACATATATTAAACAAACATGCATGATTAAAACTGCTATGTTATTCTTAAAAAAATTGATATGTTACTTGCGCTTAGCATATGATCGTGTGAACACAAATTTAACTTAGAAAACATAAGACAATCATTGGAATAAGCTTTAGTAACCGCAACTCATAAGTATCCCCCTTAAGAATTTATATCCTTAAAACTATAATAAATAAGGATTGATTATTCAAATAGTAATATTTAAATAAAGACTTGTTTACATTATAAATAAAATGGCATTTACATTATTTAAAAACATTTATTCCATTTAAAATAAAAATAAAAACAAATTGGTTCACAGACCTATCCTTGAACCAAACCCACGTGTTATACAGATTGGGTAAAAAAAATCTCACAATTAAAGAGACCTATAAATTTTTTACAGGAACAGACCTATATTTTAGTAACTGACTTGTATATATCGAGATCTTCTCTCATGATATTTGTCTTTATAATTTGGTTATGTGGATTGGGTTCGATTTTGTCAAAAAAACATTCAACACATTATTCATGAGTGAAACGCATACTATTAGATGGTCTAGGAATATGGTATTATCCGTGGTACAAATCAATATTTATATAACACATAAATAAATTAATATTTTAAAATAATTAAAATCCTTTAAATTATCTTTTTCATGTTTTGCCAATTCTTTAATTGTATAAGTGTCATATAATTATTATTTGGAATCACGGATGACGCGATGATTCTAAACCAGTTAATAATTTATCTTTACAATAATGATTAAAGAGGATGAACTAGAAAGATGATAAAAAATTAGTAGGTAAAAGTAAAATGATAAAAAAATTTCATCCCACTGCTCTCCGTACAAATGCTTCAATTAGGAAAGGGGTAAAAACTTTTTTCTTTTGGATTTGACAATTGTATAATTATTTTGATCCATAATTCTTTATGTAGCCAAACAAGCAAGTATGATAAGATTGTCTATTATGTCTTCATTCACCTTACTTCCTTCCATTTTGTTTTTATTAGAATAAAGTCTAAAACAATGCAAGAGATTATTTCCTTATTTGCTAAGATATCTCTCGCATCCCAAATTCCATGATTATAATATTCAATAAATTTTACACTGATATTTATTAATATTTAAACAAATTCTTCATTTTTTATTTTAAGATTAATATAATGAGGTCTTTTGAGTTCCATTTTAAGAATTTGAAAATGAAAAATATATCAAACATAATATCTTTTTATACGGAGTTGTATTAAATAAAAAAAACTTTTATCATTTATAATAATCTTACTTGATTTAATTTAAGCAAGATTATTTATTGTGAAAAATGAAGGTGGCCTTGTAACAAAAAACATAATATTTTTTGTTTATATTGAGTACTACAGTTTTTTTTTATTACTTAATAAATATCTTTAAGTTATTCATTATTTCTTCACAAAAAAATTACTCGTTGTTCTTAACAATATTTTTAGTTTAAAATAAATACTAACAAGTGTTCTTAAAAAAGCCTTTTGCAAGTATAAAAATATTAATTAAAAATTTAATACCTTTTTTGATTCTCAATGTATTAAATATAACATTTTATTAAGTATTTTCTATTTTTATAATTTTATTAAATGTTCTTAAGATACTTATTATTTGTATTTTGTAATTTTAATTACTAAAATATTTTTTTTTATAAACAAATGATGTGTCGAAATCTAATATGTATCAAAACTATAAAAATAATTAAGTTCAATATTTTTTATAAAAAAAAACTCAAATTGCGACTGTCCTGTCCAAATGTCACTAAGCAGAATGTTTTTGTCAAATATTTATATTTAATGTTTAAAATTATTTTCTTGATTAATCACATTTTGTGTTATAATAGATATTATCAAAATTACTTTCATCTGAAATTCCGACTTTCATACTGAATTAAGATCTCGTATATAAAGTATTGAATTCAAGTTTTGAAAATAGAAAAAAAATATGATTGTAAAGAGAAATTTTATGAAAAAATATTATATAAATTATTTTAAGAAAGTTTTATGGTATACCGAGAGAAATAGAGAAAAAAAAGATATATATATTTTTTCTAGTACTCATAGTTATATTATTTTTATTCATATTTTTATATTACTTTTTTATTTAACTTTTTCATCACATAATTTATCTTATCTCATACTTATCTGTCTTTTAATTTATGTATCTATCTTAATTATAAAAAGGTTATAAAAATATTCGTGTGAGAGTATAATTTCAGAAGAGACAAGAAAAGGGATAGATGATATTACGCCCTTTTGCTTGTATACGAAACTCAGCCATTGAATTCAATCTCAATTGCTTTAAAATGAATAATATATTTATGTTTTCTTATGTGATTTCTCATTCCGAAAACAACACTTCACCATAACACCTACAAATTTCAACACCGTCCTCATTCAAACCTCTTGCTGGGATATTTCCCTTTTGGCCTATTGCCAGCTGTCTTGAAGTGTCTTCTAGTTTTTTTTCTTTTTTCCTGTTGATTTTGTTACCATCTGAATTGTTTTCTTTTGTTCCTTTGTTTATCTTTCAAATCTAACTGTTTTACTTCTAAACCGTACGTAAAGCATTACTTCTTTCCTGTATCCTTTTGTCATTTTTCTGTTTCGTTGAATATAAGTGTCATGCTTATAGTAAGTGGCGGACATACATTGGGTCTGGTGGGGACCTGGACCCCTCCAAAAATAAAAAATCCTGAAATTCACTTTTTTTATAAAAAAAAAGTACAATTGTAGATCCCACCATCTTTATTATTCAACATTCTCGAATTCCTTTACGTGTGAAACACTAAAACTAACTCATTTTTTAAAATAAAAGTAAAATCTGTAAAAAAGGTGAGTAATCTTTAGAAGAAGAAAAAATCCAACATTTCTGAGTTCCTTTACGTGCTCCCATGCTCAAAATCCTGGGTCCGGCACTGGTTATACTGCGATGGATTTTAACAACTAATAAAGTAGCCAAGGTGCATCAATTGACATATTTGCGCATAACCTAAAATTGGAATAAGTAATACAAGTTGTTTTTATATATTATATATAGAAAATGGTTCATATTCATATTCCAATGTGGTGATCAGTTATTATAATTGAAAACTTCTATTAAAAAAAGAAAAAGGTATAACTACAGTGCTGCTAGTGTTGAAAATTATACACAACTTGTTTAATGGTAGGTTTTAGAATGCTTATTTGAATGACTTGGCTTATTTGGATATATATACTCTGATTTTATTTTAAGAACATGATAGTGATGATCATGTGTTATGACGAGACAAACGCAAATTATATTTATGCATAAGATGACGAACCCGTTTACAGATAATAATGATTTTTTTTATATATAAAAAGCTCTTGTGCATTTTTGTTTTTAATAAGATGACATGACATTGTCTTGTTTCATAAACAAAGAAACAAATATGTAAATTCTTATTGATGGTAAAATATCGAATCTTATTGGATGCTAAAGGTGCTCTTCTGCACATTTGTTTTTATGTCGTCTTGAGTCTATATGATTGCTTTTGGCCCCCAAATGTTCATGGAACAGACATGCTGGATTGTCACATGACTTTTATAAACACATTTTTACATTATAACGTAAAAAAAAAAAAAAAAACTAACTTGAAAAATTCTGTTCCTAAACTATTAAATTCAATTTGTACCACGATGATTAAGCTTTGTGGGAATGCATATAAAGTTAACAAAACTTAAAGCATATTGCCATTTAGACTAGGTTGATTTTGTGCTCAATACAGTTATCTAGTTTTATTTTGGTACCAAAAAAGTTTGGATTAGGAAAATATATGTTTATTTGAGAGCACAAGCTAAAGATTTGAGAAGATATGTCAAATTGTTTTTTGGTAATAAAAAGTTTAGATTAGGAAAAAGAGATGTTTCTTTGGGAGCATAAGCTAAAGACGTAACATAGTGTGTCAATTATTATTTGCATACACATATTTAGCTTAAATTTCAGTTCAATTTTCTTCAAATAATTATTATTTATTTTATTTTTTTCAAATTGATATGATAGGTGTTTATCACCTTAAATTAGATAATTCCTTTTCTTGTCCAAAGTTCAACCAACTTATTATGTCAATTCTATATTATTAAAATTGTTAAACATAATGCAAGAAGCTAGCGCGTCTTTGCGTCTTTTAAAAGAATGAGATAAAGGGCCTGTTTGGATGTTAGCTTCTTTAGAAGCACTTTTAGAAGAGAAAAATAAAAAGAAAAAAATGAAATGAGTTTTTCCATAAGCTAAAATAAGTATTTCATTAGCTAATTTGTAGATGTCATCTCATCTTTTAGAGAAGCTATATTGGTAAGCTTCTACAAATTAGCTAATGAAGAGCTTATTTTTACTTATGGAAAAGCTCATCTCATCTTTTTGCTCTTATTTTCTTCTTCTAGAAGTGCTTCTAGAGAAGTTTACCCAAACAGGCCCAAAGCCTTGAGTGCTTGAAATGAGTTGACGTAATTTCCTAATGAATTCGTGTATGATCAAAGCCTAACAACATTTGAAAATCTTCCTTCACACTTTTCTTTCTTGTCAGTGACTATGTCA
Organism: Glycine latifolia; assembly: GCA_013407115.1. NCBI lineage: Eukaryota > Viridiplantae > Streptophyta > Magnoliopsida > Fabales > Fabaceae > Glycine > Glycine latifolia. The sequence continues at coordinate 5,551,039 of CM023954.1, forward strand.
AGAATACATGGTTCATCCTCATAGGTCATGAAAAAGTTTGTCACGACATACATAGATCAATTGATGGAGCTCGAGAATATTTTTATATATTGTTTATTAGTAAATATTAGTTGTTAATATTATTAATTTTGTTAACGAGAGATTTAAATCTATGAATTTTATTTTTCCACTAGATCAATTTTATATTTCTTTTTTGTATCACATATGATTGCAAAGTAGAATCCAATAGATTATTGAGATTTTTATTATAAAGATCTCAATTGTTATTTTTTAATTAACATTTATAACAATATAACTGGTGCACCTCCTCACTTTTTTTTGTTTGGTAAGTCCACTCCTAACTTGTTTTTTTGAGCTAGTCCACTTGTTTGGGCCTAGCTTGGCCCATACTCAAAATCCTAACATATTTTGCACCCGTGGCTCTCTTGTAGCTCACACAAAACGTACGTCGTGCTTGGTTAATGGAAGCTCCGAGCATGGCAGCGACGGAGCGCACGGTGTTGCAGTTCTCTTCTTTGCAGAGCCTCTCGGCGAAAGTTCACCCTCTCGTTGTCTTCAACATCTGCGATTGCTACGTCCGTCGCCCCGACCAAGCGGAGCGCGTCATCGGAACGCTACTCGGCTCCATTCTCCCCGACGGAACCGTCGATGTCCGTAATTCCTACGCCGTTCCGCACAGCGAGTCCGTCGACCAGGTCCTGCACACTCTTTCGCCTACATTCGATTTTGCCACTCCTTACCCTTATTTTTTTATTCTTGATATGTTACTACGATTTCATTTTATGGATGATGTTTACGTGTAGAAGTCCGTTATTTCTGTTTTTGGAGTTTACCTAATTTTTTATTTGTTATTTCACAGGTCGCTTTGGATATTGAGTATCACCATAGTATGTTATTATCCCACCAGAAGGTGAACCCAAAGGAAGTTATAGTTGGATGGTAAGTCCTGTTCTTTTAACCCTTTACTATTTTAAAGTTCTGTGTATTGTATTTACTATGTTGTCAATGGGAATGTGGAATTCAATAGGTGGTCTTTGTTTGTTAAGAAGCATGGTGCGTTGTGTGAAGTGGAATCAATAAACCCTCTCAATGTAATTTAAACCTTTATAGTTTTTATGCGATGGTTGTTGGTAGTCCCAAATTGACTATGATATGACCAAAATAGTGTAGTGTATACAAGTGGTGAAAACCCTTAGCTTTTGGTGTTCAGTGGGACTCAATTCCAAATTTTAAGATGGTATCCAAATCTATCCTAGTGCTTATTGTTGAGCCTATCCACCACCTGCTTCGGACTGCTATTAGACTCGTCGTGTATGTCCAATTCCACATTGATTGATGATAGTACCAAAATAGTTTTAAATTGGGGACAACTTTCACCATATGAACTAGCTTTTGTGGTTGAGTGAGTTCCAAATCCAAATTCTAGGAATAGTATTAAGTTCTTGATGCCCTAGTGGTTTTAGGTAAGGGTTTTTGTTAATGGGATTCACTTATTGACGTGCAAATGGACTGCTGAACTCATTTAAGCTTGTATATTTTTTTCCCCTTTTATTCCTTCTTACTCTTTATGTTCTAAGAGAATGTTCTATTATACCAGTTTATGAACCTCCTTTCAGTGTAGCTAATTATGGTTATTGCATGCAGGTATTCAACTGGTCTTGGAGTAACCGGTGGTAGTGCATTAATCCATGAATTTTATTCTCGAGAAGTACCCAATCCTATCCATTTGACCGTTGATACAGGATTCACAAAGGGAGCAGGTACCATAAAAGCATATGTTTCACACAATTTATCTCTTGGAGATCGTCAAATTGCTGCACAGTTTCAAGAAATTCCTTTAGATCTTCGTATGGTTGAAGCTGAGCGCATTGGATGTATGTATTGTTGGACTTCGTGTCTATTATATTTCTGCTTTCCTTTTATAAAGCTCTCCTGTTTTCTTGGGTAAAATACTTGCAAAAACTTATGTACTTGCTTTCATCAATTCATGAATGCAGCTGCAGAGAGAAGTGCTTCTATTTTCCTTTTACTTAGTCAATTATTAATATTGCTCTTGATTACATTTTCAAGAAAATCTTGCCTGATAAAAATTATTTGGACATAATGACATGGCTTTAGCTCTTAATTATGTAGTGTAGAAATCCTAAATGCAAAAACGCTCTTTTATCTCTTTTGCTTTATCATCTTTTTAAACCTGAGCCATTCTTTACATTGCAATTCCTGCAAATAATAAAAACGAAGTTTTTGTCAAAAGTTGATTGTTGCTTTAGATTGCCTACTGATGCTGTTCTGCATAAAATTCAGAGTATGAAGTCTAACTAGATAAACTAATTTGTTGCTCGTTGATCATGATCTAAAGCAAAAGGCAATCTATACTCATATTTTTGTTTGGGAACACTAGTATATGGGTCTTTTTCCTTATTCATTGTGAAATGTATCCCTGAAAACCTTGTGGGCCACTTTCTTGTCCGCAATATGTTTGGGGGTGCTCCAAGTCCTAGGACCAGTTTTTGATAAATAGTTTGATAGAAGTAAAGAAGCCCGATTTTTTGTCACCATCTGTATTGTTACCCCATGGGCCTCCGGTGCATTTGGTGGAGCATAACTTACATTTTTTAGAATCTCTTCAGATAGATAGTTGCTTTATGACAATTGACAAGATTAGAATTTTGGATTACAAACCAATGAAACCACATGGCCTTTTTTTAAGGGGTGTCCAACTGTCCATTACATATATTTTGGGGGAGATTGACTAGCTTTGTTGCATTGATGTAGTTTTTACTTGTTAGTTTTTTATTTTTTATTTTGTTTAATTTTGAGGAGGATTTCCTTCCCTCCTTTCCCCTTTGTGTTCTCCCTTTTCTCTGTTGATAAAAGAAATGTTTTATTCAGAAAAAAAATGTTTTTGGGATCTACAGGGCAATGGCTCTTTATTTGAAAGACTGGTCGAGGTCCATACTGAGTGGAAGTATATATGAATATTATATCTATAGTTGTGTTATTTATATAACTTTTATATTTGTAAGAAAGCTTCTGACTTTTATGTGAGGGTTTTCTCATTCTTTACTATCAGTGTCGTGTCAATATAATTATTGGTTTATTTTTCCCCTTTTTAAATCTTTTATAATTAATTAATAAACTTATCTGAGATTAATGAGAAATTGAGAATTCAAGAAATGCCCTTCAACTTGAATAATTAAAAACTTGATTGTGTTAATTCTGGTGATGACAGTTGATACTCTGAAGGCAACTGCTGTTGACAAAATCCCCTCTGATTTAGAAGGGATGGAAGCATCAATGGGACATCTATTGGCCTTGATCGATGACATTCACAAATATGTTGATGATGTTGTGGTATACTGGCGTTGCCTTCTCTCTTCTTTCTCATCACATTTCTTTTAAACTGCATTCAACCTTTTATTCTTTCATATCAGGAAGGGCGTATTGATCCTGACAACAAAATTGGGAGATTTATATCAGATGCGGTAGGCTCCATTCCCAAATTGCCCTCATCAGCTTTTGAGAAGCTTGTGAATGACAGCTTGCAGGTAAGATAAAGTTTTGATCATGTTTTATGGCCACTATATAAAATCCATGAATCAGTTTGCGATGTTGTTGATGAGTTTTGATCTAGCATTCAACACATCTTCTCAGTTTTATTTTTGGCTTACAAGAGTGTTTCATCCTTTCAGGACCACTTGCTCTTGCTATATTTATCAAGCATCACTAGGACACAGCTTAGCCTGGCAGAAAAGTTGAATACGGCTGCTCAGATTTTGTGATTCTGTCTGTTCATGAGCAAATGCAATTTTGTTTATGGAAGTTACCTTTTTGTGATTTATCCCAAAATCTTGGAATATCAGTATTTTATTTATTGACTCTGTAAAATGCTGGGCATAATATTGCATAAGTAATTATGTAGGTTTCTTGTTTGAGCCTTTGAGGCCGTTACGTATTAGACTTGTTAGTTCACTTGTCCTGTACTCACGTAATCTTTCGTCTTTAAATATAAAAGTAACAAAAGTGAAATCCTTTTCTCCGCTGCCTGAGTGTCTCCCCTACCAAACGCTCCATAAATGCTTTATATATTGCTGTGATTTTATAAATAAGTCTGTTTTAATAACAAAAAGATACTGTATAATTTTTCTTTGGTTTTTATTTTTATTTTTTTAAAACCAATATCTAATAGAACATTTTTATTTTTAGTAATTTATTTTCATTTATTCTTTCTGAATTCTATGATTTTTTATTTTCTTAAAAATGACACTTTTTTTCTCCAAAATCGAAGGACTTGTGGTACTAACAAAAAACTGTAATATTTACACTGATTAAATGAAAAAAATTATAAAAATAAGAAGACTGAAAAATCAATAACAAGAACTGTTTTACGGATAATTTAATTTGTAAAAGATGAAGTTGTAGCGAGCTACCGTAATTCTCAAGAACTTGTAAGCAAAATGACAAAGCTCCTGAAGTTAGATAGTTCTTGAAACTTCGTAGCTTGCTTGAAATGGTGGAAGATTCAAAAGTAAGCTAAAATGCTTTTGCATATAATTTAAGTGTGAGAATGTTAGAATGCTAACAACTATTTAGTTTGATTTAAGGTTAATGTATCAGTTATTCCTTAGGAATGCGTAATTAAAGTTTCAGTTTTTTCTGACACTAGCCGCCATTACAGGCCATGTAAATGTGGTATGTATGAAAACCAACTCCTTGTTTTTAAATTCAGTATTTAGTATTTTCTCGCAAACATGGTTGTGAGTTGTGACAACTGCAAAGGCTAACAACACACTTGTCTTAGGCCCTGAACCTGAATTACTTAAGATCTTCATTTTTTATACACTATCTTAAAAAAATATTAGGTGATAAATTTGACTGTGATGTAGTATAATTTTGTTACTACTTCTATGATTAATTTAAGACTACCTTATCATTAACAGCTTTATAGATGAGCTAAAATTATAAACCTATTAGGGGAAAGGGAGGTACTCGATGTTATTCTATATTTTTTTAATAAAACATGAAATAAAACAGAGAAATGGGAGGAAGTTAAAAAAATGGGAATATGTGATTGAGAAATAAAACTTCAGATAAAATATGAAGAGAGTAAAATCAGTTAACATACAATTGAGTGGTAAAGATAACTAAAGAAAAAATGGACAGCAAAGGAGGAGACTATCCCCATTATATATTGTTATCAATAATTCGTGATACCTTTTTAACAATTATTCGGTCAACAGTTGAAACTGGGGCAAGTTCCAGGATTTGTAGGACTAGCCAACAGAGTACTCACTTGGAATTGTCCACAGAATTGGAGCAGTTTGCTCAATTCACATGCATCATTATCGATCATTGCAACTTAATTTTCCAGATAACTTGATTCCTGGGGAGTGTCTGCATTATCTTTTCTTAATTATGATACAGTAGAAGAAAAAAGTCCTTGTTTTTGTTATGGTATTCAAATAATATTATTGTTCATTCACCTACTCTTTACTCCAATGTACTTGATTATTGATAGTAATAAAATAAAATGAAAAATAGCTAGGATATGTATCTATACAAAAACATAAAAATAGGAAACAATAGGAATATAATATCTATTGTTCTTCTCATTTCCCCCATATCCATGTTAATGCTTGTTGAGATGTGAAGAGAAAATGAAAGAAAATAAAATATATGGAAAGTTTAGCGCCATAACTTGACAAAATTTCCAAGATTCCCACTATACCCTGGGGGCATCACAATAATCACAGTATATGTAAGTGGTGGAAGCAAATTCTCCCACTGATAGATAGTGTTGTTATTATTGACTCTGTGAGACGGAATGTTTGACTGCTGCTAACGCAAATTTGCATTGTTTAACCACTCTAGCTCTATCATTTTGTCATGTTTCGAAAAGCACATCCACATTCTAAGGATTGTATTGTATCATCATTTAACACTAAACAGAAATCACAAATTTTCCCTTTATTTAAAGAAGAAATGGTGTTGCAATGCAGATGTTAGATGCCAATTAAGTGCTAATCTTTTTAATTAATTAACTGTTTTGGGTTCCGCATGATAGGTAGTTGTTTTAGCAAAAGCACCGACAAAAGTGGCAGAGACAAGAAAGTAAAAGACACGGATCATACGGAGAAGGGTGACGGCGTCCTACCTTAATTGCTTTCACGCTTGCATGCCCTCATTCAATTTCTATAGCCTTCCACTTCCTAAGTCCTAACCATAACCAAACCTTTTTTTATTGCCTTTCTTCCTTTCATGAAACACTATTCCTAGTCCTTTTATATATATATATATATATATATATATACTTGGACAATCACATAATGACACATGCATCAAGCTAGCTAAAAGCAAGGTGCCTTTATCGATCTTAAACTTACCTTTAAATTAGGATGAATATTACTATTCATCCTAATTGTGTAAAATTTTAATAAATTAATCTTTAAAAATTGAAAATTTAAATTTAATTTCTAAACATATAAAAAATTAAGATAAATTAATCTTATAGATAATTTAATATAAAATTAGTCTCTAATTTTATTAGAGTATCACATCTTTAAAAATAAATCTAAATATTTATCTTTAAAATTATTCATGTCAAAATTTTCTTTTTAATGAAAAAAGTTCTTACACAAGTGTTATTATATGGCTTCAATTAATTTTCACGAGACATATTATTGATTTATTTTCATAAATTTTAAAAGTAATTATGTGTCATGCAAAGATGAGTAGAAATCATTCATGATATGTATTATTAAATGACTTATATCAATATTAATTTGATATAAGGACGTTGTCCATATTTAATACACGACGTTTTACTGTTTCTTTACAACTTTCACGTTTTTGTCTGAAAAAGTCATTGTTGTACATCCCATGGATTGTGAAATTGGAAAGTTTTGTATATTTATTAACATGTTTACTTTTAAATGACTTATATTTAAAATATAAACTTCTCTCAGCAGATATTTTTTACGCACAAACTTAAAGATCGAAAGCAAACTACATATTTATATAATACATAATCATATCCGAACTATACTATATACTGTTAGTTTGTTTCAGAATAGGTTGATAATGCTCTAAACAAAAACTAAAAATTCAAAGCAAACAAATACCAATGCGTTTAAAATCAAAATTTGGTTGTTTGCTAATTGGTACCACATTCTTGGTTGTTCTGCGGCTTAATTACTTGCGGAAATTATTTCATACTAGCTGTTTGGTGGCTAATATGTATTTCTTTCGTCTTTAATTATAAGCTTTTTATACTTTTTTTAAAAATTTTAGATATATTAATCATTATTATTATTTTTATATATTCTTATTTAATTATTTTTTACAAATATTAATAAAAGACAATTAAATAAATAAAGAGATAAAAAATTATAATTTTAAAATAATAATATAATTAATTGAATGATTTAATATAATTAAATTAATTAATTATTTTTCTTCATAAACATAAATTAATTAAAAAATCTTTTAATTAAAAATGGGATAGAAGTATACACAATTACACAACAACTTGGGTCCAAAACACCTAGAAGTTAGAGCAGGCAAGCCACTAGTGCCAAGTTTCAAGAGACAAATGACACTCGTGAATAGTAGAACATCCTCGGGAATTGAAGAAAGTGCACGGAAGAATGTGGTCACTGTCCTTTCTTGACTACCAATCTCGTATTACTGAACCACACTATCATTATTTAAGGATCATATACCATTTCTTCTTTTATTTATCCATGACCATTATACTCCGTATAATGAATCACATAGCCTTTGCATGGAACGAAGAAAAATTAGAAGATCAGAATGGTGTAAAGAATAAAAATACTTTCTATGTCTATTTAGGTATATATTAATCCATTATAATATTACGTAGTTTTTCCACCAACTTATTATTCAGCTGTGGTTTTTGGTAAAAAAAAATTTTGTTCGATCAGCTGTGGTTTAATGTTCTAACACGCTTAGAGAGTTGAATATAAAATGAAGTATTTACTTTTCTTATTTCCATTGCTTACGTGATTAACAACTTAGCAACAAGTATCAATTGACCACCTTATAGAAACAGCTGGGACGGGGGTTTATCTTGAATCGGGTCATGGCCCTTAAAAATTTTCATTTTATTATTATTTATTTTACATTTTCTTATAATTTGACTCCCAAATTGAAATTCTTTCATGTATTTTCTGATGTCCTTAATTATATGTCCATATCATTTATTTTTGGTCCGTTATATGTTCATCTCAGAATTTCAGACTTGAATAAAATATATTTCAGACTTCGAAATACTAATTAAGTCTCGAAAATTCAGAAGAAACTATATAAAAAAAATCAGAAGAAAAAAGAAGAGGTCGCTTGAGCACCCAGTTGATGGGCAGCTAGCAAAGACAGGAGCAAATGTCGACGTAACATAAGGTGTCCCTCAAAATCTTTAAGTTATTTTTAACATAGTTAAAATTGAGAAACAAGAAAGGAAATAAATCTTAACATAGAGTGAGAAAGTTTGAAAATAATGAATAGTTTTAAACCTGTTGAAAGATATAATTGAAGTACTAAATAATACTAAAATCACACTTCATGGAAAAGTGTTACTACAAGAGATGCACGTCTTTATGTAAAATATGTTTGAAGACTCAAATTTACAATATAAAAATCAGTTTATTATTATTTGATTGTTTTGATGTAAGGGGCAGTCTTTAATTAAAAAAAAGGAAATTATCATTTTTAATAGAAAAATAATTATATATATATATATATATATATATATATTCATACAATGTTTTACAAATTAGTTCTTTATCTAATCTAATTATAATTTCGTATTTTATTTATTAGGACTGAATTTTCACATAGTAGTGATATATAATCCAACCTAATAGTATATTACAACTTTTAACTATTCTCCGTGAACTTTAGCGGACAACCACTTCTTTTTAAAAGCAAAGTTTGGCGTAACTCACACGTCTAGATGGAATTGGATTAATTTGATATGTAATGTTGTCGAAACATTGAGTATAAGAATAAGACAATGAAAACTACACAAACATATATAAAGACAATATGTATGTACAACAGTATAAATTTTAGGAGTAAGTGCACACTTTACTGAAAAACACATTGTGTTGTGTCTAAGAAGAACTCGAGGAAATAAAAATAAATAATCAAGAAAAATCAATTAGTGAAATTTGTAAGTTCGCTGCCCCAAGGCCTAAACGTTGAACAATATGGCTGCTTTTGCGCATGACTTTCTATTTCTTTATTAGCATGAAAAAACACCAGTCTAAATGAAGTAATAAAGACAAGATTTTAATGCTATATATTTTACAGGTATTTTAATTTTATATTTTGGTTAAAACACAAAATTTTTAACAGTAACTTATTGCTAAAAATATAATGAGTCTTTCGTGTTTTCATTAGAATATAGTAATTTTTTTAATAAAATAACACCTAATTTATCAACATGTTAGTATGAGTAAAGTTGAGCTCAAATTTCTCAAACAAGTTTCAAATTCAAGTTTTATATTAAAAAAAAAGTAATTGAGAGAAGAGTCTCAACAACTTTCAACTAAAAATGATTCATCATCTTTTTTAACATTCTCTAATAGAGTTTAATTATCAATAAAACCAATACAAATGTACCAAAAATAATGCATGCACCTAGGTTATGTCCCATTAAAAAAGCTAGTGTAATGGCCCCTCACATTCCCTAAATTCAAAGCAGACAGAAGGTCGATTGTAAGATCTGTGATCCCCACAAAAGCAATACAAGAAAAACAAAAAATAAAAGGACAGAGATTTTGGCATTAGATTATTGAGTTACCTAGGGTATTATATATATATATATAGATATATATAGGCACACGAAGTGTGATCTTTATGGTTCAGATAGTTAATCTGAGAACTAACTAATAAAGTTGAGTTCAGAGGCAGAGAGAAGCAAAACATGGACGAGGGCATGTCAGGCTTTTGCATTAGATCATCATCAGGAAGTGTCCGTGGTAAAAGTGGCAGCAAGTGTGGGCGTTGGAATCCCACCACTGAACAGGTTAAACTCCTAACTGAACTCTTCAGGTCAGGGCTCCGCACCCCAAGCACTGACCAGATTCAAAAGATCTCCACTCAGCTTAGCTTTTATGGCAAGATAGAGAGCAAGAATGTCTTCTATTGGTTTCAGAACCATAAGGCTAGGGAAAGACAGAAGCGTCGTAAGGTCTCTTTTGATGACGATGACAATAAGGATCTCATTCGTAGACAAAATGCACCTTCTACACTAAGTAAGTACTAATACATTATATCTCTTCTGATATACTTTTTCATTAGTACTTATAAGAAAAAAAATAAAATGAATTGAACTTCTTCTATAATTTAAGATCATCTTATATACCTTAATTTAAAAAAAGTTAGATGAAAGAACTTTTATAAAAGTTAAGTTGATTTTAACTTATCAAAGATCAGATTTTCTTCTTCTTATTTTCTTATCTTATAAGTGTTTACAAAAAAAGTTTATCTTTTGACTTTTGAGTACCTCTTAAAAGATTAGCTTTTGAGTATCTACGGAATTTGTTTTTGATACTTTTCCTTATTCCAGGTCGTGCTGAGATGTATCAAGTTTCAGAACCAGATAGGGTGATTGAGACTCTTCAACTCTTCCCCTTAAACTCCTTTGGTGAATCTGAATCAGAGAAGCTGAGGTTGCATGCAAGTGAATGTAGGGATAATAATAATAATACAATGTTTTCATACACAATGGTTGAACAAATGGAGCACCCACCATTAGACCTTCGCTTGAGCTTCCTGTAAAAAAGGTTTCAAAATCTTCTCTGTGGTGGTGGAAGGGAAGGGGGGAGAAGATTTTGTTTTAATAAATTCATTGTTGTTACTTGGTGAACTTAGGTTTAGCATAAAAAGAAAACATTTAGGGATGTATCATCATGGACCGTTTAATTAAAAATATATGTACCTTATCAGATTAAAAATATGTAGCCTAGACATTCTCCTGCATGTTCCTTCAATTTGGATTTATCTCGCTGAGTATATTCTGTTGGATTATACTTGGATACTGCTAGTAGAATATTATGATGGATGGCTTGGGATTCTAATTTCTTTCCTCTCATGAGATGTCTCACCTTGGAATGCATAAAGGATAATGACATTAGTGTACTTTACTGTTCTACGAGTTCAAATGGGTCGTAGCTAGTCATACCTCGGGTCTGATTCCATCTTTGAATATCACGAACCACATTTCAACACACGAAAAAATATATATAAACACTTCAGAAACAAGGTATTAATATTGTATTTAACCAAGCTGGGGATGTCATTCATCGTTATTATCAAATTAATCCTAATTTTGTTTCGGGAAGGGACTTGGATAATTATGAAGGCCAGTACGTGGTATTACTCAAGACTCGCATGTAAGGAAGCTAGCAAGTCACGTGGTGCAAGGGAAAATTATTAAGCAAATGTGAAATAATCAGTTGACTAGAATTCAGAGATAATAGAACTTAAATCAGTAAGGATTAGATTGGATAGTATATCATTGTTGTGTCTAAAAATTGAATCAGCATGGGTTGACTAGCATATTACTTATGTACCTTACGTGTTGGATAGATTTAGATTTTTATGTCTGAAATGAACTCCACCTAAATTAGACATCATAACATTCAACATATATGAAGAGTGGCAAAAGGATAATTGGGGTCCAATGCCCCAATGTGATTTGGGTTATACGACATTACTTTTGGGGATGTTTTGCTTCTTGCACTCCCGCTATTATTTCCTGTTGCATCCTATTATATTCCAAAAAGTCCAATTCATAATGCTAATTGCATTCCAGAAACAAAGAATGAAGGGTTATTGCTTCCTCCACTTTCCAGTTGCTTCCTGCACATTTCGGAATGCACTTTCTTTTTGGCTACTGGAATGATCAATCTGGAAGGTAAAAAAAAAAAAATTCCACTAAGAGTGTAGGAATCAACTTGGGGAGTGCAGGAAGCTACAGTCACAGTCAGAATGAAACACTTTGTTGATGCACGTTTGGCTTGCTCTTGATAATGTTTTTGTTATTCTTATTACATTTGTAATTATCAGTAGTTAATCCTTACATCTAAATATGATAGAACGAGAAATTCTACATGTTACTTTTATCCCTCATTAATCTTTATCCTAATTGATCAAACTCCACGTTGTTGCAGGTATATTCCAAATCCTATTTTGGTTATAATTGATGTTGAACCTAAGGATTGAGAATTCCAACAAAAGCTTACTACGCTGTTGAAGAGGTTAAAGAGGTAAGTAGTGCCTTTTACCTTTGGATACAAATTTACACTTCTCCTTTTGTTGGCATTGCATGTTGCAAAAATAGTTTTGCTTTATGTTATGGGAGGAGTTAGTGTTTGCTTGATAACTAATCAATAGACGTAGGAACTGACGGTTTATTCTGAATGCAGAATGCCAATCAGAAAATTCATAAGATCTTTGTCCATGTGCCATCAGAAATTGCAGCTCATGAAGTTTTTAGGCAATAGGTAATCCATGTTATTTTTAATGTTTTAAAATTAACACTGAATTTTTGAATCATATCCACACTCCACAGTACATGTTACTCTAATCAATTTATCGTATGGTTTTATATTCTTCTTTGCCTTTTGAAGGAGTCGAACACTTGTAGTCGTGAAGGATACAACCACTAATTAGCACCCTTGCAACAGAGGTAACTTTGTTCATAGTTCCTTGAGTTATATATTGAGGCCTAGTTTGGATAAACTTCTTAATAAATACTTATGGGAGAAGAAATAGGAAGGTAAAATAATCAAATTACACTTGTAAGTTAAAATTAAACTATGCACTTTTGGGCAAGTTACATGAAAGACATTAATTCTACAAAAAGGTGAGGTGCATAATGTTGATTTTAACTCATGAGAGAAGTTTGATTAATTTTTACTTTCTTATTTTCTCTACTAAAAGGGCTTGTTGAGAATTTTATCCAAATTGAACCTAATTCCACCTTTCTATTAGAATAGTGTCTTAGACGATTCTTCCTGTACAAATGCTGACAATGTACTTTGTCTTGCCCTTATGTAGGCAAAATTCACAGCCTTGAACGGTTTGGATGCAAGACTTGAGTAGTTACCCAGATCTTGTCATTGATGGAAAGCATGAGGTCGATCTCTTAAACCATGAGGTCATGTACCATCTTCAGGTTGGTTATTTGGTTGTTGTCAAATGGTCCTGGAATTTAGGTTGAATTGTTTTTTTTTTTCTGATCCACATCACATGGTTTAAATTTAGCATGGGGTTTTAAATCTATCATTTGACATTAATAACAGAAAAAAAAATTGAAATGTGATTTTTCTTTCTTTATTAGAGTTTCTTAAACAAAACTAGCGTGAGATATGTGCAAAAGCACAGTTTAAAAAAAACAAAAAGTAAGAGAGTGATTTACTGGTGCAGAAGAAATAAAAGTAAGATGTAAAAGAAAAAAATAAGTTTTGTGTCCAGCAAGTGGCACTTGGCCGGACAGATTTAATATACATGCATAAAAAATTACTATATCTCATTATGTAAAGGTTCCTCATTATACACTAAAGTAAGTAGAAGAATATTGTATACAACTTTACCTTTATATATGCAAAAAAAACTGTTTTTGAATTCAAACTCATGATCAACAAATCACTAAGATATAATTTTATCGTTATGTCAGGACCCGCCTTCTAAGATTTAATATATATATATATATATATAGACAAGCAGCCTTCAGTTGTTTTTAGCAGGTTTTTTCCACTATTGTCTTTCATGATCTCATGTTTTATTTAGTTAGGATTTATTATTCAACCTGCTAACAAATCTTTAATGTCACTAATCTGATCAAGGCTTTCGCATGTTTTGAATGTGAATTCATGTTAAGTGTGAATGTTATAGTCTTCTGCTGTGTCCTTTCTTCAGTTTTTTTTAGCAGGTTTATTCCACTATCGTCTCTCCTTAGTAGCGTAATTGTACTCCACAACTAGTTTAACAAGGTGAGATACACTACACTGAATCATGCTGCCACTGTTTGTTAGTATTTGTTACTAATACTGTTGTTTGCTGGTTTTGGTTGTAACTTTAGATCTTGTTATTATATTATGGATGTAACAACTTCAGACATGCCAGTGTGAAAATCAATTTAGTCCTGCTTAAGGATTTCACAGTGATGTTTCTTCACTTTCACGAGCTTGTCAGTTAATATGGGATTATTTGTTTGGAATTACCTTCAACTAAATTCAATTTTTGTATCTAGGACTTGGCTAGACGAGATAGCTCGCCAAGTTAAACATGCTGTAAAAACATTACCATGGTTTACGTCTTTAAACATCACCCTCCAAATTATTGATTATGTATCCATTTATCTAGTTGTAATATGACAATGAAATTTCTAAATTCTAAATCGGAACTATGTTAGAAAAATTGAGATTGATTGTACTGGACTGGAAACATAACCAAAGATGCAATAGTAAGTAAATATCTGCCACGAGAAAATGAAAACCTTATGCTTGTATACTCTTGACTATTAAGGAAAAAAGAAAAAGAAATACATTGTAACATGTACAGGTGTTTTTTGTTTTAATTCTGTTATGCCACCGTTGAATACAACAAAATATGAAGCCAAAATCAAAGGGCAAAACCCGAATACAGAAAAGTCAATCCTCCTCTGTATCATCCTCAGCTAAAACCGATTGCTCAAATTCAGCATCCATAATAACCCCATCCATGACATGGACAACAATCTCCTTCTTCCTAACATCTACTATTTCTGATCGAATCCTATTAACAACAAGCATTCCATCGATGTCTTTTGAGACATACAAGGGAAACCCAGATAACGAATCATAGTTCACAAGCTCACCCGATTGCACATTAGCCGAAGAAAGTATCCTAGGAACAGCTGAAAACCCCAAAATACGAGTCACAATCGCGTAAGTATCATTGAACTTGTCTGGTTTCAAACTATCACTCACCGACAGACGCAGATCTCGCTTGAAAGCATCCTCGGACGGAACAAACACGGTAAAAGCAAGATCTTGAGGCAACATGTCAATCATCATTTCCCCAAACTTACCCAAGTTGAAATCTCGATGGGAAACTTTTCTGGATCTGATTGTTGGGTAAAACCCCATTTGCCTATCTTTTCTTGGGGCCTCTGGGAGCTTGAGAACAGTCACGGACACAATCAAAAAGCAGCAAACACACACTAGCATGCTTACAATAGCAATTGAATGCTTCAAGACTTGACGCTTCCTCATTTTGATAAAACCCAGTGTTCAAATAGATGAATAATTGATATTCTCAAAATAAAGATCTCAGCTTTTCACCTAGGCACGATGAACAAAACCCAAAATCTCAGTTACAAAAAATGGTGAAGAGACTCAATCTTGAAGAAATGAAACATCAGGAAGTACAATAACAATTAGAGATCAGAAACAGGGACTCAATTGAAGTCAAATGATCAATTGAAAGCTTGAGACTTGTAACCTTCATATCAAAGGAACAAGCAATCCCAACAATAAGTTAAACTCTTCGGTACCGTCGCCGCTGAAGTTTATTCCAATTTTTTCGAAAATAGTTAAATTGAGCTGTTGATTTAGTTTATTTTGACAAAAACAATGTTTATATTTATTAACTATTTTTTTTAAAAAAAATTACTTTTGTACAAAGTTGTGGAACAAAAGTAAGTCTTAAGTTATTTACTACAGTATTGATTATTGAAAGTAAAGTCTTTACTAAAAGTTAAATTACTTCTTTCATAATTCATATGATTCCAATTTGAGGATGGTTCTTTTTTTTTTTCATGACTATCAAAATTTTAGACATTAATTAAAATATTCATAAATTAAATTATAGACAATCTGCATATTTTATTCACAAAGAAATTTCATCAATTTATTTAAAGGGTTTTTCATTTTACTTGTTTTATTTCTTTAACAAAATAGCACTTTTTATCGGATGTTTTTAATTATGTTGTAAGAATCGTTTTGATTGAATCGATTAAATCGGGTTAGTTCCATTATTAAATCGGTCACACAAATGATTTGGGGTAATCCAATCAAATTCAATCGATTAGGTCACTAAATCCCCGTTAAATCGGTTTGACTCGACCGATTTAATAAAAAAATTGTTTGTTTTTGGATTTTTTATAAAAAAATTAAATTTTAAATTTTGAATTATTATCAATTATTATTTTGGATTTTGGAGTATGGATGAATTTTTCTTACTCAAATAATATATATATATATATATATAATTTTAATATATATTGAATTAAATAAGATTAATTCCTGACTCATCAATTAGATCACTAACCTATTGATCCACTACCTACATCGGATCAATAATCGAACCGAATTTTATAATTATGATTTCAAAGACTTGCTTTGGTGAAATCATACTCTTTGGAAAAATATTAATTTATTTATTAATTTATACTTAAAATAAATAATATACTTTCCAATATTTTTTCTCAATATATATAGTGTCTATCATGATCTGAAAATATAATTCATATAAAATAAAATTCTTTTTTGTACAAAAAAATATAAAACCTCTTCGTGTTTTTTTTTTTGTCTTAAATAACAAATAAAGAGTTCGGTAGTGCTTCATACGTCAGAAAGCCCAATTTTCTCTAATAAGGGCTTACCATAGACCTCTTAACTACGTGGACAGAGTCCTGAAGTGGTTCATGCGATATTATTCATAGGGATTCGTCATCTCACCTTCTAAGATACTAACTTCACCCAAGCCTTTAAATAACTTTTTTTGACCAAGATACCGAGATGGAAATGTGTTTCCGTTGTTTTCACTATATGATCTTGTCAAAATACATAACAAAAACTTATTTATGTTGTGTATTTTGACGAAGATCTTGTCCACGTATACAACGCACAAGTATTTCCTTTCTATTGTTAGGGGTGTAATTTCACAATATTTTTGTCAATATAATTATTATCCTAAAGGATATTTTGGTAAAAATAAAGAATTTCATTAAAAGATTGTGCGCGGACTTTTTAAAACAAGTGTGAGAATAACAATGCTTAATGATCATTCGTAAGAAGACCCAACATTAACTATTAAAGGTCGGCTCTTACTTCCTGCACCATCCATAAACTGGGGAGAGTAGGAAGAAAAAAAGGCTATGCAGAAAGTAAAACAATTAAATGTTTTCTTATAAGCCCCTTAGCTACGATGGACCAGGCCTGAGGTTCCAAAGCCCAAAATCATAACATTATAATATGATTCAGAGAACCACATAGCTGAACCAAAAATGAAAAAATGACAATGAAGAAAATGAAATAAATAGTACAAAAGGGGTATTACTGGGATAATGGCTTGTTTAGGGTCAAACTTAAAACATGAAGAAAATGAGAAAAAATGAACGGGGATAATTAGAACGATGGTTTGACCAAAAAACCAGAAATAGGTAAGAAAGTGATTTTTATGACACAAAAAATACAACGAAACAAATTTAATAACATTAAAAAAATCAATTTTTTTGGTACATTAAATAAATAAATCAAATTTAAGTTCAATTATAAAATCAACTTTAACCTTTCTTTCAGTTCAATTATAGTTTTCGGTGTTATCTACAATCTTAGGGTGCATATGAATTCTCAATACATAATAATTATTGGATCTAAGAGGGCTTTTTTTCTTCTTTCAAAAGCATACAAAAATCATTAAAATAAAAATTTGTATATATTTTTAATTTTTAATAAAAAAATTATCTAAATATAATTTATTTATTTATTTTTAAATTAAAAGCCTTTTATATTATAACATCACAATAAAAAAAAAACCCTAATATAATTAATTGGTTTTTATTGATCCAAAGATCTAGTAAAATACTATAAAATCATCTCTTAAAAAATTTATTATACATATAATGGAATATCATTGATCAATATAGTCTTTAATTAGGATGAAATAAAAGAAGAGAAAGGAGGTGTCAAGATCTCAGGGACGAAATCAAAAATGGCTTGGGATGATTGGCCGATCCCAAAGTGTTAACAATATTTCTTAAAAGGTAAAATATTGACAAGCATATATTATGATATTATTAATTATCAATCACAAATTAGATTGTTTTTATATTCTTTTCATCCTTTTGGACTTTCATTAATATTCTTACAGTATTGCTACTTCATAAATATTTCTTATCTCCACCGTTACAAAATTCATTTCCTCCAATTGAGAGAAATATCTTTTAGCTCACAACGCTTATTGAAATTTCCTCAAGTTATTTGACTATCACTACGTCAAAAGAGTTTAGTAAAAATATTATAATACTCGTAATATATTACTTTCACTTTTTCCTCCTCACCAAAAGTAATAAGATGGTTTTTTTGTTGATATTTATAGCTTCATCCTCTTCCCCTCATTAGATATTTTCTCTCCCTTTTCATTATAAAATATCCCCCTTCTTATTTTCAATACTATAAAATATCCCTAACATCGATCATAGACTTTTATTAATTACATTTGTGGCATATATACTTTGACTTGAGAAGAAGACAAACTCCCAATCCCCAAAAGTTTATTTTGGCATTAAATGTCGTTGAACGAACTCCTTTTGCAAGAAAAGTTGGTGAAGACTAGCCTGGCTGGTGCATGCAACTATATTATTAGCAAATGAGATTTAGTTGCAATTGATCACTGTAGTTATCGTGTTATGACCGTATCAATGGAAACTCCTGTGTGAAATGATATCGATACCCTTGTTTGCAGATACGTTTGGGGTTTAAATTTGCTGTATCAGAATTGAAAACTGAATTGGCAGACTACTGCAAATTAATGCCAATAAAAGTAAAGCACCGTAGACCATTCATCATTTTCCATTCCATGAACCCACAAGGTTCATTGTACGAGCAGTTACCACATTGTGTGAGATACCTCCAAATTCCATAAATCTAATGCGTGCTACGAATAATATTTGTGGACTGATAGTGAGTGGAAAAATTGTATGTCGGTATGCGCATGCATTACCATTAGTCTTTTAAAATTTAATACCATAGATAAATTATAGTTTTCATATATTTTTTCTTTTTTGTGAATGATGTTTATTTATAAAGGGTATAACAAATATTTCATAATAATAAGAAATAATCTAAATAATCTAACAATCTTATATTATCTAATCAAAATGCTAACAACCAATTTAAATTTAAACAGCTTATATTCTTATCTAAAATAATAATATTTTAAATTCAAAAATTTCTTTTCAACACTTCCCCTCAAGTTTGTGCATGAATGTCTATTATATTCTACTTGTCAATCATTTCTTCAAGGACTCTTCCTGATATAACTTTGGTCAACACATCTGCAAGTTGATCTTCAGACCTTACATAAGGAGTTTGAACAATTTTGTCATCTAGCTTCTCTTTAATGAAGTGTCTGTCTATTTCAACATGTTTTGTTCTATTATGTTGAACTAGATTATGAACAATTTCTATTGCAGCTTTATTATCACAGTATAGGTTCATAGACTGATCATATCTGATTCTCAGGTCAATTAAGATACTTTTAATCCATAGCAATTCACAAATACAATAAGTCATACCTTTATATTCTACATCAACACTCGACCTTGCTACTACTTTTTGTTTTTTGCTTCTACATGTGACTAAGTTGCTTTCTACAAAAGTAAAGTACCCTGAAGTTGATTGTCTGGTAGTTTTATCTCTAGCCCAGTCTAAGTCATTGTATCCTTCCACACCAACTTTATTATTTTTAGAGTATAAGAGTCTTTTTCCTGGTGAACCTTTGAGGTATCTAAGGATGTGATACACTGCATTCATATGTTCTTCACTAGGAGAGTGCATAAACCTACTCACAATGCTCACATAATAGGCAATGTCAAGTCTAGTATGGGATAAATAGATTAATTTTTCCACTAACCTCTAGTATCTGTTCTTATCTGTTTCAACTTGATTTGGGTAAACCACAAGGGAGTGATTCATCTCAATTGGAGTCTCAATTGGCTTACAAGCCAACATTCCAGTTTCAGCCAAAAGGTCCAAAGTGTACTTTCTTTGTAACAAAAATATTCTTTGTTTGGATCTTGTAATCTCTATTCCAAGAAAGTATTTTAATTGGCCTAGGTCCTTCATTTCAAATTCAGCAGCTAACCTCTTTTCAAGTAGCTTCATCTCTTCCATATCATCACCTGTTAACACCATATCATCCACATAAACAATGAGTATGACCACCTTTCAATTATTATGCTTTATGAACAATGTATGGTCTGAATTACTTTGCTTATACCCAAACTTCTTCATTGCTAATGTGAATTTACCGAACCATGCCCTGGGTGATTGTTTAAGGCCATACAAGGCTTTGTTTAGTTTGCAAACTACATCCTATTTTGAAGGTGCTAGCTTTACTCCTGGTGGAACCTCCATGTAGACTTCTTCTTCTAAATCACCATTCAAGAAAGCATTCTTAACATCAAACTGTTTTAGAGGCCAGTCTCTGTTAATTGCTATGGATATCAGGATTCGAATCGTGTTGAGCTTAGCCATTGGAGCAAATGTATCTTAATAGTCTACACCATACTTTTGTGTATATCCTTTTTCCACGAGTCTTGCTTTGTATCTATCAATGCTCCCATTTTCCATAAGCTTTCCGGTGTACACCCATTTGCATCCAATTGTCTTCTTGCCATTTGGTAAAGAAGTTAATTGCCAAGTCTTATTTTTCTTGAGTGCCTCCATCTCGGTGTTCATTGCTTGCTTCCATCTAGGATCTTCCAATGCTTCCTACACACTATTAGGAATAGATACAGTGGATAATTGGTCAACCGTTAGAGCACATGATTCAGATAATCTGTGAGATGATATATAACTGCTAATGGGGTATTTCACTTTTGTTTTCGGGTCTGATTCATACACTGCTTTTGGTATACCTTTGTTTGGTCTTTCGAATTTTCTAATTGGTGGAGAAGGTATTGAAACATCTAAATGTGGAACAGAAACTACCTCAGTAGTAGATTCAGGATGCATTTTAGGACTGTCCACAACAAGTGATTCAGCTATGTGAGGCATACTTTGAGTTTCATACGGTGGAGGAGAACTTGCATTAAGAGGAGCTGTTTCAGAAGTTTCAGGGGAAGAATTTTGAAGTGAGTTTGAATTTGTGGGGCTTTTGGGGAAAGAGAACGCTGGATCAAGAGTTATAGAGGAGACAACTAGAATTCTTCTTCTCCAAAATGCTGAATCTTCCCTTAAGAAGAAGGATGAGTGACTCCTCCTAAATAAAAAGCTTTGGATTCCCTAAAGGATACCTCAAGGGTTACATACATTTTATGAGTATTGGGATCAAAGCAACAATATCCTTTTTGGAGGTCAGAATAACTTACAAAGATGCATTTCCTAGCACAAGGGTCAAGCTTATTTCGGAGAGGTTTAGGAATATGGACGTAGGTGGTACAACCAAAGATACGAGGTTCAAGATTCATTTTGTGAGGGATAGAGAAGAAGGTTTCAAGTTTCTTATGCATAGTGAGAAAATTGAGAGAGGGGGTGTGATTAATCAAGTAAGTAGCGGATAGGAGGGCCTCATCCCAATAGGAAGATAACACATTCATATCAATTAAGGAAGCCCTAACTATTTCCAATAACTGTCTATTTTTTCGCTCGGCCAACCCATTTTGTTGAGGTGTGTAAGTACAAGAGGTTTGATGTTTTATGCCAGTAGAGGTTAAGAAGTAAAAAAAATGTCCATTTTTATATTCTAGACAATTATTTGATTTGAGAATTTGTACAGAACTATTGAATTGTGTATTAATCATTCTGTGAAATTGTTTAAAAGCATAAAAACCTCATTTTTATGTTTAAGTAATGAGATGCATACCATTCAGGTACATTCGTCAATGAAGGACACATAATAATAAGAGTGAGAAAAAGATGGGACCTTAGCAGGACCCAAAACATCAGAATGGATAACTTGAAATGGAATGCAACTTTTGTTCAGACTAGGATAAAAAGGAAGGTGGTGGCTTTTAGCTATTTCACAAGTGGAACACTAAAATTTAGATGGATTGCAAGTAAATAAATAGGGAAACAATTTGTAAAGATAACCGAATGAGAGATGCCCGAGTATTTTATGCCAAAGCCAAACAGCGAAATGAGGGGAATTTGGAGCGGTAGTAGCAGAGGCTCGTCCAGGTGGTCCAGGGTCACCATTCGAAATCTCCAAAAAGTAGAGGTTGCCTTGCCTAACACCATAGCCAAGATCACATGGTTCTGGACGTCCTAAAAAACACATAAAGTAGCCCAAAAAATTACATGACAATTGAGGTCAGAAGTTATTTTACTAATAGAGAGCAAGTTGAAATCAAGATAGGGAACCACAAGAACAGAGTAAAGAGTGAGTGTAGGAGAAAGAACAAGAGTGCCCTGACCAGTAACAGAGGCAAACCCACCATTAGCAGTGGTAATATTGGTCTTAGTGCAAAGAGAGCAATGTGTTAAGAAAGAAACATCACGAATCATATGGTCTAACATACCGGTATCAATTATCCAAGAAGAATTCCAAGAGTGAGCAGAAAAGATAAAAGAATTACTTAGGATACCTTTATACACAACATTAGCACGAGGGGAGGAAGAAGGATCACCAGCAGAGGATGATTGGTGTGCTTTGGAGGGAATTTTGCGGCGAGATCGCTTGTTGAAGTCCCACCACTCTAGGTAGCCGATGAGTTCAAAGCACCGAGACTTGGAATGACCAGATTCACCATAGTGAGAACAGAGAAGAGGTTTGTTAGAGGGGTCGTCTTTGTGAGATTTGAGTGAAAGAGGACCATGGGAGGCACGAGAAGCCTGAGACAATAGGGATGCCATAGAAAAAGGAAAAAATGAGGAAGAGATGCAGACGGTAAATCAAGTTGTTTTGGATATGTCAATTTTGAAAAAAAAAAAGAAAAGAGTGGTATGTTGGAAAAAAGGAGTGGTATGTAGGAAAAAAAGAGTGGTATGTAGGAAAATTCTAGAAAAAAACTGAACAAAGGAGAGTATAAAGAAGGTTGTATGATGGAGTGGTACGTTGGAAATAAAAAAAAACTTAACGCATGAAGAAGAGTATAAAGGAAGTAGTTGTATCATGAATGGTAAAATAGGAGAAACGTGTCCCAGGATTAAAACATAACTGATATCATGTTAACAATCAATTTAAATTTAAACAACTTATATTCTTATCTAAAATAATAATATTTTAAATTCAAACTTCCTTTCAACTGACCTAAAGTACTAGACATGTGGGGGATGTACATCAAGTTTAGGGAAGCAAGTTGAATTGTACATTAGAATTTAATGTTTTATTACAATACTAATAGATTTTTTTTATTGCATACTAACAGATATTTGATGTGAACCTATTGGATCTGTAATTCTCTTTTATTGATCTTGCTTTGATCGAGGGCTATGAATATTCTTCACAGAAGTTAATTTTATTGAAGTTAAGAATATTTGCACTATGATGAAAATAAAGACCTGTTATGAAATGCTCTATCTTGGGTTTGAAACCCAATCCGTATAATGGTTCATCTTGTTTTGTATGTATGTGTTGCACTAAATCTTATTATTCATAAGAACTATAATATAATTAAAATAACTCTTCTAATAGTTTTTTATTCATTGTAACATATAGATTGTATGCCAAGGACAACCTTACCCTTACAAAAAAGTAGTGGTAATGATAGGAATATCAATGACAATAATGATGTAATTTGGAGTAGTGGCAACAAGAAAAAAATAATTAATAAAATATAGTAGTAGCGTTTGTGATAATGATGATAAATTGGAAATAGTAATGATGATAATAATAAATGATAAAAATAATAATGATAGATGTCTAACAATAACAATAGCAATGTGCTATTTGTAATTATAGTTATGATGATATGAATAGTGATGGTAATAATAGTTGTGATAATGACAACATGAATCACAAAAAACAAGAGTAGTGATATTAGGATGATAATTATGATGGTGAAAACAATAGTTGTGGTAATGGTAGTAATAGTAACAACCACACATTGATTATATATATTGATATACAATATTGATAACATGATGGTGGTGATCATACAAGTAGTAATATATATGAATTTTCTTACTATGATAGCAATAACAATAATAATTATTATAGTATTCATTTTGTTCCATTATAATTATTATGTAAGAGAAAAAAAATCTCAAAATAATTATCATTTTAACTTTTCAAAATAACATTAATTATCTTTTTTCACTTATATTTCTTATAATATTAATAGTAGACAACAAAATCTATAAATGAATTAATGACGATATAAGACTAATTTATAAAATTATTATTCTTTGTCATTTATTTATTACTTCTTTTTTATTTATGTGAAACAACTTAAGATGAAAATTATTTTAAAATGGAAAGAGTGATGTTTATACAAGTGGAAAAATAAATTGAATAATATAAAATAAAAGTTGAAGATGTATATAATTTTTTTTCTATTTTATATTATTTTTTCATAAAGCACTTCCCCATGTAGGATAACTTTTTTCAAATTAATGAATATGTAAGATAAGTTTATGTTATCCTATCAACTCATAAAATAATAAATTCAAATAAAATATGAAAATATACCTTATTTTTTATATTTTTAGCATGGCTTATAAGTTAATTCTTAAAAAATCTTAATTAAACATAATTCAAATTAAAAGGATTAAAAATACAATTAAGTCAAAACATTTTATTTTATTTCTATACGATCATATAATTTCTGTTTCCACCCAAATCAAACAAAATTACCTACATGTAACTCTTGCAGTTATGTATTGTCCTCATGCTGTTGTCCAGGGACAAATTGCTGCATGATTTGTCAAAAAAGAAAATTGTTAACAAAATGAAAAATTATTGTCAGCCAAATAATGTCAAACGATTAGCTTAAGCTTGTTTTACGCCGATGAATTCATTTTTTTACGCATGTCTGATTTTTCCTCCATATTATCATTATTATTATTATCTGATTTATTTTTTAAGTTCAATGTCAGTGCTTTCGAAAGATAATAATTTTTAAATAATTAATTTAGATTTTTTAAAAATAATTTAATACTTATTAATATAAAATAATTAATTAATTTACTTTCACCTGTTTTATATGACTTGGTTCTTTGATTTGGCCGGGCTCAAGTAGTTTTTAGAACTCCTAATTTTTGTTATAAATATTTAGTTATACTTTAGAAGTATAGAGTGAGCGACTCCCTCTTTCATTTTTTCTTTTTCTTTTTTCTTTGTATGTTTCTGGTTTTCTCACTTTTAAATCTTGGAAGTGCTGTTGCTCCAATATGATTGTGGATCATCATGTTATATACTCTGGAAAACTTGTGTGAATTGACGTATTGAAGATAAAATTATTTATTTTTAAACTTCACCCATCTTAATTAATTTGAATTAAAGGTGTTGTTGAGGTTAAAAAATTAATTTATAATTTGTAATTTAGGCCGTTATAAAAAAAAATTGAGAGAAAGCTACACAACAGATTGTTCCCGTCAAAATTATAAATATTCACCTAGTTTATCTTCAATTTTACTTTTATTACTTTTCTTATTGCATCCATTAATTTTCTATTAACTCTTTTATTTTCTTTTCATACTCTCTATTTTGGTCCAATCCATCTCGTTTTAGATTGTCGGGAATCTTGTCCTGTCCCTTACTGTGTTTTATGATGGATCTCTTTTGGTCTTTTCCTATTTAATTTCCCCCAAATCAGCGTAAACGAAAACTCAATCCAATATTTCAAACGTGACAGCACTGTCTACAAATTTTCATTTATTAGGCAAAGTGGAGCAACTTGTTCTATGTCCAAAAACTTTGTACATCTGAATTTGGTTGATATAAATCATCTACTAGTATAACTCTGACATTGACATCGAGTGCATATTATCAAGTGGTATGTTATTTGTAGGGTGGATAGAATCAAAATAAAAGCGCTACATTCAGCTTTCCATAAAAATGCACACTTCGATTCAACAGGTCAAGTCTCTGCGTGCCTTTATTCAACTCACAGAATCCAGTACGGCAGTACTTGATTGAATCCCAGGTTTTTCTTTATTTTGTTTTTTTTTTCTTCAATGGTTGGCTCCAACTTCTCTCTTCTTCAATTTTAGTCTTCAAGATTCACACTACACATCAATTTGACAAAAGCAATTTTTTATCTTCATTTGAATAACTCTTGATGTGCATTAACGTTCCAGATTAAATTGATTGGTACCCGTTTTATATGATAAAGAATCAAATTAATCATGTCGATGTTATAAACCGAATTGTGAGATTTTTTAATACAGTATTAAAAGTCCAAGTTAATTGGTGATATTAATTATATAATTTTATTACAACTGTCTTTGAAAACTCTATCACGATAAAGTCCAATGCTCGAAGAGATACGAAAAGGAAACCATTTCATAAGCTGAAAAACATCATACTCAAATTAAATAATAAAGGGAAAAAAAAAGTAAAGATAGAAACGCTCTAAAAAATAACACTATGTCACAATGATACAGCCCCCAGTGCCGAATTAAGTCATCACCGTCCGAACACGAGCATGACGTGACCATGCGAGCAAGTAGTTATAATACGCAGGATGCAGCATAACTGGACACGTGTCATAATTGACACGTCGCGTATTTCATGAATTCGGGATCAGACTCTAGCGCCTCCATGGTTTGGGGCGCTAGAACAACCTCCAAAGCAACGGTCCCTGTTCCATCTCTTCCAGGGAACGCCGAGATCTTACCGTCGAATTTGTTTGCTCTTCCACTTCGCACTGCCAAAGGTCTTCCCCACCCGAAATTGTTATCGTACATTGGAAACCTCGGAGAACTACCCATTGTGATGGATGCACCGTCAGGGTTCCCAAGTGGGAAGCACCTCGGGTTGCGCTCCCAATCGTCTACGAAGCGCCGCACCATAGCGTCGTCGTGCGCCTTCACGTTTTTGTTCAGCTGCTCCGCGCACCACTGTAGATCCCTGGACAACACGTCTCCCGCTGAAGCATAAGTAGGCACGCT
Organism: Glycine latifolia; assembly: GCA_013407115.1. NCBI lineage: Eukaryota > Viridiplantae > Streptophyta > Magnoliopsida > Fabales > Fabaceae > Glycine > Glycine latifolia. The sequence goes on from CM023954.1 coordinate 5,578,110, forward strand.
CTGAATCGCGTTCCCGAAGTAGTACGCTTCCAGTTTCGGTTCTATCCGGTGACGACAGTTAACCGCCATTCTAAACGTCGTCGTTTTGGACGAAGGCAGTTTCCTCGCCCGCGTCACCCCGCGCCACAGAAGCGCGCACACAGATTGAAACGACGAAATCTCCACCGTTTCGGTAACTGTTTGCGGTTTCGAATTCACCTTGAACCAGTTCTCGAGAATTGTCCTCGTCTTGTTCTCCTTTAGTAGATTATCATTGCTTTGCTTCCGCATCAACTCGACGGCGATGTTGTTGTTTTCCGGCCAGCGGCGGTTGTTGGCCTTGGCTTTCAGCTTCTGAATTGCTTCGCGGCTAAAGCTGAAGATTCTCTCGCGCAGAGGCGCGTTGGCGTCGAACGTGACCTGAGGACCGCCCTCCGGTAGCCGGAGAACGGCGTCGGAGATGAGAAATGAGTCGCGGCGGAAGTCCGGTGTATTGCGGATGCAATTGCTGGCTCCTCTGGAGAACTGAGCGAAGGTGTTGAAGAAATTCCAGAAGGAGGTGCCGTCGGTGACAGCGTGATTGACGGCGCAGGCGATGAAAAAGCCGTCGGCGAGTTCGGTGACTTGAACGGCGAGAATCGGAGAGAAATGACCAGTGTAGCTGACTTTCCTATCGAAGGCGAAGAACTCCTTAAAAGATTCAGGAACATCGAGTGGGGAGAGTAAGTCGCAGATGCGGAGGCCGGTGGCATTGGCGTGGATGAAATCGACGCCGGAGTCGTTGCAAGCTATAGAGATGTAACCGTGGGAATCGGTGATTAAACGGCCGGCGAGAGGGGGAAAGAGAGAAAGAGTGCGAGAGAGTGCGGATTTAAGGAGAGGGATTAAAGAGTGGAGTGGGAGATCGGGGTGGGTGAAGAGGCATCCCTTTTGGATGTAGTGGCAGGACAACATGGGGAGGTCCGACACGGAGAGTTTGAGGTTTCCGAGAGTGGACTTTTGGTCTGGGAAGACGGTGCATTTGGAGAGCATGGTGGGTGCAGGAGAAGGCATTTTTGGTAGTTGTGGATAAAAAGAGATTTTTGTCTTATCTTTCTCTCTTTTTTCTCTGGCAAGTGTGGAGTAAGGTGGGGGGTGGGATGGGGGAGGAAGTTAGGAGTGTCCCGTATATATAGGGCAGCAAAAGGTGTCCTCGTTCATAGCATTTGTTTTTGCTAACGCTGCAAAACTCACTCCTGTTTATCTTCTTTTTTTTATTTGACGACGTCGCCTAGTGTAGCTTTAGGAGGTTATTGTAAGTTTCAACCAAACCTTTATTTTTTATAAATTATACTTGTATCTTTTATATTTTTTTATACATTATTTTTATTTTTTTATGCTAATGTATTAATTAATATCAATTAAAATATTTTAGTAAATAAAATTATTTGTTAGAGTAAATTATATTCTCATTTCTTAATGACATTAGTGTTCAGGAAACCAAATACAATAATAATGATGACCAAAACTACTGTATGTAATGAGAAGGTGGTTAAGGTAGATATAACAATGACAACAGTGACTACGGTGACAACCATGGTTACAATGGTAGTGGTAGTTGCTTCGATGAGAGTGGGTGACTCTGGATGTCGTGTTGGTAAGCGAGAATGACTATGAGGAGAAAGAAATTATGATGCCTAAGAGAAGAAGAATGAGGTGGTGGTGGCAAGTGAATATGAGTCGTTGAAAAAGAGAAGAATTTGTAAAATTTAAGATCTAATTTTGAGAAAGATGAGAGTATGTTATACATTAATTTTTACTAAAAGTCATGTAACTAATATGTATATACTTTTGGTTAAATTATTAAATAATATTTAGGAGGAAAAAGATTTGTGTGTAATATGATCTAAATAATTAAGGATTTTTTTTATAAGATAAAAAAAAGGAATATCAAGTATAATTTGAAAAAATATAAGAAACATGAATGTAATTTATTCTATTTTTTATTTATTAATCACGGCCATATGAATTGAAATGTGTGCAAACAAAAAGAAAATGATTTTATAACTATGAAAAAATGAGCAGTGAAATGTAAGAATAAGTTTTGTACGGTACAATTCTTTCTTTTTAAAAATAAATATTAAAAATCTTGAAATTAATCTTGAGACGTAAAGGTTATTAAGATGAATTTTGTTTTTCTTTCAATAATTGTTTTTATATACACACAGATAAAAAAATCAAACTCGTATCCATATTAATATTTTCAAAGAATTTAATCATCTATCAACTATATATGTTAGACCTTATTGGTTGGATGATATAGTTTTATTTCTACCAAATGTAGGATTAATTAAATTTTTGGTCTCTTACTCTTTTTAATTTTAATTTTTAATCTCTCAAATATTTTTGACAACTTCTTGTCAGTATTATTAATCATTTTATAAAAAGTTATTCATTTTTAGTTCATCATTTATTTTACTGTTCAAAATTATTTGTTATCTTATTTATTTTTAGTCCTTTGTTTATTTAATATTAGATTAATTATAAATAATAAAAATAAACGAAAGACTAAAACAGACAAAAAAAATAAAAAGACTAAAAGGATCATGAGAAAATTAATATATGACTAAAAATTATTAAATTTTTTTGAGGAACTAAAAATTTAATAATCAACAGTGAAAAAAAATTAATGACCCAAAATGTAAAATTGATAGTTTGTGTTTGTTTTTCCGTTAAATCCAACAAATATCAATTCAGAAAAGCACTCCTTTATGCATTTTGGTCTTGTAAAGTGAAAATCCTCAGTCAAAAGTGGTTGAAATGGAAAAACAAATACATCCATTGACTATCTTCGTACATGACATTTTAACTCATTCATGATTCATTGTGAAAAAAATAAAAAGTTGGTTAAGTTAGTTAATGATGTTATACATGTTTTTCCTCTCTCGTCTTTTTTCATAATACTCAAATTATATGTTCGGCTTGGTCTTTTAAGAATCAACATAAATTGCCTCTTGCATTAATTCTTTTTCACAAAAATACCCATAATTAAGAGTCAATTTTTCAGTTCAACAAATAGTAACTAAAATACATTGATGTCATAGGTTCTTTGGAGATTAACTTTGTGTTGTATAAAGAGTATGTTTTGAATTAAAAACACAATTTTTATATAAAAAAATATGTGATTACTTTCATCAGTTTCTTTAATGACGTGAATTATTGACTCGTTAATTATCATGAATTAAGCTTGTTACTTAATAGTGGAGACTAAAACTATTAAAGAAAAAAAAATATAAGGACCAAATATGCTAAAAATTATATTTAAGGACTAAAAGTAAGATATACGAAAAAAAATTAAGGACAAAAATACAATTAACTATTTTCTAATAGAATAATTGATTATTTTATTGACATATAATGGACAAGTGCTTTTCATAGTATATATAATGGACAAGGTTGAAAAATTAAAAACCTTTTTGCTCACATTCTTCCTCCATCACCCTCCCCGGCCCTCTCTTACTCCTTTACCCATTTGTAAAACGTTTTCTCTTCCATCCAAAATAATCCAGGTGAAGTAACGATTTTTATAGTGGAAGAAAATCGAAAAGGGTGAGGTGCACGATGTAGAAAGGACGGAGAACTAGCTCGTGATTCTAGCAATTTGGTGTCGGTTCAATAGAGATGACTTATAACGCAGGGAAATTCATGTGAGCTTGGAAATTTTTGTTTGGTTTGTATGATGTGATTCTGATGGGTAACGGAAAGGAGGGGATTTGTGTGGATATAATTTTTAGAATTGTGATTCGCGGGTTGGTTCAAATAGTGAGTGAGTGTGAGCTATAGCAGTTGGATGTCATAGGCATATATATATTGAGGTTTCGATGATGTTCAACGGTATTGTCAAAATCAGATAGCCATGAAATTTTGGAGATGAACAATAATGGCAAAAGAGAAAGTTTATTTGTTTTTATTCTGCTCTCTTTTTGTCTTGGAACGATACTAGCACTTAATAAATAAAAGAGACTATTTCTAAGATTGAGTTTTAAAAATATTTTTATGAGTTTTTAATCTCTTAAGATTTTATTAAATCATTAAAGAACTAGTTAGTTGAAAGACACAAATACCACTAAACTTGTAAAGAATAAAGGAAGAAGTGATATCCCTTTATGTTATCTTTGGAGATATGGTTTGAAATAACAATTTTACAATTATTAAGTTGTGAGCAAATTGAGAAGGATGTTGGGGGATTTTTTTTTGTCATTGGATTAAATAATCATGATAGTAAGCATAAAAAGCCTTTTGACACTTGGAGGAGGAGGGTGTTGATGGCAAACGAAATGCAGAGACACGTGGGATTGTCTAGGGGTGGAAATTATTTATGGGAAGGTTGAATGAACTTGATTAGAGAAGAGAGATATGGTTTGGGGTCTTGGTGGAAAATTGGGAAGCAAATGGCCGGAAAAAAAGGGAAACGAGGACGTACTTGACTTAGATATGTTGTGTAAAAAGCAAAACAAGTATCCCAAATCCAAGTAATAAAAAATATGTGATGCAAATTTGGAGATTACTATGGATCTTCAAGATTTTTCTTAAAATCCCAGGCCCTCTGGTGGGTGGTCTGCCTTCAAGGACACAATGCAAATATATGCCGTGCAATATCTGATCCGATTTGTCTTATTAAATATGTTTTAAATCATTCCAAAATATCACTTCAATCCATGTGTTTTTCTCTCTTTCTTTCGAAATGACAAATAAAAGAAAAAGAATAACTTGTTCGGTAGTATATTGATATAGTTCGTAAAATGAAACAAATTATTTAAGAGTTTTGATTTGGTAAAAAAAAAAAACAGAATTTTGATTAGGACAGCCTATTCTAATTAAAGTAAGAATCCATCGTTTTCGCTCTTCATAGTGAGCAAGTAGTTGTTTTTTTCTTCAATTTTATAGCATTTGTCAAAGTTAAAATTTATTATTTATACATCACAAGAGATATATCTTCCAAGCGTTGCTCGCGTAAGAGATGAAATTAGTCATAAAAAACAATATTTTCTTATATACCAAACAATTTCTTTTGATAAGTACCAAACAAAACACACAATTAACCTTTTAGGTTCAACCTAGCTAGTAGCTAAAGTTTTGATAATATACGTGAAGTTATAAGTTCTACTCTCGAGGTGACTATTATATAAAAAATGCAACTGTTAGACAAAATTAATATTCTTGATCCTTACATTACTATCCACTAAAAGGTAGTATTTGTTTTAAGAGTTAGATAAAACTTAAGACTAAAAGTTGTTTTTATCAAAAGCAACTCCAGATTATCTTCTTATATTCCTAAAGAAAACTTATATTTTTTATTATTAAAAAAGATGATATTCTTATAAATGCCTAAATGTGATATTAAATATTTATTCATAATATTAATTTAAATGAAGTAATTTTAATTTTAAATTACCATTACTAAAAATAAACTTTACATGTCATTACTAAAATGAAAAACATAAACTATTATCAGCATATAAAAAAACCTGTAATTCATTTGTATAAGATTAAATCCAAATCTTAATAGTAGTGTAGTATTTCATAAAATAAAATAAAAATCTTAATAATATTCAAGTGTTTAGCTAAGGAGCGCCGACTATTTGTGTTCTGTATGTGTGCTGTGATTCCTCAAATCCCAAAAAGGTCGGCTCCTTATAATCTCAACTGTTTAGCTAATCCTGAACTGTTTCATATCTCATATCATATGAATCCAATATTATTACGGCTACTTGAACATTATTTTATGTTGATCCTCATTTCAATATTGAAACTTAGGTTTTGGGTCATCTGATTGCTAAAAATTATAGTTAAACCAAACTACTCAGAATCTCCACAACCGCCATTTCTGGTTTGTCGGTTTGTGTTAGCATTCATAATATCATATTACTATATGCCATATGGTGAAGATTGTCATTGCAAAATCCGCATAGTTTTATATCTGTATATTTAAAGATTGTGATTATATTATTTGTATATTTATGTGAAGAGATTTATTACTAGATAAGTTAGCTCGCAGCACATTTTGGACTGTGGTATAGTTAATTGTTTGACTAAACATAGTATATTATTACTATATTGCTGCTTTATAATTATGATTAAAATTATATTGGCGGGATTGGCTTGACAATGCAGAGTGGCATAATGCGTTCTGCCACTGTGGACAGTGGGGTTTGGGTTTTGTCCAAGTTCTGAGATCCTATTGTAACAATGTACCTTGGAATCAGCCACGTGGCTCACAGTTCAGGGCCAACCTTATAGGTTCTCTGGGTTCTATGTGTGACAGTGAACTTGACAGTTGCCAGGTGTATGACAGTGCAAAGCACCATGAACAAAAATTAATAATCTAAAAAGTACAGTTCTATTCTGCCTAGGAATTATTCAACTTTTTGTTCCGGAAGTGAGTTTTTTTTATCAATTTAATTTTTTTTTCAAATTACAAAAATTTAGTGCAATACTATTTTGGTCATTAAAATATATTTTGTTTTTCCTCTTAAAGTTTTTTTTTACTTTACTTTTGGTGCTCGAAAAGTTTATTATTTTGATTTTAGCCTTTATTATTTCATTTAGTCCTTTTAATATATTTACTTTTCTAGTTTAAGTTCCTATAATATTTTTCTTATTTTAAATTAGTCGTCTCTTTAAAAATATATTTGATAGAAATTAAAAACAATAATCTGTATATTACTTTTAGTTTAAAAAACTTAATTATACATTTTATCAATGAATTTTGTAATTTTATAATTGAAATTTATTTTCTGCAAATTTTATCATCGTATTAATTATTCAAATTTTTTAAACTTTGTCACTTTGTTAAATTTCTATCAAATGTCAAACAAAAGGATGATGTGGCAGGTGACATACATACCACTTTTTTATTTTATTTTATGAAATACAGATATGTTCTAAGACCAATTGAAAGGACCAATTTCTACTAGATTGGTATCCTAACCGGTCTTCAACAACCAAAATAACACACTCCATTATATTAAAATCAAAATAATAATTAAAATCATGGGAAACAAAAAATCAAAATTCATATACAATCGTTTGAATCTATAACCCACCAAACTAAACCATGTATGGAGCTATCATGAAAGAAAAATCTATATGTGCACAACAATTACTCTCACGGTAAATATGAGAAAGAGAAAAAGATATATTACGATATTTATAGAATTTAGTCACCTATTTTTAAGTCTCCAAAAAATATTATTAAGAGACTTAAAAGCTTTAATAACAAGCATGAAATCACATTCAATAATTCAAAGCTTAGACCAATCTCTCACAACAACAGATTCAATAGCTAACATAACTCCCATTAATTCAGCACGAAGACCAAAAGAACTTTCCAAATTGAAAGAGAAACCATGCACCCAAAAAAAATAGCTCTATAATCTCTAAAAATACCCTCGCAACCAGCAAGTCCAGGGGCACCCTTAGCAACCCCATCCGTGTTGCATTTAACCTAATGACAAGGCGGAGGTTTCCAAACAACTTGAAAAATCTTATGAGCCTCACGATAATGAACTGTGACCAAGAAAGCCTTCAGGATCTGAAATTCTGTTATGTCTGAGGACATAGTACCTGAAGTCAACCTCCCAACAAGATTAACACTAGCTGAAACCAAGTTTTTGGCTGTTGGAACTGCAACAAATTTACAATATTTAATTTTTTAAAAATAAAATTATAATTAAAGCTTAATTGCATATTTTACAATCAAAATTTTATAATTTTACAGATTTAACCAAAAAAAAAATTTAAAAAAATTTTCCATCCTCACTAATCAATTTTCTCAAATTTTACCATCCTTCCAATTTGATATTTGATGAGGACTCAAAGGAGTGGTAAAATTCAAGAACATTGATACTAGGATGGTAAAAACCAAACTCTTGTGATAAAATTCATGAAATCATAAAAGTCTGGTGATAAAATATGTAATTATGTCTTTTAAAAAATATTTAGTAGAAATTAAAAATATTTGCTTACTTTTTTACAAGCTTCAATCCTGTTTAGTTTAATTTATTTTAAAAACTAATTATTTGCTTTTGTTATGTTTTTTCAATAAAACAAAATATAAATGTTTATTAATTTTAAATATCATTATATTAAATGTTATCTGTGTATGATTATTTTTTCTACATACAATCGCAGCACTTAAAAACTTATTGTAACCTCATATAAATCATCTAAACCTCCTATTTAAGTCAACTCTGACGGGTAAGTGTGTGATTATTTTAATTTACTTATTATTGTCTATTGTTATGAAAATGTCATCTAGTGAAATTATATGGAAATATAGAAATTAAATTAAAAATAAAACATACATAAAAATTTGAAATACTATTTTTGTCCTGTACATAATTTTTGTTCAAAGGACTAACATGTGGTTAATTATATAAGTAACCATTTTAAAACTTTAAAAAGTTATAAAAATAATTCAGAAATACAAAATAAATTGATTCTTATGTTTTTAGGAAATTTTGTATTGTATCTTAAATAATAAAAAGTATTAAAAATACAACGGAGTATGTAAAAAAATTGAAAAAAAAAAACCTGCTGAATTGATAACGTGATTAAATAGAAATAATGGCCAGTTGGCAAATGACATGGACCGTGGAATCTTTGTGCTATAAAACAAATTAACAAAGCGTTGGCCGGTAATTAATTCATGCACCTGCTGCGTGGTGATGCTGACTATCAAACTGCTCCAATATTTAGTTGATAAAATAATGACTCTAAGTGACAGCATACGTCAAAAATAGTCGACACCAGAAGCAACTACAATAATTTACACATCACACTACTATTAGCCTAATAATAAGTTTAGGTTCATTAATCAAGGTGCAGGCCAAGGGTGAGTGTTCAGCATCACAATTCATATTTAAGCATTTGAAGGAGCATTTGCATAATGAATAGTGTAATCCCTCCTACCTCTGTATCATAAAAATAACCCCTTACCCCAACATATTCCTTTTTTTCCACTTATTATAATAATATATCATGTTAGTAATTATTTAATTAAATATCTTTAAAATTTGATTGCGTCTAAATATTTAATTTTATTATTATATTACAATTTTAATTTAATAAATTTATTTAATTCATTTTTTATTGGTGACATTATAAATAATAAATATTTTGTAAAAAGGGGTAAAACTCCAATAATTTTTTTTGGATATGATGGCAACTCATGTCATCTTTGGATGTTAACAATGTCTCACGTACTCATGGTATGCCGCGATAGGAAAAAGAAAAAAGGTTGAAAACCTTTTATTTTGGGAAATCAATCTTAAAAATGTGTTGGAATTTAAGAGTCTGGTTATGCATAGAAAATATTTCTTTTGTGAGAAGAATGAATAGGTGTCTTATGCTTGAGCAAGAAGGAAAAAAAAACAAGACATCTAGAAATAAATTTGGTCTTTTTCTATCATGAGAATATGTTGCTTCTGTCTGCTTTTTTTTTTTTATTCTTTTTTCTCTTTGATTTTTTTGTCTTCCTGCCTTATAGCTATAGGTCTTATTGGTGTTGTTCTCCCATCCGAATTAGAGCTTCAACTCGATAATGTGGATTTCATGAAACTCCATTTTTAATTGAGAACAACAGCAGCAAAACTTATATATGGTATTGTGTCTAAGTTTTAACCTTTAATAAAACAAAAGTATATCAATCAATAAAAGACCATATAAAAAAAATTCTAACAAAAGAATAGCATAGAAAGGGTGACAATAGAGCAGAGGGTATAGCGTGGGTTGGATAACGACAAGGGTGACAAAATAATAGTGAGATGGTAGTAGTTACAACATTGAAAATAGAGGCTTTGTAGAGGTCGTAGAGAATGGATATTTTATTATTATCAATGTTTCTAACCTAGTTTCTTGATAATTTTGACCACTATATATATAAACTGGTCCTAAATTAAGAAATTTAAAAGTGAGAACAAAGGTTTTCTTGTAACTATTGAGGATTAGCATGCGGATTCTTGTTTTAAGGTTTGTTTTCATTTTTATTCCTTCCATTTTGTTTCATAGCGTCACCTATTTTACTTAGAAGAACAACGTACAGGCTACAGCAAGCAGCAACTTGGTTTTAGAAAGAAAAACGTATAGAATTCTCTCTGCTAGTTGTTGTGATAAATGGCAGAATATATTGTCCATAGGAACAAGAGAGAGTAGTTGGTTTCTCTCTCTTTGTCGTGGTAGTTGTAACGATGATGATGTTGTTGAGTTCTTTTCTTGAGTCAACTGCATTATACATAATATTCCTACCTATAATATGCTATGGCCATTTTCCATGGTTCAAACGGATGATGAATATGCGTGACTTGAACTTGGTCATTTACGGTCACCTACTGCTGCTGCTGCTGCAGGTACGTAGTGTTCAAAGTCTAAAAAATGGTTTGAGTACGCACAATGTGTAGCCCTCGTTAAAATTATTATTTTTTCGTGCATGTCTTCTCAGGAAGAAACATATTTCGTCTTATCATGACAAGTAGATAAGATCAACCACGCATGTACCCTCCAAATGCATGCATTATGCATGTTGCCTCGGATGCAATTGTCTTCTAATAACAGTGAACACAAACAGGTGGGAAGTGAACGGGCGGCCCAATAATTTTGGAGAGTATTAAAAACATGTTTATTTTTTAAAATAAATATATGTCTGATTTTGTTATTAATTTAATCTTAATGTTTTTTAATTACGATATTAGTACAAAATATATATTTCAGTTTGTCATTAACTTAATCTTAATGAAAACATAAAATCTTTTCTTCTTATCATATTTTATTGATTCACAAAACTTAAACCTGAGATTTTAATTTGTTCAAGAAATTTGAATTAAATCTAATATTATTTGGATCAACCAACAACATTTTATATAATAATATCACTTTTTAACAATTTCTTTTATCATACTTTCTGATTGAAACTTATTAAAAACTATACAATTAAGAAAAAAATTCATTAAATATAACAATGAGAAAGGATTAAAAGCATGTTTCAAATAATATAAATAATATATTGGTAACATTTCTCACAATTATATATCAGCATTTTATTATTTTTCTACAGGCCGGGGCTTGGCTGGGGCCTCGCCTCGGGGGAGATGAACGTAGCCTGTTGAGTGATAACCTGGCCGATATATGATTAAATAATGGAATCTTGGTCTGTGGAGAAAATATGAATTAATTTGTTGTTAATAACAACTTAAGGATTGTGACGTTAATTTAGTTTATTTTTTCGATTTGGCACTAGCTAATAAGTTCTTGACACAACTCGATCAACTAATAGTAGTGTATTTTTTCAAGTCTCGGAAAACATGTTAAGGACAATAATTTTGTCTGCTGAACAATTGAATCTGTCTTTTTATATCAGGACAATATACTAGTCATTAATCAAAACAAATGTGTTTTTTATCCTCTTTAGGAGAACATAGATAAGAATATAGGTATCTTGTATTTGAGTTTGGCGAGAACAGTTGAATATGATTATTAAGAGCCATATTTTTTTAATATTTAATGTTATATGATTAAGTTTAGGATAAATAGTTATTTTTGTTTTTGATTGGGTAGAGTGTTAATAAATTTGTTCTTAAAAGATGAAAATTTAAATTTTTGTCCCTACATGTGAACAAAATGCAACAAATTTATCTATTAGTTAACTTTCGTCTATCTATTTGTTAACTTTTGTTTAATTGAAAGAGCCTACTTGATTCATTCAGGGACGAATTTGTCAGTTTTTTACCTAAAATATAATTTAATCTTCCTATTCTCTTTTTTTAATCATTACAAGTATAAAATTATATTAAACACTTAAAATTAGGAAAATAAACATAAGTTAAAACAAACATAATAATAAAAATTATATTGATTAATAAATATAATTTATTTATTGCTTTGAAATTTCTATTATAACAATATTAGGTAAATGATAAAATCAAGTTGGGTCTCATTTTTTTGTAAGAATTAACCTAATGATATGCATTTTTATTTGAGTCTCATATTTTGGATAAGGTACTGTCACATTAGAAATTTCAAAGCAAAAATATGAAATAGTACCTTACAAAAAATATAATACTCAAACAAATTAAAATGCACATTCATTAAATTAATCATTAAAAAAATGAGATTCAACTTGATTTTGTCATTATCTAATATTGTTATAATAAAAATTTTAAAACAATAAATAAATTATTTTTATTAATTAATATTATGTTTGTTTTAACTTATGCTTATTTTTTTAATTTTTAAGTATTTGTTATAATTTTATGTTTGTAATGATTAAGAAATGAAAAATATGAAGATTAAATTATATTTTGGGTAAAAAATTGACAAATTTATTCCTGAATATATCATATAAACTCTTTCAATTAACATTAACGGATAAAAGTTAAGCCCGACTTAATTACTTCACCAAACCAAATTTGTAAAAATAATTTTAAGTCTTATTTCTATAAAATTAAGTTTCCAAACAAATTTGTAATGTACGTACGTAATTTTGTGGGTAAAAAAATGTCTCCAGACTAAGTATATAACCTATTTTGTTTTCATAGGTCACTTAAAATCATCTATTTTTAAAAAAATCAACAAAGTGAACATATTTATATTAGGTATTGGTACAATTGCAAACGTAATTATTATTATTATTATTATTATTATTATTATTAGGGTTGTTGTAATTATGAGAAAGAATTGAATCAATTGCAGCTAACTGAAATTGGTTAAAACTAACCACATTCTTATAACTTGATTTGACCTAAAGTAATCAGAACTGGCTTAAATTCTTGAACTATACTAATTTATTTTTCGGTTAACGATCAGATCACACTTCAACTTGTTCTAACTATATTTAGGTCAGACAATATATTTTGACTTATAATTAATAACAAGTAGGGGTGTACTCGTAAAAAAGAAGTAGGGGGATGTAAATTCGTAAACTATTTAAATCACACTTCTCAAATACTTAATCAAAGCAATTTTTTGTTTTCTTAAAATTAATAATTTTTATGTTTGGTTTTAGATTAATGAAATAAATAAAATAAGTTTAATTTTAATAAAATTAATAACAAAATATTACCTTAAAAACAATAAAATCTCTTAATTATAAAAAATATTACTTTCAAATAATAAAAATGATATATTTAATAAATTTTAATTTTATCTCAAAATATAATTACATAATTTCATGTTTATATGTTCTTTCTTTCTTTCTTACTTTGCTACATCTTTTAAAATAAAAATATCTTCTAAATATTAAATTAATAACCTTAAAAATACATCAATAACATGCATGTTTAATAAATGAAAAAAAAACAATCAAGTTATAAATAACTTTACAATAAGTTCAAATAACTTATTTTCAAGGCTTAAATAACTTTTAATTTCTCAATTTGGGATAAATTTATTTTGGGTTCCTCATATTTAAAGTCCCTGTTTTAATCTACTAATTTTGAAAATAATTAACTTTTGGTCTTTATCACTAAAAGGTACTAAAATGATAGGGAAAAAATAGGGTCCAAAACTAGGTTATATTCAAAATCATGGGGACTTAAAATAATTATTTTAAGAGGGATCAAAAGCAAACTTAGCTCAAATTTAAGAGACCAAAAAGGTATATAATCCTAAATAAATTAACCCAAACTTTGAATTTGTTTTATTTTTAATAAACTAAACGAGCCTAGTTTTGAGCATCATATATTTTTTTTCCACAGATTAAGCTAGCTTAAGCTTCTATAAATTCCACTTAACTTGATTCAATTACAATCCTTGTGATAAGAAATAAAACTTCCTATTTTAAGTTAATTAATTTGCATAGCATGTTAATATAGTTATGTTCATGATATATTGTTTTCAATATTGTAAAATATCTTTGTTTTTGCATATATGATTTTATTTTTCTATTTATTAAAAATCACAATCTAAAAGTTGAAAAGCTTAAAGCTTAAAATATAGCTAATTTGATATATAGTGTTTGGTAAAAAAAAAATCTTTGAAAGGTGGTTAGAGTAAGATTAACTAATAAATTAGCTTATAAACATAAAAGATATGTTTAACTATTTGATTTAAATCCAAAAAAATAATAACTTCAAATACATAAATTAGTAATGATAAAAATGAAAAATAAAAAAAAAGTTAGTAACTTACAAAGTAATTTATCTTTATAAGGTAGTTGAAGTTTCTTATAATTAAAAACTATTAAAATAAACTTATGTATTAAAAAAATTAGTTTGTAAACTAGTCAAAATGATAAATTGCAAGAGTAACTTACAAAACTCATTCTAACAATGGGTAAGTGTGTGTATAATCAAAATAAATTTTAACTAATCTACTTGAGTTGTCCATGCATGAATTAGAAAATCTAGCCTAATAAAAAAATTTATACAAGTACGTCGAGATTATGTTAAGTTAAACGCATATATCCACTAACTCACTGACAGATGGAGATATAGTTATATCATTTACGAGTAGAGGTGCAATTCTCGTGGTTGATATATTTAGAAATTAATGGTAGTTTTGACTTCCACAATATAAATGAAACTGAAAATGAAATACTACGGAGTATTATTTTCACAGAAACGGCAATAAGGACAGAAGATTAAGACTTTTTATGCATACTATCTATATTCCTCTCATTGCTAGATCAATTATAGCGGGTTATAACAATTGAAATTAAATGGTTTTTTTTAATTAATTTGTTTGAATAAATGCTATTAATTTATGTGTTAGTGACTATTGAAATGAAATCAAAAAGAAATTAATGTCACTTTATGCATTGTAAGCACCAATAACATACATTTCTGTTTAACGTTCCTCCTCAAATTAATCTTTTACTATTACCAAACATTAACTTGATGCTAAAATATTTATTCTGAATTTTCAAACTAAAAAAAACATAAAAAATCAATCCCAAGATGCATTTAGGTAATTGAAAAGTACATAAATCATTGATATTATTTTAAGTACAAAAAATCGAAATAAGTTTAAAGTTACTTTACTAAATTTAGTCCTAAATTTCACACATAATACTATTATAAATTTCAATCAAATACCGTATGACATTAATTAATTGACGACGCCTAAATTCATCGGTTGCTAAAAAAAATGACTGATTGTCTTAACGCACCACCCAATGTTTAAACAAAATTGTAGTGGTAATACAAAATATTTTATCATTTGTTCGTTTATTAGTGGATATATATTACTAGTGTTACACTCTTATTTAATGATTTTTCTTAACTTTGACCCAATTGATCAAACCAAACATTACATTCAAAAACGTGCAGATTCTTTAATTCTAGACAAATATTAAAAACATTAGTTAAATAATCAAAAGCATAAAAATTTATATTGATATATGTAAATTAAAGTTATGTTGATATAATTTTTTGGGTCTTATTAACTACAAATAAAAAAAATTGTGTAAATCACATGAAAGCATAAAAAGATTATGAGCAACCTAATTTTTGGTCTCATAATAAAAATATTTTTATTTTAAGTTTCTTAATCATTATCCTTAAAACATATTAGCATTCCTAACTTTTTCATCTTCTTTTTTATTTTTATAATCAATATTTTGTTTTAGTTCCTTGATCAACAATAATAAATGCTAACTAATATTTTTAGAATATTAATTAAGAAATTAAAATGAGAAAAACAATATTTGAATGTATAAAATTGTGTCAGTCATGACTTTTTACTCTATCTTATAATCTTTCAATAAATATTTTAATTTTTAATTTCTATAATTTCATTTTAATCTCTCATCAATAACTAGTCGAGGTAAGAAAAATAAAAGTGTTCCAATTATTTATTGCAGCAAAAGAGAAAGCAATACTCCCCCTTTTCAGTCTCAAGTCTAAGTGCCCAGTTATCCGCATCCTCCACTCAGGTCGGCAACGCATTATGGAAGAAAGGGATAGACATTAAATATATTTACTTTTTATTAATCTTTCTAAGGTTATTGAGCATTTATCACAACAAAACATGTATCCAGAAGGGATGGGTAAAGAAGCATCAGAATATGGAACGTTTGAAGGCCAGGGGGATGGAACTTCAATTCTGCTTTTCTGATTTCAACATGGTTGTAACATCATTCACTTCACTTTGGCAATGTGATTGCTGCACCTTCCTGTATACCTTTCCAAATTCAAATCCCTTTCCCCTTAATTTATCACCAGCTTTTATTGTGTGGAGATAATGATACTAAAAGTACTCAAACAAGTACATCTAAGTTTTGTTTATTTTTCTTTTATAGTTTTGTTATCGGTTGGTGTGTGTGTGTGAAATGCATACATAAATGGTTGTTTTTTTTTTTTTTTTATATAACAAGAATTTATAACAAACAAATCCTCTTTAATATATAGGTTACATTATAATTAAAATTCATAATATAAAAATATTTTCAAACATAGAAATTGTATTTTAGATTTATAATAAACAATTTATATTGTGATATATACAATGTTATTTTATCTGTAGATAATTTCTTTTAGAAAATTATTCAAATTTAATTTTAAAATAAATATAAAAATAATATGTTAAAAGAGATAAAAAATTAAGAAAAACTCTAAAAATATTCCTGTTGAATAGAAACTCTAAAACCACGCTCATTAAAAATATTTATTCTAATTTATGTATATATAAATTATTACAACTGATCATATATAAGTATTTTAAAATTTATAAATTAGATTATAAATAAAATTTACATTGAATAATTATTTTTCAATATATAAAATATATTTTAAATTTATAATAAATAATTTAAATTATGATATAAATTTATTTTTAAATGAAATGAATTAATTAAAAAGTCAAATATAAAAGTAAAGATAAAAAGGTATTTTTTAATCCATAAAAACCGAAGATAATGTTAGAGGAGTTTATAATAATTTACACATCTTACTCTATTAATTTAGTTAAACTCCCTTAACAAAAGTTAGTTTTTTTAACAGAAAAATGGTAGTTTTAAATAATCTAGAGAAATAGTCTTTTAATTTGTTGTAAGAATAGTACGTGAATTTTTTTTCTAAATAAATAGGAGATACAGTACTTTCTCTATCACATAATAAGTTTCTTGAATAAAAAATAAGTCTCAGAATAAATGTTACTTTATCTTTTTAATATACGATGGACAATAGAAAATACAAATTAGTTAATTATGATAAATAAAAAATTGGTATACATAAAAAAACACACAACGACCCACTTATCATGGGATGAAAGAAAATATCAATAATCTTTGTTTGAGCAAAGAGAAATTGTAGGAATCAAATTATTTGGATAATATTCAAGTTAATTTTTGAATTAATCAGAGTCTTCTTTATTTAATCAACTAAAAGTTTAAAAAATATCATAATACATGTACTTAAATTTCTCACTACTCAGTTTGAAAACAATAAATATGTTTTATCAGTAGAAAACAATAACTATGGTAATAATAAAAAATCTTTTACCCTATTTAGCTATTTCATGGTTTAGGGTGCCCATGTACGACACTTCATCACCAAGCTTATTTTCCTTCCATATTAGCACTTCATTACCACCATGGATTCTCAACGCTTCCGTGTCAACGTCTCATGGTCAACTCCTCTTTTTTATTTTTTATTTTTTATTTTATTGGTCTGCTCCTCTTTTAGTTATCTAGGTTAATTGGCCATTGCTTTGGAATGAATTCCTTTTCGTAACCAAATGAGTGCCATCAATTATTTAATGGATCTATCTTACTACCTTAGTCAAAATTGCATTTTTCATTTTTTTCTACCATCGTTTTCTCTAGCTCTATCTTGAATAACCCTGTATCCCTCCTTTACGTTTCTCTTATTTTGGATTTTTATAATCCAATTCTAGGTTGTGGGCAGGGTCTCTGCTTTATCAAATTCTACTCTGACTCATGTTGGATTAACACTGACACAAAGCACGATTTATATAATTTTTATAATTTTAAAAAATGAAATAGCGTATAAAATGTAAGGAAAAAAATATTAAAGTTAATTTTTATAATTTAAAAGAATTAACTTATAAAATTTAAACATTTATTAGAAATAATTTTAAAAAATAGTATAATTCTAACAAAAAGGTAATATTATTGTGAAGGTTAGCTGGTGTTCTCAGAAAATTGGCTAAAGAATAAAAATTGACTTTTTATTAAAAAAATATTGCTGATACACCTGTATCATAATTTTTAATAAAAAATTATTATTAATTTCTTAATTAATACGGTAATATGACGAGACTGACAAGGCAATTTATAAATAAAATATTTCTATAGACTAAACTGCAAACGTTAATTAAATTTTGACATTTGAAACAATTTAGTGCATTCATGTATTAATATTTGAAACTACTATTTAATTTACAATGCAATACTAATAAACAAATTGCATTTTATTTCTCTAAAAAAATTGCATTAATTCCTAAAAATAACAAATTCCATTTAATATGTGCTTAATTTACTGTAAAGGGTCATGTAGCTTTAAGATGAGTCAACAACTATGTAATCTTCTAGATGAGAGTCATGCAACTTTTTCTTGTCCATCAGGTATTTAATTGTATATACTATTTTGTACACTGAAGTTGAATTTATCCACAAGAAAATACAAATAATACTTTTTAAATAAAAAATTATGAAGTTTAGGACTATTTAGAAACTAATTATCAATCTGGTGTAGGGAGACACGCCTAAATTAGGTGTGACCTGTTCAGTCTCTAATTCCGTCTCTAAATCTGTCGCTAACACGTTTTGCAACAACATTCAGTCGCAAAAAGTTTTAGCGACTGAAATAGAGACCATTTTAAAAGTTGAAAAAATAGCGACTGTCAAAATCGGTCTCTATTTCAGTCGCTAACACTTTTTACAACTAAATATTATTGCAAAATGTGTTAGCGACGGAAGTAGAGACCGAATAGGTCACGCCCAATTTGGACGTTTTTCCCTTCCCCAGATTGGTGATTAGTTTCCAAACAACCCCAAATTCATAATTTTTTTATTAAAAAAGTATTATTTAAGTTTTTTTGCTTGAATTTATCTGTAAGAGACTGCAATAAAGCATGGTTCACGTTCTCAACAAACACATTATCCATTTTTTATAGCCACAAATTAATGACTAATGTTTATTTAAGAATTTAAACATCTTTCGATTTTGAAAAAAATATCTTTGTTAATATATGCTTTCTTTTACATATTTTTATCCAAAAATATAATGAAAAATAGCTATATAATTAGGATTCATAATAAAAATAAATAATTTATTTACTGAAAAAGTTTTTTCCACGTCAAGCACTAATCTCTTTTTAACTTATAATTAGATGGGTTAATCATTCAAATAAAAATTAAATGAAAGTTGGTTAGTTTTTGTTTTCCTATTATAAAATCAATTTCCACCTATTTGTGTCCTTCCTCCCAAAAGCATGTAGGCATCTGTTATTCTGGTCTCACCAGTGAAGCAATGTAGGAGAAAGAACACCTTTTGTTAGGATATTTTGTATCGATCATATTTTTTTATTTACAAAATTTAGATTTGAGATTATGTTTAAAAAATTTGAGTATAACTCCACTCATACTAACAATATGTTTACAATATATTATATTAACATAATTAAAGTGTAAGTATGCAAAATTAAAACTAGATATACTATTTATATTTTGACGATAAAAGTTATGTACATAATTAAATTTTAGGGATTTGAGACTATTTTTATTGTCATTATTTTACAGGAAAAAATGTTAATAAAAACTAGGAAAACATTTTTAAAATTTTATCATTACCTCTTAAAATTTTTTAAACTATAAGTTGAATAAAAGTATTAATAAAATGGAAGAATAATTTAATTAAATATAATTATATTTTATTGAAGTTAAAATATTTATTAATTATTTGAGTTTAATTTACATACATTATCAAAATAAAATTTATTATATAAATATTCAATAAAAATTCATCTTATTGGTCGCATATCTTGAATAGCAAGATGTGAGAGTGGAGTGAATTTCTATTTTATATATATATATATATATATATATATATATATATGTATATATATATATATATATAATATTTTAGCATATGATGGAATATTATAAAGTAACGTGTATGAGTAGGGATTCTATTACATTATTGTTCACCACAAATTATTTTTCTCTCATGTATTGGTATTTGTCCTCTAGATTCTCTGTCAGTATGAGTTTCTACATTCCCACTTTTCTTTATTCCACAATTTGGTCAAAAGCACTGAACAAAGATATATATATATATGCTATTGAGGGCTAACCAGTGCAATGTACTGAAAATATGTGTGGGTTGTTAATTCATTAGAACACTCGATTATATAGCTGATAAGCTAACTTTATATTATGTGTCCCTAGGTATTTACATTTGGTCTGTTTCGTGCACTTGGCACTGAACAAAACAACCAATGGTATAGTCAAAGCAGAAAAACGATAGCATGTCTATTTAGAGTTTGGACAAATAATAATGCCTTGAATTGTGAGTGGCCAACCCAAAACATTATTCAGGCCGGAATTGGTAACCCAATACAGAGAGAATTTGGAAATATACGCTTTTTATTGGAACGCAGGTTTTTCCCATTTTAAGCAGGTACATTGTAATCAATAAAATTTAGTCTTATGAATAAAGCTGCGCTAGGAAAGGATAAGGACGTGTGGTCCTTGTGGGAGTGGAATATAAACATAAAGACAAAAGGGGCGTCAAAAACAAATAAAAAAGGTTCTCTGAACGACTGAATGATATAAGCCAATAGGCTGCGATACTTTTGAAGTGCATTGACCATGTGTTATAGACTTATAGATATAGTTGGGTTTTATTTAAGGAGAAAATGATCATCAAGGTGACGTTGGGGCTTGGAGATATTTAATTATTTATTAAAGTGCCTTAATTTATACCCTTAGGCTTTATTTGGTTGGGGAAAAAAAAGTGAAAGAAAAAATGGAAAAGTGAGATGATTTTTAAATTGTTTAGTGAGAGACAAAATAAAAGAAAAGAGGATTTTTTTTCATTTATTCTATTTTCTTGTATAGAAAGAGAAGGAAAATAAAAAAAAATGTAAAACAACTTTTATATCCTAAATTGAAAAAAATGAAAATTAATATAAATAAAAGTAGTTTTGTAATTATACAAAAGATAAGTTTATTTCGCTCTTTTCCATCCAAATTGAAAAGAAAGAGCAAGTATTATAGGACTCAACGTTTTATCTTTTCTTCCTTTCTCTACTGTGTTGTTGGGCCTGCTTCCAACAATGGAAGAAGTAAAGACAATGATAGATGTTTTCTTCTCGTTGAATTCATTCCTTCATCTTTGTTTGGTTCCAAACACACGCTTAAGGATATTTTTATATCAACAACTTACTTTTCACTTTTTAGAATTTTTAAATGAGTTTTACTATTATATATCACTCATACTTATTTTTTTTTTTATAATTTAAGGCATCCATATCTCTAATATGTCTACTTTTTTATATAATTTATTCAGGGACATATAGACTCAGTAACTCTGTAGCTCATGGGTTGATGAGGATGTCGAAACATGTTGGTTCGAAAACTTGGTTGAGGAATGCTCCAAGCCAAATCCAACCTCTTGTCTATATGGATGCTTTGATTAGTTAATCAAATTTGAGGCTGTCCTCTAAAACAAAACAAAAAAAGTTTACATTCTATCGTACGAAAAGATAAAATAAAACTAATGAATCCTATAAATATAATGATGAATTCTATTAAAATTACTTTGTATAATCTTTTTTCTTATGACTTAGTATTGCCAAGTTATAATTATTAATATGAGAAGTTTATGATATATTTACAATAATGATTAATTATTTTGAAATCTCTAAGTTGAAAAGAGAAATAAGAAAAATAAATAAAATAATTAATGTAAAAGGTGATATGATAAAATAATATACTAAATACATAAAAACAGGGGTAAAAATATTGTTGTAGTTGAACAAATTAATATATAATATAAAACAAAATCTACAAGGTGTGAGACAAATAACTCGTGATTTAGGCTCTTTAAACATATAATAAAAATTTAATTTATGACTGTACAAATAGAGCATAACACATGTGAGGAGAGCATCTACATAAATTATTCTCTAATTCCTCTTCTCAAAAGATTAGTCACAAGGCTTTCGGTTGTACAAATACCATATTTTCAAGAAGAAGAAGAAAAACAATATATTAAAAGTACGTTTTTATAAACTATAACAGGTTAATTATGTTTATAGTTCCTAATTTTTTTTTAAAATTTTCACTTCAATAAACATTAATGTCACCTCAACACATAACTGTGATTTTAAATTGGACGAAAAAAGCAAACAGAAATAAACAGTAGGGACTAAGATTGTTGAATTTTTTATTCAGGAACTAAAAATAAAAAATTGAAAAAATTTAGGAACTAAAAATATAATTAATCTATTATAATAAAGTGTTTATATAATATTCAGTTTCAAGATTTTATTTGATAGCTGTTGGAAAAACTAAATTATAATTTTAAATTATTTATGTCATAAATAGAAGGTTTTCTTCAAGTAATAG